>JAUPFR010000001.1:179270071-179962571 GCA_036925125.1 Oreortyx pictus | reverse complement strand
CAAAAAAGAAATCTATACAAATTTTGCTGTCAGAATCATTGGGTCTTTAAAGGAAATGGACATCGTCTTATCGCATAAGGCAGATAGATACTTCAATCCTAAGGGAATGCAGAATGCAGTGTGGAGAGGTTGATTTTGATGGGACTAACAACAAAAATAAAAGTCTAGCACATCTCTAGTTATCAGACTGATCGCAGAATTTGATCTTGATCTGTTTTGCTCTGGGTGATCTTAACTCTGATTTTGCCTCTTACAAATGGTGTTTTCATCTGGACTCCTAGAGATGCCCTGGATCTTGCTTTACTCACTGCTCTATTCTGCTCTGTTCTTTATCCAAATTGGTTTTAAGCTACTCTGTGTGATATTTTTAAATACTGCTTCATTCTTCTCCTCAGTATTTATCATTTTCTTCAATTACATCACCTCTTATGATACTTCTGCCTTTACATCCCACTGAAGCTACTTAATTCTGTTTTTCCTGGTGGTACCTCACTTATTCATCTCATTTACAGGTTGATGATTTTCTGAGCAGACTCAGAAGGTCCTCCTTGCTCAAGATGAAGGTGATATATGAATTCTTATGGAGATATAAATTGTTGATAAAATGATTATAGTGCCTTTCAGCTATCTCTGAAAGTTGACATTATATGCTTCATAAAAGCTGCCACTTAGGAAAATAACTCATAGAAAATCAACGTGGCAACTTTCTTTTTGTTTTTAGGCCAAGCTGTACAGCTCGTTGTTGGAAAACAGAGGACACCTTCAACCCTGTAACTCTCATTGTTCAGAGCTCATCCCTAAAGCCCTTCTGCTATGCAACTGGACATTATCACAGGGTCACTGTCATAAAGTCACTTAAACAGATAAAGTGTCTTAAATAATCAAACCATGGGTTTCTGCATCTTTGCTGAAACACTGTACTATGGAAGGATTCTCAGGATTCTCTCAATATTTGTTATGCATCTTTTGTTTGTCTATCATCTCTTATTCATTCATTCATTCATTCATTCATTTATTTATTTATTATTTTTCTGTTTCTTAATCTGTTAATGGTCTGGTAGACTTGATATAACAGGCCCTAACATTAACTGCTCCAGAAGTTAGAAATCATTATAGAATCTGGTGTCACTTTATTTCTTTTCCACTGTTTGAGAAAGCAATTTTGCTTTTGGATATCTAGGCCAAGAAAGCCTAAGAAAAATTGCCCATTGCAAAAATAGCATCCATTATGTTTGGAAACTAGAGCTTTGTTGGTGTCTTCACCTGAGCTGCCTTGCAGTTTTGTCTGCAAGAGGAGTAAAGGTCACCTATAAATTGAAGTTTTTCTTAGTAGAGAAAGGTGTTATGTAGGTCTTATTTGGTACAGCTCAATGAAGAGTCTTCATATTTTGCTCTCCTTCCAGGAAGTCAAATAGTTTGCTTGAGTTAGGTATCTCCCTTTTCTACTGAGGGTGGAGGGTAGAAAAAGAAATGTTACATGCTTCTACACATTATGGAATGATGTCCAGCACAACAGAGAAAAGAGATTAGTAGATAATAAATTTGTAGAACTTTGACCATGCCAAAGCTCTATGTTTTGAAGCCACGGAGTGGATCATATTCAGCAGAAGGGGTGACAAGTCCTTGCACAGAAACAGCCTGCAGCTAACAGAATATTCTGGCAAGCATTCAGGATGTATAAAAACATATTCACTCCAATTGTCTTGCTTGTACAGTGTAGCTCTCACTTCTTTAGGGCTTTAACCACCGGACTTCTACAGAAAGAGTGCATCTTACCAAGTATCTGAGTTAAGCAATCACAAACCTTAACAGAGCTAACTCATTTAGCTTTTCTATGAAATTTATACAGAGCTCAAATGCCTGTTTCTTGGAGAAAATTTTTAAAAGGATTTAAGTACTAAGAATGCATTCATAGGTAAAAATCTTGTGAGTAAATGGAAGTAATTGAAATTAAACAGATTCAACATTTTCTTACTAGCCAGTCTACTCCTGAGGAATATGGGAAGAGAAAGAATAAAGCCAGAATGCTAAATTTTAGGAAAGCCAACTTACTGCTCTTCTGGCTGTTACTTAATTAGTTACTTAATTAGTTTGCCCCTTGGGAAACTGTTCTCAAGGACAAGGGAGCAGAGCAGAGATGGCAGATCTTTAAGGAAACTTTCCTTAGGGCACAAGAGCATCCCAAGTTTAGGAAGCCAGGAAAGGAAGACAAGAGCTGGGCAAGGCTGAACTGGGACCTGCTGGTCGAATTGGAGAGTAAGAAGAAAATTCACAGGCAGTGGAAACAGGAACAAGTACTCTGGGAGCATAGGGCTGCTGCTAGGCTGTGTAGAGGTTGTCAGGAAGGCCAAGGCCCAGCTGGAACTGGACTTGAAAAGGGGTGCAAAGAAGAATAAGAAAGGCTTCTACAGGTGTATCAATCAGAAAAGGAATATCCAAGAAGGCATATCCCCAATTTGAACAATAAAGTCAGGTTAGTAAACAGACAAGGAGTAGGCTGAGGGACTCACCAAATTTTATGTCAGTCTTCAATAGCAAGTGCTCTTCACACACTCCTTGAGCAGATGAGTCAGAAGGTGGGAATTGGGGTAGAAATGTCCCTTCTGTTGTAAGCAAATATGAAGTTCATGACCACCTGAGGAGCTTGAACATCCGTAAGTCTGTGGTCCCAATGAAGTGCATTCCAGAGTCTGAGGGATTTAGCTGATATAGTCGCCAATTCACTCTTGATTATATTCAAAAAGTCATGGAGGTCAGGTGAAGTCCCTGGTGGCAGGAAAAAAGGCGACTTAACACTCATTTTTAAGAAGAGTAGAAAGAATGGCCTACTGATCTGTCAGCCTCACCTCTGTACTGGAGAAGATCATGGAATAGTTCCTCCTAGAAGGATGCATTACTTTCCTAAGGCACATGGAAAACAGGGGTTTGGTATGTGACAACCAGCATGGCTTCACCAAGGACAAATATTGCCTGATCAATTTAGTGGCTGTCTGTGGTGGTGTAACTGCATCAGTGGTAGAGGAAAAGCCACTGAGGTCATCTATTTCGACTTCAGCAGGGCCTCTGACACAGCACTCCACATTTTTTTCCCCAAATTGGAAAGCTATAGATCTAATGGGTGCACTGTTTGATGTACAGAAAACTCATTGTGAGATCGCACAGTGGTGGTCATGGCTCAATGTCCAGATGGAGATCAGTGACAAGAGTTGTCCCTCAGAGGTTTGTTGTGAGAATAAAGATCTTAACATCTTCATCATTGACACTCACAGTGGAACTGAGTTCACCCACAGCAAGTTTATTAATGATACCAAGCTATGTGGAGAGGTTGACACGTCTGAGGGATGGGATGCCATCCAGAGGGACTTAAACAGGCTTTTTAGTGCCTGTTTTTTTTTAACTCACACTTCTGTGAGATATTCCCCCAAGCTCTGGAAAGATCAGTCACACATTACTGGCCAGATTACAGAGCAGCAGCAGCTCTAGGTTAAATAACTACGTGTTTGTAGTAGTGGGCACAGGAGAAGCTCAGGAGGTTCCACAAATCCAGGTGCAAGGTCTTGAAGCAGGCTGGTGGTAACCCTCACCATCAATACAAGCTGGAAGATGAAAGGGTTGAGTGGGACAGAATATTTAGCAGGGTCTGTTGTGATATGACAAAGGGAAATGGTTTCAAACTAGGACAGGGGAGATTTAGACTGGATATGTGAAATAAGTTTTTTACTATAAGGGTAGTGTATGACTAGAACAGATTGTCTAGAGAGGTGGTGGATGTCTCACCCTTGGAGACATTCAAGGTCATAATGGACAGGGCTCTGAACAACCAGATCTAGCTGTAGGTGTCCCTGTACATGGAAGGGTGGTTGTACTAGATGACCCTTAATGGTTGTTTCCAACAATTCTGTGATTCTATGATGTCTAATGCATGTAGATACTGTGGACCTAAGCAATCCTGAAAAGCAGATGGATTGCATTGCTGCTTGGTACAGTGATTTTCATTTTTTTAAGACACAGAATTGTAGGAGTTGGAAGGGACCTATAAAGATCTTCTAGTCCAACTCCCCTGCCAGAGCAGCTCCCTACACCAGGTTGCACAGGTAGCCAGCCAGGTGGGTCTTGAACATCTCCAGAGAAGGAGACTCCACCACCTCTCTGTCCAACCTGTCCTAGTGTTCCATCACCCTATCTGTGAAGAAGTTCCCACACCAGTATAGCTTGCACCTCAGAGACACCCCTTGCTCCCATGGGTTTCTGATTGACACTGTCTCTGATTTTGCTGTGGTCCAAAATGTAGTTTGGAGAATAATGGGATTACAGCAACATAAAATTTTGTCAGAGGAGTGTTTATCTGTCGCATGTCATACTGAATACTCTTCACTGACAACTTAATATTGACAAATTTTCTTGGCCACAATGTGGTGCTTTAATGTGAATGTGAAGCTTTCGTGGTCCCTATTAAACATTTGTGAATTCTTCATTTCCTTAATGTGAACAGTGATTTGTAGATGTCATCTAACTAGAGTTTTAGTTATGGGGATTTAGCTTCCATGTAAAGTAGGCTGTTTCTTAGTCCACAGGATTGCTGTGAAGTCTAAAACAGTTATTATATTTGGCTTAGACTCCAGGCTGACATGTGTCCTTGAAGGAGCCTTTTTCTTTTTTTAATGTTATTAGACCTAAATATTATAGTAATTCGTAGGTCAGATCATGAACTCATTTAAATTGACTTAAATTCTGTGGTTAAGTTTGATGACCAAAACTGCAATATTTTTTGAGTTTGTCATTTACAGTGAGAAATTCACTGCATATTTGGTTGTGCTTTTTCTTTTCTTTCCTTCACAGAATCTTGTCAATTCTTATCTGTTTTTATGTGTACACTTATTTATTTCTAACTGTTTAAACAGAATAACTAAAATGACTAAAAAAGAAAAAAAAAATCCCGCGTGGGTTGAAATATATATTCTTTCTGCAATCTCTTTCCAGACAAATGAGATTCCTTATGGCCGATGTCAATGGCATTCTAAAGTTTTAAAATCAATAAACAGGCTGTAAAATTGCATCTGTAATCAGGATAAGGAACACAAACATTTACAGAGTAACTTGAAAGCATAACAGAATACTGCAGCTAGCTACAATTCAACGAGACACCCCTTTCAGTTGTCATTAGTTTTAAATGTATGTTTAATTTAGAATTTCTGCTGAGATAAAATGCAGAGTTGTATTAAATTGGTAAAACCAACTGCTTGAAGACAGCCCCAGATTAACCCACCTACCCACAACTGATCTACAGCAAAAAATAAATTCAGACCAAATGACAGACTTCAGTCTTTTTTTTCTTTTTTCTTTTTGTTTGTTTGTTTTTTTTTCTTTTTGTTTTTTTTTTCTCCCCTTCTGGTATGGTACATCAACGTTGAAACATTCAGAGATAAAGTGTAATATTGCAGTGAGTTGGTAATTATTTAGGCAAATGACAGAATGAACACCAGGAAGTTCCCAAGTGAACATGTGTCTTAAAAGGTCTCCATGTGTTGCAGCAAGTTTCTGCGAGTAAAATGTTTTGGAGCACTCTAACAGGTGTTTCGGGAACACGTTGTTATTTAACCTAGAGCTGCTGCTGCTCTGTAATCTGGCCAGTAATGTGTGACTGATCTTTCCAGAGCTTGGGGGAATATCTCACAGAAGTGTGAGTTAAAAAAAAAAAAAAAAAAAAGAGAAGGAATTTAAAGAACAAAAACCAAAAGATAAGAAAACAAAACAAAACAAAACAAAACAAAAGCAGACAAACAAACAAAAAAAAAAAAACAAGGAAAAAAAACAACAGAAGAAAATGGAAAAAAGAAGAAATCTGGAATAAGAAACGGAGTGAGGTGGGTGATGTAGGTCTTTGTGGTTCTTTGGGATGAAACAATAAATATAAAGGAAGATTTTCATTTTCTGGGAAAATGAGCTGCTCTCTAAGAGGTGGGGAAAGAGAGACATAAATGCACAGGAGCATTTTGTGGGGAGTTTCACCTTTCATTGTTGATGTCTTGGAACAGATATGTAACATTCAGCGCCTTAAAGGAAATAGTGAGTTGGAACAGAAAGCAATTTGAACAGAAAATGTGAGTTGGTGTACCAAATGCTGCAAATTCTTACATTTTTATGGAAATTTTTGTTTGTGATTTGTGTTTTGCCATAAATTTTCAGCTACTGGAAGCACGTGAATATGAAAAAAATTCTAGTTTTATTGCAATTGAAAGAATTATTTCCTAAAGTTAATCATGGATTTGCTCTTCTATATACTTCCTAAATGATTGATCAAATTTTTTTCCTTTCTCTGTTTCAATTTCCAATGTGTGATATGGGAATAATTGTACTTGATTTCCTCACAGGAATGATATGAAGATAAATACACTCAAAAATATGCAGAGCTCCAGTAACCCATTGCATACTAGTACATATATATTAGCATGGGACAAATGAAATGAAGCTTGATGATGTGCCTGTACCTGAAAACCCCCAGGGGCATAATAAACAAAGGCTGAATGAAGGAAATAATTTGATGTCAATCAAACACATTCTTGGAACTGGATTTCGGGTGTTGTTTTTTTTTTTTTTTTTTTTTTTTTCTGGTTGACAATAATGGTTGACAGGGTTACCAGCAAGAAGCCCATATAAGTTATGCCACCTCTTTAGATGGAAATGGAGTGTTGGGATATCTGTGTTATTTTTAAGCAGATTAATGATCTAGCCACTTCATCATGGAGCTCAGTAATGTGATCTTAAACGAGAAACGAACAGTGTCAGACAAATGGAGGGAAAAGTCAGTGAATGAGATGTTAGGTAAGAAAGAAAAAACAGTGACAAAGAAATCATCTCATTTACACTGAAACATTAATTTAGTCATCTTCTGTTGTCCTTCTACTGTCAGCGCAGCATTTTTCTATAAGATGAGAGAAGCTGACACATTCAGGATGTGATTCAGATCTTAAAAATGCCTAAAAATCTTGGTGCGCTGTGACAAGATAACCTCCAAAAATACCTTCTAATATAAATTTTAATGTGATCTCATGGTTCTTCAAACTGTCATCTGGATGTAGGAACTTTCTCCCCTGATTGTCTAGAAACCCAGAGAGAAATATTTTCTTACAGATGCTTCTGGTAAATTATATGGAATCTGGGCCAAGAAAAAGGAATGTTTTCACAATGAGTAAGAAAGCAAAGTCGTTGACTGCACATAGGTGGAGATCTTGAATGAGCACTGTCACTCTAGAATGTAAAACATCGATCCACCTTAGAATTATATAGGATGGAATTATCATAACGTAGAATGTCTTCTAGAATCTTAAACTAATCTAATTCATAAACGCTTCCTGATGAGGTCTGGACTCTCCTGTATGCATTTCTTCAGAAAATTTCTCCTGTTTATTGCATCTCACAGGAGTTAGTTCACCACAGATACAAATTATTAGCCAGAACAGGTCAGTGTTAATCCATCTTTTAAGCAAGATTAAATTACAGTATTTTCTATTCATATTAAGCAAGAGAAGTCAGAGGTATACTTTTTTTTCTTTTTTTTTTTACATAAAATTTGTTTGTTTGTTTGTTTGTTTTCCATGGAATAGACATACAAAAATATTTATTTTGGAAAATGTTACTGAAAGTTGAGATGTTGGAATTAGTTTTTTGGGTAAGAATTAAAGTTTCCTTCAAAGTCTTTATCTTTTTAAATGCAACTAGTGACTAATAAAATGTATCTTGTTTAGTAATAGAGGGACTAATTATCCCTATTCATGTTTAATCCTTACAAAACCTGCTAAGCTCTTGGACTTGGGGCTATCATGTGGCAATCTGTTCCACAGGTCAATTACCCATTGTGAAGAAGCGTTTTCCCTTTTATTATCTGTGAATGTCTTGCCATTCAGATCTATAAGATCTTTCATTTTTCTTAGAATATGAAATGGATTAGTTGGGAACAACCAATTTCACTATCTTTATTGCATCCCTTGTGTTTGTTTGTCACCTTTATTTCCTAATCTGTATTTCATTATAAGCATGTTCTTTATCCTTCAACCATTTTTACTACCTATTGCAAAGGACTTGATTTGCCCTGTTTCGAAGGTAACAATCAGTCAGAATTTGTTTTTTTTCTCATATTTTTGATAACTCTGTAAATTGTGATGTTGAACTGTGTCATTGTCATAATTGGTATTATAAATACTGCAGAGGTTATAATTAATAGTTTCAGTCACTGTCCTGAATTGCTTAGCCAATATGCAGCAATCATTATTAATAAATCACCATGTATCTACAGTTACGTAATTGGGGAGTTATTATTTCCTGTGTTTAATTAAAAGGAAATAATTCAGGTAGCAATGCATTGGGAACTATAGATGCAGAAAGACTACAGCATTACAATGCTTATTGCTGCATTTTCTAACTTCTTACTGCCATATGCAGCTTAAAAAGTAATCTACAGTTTCTGTAGGTAAAGTAAGAATGAATCTCCTGAAATCAGTTTCACAAATACAGTGTATCATGGCTGAACATACCTGTTAGATATGAGACTATAACTCAGGTTTTCCCATTCCATCTGTGTTTAGAGTTATTATCTCTTTCATTAGTGCAATGAATATTTAATTAAAGTAGAACAGATTTACTGGAATGATTAAGAGATCCACTATCTACAGGACTATCTCTTGGTGGTTAGGGTATTCTTCTGGGAGGTAGAGAAATGGAAATGTTGCTTCAAATACCCTCAGGATCAAGAGAAACTTGCACCTGGGACTGCCCCATTCCAGGTAAAGCCATGAGACTTGAATAAAAAGGAGTCAGAAAGAGGTTATAAATCTCATCTTTCTTGAATGTATTTTGTTGTGCTCCAAGAATGTTTCTGACTCAGGTCTTGTGGGCCAGATAGGTAAGGAAGGTACCCAGTTTGCAAATCCCATCCATGATGGAATGAGATAGGCGTGGAGCACTTTGGCACTATGTAATTGGCACAGAAATGTTAAGGGATTTTACTGGAAGAATGGTAACTCTGCTAACTCTGTTGGTTTAGGGATTTAACATGAAGTGAGGTTTCTGGACAGGCTATATCTTTAGTCTGACCAACATGTAACACTGGAAAAAAAAGCTGATAAATATTTTACTTTGCAGTAAAACCAGGAACATTTAACTCAAATGTCAAATTGAAAATGATTATTCTGAGTTTAAGAGCTTTTGTTAAGCAAACTAACATAAAAGTAGAAGGTAGAAACTGATTGCAACTTAAGCAGGAGGCCTATGGATGGAGGAAAGTAGTCAATATAGTAGGTCTAAAACATGACCTTGGACTTCTACAATGTTTCTGAATTTTAACATCATTTTTCAAAAAAAACTTTACAGGAAGTCCATAGCTACACTGAGCTATGGGTGCTTGCAAGCTAAGATAATGAATCACTGCTGTTCAGAGTTCCCATCCTTCAGAAGGGAAGCATTAGGGACAACACAGAGAAGGATGGCAGTTAGAAGCAGATGGTGAGTAAACTGTTAAGAGTCCAACTTCATTAGCATTGCTTTGATAGATTAATGGTGCCCTGAAATCCTGCCAAGCAGGCTGTTGCCAAAGGTGCCATCTGCATGGAAAAGCGTACACACCAAGAAATTCAGTAGGAGAAAAAAAAAAAAAAAACACAACAAAAAACACACAACAAAACTAGCAACAAGCTCCATCAGTCACACCCCAAGTTATTTCCACCCACTATGTGCTGACAGATAACCAGTGTCAATAATAATCATAATAATGCTGAATTACTTCAAAAAATGATACCTGAACATCATGCTCTGTATTTCCAGACAGTGGATCTGTGCAAAATTAATCAAATTAAATTTTCTATTATTATTGTTATTATTATTATTATTACTGTCATTAGCAACATCAGCAATATTTTATTTATTACTTTTACCACTACATGCAATGTGGACATGCCTGGAATTCCAATTGTTTTATGCCTGTGCATTCAACTGGTCAGTGGCAAACCCTGACCCAGAGAGTTCAGCAGAGGATTTTCCAATTCCATTCTATTTTTCATTTAGCTTCAAGTGGAGTTGCTCTTCCTTTGTTCCAGTTGAAGTCCATAAATAGTTAAAAACAGCTTTTGTTAACCTTGAACTAGTTTGGTATGATTCACCATCATAAAACTGAACATAATGAAAAGGGAGAATATCTGGTAGGGAGAGATGGCAAAAGCTTCAGTTGAAATGAGTTTGAACTTCCCCTGACAAATCCTTTGCTTGTTGTATAAGATTTTCCCAGCCTGTAGAATCACAGAATAGTTTTAGTTGGAACGGACCTTTATAATCACCTAGTTGCAACCCCCCTGCTATAGGCAGGGACACCTCCTTCTAGACAAGGTTGCTCACAGCCCCATCCAGCCTGGCCTTGAATACTTCCAGAGACGGGGCATCCCCAACCTTGCTAGGCAATCTGTTCCAGTCTCTCTAACCTCACAGTAAATAATTTCTTCCTTATATCTAGTCTAAATCTACCCTCTTCCAATTTAAAACCATTTCCCCCCATCCTGTCACTACATGCACTTAGAAAAAGTCCCTCCTTAGCTCCTTGCATCTGTCTGAAAGAACTAAAAACTCTGGGGATGCTCTGGGTTACGGAAATGTGTAGGATCAATGTTATGACAGGCAAGCAAGAGATTGCAATTAGAAAAGCAAAAGCTCTCAGTTGTCCCTTCCTCCCTGTTCACACCACCTGCAAATATATCTGTTCTAAACATGATTCATTTCTGTATAACAAGATAAAACAGTGAGATTATTGCAAGAATCTCATCAGCGTTATCTCTGATAACAAGAATCTAAGATCCAACCCCCTCCCACTGGAGCCAATTTATACAGCACTCACCTGCAGCCTCTGTGCTAGATTAGTCTTACATAGGGCCTGTAAAGCTGACCAGCACTGTGGTGTAGAAGAAGGGACTAAATAGGTTAATATATCGTGTAGGAAAGATGCAAAGGCAGAGGAACAGGAATGCTGCAATTAATGCAGATAGAAGTAACACAGTTCAGTTGCCTGAACACAGTTAATTAATGCTACGTATTTGAGGTGACCTATAGGGTATTAAAAGTGTATGACAGATAAACACCAGATACATGAAGGGATTTGAGGAAGGCAGTTACATCTTATATCATCTGGTGTGGAACTGAGTTGGATACACCTGCCTAACTCAAAACAGTCTCTAGGTAAAAGATACAAATAAGCCCACGTGAAGAATATCTTGACTCTAGGCTAACATATCTAAGTTAGGTGTCTCTATTTAGGTGTCTATGTAAACTGGTGTCTAAACTTCTATATTTGTCAGTATAAGAGTGATTCAACTGATGAAATGTAAGCATCTGAACCAACTGCCTAACCATGGGTTTCTACTGGCATTCATAATGCCATAAGGTATCCCCTCTGGCATCCATCTTTGTTTTAGGAATGGCAGGGGACTACTTATGTCCTGGTCAAACATGTTTGGCCTGCAAACATCTCAGTTGTGCCATAGTGTGTCAAATAGCATTAAATGCCTGTGTGGACTACAGACTTGAGTCTCTGCTCACATAATTGTACACCTAAATGTACATTTCTAAATCTGGAACTGAATCATGGCTAATAAGGCCTTGTGCTGAACAAGCCTTTGACAGAAGACTTCAGATTTTTCTGAAGAAAATAGACTTACATTTTTTTACTACTGTGCAGGTCACTGAGCACTGGCACAGATCATCCTCCTTGGAGGTTGTGGAATCTGTTTCACTGGAAATCTTCAAAATCCACCTGATATAGTCCTGGGTAACATGCTCTTTGTTGGACCAGATGATTTCCATAGGTGCCTTCCAACCTCAGCCGTTCTCAGATTCTGTAAGAGTTCAGGCAGACGCAGGTAACACACAGTGGGAAATATTACCCAAATCTCCTAACTTTGAGCTCAAACAGGTTAATAGTATGCTAAATTTGTATAATAGGAAGTTCGAGACAAACCCATCTTACATTCCAACAGCATCTAAGCAAAATTTCAGTCAGTGATGGCAACAGGCAGAAAGAGTAGATGAAAAGGCAGATATTGTAAGAGAAGGGTGGTTATACTGATGACATATAATTACCTGCAATGTTAGCAAAGGCTGGGCAGGTGGGGCAGTCTCCATTACAAATGTTGGCTATGTTTAACATGTTGGTGAAGTTTGAGCCACTTGCACAATGTTGATGGTGACTTGAAGTCAGGTTAGACTAAGCTAAGTTGCGTTCCAGGCTTAGTTCTCAATTCTCCACCTTGCTTAAGAATGTTCTCAGATCTCACCAGTCTCAAACCCACTTAAATCAGTGCATTAATCACAATTAGTTGGCATGACAATGAACAATTTTCCATGATTTGTGGTCAAAATCACAGCAGATACAGCTAGCCTTACAAAATATTTCCCAGGAAGGAATATACATAGAATGTACAAAGTTCATGTTAATGTTGTTTCATGGCACACTGATTTTCCAATGAAGCAATAAATCTCTTGTGGATTTAATATTTATTCTGAGATATCCCTAAGCACCCAGAAAGAAACTGAATGGAATTAACTATCCTCCATTACAATCTGCTTTCAGTAGAGTCTTTGCTCTCTTGCTATTTTAGCAATATCTGGATTTTTTCATTTATTTTTTTTTAAATGAACTAGTCTAGAATAAGTCTGTTATTTCAATTTACAAACTTTTTTTTGTTGTTGTTTTTTTGGTATATAAGAAAAACCCAGTGTAACTGTATTTACATTTTTATCTGTTAAGGTTCTTTTTGCTATTGTAGTATCATTTCTGCATGTACTCAGTTTATAGTTGTACAGATGATTAGGACTTAACTTTGAAGTACTGCAGCAGGTCATGGTTGTATCTGTACTTCACGGTTCTTAACAGTTTTCCAGGGAAATTTCAGTTGCTTATAGAACCACTGTTATTGGTCTGGCTTATGAAAAGAAAGAACTGTGGTTTATGTTAATGCATTCTGCAGTAAACTGTGGTTAATCATGAATGGCTGGTCTCTGAGGATACCCACAAAAAGACTTGGGGAGAAGAGTGGAATGGTAGAAACCATATCTGTCCTAAAGTAAGACATGGCCATTTATAATTCAAGGCTGTGAAACACGAAAAATACTCACAACCCTTCAGGAATGGTAGTTGCTTGTATGGGATGTTCGTGGATCTACTGGATCCTAGTAAAGGATGAAGAGGAACCAGAGGAACATAAGTGAATTTTCTTTTTCGTTACTTTTGAGACCTAGTCTACCTTGTTTATTAATTACGTAAATAATTTCTGTTGGCACTTTTCTCCACTGTGTCTAAGGTCTACACTGAAAACAATGCCAATATTATAATGCATACCAGATTATATGATATGATGTACTTCAGATATCATGCACACTATACTGCTTTACATTTCAATACCTATTCATGATCTCCCAGGGTATCACATATCCAGTATTTTCAGTATCCAATATAAGTTCCTTTATATCCTCTGCATTAAGGAGACAATGATTTGTATATTAATTGAAGGTTCATTTTTCTACTTCTTCATTTCCCCCATTTTTTTCTGTACGTTCGACCTCTCATTTATTTTCCATTTCTGAAGCCCAGGCTTAGGAGTGTCCCAAACAACAGTGACTAAGACTCTGAAATAACATGAGGCCTCTTTAAACTTATTCTCCAAACGTGTAGCAATGAGTGAGGTGCTGCCTGAAGAAACAGGGTGAGACAATTTCCCAAGTAATGAATTAATAAATGTTGCAATGTTTGTTAGTGCCAGCCAAAATCTAAGCTTGGCATGCTAGAACATGATCAGAGCTCTCCTTCTCAGCCACCTTAACTCTGTTGGACAAGGTGTTCTTGTTGTGTTCAACAAATATTAAAAACAAGGACCTAGAATCTGAACTGTGTTTTAAAACAAACACTGAGGAGAATGTTCACAAAAGAATAAGTGGAATAAGACATCACGATTAAACAGTAGGGCTGTGTGATACAACTCATGTAGATGTCTGTTTCACAGAAGAGACAGAATTCATGTTAGTCCTACTCCAGCTGACATTGGTATCTGTTTAACCAGACAAACATTTAGACTCATCAGGTGCAGCATCAGAAGCTACCACGTCAGGAGTGATTTCTTTAGCCTGCAATTAGATAGAATTATATACTTCTCACTTATACCAACATTTGCCTAATCTAATTTTACCTATCTTAATGTTAAGTATCTGGTCTTGACTAGCTACAGAAAGTGCCTCTATAGGTGAGAGAAAAAAGAGCAGAGAGAGAGGAAGCGAGAGAGTTGAATATCATGTGTCCAATCTGCTACTTTTATGTTTTTAATTACCCTCTTTTTTATATTTTAATAGTATTATATATATGTATTTATATATAAAGCATTGTTACCCATATGCAATAGCTATATTATATATTTATTTTGCAGCCTAAGACATTTCTTCTTCACTCATTGTGGCCCAGGCGAGCTTAAATGTTGAATACCCCTGGTAGATGGAGACTTCATTTCAGCCAAATTGTCTTGGAAGTGCCATTTATTACAAATGATAAAAAAGTTGTGTGTGAATACTTAGCATTTAGTTGACTATAGGTCATTATAATATCTCCGAGATTCAAATGGTCCACTTTTAAAATTAAAGGAACTTCGTGAAATTGTTATGAAGCATCAACGTTTGAGAAAGCATGGTGGTGAGAGTGCCTCATTCACTTAAATGAAACACAAACAAGCAGGGAAATGTCTCTTCAAAGAGAAATCTGAGAAATATTATGATATGAAGAAATCTCACCTGTTTTAAGAAAATTCATCCGTTCAAAAGAGCCTAGATATTGCAGAGCCTATGTGTGGTAGGCTGAGTGCCTAGTTTTGCCAGAGGATGGCTCCGGGCAAGATCTCTCAAGATGCTCAAGAATATCTTCACTGCCTTAGAGGACTTGGCCTCCACAGGAGACTGTTGACAGGTATCTACTCTCAACGTGTGAGCTCCAAGTATCCAAATTCTGTGTGTAAAAAGTAAACTAGGAGTTCCTCCTTTCTGGTCAGGCTCTTGAAATCTAAGCGTGGGAGACTTGCTGTCTCCTCAGTGGAAATTAGTCACTGAAGCCTTGAAAGGCTTTATCCCTCTGGACCAGAGCTACCAAAGCAGTAAACTTTATACATAAATGCACACGCATATATATAATTTATTTGCAGGTGACCAATCATTGGATTCCCTGCGCTACTTCCATTTTGTATGAAGCATACACATAAGGGCCTTCCTGGCTGAGCGTCTGTAAACATTAGTCTCCTGAAGCCATATTTTTAACAACAGCCTGTTATATAGGTAAGTGGGAGGCTCTGGAGACCAACGTTTTCCTTTCACATTTATCATATTTGGTGTCAAAGGCCTACTCATTTGCAAAGTACACAGCATTCAGGACCTGGGCCTTTGACTTGCCTGATATTTTATCTTTTCTATCTTTTAGAAAGGGATATTAGTCCTTACTTCTCAACCTTAGACAGTTATGAAGATTAATTAGTTAATGCTTTTACAGCACACTGAAGATGTGAAGGGCTACTATATAAAAGTATTATGAAGTGCCTGCAGGGTCCTGCTGTCTAAAATGGCTGAATGGGAGAGGCTCTGAACTATGGAGATTAGGCAATTTTAAAACAGTTATTTTCAAATTGCATTATTTTTAACTCTTTGTTGTTACTAATATCCTCTCAACAGGGTTTGGAAATATTTTCTCTGTTCATTGTCTTTCTCTATTTTCTCTAACACTCACTTTTAAATAAACACACATGGCCTAGGGTTTTATCTTCATACTGAGTTGTAGTGGCTTAAATAAAGGTGTGATTTTACACCAATTTAATTTATCCTAATCCTTTTATTTCAATTTTAAATTAAGCTCATTTCAGTTCAGCATAAGCAGATTCAGAACAAGTTTACGATAAACTGAGATAAGCCACTCTAAAACTGAAATTAGTGTGTCCACGTAGGGATTTGCTCTGGTTTAACCAAGGGTATGAATGCACACACAAGTTATCACGTTATAAGCTAGAAAATGAATTTACAGCTTGAAATGATTAAGCAGTACCTGCTGGTACACTTACCCCCCAGCGCATTCTCTCCAAAACCCTTCTATTTTCACTGATAGATAATCTACTTCCAATTATACAAGCTAACACAGGGTGAAAACGTTTACATAGGAATCACTGTGATGCAGTCAGGACTTGATGGATGTTCAGTGTAAACTACAGGAAGAGGGCAGTCATTTGGGCAAGGGCTGTTCCATAGGACTGTGGTCCCCTACTCTTAGAAATGACGGAGAGGATGGAGCAGGAAATTACCATCCAGTCTGATGGTGCATGTCTAACTGCTAACAAACTGCAAATTCACCCTTCTTGTTCAGTCTTATTTATGTGCCTGTATGCTGCTTTGGCTGACTTATGTCCATGCAAATGTGCGCAAAGACACGCTCTGAATTGCTGCTGTCCCAGTGAGTCACTATTACCCTAATCAAAATGGTGGCATCCAACACTGCTTTTGTCTTAATGCATGTAATTGCACAACTGGCAGATTGATGGGTGGATGATGGAAACTTAAATATATTCTGCAGTGTTAACAGAAGGGGACAGAATGGAGCTTGTTCTGTTAAAAGAACAAGAAAAAGTATGTAAAAGAAAAATAAAAGGAAAAATTAGAAGAATAATTAATGAAAGAAAAAAAAAACAACAATTTTGTTCCTTCTGCTAATATTATCAATTGAAACACTAGGTAAAATCAAACAAAGCAAACTGTACTGTCGTCTGCATCTCTAATATTGGATAATATTGGGTCAAAATACCTGACATAAAACACTTCTGAAGAACCAAAATTGGGTGGTAAATGAAAGAAATATGCATTTTTCAACCATATTCATTTTAACTTTTCCTTAAGTGACTGGAATCCTTAATTACCTGTTTGTTGTCCAGCACTGATAAATGTGATTAATAAAATAAACAAGGGTATTAAATGTTTCCCATGTCACTTAAAATTGTATTTCATTTAAAATATACTGAAGATTTTATAAATAAAAAACTAAATCTAGATGCCCAAAATCTTATTTAGAAACTTAAGTGAGAACCTTATTTAGGAAAGATCACAAGCACATGTTTAAATTGATCCCGGTTCAGGAACGTGCTTAAGTATATGCTTTAATCTGATTAAATATGTGTTTAATGTTAAACACATGTTGAAATGCTTTGCTGAATTGTGGCCTGATTTTCACAAGTGTTAAGTACCTTGAACATCTCATTAAGGTCAAGAGAAGCTGCATGTAGTCATGCTGTTACCTATCAAGGCATTTACTTACATGTTTAAATTCAGGTTTAGGAACGCAGCCATTTTCATTTATTTATTTATTTAGTGAAAATTTGGACTTGGTATTGCTGAAGACAAACACAGAAACATCTGGATTCATAGCTTATCTGAACTATCTACCCCTAATGAGTTTCCAGTTAGACTGAAGGACTGAAAACTTCAGCACAGCCTCGGTGTGTTTGGTTTTCTTTTTTTTTCCTTTTTTTAATTTTCTTTTTGTTTGCTTTTAGAATGCAATTTTTAGTGCTCTCTGTTTCCATTTGGACATTTTCTTTCCAGCTTTCCAGTCCCAGCCAGCACCAAGAAGTGGGGTGTGAAAAGAAGCACTGCTATTAGCATTATTTATTAAGTGCTGACAGTATGCTTAGTTTGGTACAAGACACAAGTGAAGGCAGATCCTTCTCTTCATATCTTACAAGTAGCATTTCAAGTTCCAGATGGTTTTTGAGGTTGGTTTCTGTTCTATCTATTGTTTCTAAAGATTTTTTTTCCTTTTCAAATCAAAGATCATTAGAAATGTAAAGAAAGTCTTGTTTTAGGTTATGTAACTTTAATAGAATTATGCTCAATCCTACTGCATTTTTGTCATTGCTTTTAAGAAGAAACAGCATTTTTTAAACTGCCTCTCACTGCATAAACATATCTTTGCAGGCTTTTTGCATTGTTTCTTTTATAAGGAACTCCACAATAAAACGTAATATGATTTACATCAATAGCAGCTCTCTTATTGACTCAGAAAAACTGTAGCTCTATCCTAAAAGCTTTTTCTGCAGCTGAACCTTGCTAAAGGGTGGAAAGTCAGCCTGTTCCCACCCACCTGCTTGTTTTCACTTTTCCCTTCCAGTCGCCTCCCTTGCAGCTCTAACAAAGTATTTCTCACTTCTCTCTCCCAACACACACATGCAAACATGTCACCTGCTGCCTGATTCGGTTTTGTTAACATGCTCTGGAGGAGAAACAACATACATTTAAGCAAATCTGGGGCTGTGTTATACAAGAAGTAGCGTGACCATGTTGCAGCTCATGTGCACGGCACCAAACCATAGCCAAACAACCAAGCTCTGATGTAATTATAGCACATGTGATGCTAACCTGCACCCAGTTCTCTCTCAACCTGTGAAAGAAAGCTTTCCCCAGTCCTACACCATGTTTACTCCCACCAGGTGCCCCACATCCTTCACATTTTTCCATGTGTTACCTCCCATTTTCAGACAGAAGCCAAAGCGGGCAAATGCTTATCTTAATTGAATTCTGGAATAAAAGTTTTCTCTGAGGATGGTGGGGATATAATTTTTCAGAAATGAAGAGCTGGGGTGGAAAGGTGGAAAGACACTGAGGTCCTGGAGCATGTACAGAGAAGGGCAACAAAGCTATGTAGGATCTGGAGCACAAGTCTTATGGGAGCAGCTGAGGGAACTGGGATTGTTTTGTCTGGAGAATAGGAGGCTCAGGGGAGAACTTATCTCTTTCTACAGCTCCCTTAAAGGAGGTTGTGGTGAGAGGGGAGTTTGCATCTACTCCCAGGAAACAGCATAAGCACAAGAAGGAATGGCTTTAAGTTGTGCCAGGGAAGGTTCAGGTTGGGTAATAGGAAAGACTTCTTCTCAGAAGTGGTGATGTTGTTGGAATAGGCTGCCCAAGGAGGTGGGGACTCACTGTCCGTGGAGGTGTTCAGGATAAGGGCAGATGTGGCACTGAGGGGTGTGTTTAGCGGGCATGGTGAGGATGGGTTGATGGTTGGAGTTGATCTTAGAAGTCTCTTCCAACCTTAATGATTCTATGTTTTTATGTGTACATGGACGTCATAGCACAGTGACATGACAAAGAAATTACACAGGGAAGAAATGATTCTAATGACTTCTTGAGCTAAAGACTCCAAAATGAAATTACTATTTCCAGGGATGAGTCCTGACTATTCTCAAAAGACCCTATCAAGTAGGAAACTTACCATAAACCCTTCCTTGTTATTTCTCTCTCCCCCCAAAATATAGAGGATCTTGTACAAAATGTAAAATCATTTTGCGACACTTGGTGATATTGTGATGCACTCTTTTTCATCTTAATTAACAAAACAATTGTATATCATTTCCAAAAACTATTCTATGATTTTGTTGACAATTAGAATAAGATATTAAATTTTTAGGATACACAAAGTTGATGACAAGTTCATGGGAGCAGGCTGCTATTGGTCATTATTCTGCTCCAGACCAGGCAGGACATGACATTTGTCTGTAGTCTTTCAAGAGAGTTACTAAATCCTTGGTTTGGTATCATAAAATTTTAACTATCTAAAATATGTCTTGACCAGTTATCCAGGCTCCTTTATATAATGGAGAGAATCCATAAGGTGATTCATCCCACAATTATGAGATGATTGACTCACTTAATACATGTTGTCTATGTGCATTTTGACTATAGAGAAAATTGAGACAATTCTTATATTAAACATTATGTTTTTAGATTCCTAATATGAGACAATGCCACCCTTTTCAAGAATGCTTAACTTCATGATCAGCAGAAATACCTTTACATCTCAGTGGATTCATGATCTTATTTCCTTATCGGGACTTGTTTTGTGTGTTCCAGATTTATGATAATCAGGATAATTCTTTAGGGAGATTAAGTAATCCTCATAGTCACCACGTGTAGTAGGTGAATATAGATATCTCTGTTTTACAGATGAGGAAATAGACAGTGAGAGTTTTGGTGACTTGTTCTATCTAATTTAATCTTGTTTGAGCTAATCTAATCTATGTTTTATAAATAAATCATCCTATCACTGTGATACATGGGCAACAGACAATCAAACCTGTACTGGAGACAATACTCAGATATTCCTACCTTGCAGGCCTAATCACATAAAATAATTTCCTACAGAAAAAAAGGCACAGCAACAAAAGCGTAAAAATTTCCATGATGTATTTCTAGGATGTATACTTTAATACAACTGAAGTTCTGAAGATATATTTTCTTTCTTCAGATGGATTGAGAAGTTTGTCTTTGTATTAAGAATACACAGAGACAGATGACAGAAGTATTTCATAAATGACATTTATGTTATTCCACAAGTTGATTCAACTTCAGTGTCTACTAAAGGAGACGTTAAAATTAACAAATAAAAGTGATGTTTGAATTCTTTTACTACTTTGTTTTGTTGTTGTTTGTTTTGTTTGATCTGTTTGTTTTCTAAGCAAGAAGTTCTAGGTTTTTTAAATGTCTGTTTAATGTTTTTGGCTTTATGTAGAATGAGAAAAGGTTTTGGAATCTCACAAAGTCTGCAGAGAAGAAAATAATTGTTTTATTCAATTTCTTCATGTGTTAACATAGATCTGATAGAGTTGCAATGGACAATATCGTGTTACAGTACATTTGAGAGACTGGTTTCTGGGAATTCCTTAGATGACAGAGTGCATTTGCAGACTGAGATGGAGTTTTCAGTCTGTTCCATGAAAAAGTGATATTCTCTTTCCAACAAATTATTTCTTCCCGGTCCTATTTTTACTGGGGGTACAGTCAGTGTGGCCATCTGTGATTAGCTCTGTCTCGAAAGTTTGGGGCAATCACTTCTCCACAGAAACATGTTCTACCTCTTTCAAAGCCTCTGGTTAAATTTTTATCTAAGTCATCAGATTTAGCAATTTGTAACTGATCTAATCTCTCTACAAAATCCTCGCTCACTGAAATGGTATACAACAGCTTTTCACTGTAAACCTTGTTGTTCATATAAAAACAGAACCGCAAATTAAGTTGGTGTCTTTTTTTATTCTTTTTTTTTTTTAACTTCTTATGACCTATTACCCTTTCTTTTAACCTAAATCAAACAGATTTGCAGATTTGCTTAACAATAGCTCTTCATGAATCATATCACCAATTGCCAGCTATCATACCGTGAAACAGCTAATAATGTGTATTTAACATTATAGGCAAGTAATGAATCACATCATCATCACAGATTGTCTAACATATTATTCAAAGGAAAGATTTAGGCAATCGTAACTACCTTTTTATTTACTTCTCTCTTTCCTGCAAAGTACTGTAAGAAGAAAAAGAAATTCCAACTGTGTATATCAGCTGTTATTTCCATGAAAGTACACATAAAAACTTAGGGAAAAAAAATGAGACAAATAGATGACTAGGTTAAGACTTTGGGTAACTTAAATTCATCTTCTACATGTACAAACTACACATGTCTACAAGCAATTTGCTGATATCAAAAATATCTCTGAGCAGAAGGAATAAAAAATCACTTTAAAAGGCGCATTCATGCAATCTGGAATTTGGAAAATTATTAGAAAGAATTTCACATCTAGATTCCTGCTAGACTGTCTACTAGAATTAACATAGGCTACATATCTAAGGTTTAGGTCCTGTTTTTTCCCGCATTAGGAAATGGACTCGAACAGCCTGTTTCACAGCTGTTTCACCAGTGTCTTTATTTTATTTTATTTTTATTTTTCCTTTTTTTTCACTTTTGTCCAATGACTCTGCCCTAGATCTGGGAGAAAAATATTTTTTTCAGGTCATGATTCAGTGAAAAGGTCTGTTGTTCTTCCCATAAAGGAAAAATGATTAATTCTTTGCCCCACTGGGATGAATGTCACCAGAAGCCTTGTCAAAATCCTTAAAGTCCTCTAAATAAGTGAACAAGGAGAACCATGTTAATACTGACTTATATAATATACATCATAGATCAGACTAAGAGTGGTTTCCAAGCAATTTCATTGACCATTTTACCTCATTCATTTTGACTGGCAGAAGAGCATTGGCAGAGCAGCTACTGAAGCTAACGAGAAAGTCATACAGCAGCCACACTCGCTGACCCTGAGGAGAAGCTCTGGAACTCTCCTACTTGAGTCTATTTACACTAAGGTTGAATGAATATCTATGTATAACAGAATCAGCACATTTTTAATATTTTACGTGGTTTCATTTCTCACAATGTGGAACCTTCAAAATATGTATCTTTCCAACAATCCTTGCATATGACCATATATTTATCTTAGAGGTAGGTAGAAGGAGAATAAATCCCTTGTCAAAAGAAGTTGTGTCAGTGCTGGGCTTTGAGATGTAGTCATCTGCTTCCCTGCCAAATGTTCTAGATATCAAAGTATCTCTTCATCTATAAACTTTTTATTAAACCTTTTTTAAGTTTGGAGCACTTTTAGAAGGAAAAACCTCTTCCAAGGATGCCTATAGCTGTCCTTTGAAAACTCAAGACATCTGTGGCAGTGGGTTCATACTCAAATATCTGAGTGTAAATACACGGTGTAAAATGATAGCAATACCACCCAAGAATGAAAACTTGAAATAAATTAGGTATTCCTTTCTCCTTTGATACTCCTTCTCTCTCTCTCCTCCTTTTTTTTTTTTATATATACATTTTTTTTTTTTGTAATTTTGCATGATGAAGTGTAAATAGGAAAAAAAAATGAGGGAAAAACTTAAAAAAATCACTGAATCAGCTCATTAGAGGAAAGCTGGAAACAAATGCTTTTGAAAATTCCCATCAGTAGCTTTAATTTTTTAAATACTGGCAGTAAAACCAAACTAAGGAAGAGTGTAGTGGGAGCAGTTCATCAGACTAGCTGAGAAGGAGCAGGTCTGGATTATGACCTCTCTTCCCTGTCTTGTTTATGTATTTTGCATTACCCAGTCACTGAATAATGCAAATTCCGGAGTCATGCCAGGATTCATCTGCACCAATCTGACTGCAGAATTACAACCTCAGTCCTTCTCACAGAGACATTTTATCAGTCCTTTAATTCAATAAAGTAGAATTTTATCCTATAAGGTCAGTAATTTTTTTCAGTTTTAAGTAAATTATTTACCTCATTTATTCTTCATATATGTACATATATTTTATATTGTTCCCATTTTTTCCTATTCTCTGGGTTTCGCGTTCTTTCCTCTTGAACTACTGAATAATTTATTGCTTTAAGTATTATAATTATAAAAAGCAAACTAATTCTAGTGACTTACAGCTTTAAGGAAGTCCTTTCACAATCTACCAAATTATATTTTAATATATCTCACTGAATTAAAGTAGAATTTCTGGTATTGGTTAATATACTACTGAGTTGCCTGCTGGAAAAAAAAATGAAATGGATATAAGTGTCAATTTTGAAGTAATAATTATAGTTTTATGCAGTAAAGTATTTATTATATTATCAAATTAATACACCTTTTGGCATGTCAGGGTCTGTGGGTAATTACAGTTTACTATTGTGGTAATAATTTGTATGATTTATGTTACCTATGGAGCAGTACTGAAAGCCAAAAATCTGTCTGGCATAATTACTGTTAAGAGGGAAGATCAACAGATATCTCTAGCCAAAAGAACACAGCCCTAAGGGTGATAGACTCAAACAAGCAGAAGTCACTTCAGGTATTTGCTTTGCAGTGTGCCTTTTCTCACCTGAGAGATAGCCCACCCAGGCTACATTAACAAGAAGTCATTACTTTTACATTATTGTTTTCCATCAAGCTTGTAGTTCTCATTTCAAAAGTGAAATATAAGAAAGTGTGGGGTGTGTGTGTGTATTTGCTGGGTGGAGTGTGATCCTGATTCATCTGTAACGGGAAGAAAATTATGAAGAAAATAGTGTTATGTAATGAAGTTGTGTGAATGAATTTGGATCCTCTTTTTACCATTGATCTAGGTACAATTATTTTTGTGTGTGTATGTTTATTTTTTGTATTTTTACTACTTTTGTTGCTGTTGTTCTGAATACTTCGCAGAACAGAAAGACAGTTCTTGCATGAAAAGTCTTTGCAAAGTTGATTTTATATAGTGAAAATTCCTTAGAGTTAAATCACTTCCAAAAGTTGTGTAGAAAAAGGTATTTTTGTTCCCCCTCCCCCTCCAGTTCCTGTGTATTAGTCAAATACATGTGTAGAAAAATGTACCCTCACTCCCTTTCAAAGCTCAGGCCTTTCCTGGCAAATGTTCACCACTGATTTTTTTCTGAAAAAAAAAAAAATAGTTTCCAGCGATTTTACATAAATAGGAATATCTCAGGAGCAATCTAGAAATCTCGCCAGTAAAATCATGATCACACAGATCAGCCAAAACTGTAAACCTCTTTTTCTTTACTTTCCGTTCCATCCTCAGCATCACCCTTCCAGACAGAAAATGTAAGTCTGGTATCATGTTCTCTGAAGGTTACAGACTGAAGCCTTAGTTAAGGAAGATTATGAACAAAGGCCAAGATCCACAGAGGTATTTAAATACGTAATTCTAATTAATTTATATGTGCCTGATCCTGAAAACATTTATGTATGTTCTCAACTTTCACCGGCCGTGTGATCTTCCTGAATTCAAAGACATTACTCACCTGCTAAAATAGAGCTGTGTGTATCATGGCTCTGTAAAGAAATATCAAATGGAGAATATCCTGCCAGCAAGTCCCTCCTTTATTAAATTACAGAATGTCACGCATGCTGCTTGAATCTTTCAAGAAATAAGGTATTTCTTCCTTCCTTTTCTTGTACTACTTTATTTCTGTAATTCTGCCTACCTAAAGTGAACAGTAACTAAAAAAAATACATAAACAAAATCCCTTCAACTCTTTTCTACTTTTTCCCTGTCAGCACCAATCAACTGCGAAAAAGCTTGGAGAAGACCTGAAGATAGAAGGGTAGGATTCATCTGACTTAATGTTTTGTGTAAAAAAACTAAATGTCAAAGTCTGACCTAAGTCCACTTCTTTTCAGCAGAGAGAAATGGGCATCATCTAATCCATATGAAACAACTGCAGTGGGATCAAATGGAGGTGCCCATTTGTCTCCGCGAAGGGTGCGAGGGGTGACAAGCTCAGACTTAGCTGTTTAGTTTTAAGACATCCAAGTTAGGACAGATGAATTTTACCTCAAAGACTTGGAGTGTTTTCTGAAACTCAAACCAAACTTTGAAGTTTGCTCCTCATGCTTATAGAATACAGGTGTGTCAATATTCAATGTCTCATGTTTTAAATAATATAGCAATAAAGTTATGTGTGTGTGTGTGCATGTATATTCTTAATTGCTGCAGTGTCAAGTTGACCTTCAGCAAATAATTAAAATGCATTTTAAGCCTGCTTCATAATGTTTTCATTGGCAAGTACCCCAGAGAAGGTACTCTCCTACAAGGAGGCAGCTGGTGTGTTTCTGCCCACTGTAGCATCATTACTCAACAACTGGGAACTTAAGTAACTTGTAGGCCATCCTACAACTTGGCAAAATTACTTTGTAGTATGAGGCTAATTAGTGTAAGACCTTCTTCTCTTGTGCAACTGTTATGCCTTTATCTTTGTTATCTCCTATAACTATCTTGTATTATGAATGTCATTAGATATTGCTAATAGTTGTGCAATATCCCTGGGCATATTCCTAAATCCAAGCTGGCCATTGACTTTGGGAGGAGTGAAATTAGTTCTCAAATGTGTGTTTACATGGCATCAGATGTCAATACCTTCAGATAACACTAAGAGACAGAGCTGAAATGGTCTGATGAAGACAAATGTTTTTGCACTATCAAGAATGATTCAGTACTGCAGGGTCTATCGTTTTTTTTTTTTTTTTTTTTTTTTTTTTTTTTTTTTTTCCCATGATGGTCTTCCTTGCCTTGAAGATGCAGAAATTAGGAGTGCTTTATTGCAACAATTGCTTGGCTGAGGAGTAATATCAGCATAATGAAGCATGTGAAACTGAAGCAGCCAAGTGAGTAAGTTATTTCACAACCCTAGTGATCTGGATGATGAGTCATACAACATAATGGAGCAGCCTGGTTGGTTAAGGTCCTTTTATATCTGTATGTGTACATTTATATAAAATCAAGATTGATCCCAGACATAAAAAAGAAATCTCATATTATTTTACCACACTGATGTTTAACAAAGCACATAATTATGATGTTACCAGTGATGTTGCCCAAGCATGGTCTATGCTGAAGTGGTCTCAAAAGAGGTCAGAAACCCTTGTTTCCTAATATCTGAGCTCAGTTGCTCTTTCTAATGCTCCCTATCTCTTTTGGGAGATAGGATAATAAACTTAGCCTTGTTTCCTCAAGTAATAATCATAATGATATGTATAATGTGAATAATAGTTGTCTCACCTGCCTGACAGGGAGAAGGTGCTGTGAGAATTAATTAGTTTGTGAAGCACTTTGAAGATAAGTGCTGTTATTAATAAGTAAAACCTACTGTGCTTAGATACAACTTGTGAGTGATTGTATTATATTACAGTGCTTAGATAACACAGAGATAGCTACCTTAGAAATTCCAATAGATGACAAAGTCAAGATAAATAGCCACCAGATTTCTTGTGTTTTCATTTTACGCCACAATTTCTACTGCCTTAATGATATTTAACTCCTAAAATATGTTCAGGTAATGGAAATTATTATTCTCATTTTAAAGATGTCGTGGCAGAAAGGAAAAGAAGGAGGAATGGTGAATAAATACTGCCCAGGAGTGAAAATGAGATGACCTTTCCAGGACACCTTCCAGCCCTGTGGTGTAATCTTTAAAGATAGTCCATTAACCTCAATTCGGGTCATCCGACACGGCTCTCTGCTCGCTGAGCTTATCTGCTGTGAGGAGTACAGTTAAGAAGTGGAGTGAATAACGTTCACTAATGAGCAACACTGCAAATGTGTGAAAACTGGCAAGAACAGTCACTTCTCAAACGTAATCTAGCCAGTGAATAAGGAAGTTTTGTAAGACTTGGGTCAGTGATATGATCCTTCAGTGTGAATTGTTGAGCTGGAAACAGGAGCTTCAGGAAGCCTGACAAAAACTATCTGGAGGTAAATCGGTAAACAGTGAAAATAAACAAATTAAGGTAGCATTTCTCACACTTACCTTTGGCTGTCAAAGATCGTTAGCCTGTGTGGCATAAAAAGAGGTGTAAAACTAAAATTCTTAAGAAGGAAAGCAAGGCAGATGTTAGTGGTGCAAGACTTCTGATTCCATCAATTGACCTGGCCTTTGCTTATGAGTAACAGTGTCCTTGGATGGGAACATTGGTTTCCATGTGCAGCATTAATGTGCTGTCTCTGGGAAGTATACATTACATATTTTCAATTGTAATTATTCTGTTAATCCTTTCTCCTAGGCCAACATTTGAAGCTGGTGAGCAACATGAAGAACTCAGTGTCACTGATGAAGTTTGCATCCTGTTTTAGTTGTGGTGCAGCACTTCTAAACTCTTCCAAATCTTTCTTTCTTGCTAAAACAGAAAAGTTTTGGATGAATGCATATATATAATGAAAAATGTATAACCCCAAGACATCAAATATATAGCACGATGCTGAAAACCTATGAGCATTCAGAACTGAACGGAAACAGCAAGGACATCTTCCTGGTTCTCTTATTTCTAAAAATCAGGAACGGGAGCCGTTTCTGGACTTGGCAACATAGGACCTCTGCCACCCACCTCAGCAGTGCTGATAGCAGCCAGAAGAGGGCGGTGGTATGTGCAGACAATGACCACTTGACTTTGAGGATAGGGAAACTGGAATTTAAGAAAAATCCACTGAAAGCCATTTTCATTCCATTCTCCGTTGAACATGGGGGTGTAACTGCCACAAATGTTAATGAGAGATCACATGCATCGAAAGAAGCACATCCTCTTTTGTGAAGACAAGATGAAAGCCTTTTATAAACATGACCTACTGGTGAAAAAGGCATATGTTCAGATGAAACCTATGGATTTATACTGATGGGTTAGATTTTTAAAAAAAAATACAATACATTTTGTTAAGAAGAAGGATTAAAGTATTTGCCAAAATGATTTGTGTTGACAAAATGGCTTAGTACATTTGGCAGATTTATTTTATGAAGCTGAATAAATTAAGGTGTCTAGTAAAAAATGTGGGTTATATCCAGTAAAACAATTTCAAGTATTTCAAAAACTCTATTTTTATTCACTTTGCAAACGTGCTTAGTTGAACTGCCAGTCACTGTTACATTTCCATTTCCAAGCAATTAATTAAAATCCCAAATCAGGTTTTTTCTTGATCATGCCAGCAGGAGTTGGTTGCCATGGTAATAGGATGATCAGTAGCATTTGGGAGGGAGGAGAGAGAGAAAAAACCTTCTGTATTTGGGCTTTTGTTGTTGAAACATAAGTGCAGGTCTGAAGGAGTGTGTTGGCTGATCTGTGCAAACCTGTGGCCCCAACGTTGACAACTGGAAATGAGTGAGGGTTCCTGGGATTACATTATTGTCAGGGATATCATTTGGTCCAGTGTAGAAATCATTAGTGAAACCTTTTCAGTTCTTCAGTCTATAAGTTGAAACCATGAATGCAGCTGATCACAGAGAATTTCAGTGATGTTAAGGAGGATTTTTCTATCTGTAATCTCCTACATTTGCAGAGATCCATCAAATGTAATGTTTTGTCTCACCCACAGGCCTACAAACCCTTAGAATTGAAGATTATTTTCAGACAGTATTTTAGATCCATGGAATTTTGTGACAGCTGGGTTTAAATAATCATTGAGGATATAGTCAACGTTATAAAATTCTGCAGAGTTGGGACAGGTAATTTTTGAAGGACAAGACCTGGAAATTTTAGTTGTAGGAGAGGGAGGAAAAGTCCTTGTCTGAAGCAAGCTCGAAAAATTGAGTGCTTCTTAGAAGAGAGAACAGGTCCAGGAGAGAGCAGAGTTTATTGGGAAAACCTATAATATTCAGTTGGGAACTGCCTGTGATTTAAAAACTTTTTCTATCAAAAGAAGTCTAAACTGTCTTCCAGCAGCAGGAAACATGACATGCCTATCAAGCATGATTGACAAAGCCCACTAAAGTTAGCAGGCATACTCCCATGAATGTCACTGTCTTGGAGGTCAAGCACTTGAAACACATAAAGGTGTTTCGAAAAATGTATTTCCCCATTTAAAATGATAAAGCATACTGGCATCAGGGCTGAGAAGCTCTCCACTCCAAAATGCAACCAGAGCCACTTTGACCTCTCCAGTATGATATATTTTAACTTATTTTGATCATTTTGGTAGTCTTTACACCATCAGTTAGTTGTATTTGAGCTCAACAGCAATAGCAATAGCAAGGGGAACAACATCCACCTGTGCATCACCTGGGAAGAGGCACCAACAAAAAGCCAATGGGCAATATCCTATGGGGACATAACTTTCAGCCTAGCCACACTGTGAATTTGGCTTTGAAACACATTCAGCTTAGATAAAACAACAGAACTTCAGTGTTCCAAACCAATCTTTGTGAGTTTTAAAAGCAATCATTTTCACAGTGTGGCCAGACAACAACTCAGAGATGGGAAGATGAAGGAAGAAAAAGATGAAATGTAGGGGAAGAGGAAACATTGAGTATGGACATGGAAGTTTTGTGAGACCAAAGAAAGGATGCAGTCAGCCGGACATGAAACTAAATGAGTCATGAAACTACAGCCCTTTCTTGCTCCTTCCATCATGCTGCTCAACATATGTCAGCTTGAGCATTCTCTGGACCAGTTGATGTATGGGTTTATGGTTCATTAGTGTCCTTACGGCCTTGAGACCACAGTCATAAACAAGACATTTCAGCAGACCTCAGTATTGCCATTGTTGAGCTTCTGATGGTGTCACAAAGCAGGATAGTAGCAAGGAGATTCCCTGGATTATTAAGCTCTGTTAACACAGAGGAACACAGTGCTTCACATATGGTGCTTGTTAAGCCCCTCATGAAATCAGGAGATTGGTAACAGAATTACAACATGCTTAGGGTTACAGGTCATAAGCCAAATTTCATCCTTATGTATTAGCTGGAAATTAATCTGAAAATAATTAGGAAAGAATCCAGATATTAAAAAGGAAAGATTTTGAGAACATTAGTATTTCATGTCTTGCTGCATCATCACATTCCTGGGTGAGAGCAAATCTGAAAACACTGATGGCCCAACACTTTTGCTGGAGTGGAGAATGATTTTAATAAAGCTCAATGTCAAGATCTTCACTTGTCTGTTACTTAAAAAAAAAAAAAAAAAAAAAAAACTTACCTAACCCAGAAAGCTGCTTGCACTGTCATGGTAGGGGTTTGGTGTGACTGAGATCTGAATGAGTTCGGGCTGAGTTAAAAAGGCAAACAAGGGATTTATTGATCTGGATGTATCAATTTGCACTAGTGCAAACAGGTTGGGTTCAGAGACCTACAAGCTCCGTGTGCTGCAGGGCAGAAGTTGAGTTCATGATCTTGTATGTGTTAGGACACATGAGGTCTGCTGTAAAAGTAATACCTCCTGATTTACTATCAGGGGCCATGACATCAAATGTGGATGTTGATGGTATGGCAGTAGAGGTTAAACTTTCCACCAGCATTCCATTACACTATGTTGCTGTGTGACAGGTGGCAGCAGAGTAGCAAAATGGCGTCTGACATGGAAGAGTATATGTAGCAAAAGTGCGTCACTGAATTCCACTGTGCTAAGAAATTGTATCCATTGACATTCTACAACATTTGCTGAATGTTTATGGAGATGGAACAGTGAATGTGAAAACAGTGAGGCAGTAGGTGGCACATTTAGGCAGCAGCAACAGTGACAGCAAGTCACCTCCACTGGTGCAGGTTTTTATGACCATGGCATGTAGGCTGCTGTTCATTGTTGGAAAAAAAGCATAGCTCAAGATTTGACTATATAGAAAAGCAGTATTTTGTAGATGAGAATTTTCTCAATCAAATTGTGTTATTGTGCTCTTTGTGCTCTAGTTTCCATGGAAATAAATAAGAGGCATTATTTTCAGAATGACCTGTAATATAATGATTCAGGGCTTTCTCTAATGTCTCAAAATGAGGGTGGAGGGGACTTGAGAATAATTGCTCTTTTTGTCTCTGAAGAACATTAGAGAGGTTTCATTATATAATTATTCTTATCATTACATTCTGACCTAATTTTTTACTCTTTTCCCTGGCATTTACCTAACTCTTTTCCCTGCTGTCCCAGCACTGTACAGAATGCATGAAGTTTTATCTCCAAGTCAGAATAAAATCTATTTAACATTGTAGTAGTTTGAATTACTTGCTGTTTCTCTTACTTTCATCAGGAGCAACTGAGGTGCCTCTCCTTTTGTCTTGGTTGAATACGGAGTAATTTTTACAAGAGAATTCATTTCAAAATGTGCATTTTAAACTTCTCCTCAGTGAAACTGGTGGAGATTTCTTCAGGAATCCAGAAGAGCGTTTGAGACCACTATTGCTACCAGACTGAGAGCCTGTGTGATTCCATTGAGATGGTTGTCCAGGTTCTGATGAGGCTGGAACCAGATCTATCTAGCAACACTCATATGTTGAAACTGCTTTGGTTATACAATGCAAATTCAAGTCTAGTAAACGTACTACCTGTAGAAGCTTGTGTACCATTACTTCAGAAATCAGGATAAAAAAATAATAATTACTGGCCTTGAAGTTTTTTTTTTTTTTCTCAGGAAATAAACTCTAATGCTGTATACATGTATTTGTCTGTCCCCTCCAACAGACTTTAAAGCCACCAGCTAGTTTCAATTAAGATTGATGTAGAAAAAAACCACTCAAAATATTTAGCTATCTTAAATAGCTATAAGTACTAACATCTGTAGAAGTATATATTAGTGAATAAATAGCAAGAAAAAGAATCTGTTAGCATTATTGCTACAACAAGAGCCTAGCTACAAGCTCATACATAAGACCTGATTCAGTCCTTTATAAAAAAATGATGTGGCATCATTGTGAATGCCACAGTATATTCAAAACATTGCTTTGGAGCTGGAAGTTATAATATAGAAGCTGTGTTTGGCTGATATCCTTCTAGAGCAAGACAGCACACATACTGGAATGACCTAAGATATCTCCAGTAGCACTATACATCAATATCTGAAAACTGAGTTAAGCCCAGGTGTCTTGTAGTTGTTTACAATATGATAAGTAAGTTCCAACTCTAAATACTGTTATTCAGATTTGGAACTCATTTTTGCTCTAGCATCCAAAGTTATTTTACATATTGAGTTTATAATACTGACTGGACTCAAAAGCCCCAAGTTCACCAGAACTCACTAGTATGTCCTTTTCTCTTACACAATAGAGAGTAAAAGAATTTTTCTGTACACTGTGAAAGCTTTCGCAAGTGTTAAATGAGAGCTCTTATATATAGATTAATAAACAGTTCTGTTTATTGAAGCAACAGATTACAGATTATTTTGGATTGCTGGTGATAAATACACTGTCTGCAGAGCAAATGTGAGTACCAAGAATGTGAATAATTCGACCACCCACAAATGTGTTAAATGACAGTGTAACTTTATAGAGATTTCTAAGTTTCCTGAAGAAGCACTCAGTATAACTGAGTGTGTAAATATTACCCTGTATTGCTACAGAGAGGAAGAGATGCTCAGTCAGCTGATGCTTGGATTCAGTGATGTCAATCCAACTTGTCTGCAACATTATCTTCCCTAAAATTCCTCTCTCTTAAGCCATTTTTGATACTATTTTCTTACTTTCAAGAGGAGATTGAGTGACTCTAGTCATATGTAATTTTGGTGTGATTCATGTAAAATCTTCTCACTCACTTTGCTTTTAAGCATTTAGACAAAAAAAAATACAGAGCATATGCTCAAAGAGGGCTGGTCACATCTTGGAGGTGGATAGCCTTTGAGATGGAGATGTGTTTTGGTATTATAACAAGATTACAGTGAACAAAGTTCACTCAGGGACATGTTTTTGACAGAAAACAGAAAAATGTTGCTTAGGGACTGCTCAGGGTTACATCTGGGCAGTTTATCAGCTCCATAGTACCACCAAGTGCCCATCCTTGTGATGTTATCACAGAGCCTCCACCCTCCATGCTGTTTCACTTTGATTCAGCATGCCAAGCTCCCTGGTATTTCAAACACCTAAGGTTACAGTTTATGTTATTAGTAGGAAACAGTTGTGGAATAAATAATTTGCAATAATTTGTATCCCACCTTGGAGGTTTACTCAACACTGTACCTTCTCTTAAGCGGGGACATCACAATAAATCACCTCCAATTCCACATACCTGAAAAAAAATGGTTTGGTACCTCTGTATCTCTTTTACTTTTTGCCTTTTATCAGTTATTTCACATCTAGATTCAAACTTCTGGAGTAGAAAATAAAATAGAAAGCACATTGTCCACGTATCTTATCCATCCAGGGATGGATAAGTGACAGTTTTTGAAAGGAACTTTGAGAAAGCAGATGAAGGGAATCATTACTGGTGAAGAAAGAAGTAGGAGAGAAGACAGCACACAATGTCAGGATGATCAAGAATGCATGTGGAATAGAAGACGTCACAGTGCATAAGAAGGGAAAGGAGGAAAAAAAATATGTAACTAATACAAAGAAGTAGATTCAATAAAGCAAAAGAACTGAGAGATAAGATCTCACGGAAAATGAAAGATCATGAGGAAGGTTGATAGCACCTCAAGGAAACTATATAAAAAGACAAACTAATATACAGGAATAAATGAATAGACTATGTAGGAATAAAATTAGAAAAGATAAGTAACAGACAGAGGTACCGCTATTGGGGATACAAAGATTAATCATCCTTCTATAAAACATTAACAACAAGAACTAGAATAAAAGAGTTGTTCTGCTGTTCATAGAGAATAAAAACAATAGACAGGTGATGCTGAGAACAGAAGGGTATTTTTTATGTCTTTTAAACTCAGTTTTAAATAAAATGACCTATAATGATGATGGAGATAATGTAATTTATACCACTAACAAAGAAGGTAAAAAGGCTGAGAACAAGGAGGTTAGACAGCATTTTTTTCAAACTGTCTGATGAAATTCAAGTATTTGGGCTTCTTCTGAAATTGCTTGGAACAATTAAATCCAGAATTGAAGATTTATCTTTCAGAAGTTATGGGAGGTTTAGTCTAGGTATTGCAGAGAAGGAATTTCCTACATATGAGGATAGAGTGCTGGGGAGTTATAGTGGCTATTGCCATCAGTGGCAGTTTTAAAATGCCTAGTCAAATATTAATAAAAAATTAAGCAGAGGGGATTCTTTCTTGGGCAGGGTGAAACACACGTTGACCATGTGTCTGAGTTTAGTGAAGTTCAGGCCAAAATGTCTTTTCCTCTGTGCTCAGGATAACGTACAATATCTTACAGGGCACTTCTAGCCTCTACTGTGGTATAAATAGCAGTAATCAGTTTTCTTCATTTTTCTATCCCATTCTTAATCTTAACCAATCCAATAATGATACCAGTCATTATATTGTTGTCGAAACAGTAAGGTGTAAATTCATCTAATCTGACTTAGGCTTACCTGGGGAGGTATGTTTAATGTGATAAAAATTCTTATGTTTAACAAAAAGACTCAAAGAATGAAAACCTACAAGCAAAATAATTTCACTGTTTTTCACATGCTTTAATATTTCCTGCAAACTCAGTAAAAATACATGAAAACTGCAAAATCAATGTTGGTTTTTGTTTTAGAAGCTGGTCTTCCCTGTCACTGCTAGAGGGGAAGATAGAAACTATGTAATATAAAACTCTATATTAAAAATAAACTATTCCAACATTATCCTGGGGTGCATCAGAAGAGGGAACCATTAGGGCAAGGAAGGTGATTTTCCCTTTCTGCTCTGCCCTCATGAGGCCCCAGCTGGAGTATTGCATCCAGGCCTGGGGCTCCAATACAGGAAATGTATGAAACTGTTGAGCACCTCTCCTATGAAGACAAGCTGAGGGACAGGGCTTGTTCAGGCTGGAGAAGTGAAGGCTTTGAAATTTCCATTATTTAAAGAGAGATTATAAACAGGAGATAAATCAACTTTTTACATGAGCAGACAGTGACAGGACAAAGGGGGAATGGCTTTAAACTAAAGGTGGGGAGATTTAGATTACATGTTGGGGGAAGTTTTTAACTGAGAGGGTGGTGAGATGCTGGAACAGGTTGCCCAAAGAGACTGTGGATGCCTCATCCATGGATGTGTCTAATGTAAGGTTGGATGGGGCCCTGGACATCCTGGTACTTGATGTAGCTTCTGGTAACCCTGCCTGTGACAGAGGAGTTGGAACTTGATGATGGACTCAAGATGGACCTCAAGAGGTCCCTTCTAACCCAAGCCATTCTACAATTCTATGATTCTGTAATTCAGTGAAATAGAGGATACAGTACATTTGTCTATGTGAAGAGTCTACTTCAATGAAAGTACAAATTTCTTTGAGGTCTTGCAAGATTCAGAATTGGAATTTTAGAAAGAAAGACATGGACCCTTTTTCTTGTAGCTGACATGAATTAAGGCTTATTGAAGATTTGTCTAGGACAGACTACCTGCATATATCTCAAAGACATTGACACCACCCATAGCCAGGAAGATATTTGTCTTTTATTTGCAAAATAAGCATTTATATGTATATTTCTGTGATAATGCAAGTCCATGGTCAAGCTTGAAGAAAGAATATGTATTGTTGATACTGGATATTCGTACCACAGCATCCTCTATGAAGCAGACAGCAGAGATTAAAAGTTACATTCCTTATAAATCCTACAACTCCAGCCTTAACAGAAGAGTAGCATTGAGAAGCTGAAGAATTTTTCATCATTGATACAATCTTAAGTGTGAATGTGTTCAAACACAGAACAGATCAAAGCTTATTTCCTTCTCTTCCATATGGCTCACCCCAGCAACAGAAGTAGTCAGGCTGTTCAGGCTAAAATCATCCTTGGAGATGATTCTCCTATTCTGCTACTAATTCTGCTCAATAACAGCTGTTTTGCAATTGCGCTGATTGTATATGGTCTTAAAAAATAATAATCATGGTCTTGCAGTGTTTCTATGTTTATTTTTGGTCCAAATGACCAAAAATCGATTGCAAATACTCACATAGTAGACATAACTGAACAGATGCCAGAATCTATTTGTTCACTAGAAGTGGGATAGAGAGAATAGGAAGAATTATAGCTGTGCTTTGAACATGCTCCTCAAGTCATTGCAAGGTGGCCTATTCTTATGGTAGGTAGCAGATAAAGGAATGGCTTACTCAGCTATGATAAGGAAAGATTGATGGAAATAAAGTTTTAGATGACAACCTGAAAATGAATTTGATCCAAAATGGGATGTGCCTAAAAAGACTGAAATTTCTTATGTTCTCAGTAATGAAAAGCTATTAACAAAGCATTTTTAAGAGTATTTTATCTGGTATATCATGGAATAAAGATCTAGATATAGGCAGTAATTAAAGATCAACTTTGATTTTGATAATCCTTTTTAATTGCTTTTTTAATTGTGGTGAAATTTTAAAACATTTCTGTGAAGTGCTCTGTGGAAAAACGCTGATGTAGAGAGATTAACTAATCAAGATTGCTCTATTCTGTTTGAATAACTAGAAAGGAACTTTGAGTGGGTAAGTGTAAAATAAATCTTCTAACTAATGTATGGCTCCATGTAATCTCATCTCACCTTCTGGGAACAATGTATAACAAATTAAGCTTGGATCATGAAATGTCATACAAATCTGGCAGTGAGATTTCATTTGAAGGGAAGAACTACTATTCTCCTGGTTCTTAACAGCCATAGAAAATTTCAATTACGTGAGCATTTTGACAAATTCTACCTCTAGGATATGGTGAATTTTTAAAAAGTTTTCTTTAACCAACTACAGTCTCCTAAGGAACGCTGCCTGATATATCCATCCTGACTTGTACCTTTTTTTCTCCTTGCCTATCCTCTTGCATAAGGAAAGCCTTGATAGGTTAGATTGAAAATGAAATACTATTAAATTAATATCTTATGTAGTCTAGTCCTCTAATTAAGCAGTAAAATAAAGGCATTTTAGTAACAGTAAACAATTTTGTTTCATCTTCTTCCAAATTGGAGGAACCATTGAAGCACTGAATCATAGAATCATAGAATCACCAAGGTTGAATATATACCTTGAAGTTGAACATAACTAGGCTATTTAGATAGGAATAAGTAAGGTGACACAGAGAAAGACTCTTAAGGGAACAAAGAGTAAAACAAATTGAAAATTTATACCAAATGGAGTGAGGATAAAGCAGAGAAAAAAATAGCACAGTAATATGCACATAATATACACCAGAAACACTTATCAATTTGATTTTTTGTATCTGCTTCTTTTACTGCTTTTGTATAAAATTAGTTTCATTAAAAGATCTAGTAATTGCATTTCACTGTGGTATGTGCTTGTTTTAAATAATTTGCTTCTTACTCCTGTGAGAGAGACATCATTTAATTCAGAGAAAAATATGCTAAATTTGTATGAACTGGGTAAATCTTGGACATGTTATAATCTTTTTCTGTGAGGTTGGTTAAATTCCAGTGTTGTGAAGCTTACTTTTACATTTAAAGCATACATCTTCTGTTGAGGCATGAGTTCCATACCATGGAAACTTGAACACTCCAGATAAGAAAGACTAGGAATAATGCAGAACCTAAGTTCATAATAATGATTTCCCATCCTATATCTTCTTCACTGATAAAAAGTATACCTTATCACAATGCAGTTATTTTTTCTGTAATTACTTTCCTTTAAAATATATGCATCAAAGTTATCTTAGAGTTAATTGGTATAAACAGAACAGGAGAGAAGCTATGGGTTCTGTTAAAGATATGGGTATATCTTATAGAAAGAACATGAGATCTTTCCAAAAAAGGTGTGAAAGATGCTCAAATGCTGCATTGGTCCTTCAGGTTTTACCATGCAGAGCTACCCTATGTAGCCACTGAAGTTCAAACCTGTGAAGACAATATATCTAAATCCTTCCAAAACCTATTTAATTCACAGGTAATTCAACTATCACTTCATATGAAGCTGGTAAACATTTTATCTTGTCTCCCTTGACTCTAGAAGACATTGTCTGATGATTAGCATGGTCTAAGCTCTTAATGGTTAGCCAAAGTGATCTCCAATTTAAATGCTGTACATAGGTTTTCAATAAAAACAAGAATAGCATTCCATAAGCAAATGAACTTTACCCAAACTTTAAATATCATCATCATTTAAAGTATCAGCATACATCTACTGGTAAAATCAATAAGCTCACATTATTAATTAAGCAGCTAATTTTCTCTTGCCTTATGAGAAACGAAGAAGTAACTAATTGCATTTGAGATTCTCTTCAGCATAATTAGATCTAGGCAAATAGATAATCCTCTTGACACCAGTGACGTGCGTCAGACATTTTAAAGCAGTCATTTCATTTAGGAATAGCATACCTGTGAATTAGGCAAATGCATCTCATTCTCCATATGAACTATTTGGGTAACACATGAAATTACCTTGAAAATGAACTAAATGTCATTTGTAAAAATAATAGTATAGCTGCTATAATTAGTGTAGATATATTATATTTTAATTTTAAAATATGAGCTTAAAATGCAGTGAAAAAATGTTATTAGACTCCATTATTCAGGAAGAGATTAGCTTTAGGTCAGCAGATAAAAATGCATTTTACAACAGTAGCTCCATTGTGTGCAGCACTTTGAAATGAAAATTGATTCATTGACCAAAACAAAATTCACCAGAACTTTGGTTTTTATATAAATAAATATTTATTTCTAACAGTATAAATAATTCCTGAATTAACCATCTTTTTTTCCTCTTAAGTAATGGATTTTCATTATTAATTTCATGTCACTGTTTTTACCATGAATATGCAATATAAGGTGTGAGAAACCCAGTTTGATCAGCTTAAAACATACTTTTCCTAGAGTGTTTTTCTTTCCAATTCAGTAAAAAGCATTTCTTACGTATTTCAAAATCTTCATCACTCTTCACCATTTCAAGGTGAAATATCAGTTTGTTTATGTGTGTGAGTGTACATGTGCTTGAGGGACTTAAAGAGAAATATGCAGAAACATTTCTAGTGTTAGGAAAATATGTCCTTGTACAAATAAGATCTGAAGTATGAAATAAGTTTTACTTAGAGTTATCACAGCTAGGATTGCACTTCACCCTGGGAGAATTTCACCTCTAAAACTTCCCTGGTAGACTCTGGGCATTGTTTCCTCAGGAATCTCAGATCTTTATTGTCATCAAGCACTCAAATTACTTCACGTTTAAAGGTGCTTTGTGGAAAGACAGAAGGGACCTAAAGCTGTTTTTCTTGTGGTTAAATCTGTTTTGATAGAATTTTTCAGCTTTCAATTCCCAAAGAGTGCATGGAAAAACTCTAAGAACAGCTCAACTGAGTAAATTGGATGACAAGTGGAGGTCAAGATGTGTTTGATCCAGCTCAGTGCATGTGAAAGAATACATTGCCTTCTGTACATTAGGTTTTAAAATTTTTTTTAACTAGTGCTTGGTCTTTAAAATCTCAATATCTTTAACAGTAATAAAGAGTTGAACAAAATGCAGTGGCTATTGAAAAATAAAATGTTGTGAATTATACTCTATCAGACCATCATCATCAGGAAACCAAAAAAAAATCAAATAAACAAATACAAACTTTTACAATTTAAACCACAGTAAAAGGCAGAAGAATCAAAGCCAATGACTCTTAAATGGTTATCACATCCTTCCACTGTAAACATTGCATTATCTAAACGTTGACGTCGAGACAAACAGTTTGGGTAACAAAACTGATGCATAGCAAATATCTACCTGTATCCTGGAATTAGTATAGGGAGGATGAAATATAAACATTACTCCATGCTGTTTCAGCCTGTTCTCTGTGCTATAACTGGCTAGTGTGTAAGAAATGAGGGGGCTGGCTATTATGAGGTATAAACTGATCCATCAATGGGGATGCTGCAATTTCCAACAGCCAAGAATCCATCATTCTCATATTATGATAATGATATGATGAATACATTCAAAAATAAGTACTGATGAGAGAAGAGAATAAAGCTTTGGTTTGTTTTGTCTTTTTGTAAAATATTTAAGTAATTAACTATATTATCATCCCCGAAATGCTTTGTTAGTAAATAAATAAATAATCAAAAATACAAAGGAAAATTTCCTCTCAGTGGGCTTTAAATGAACACTCACTAATATCGTCTAACAGTTTTGAAGCAAGCTTCAGGAAATAAGTATGTTAAAACAGCACAAAGAAAAGAGCTTTCAGTTTAAGGAGGAAACCACAATCAACAGAAAAAGCACCTTCAATCTGAATTAGTCTAGAATATATTTGCTACTGTTTTGGTTTTGTTTTTTGGTTTTGTTTTGTTTTGTGTGTGCGTGTGTGTGTGAAACAATTCTGTTTGTCCTGTTAATTATTTATCCCCTTTTTAAGATTTATTCCTAATGCAAATTAATTTATTTGTGAAATGGCATTTTGAAATACAATGGTATTTACTTTGACTATTTTTCTTTCTTTTTAGAACTCTCCACTTTTTTTTCTGGTTGAAATTGTTTCTAAATTTGGATCAAACACTGTGAATATTTGTGATTGCTGCTGAAGCATGTTAATAAATTCAGTTTATTTCTTGAAGGCCACCCAAGGTATTTAAGCTAATCTCTCATTTCAAGCAACATTAAGTTCAGGTATACAGGTTATTTTTCTGTTTCCCTGGCACAAATGACGCTAAATTTGAGCTAAGTGATCATCACAGTCACAGAGCAGCTGCTAATCAGCATTGCTTCTGTCTAATGAAATTATTTTACTTTTGCACGTAAGCCATGACTTTCAGATGAAGGGGAGATGGTCTTAACACCAAGTTGGGACATGGCCAAAATACCTATTCAAGAATTCAAAATTTGGAGGTGCTCAAATTTAACAACATAGGCACAGCCAATACACCCCACCTTTTCCGCTGTGCTCCGAAGTCTCATAAGACAGGTTCATCTCAAACTTTTACTGTAAATATAAACACATGCGCTGCCACAACGTGTTTCATTAATACAAAGCAGCCTCTCCAGTCATTCATCACTTGAAATGATACACACAGGTGCTGAAGTGAAGTGCAGCTGTCGATAAAGGCTGGTGCCAAGTTATTTTCCTGAGGTGAGTTGGCTTTCACTTAACACTGAGTATTTATTTTCTACTTTTTTATTATTTTTTTTTAGAAGAGTGTGGAAGAAAGGAAAGGTTGGGATTAAAATCTTTTATTTTCTTTAAGTAAGTCTGTCATTTTATTTTTAATAATAAGAGACACATATGGGTCTGATTACTCAGCACTTTTTGAGGCCATATAGTCACTATTTAAATATGTTGCTATTCAAATGTAGTGCTGGGAATCTTAGGTTAAAATCATCTTTAGTGGCTCTCTCAACTGAAACCAAGATCACCTAAAGTGAGAAAACACTGCCTGTAACTTGCAACTCTGACTTAGATGTTTTTATTTTTTAAATTTACTTTATATTTTGTTTCTTTTTTGTGTAGGTGTTGTGGTTTAACCCTGGCAGGCAGCGTAGCACCACACAGCCACTCACTCCTTATCCCCAGGTGGGATGAGGGAGAAGAATTGGAAATGTAGAATTGTGAGAACTCATGGGTTGAAATCAAGACAGTTTACTAGGTAAAGCAAAAGTTGTGTGCACAAGCAAAGCAAGGTCCTTTTGCATCCCCAGCTCCTCAATAGAAGGGCAGGACAAGAAGCCAAAAAGTGCTTGGTTCTGTGTCTTACGCTGCTCAGCAACAACTAAGACTTCAGTGCACTATCACTGCTGTTTTCATCAAAAATCCCATACTCAGCATCATTCAAGTCCCTATGAAGAAAATCTAATCTACATCCTAGATGACTCATGACGGCTGGAACAAACTGACGATATTTTGAATTTTGGAGGAAAAATGTAGATGTCCATATTGACATATACAATGGCTTCTGAAACTTATTTCTCATTTTTGCAGAAATATCCACCTTTGAGTCTTTCCCCTATTATTATGAGATTTCATCCTCACACTTTTGCAGTCCAGATAAGAACCTCAAACTTGGGGAATCATCTGTGTTCAGATGACATTGGCAATTTAAAGGTAGGTGTCTCTCAGAACTTCCTATTGAAGTATTTTCACTTTATCTAAATTATTTAACAGTCATTAAAGAAGAGACTTAAAATATGATCTTCCATACAATCTATACAAAAGCATTAATTACTCAACCAGGTTGTCTCCTTACTCTAATGAATATTTAATTGTTTAATATAAAGTGCAGACAAATTCTCCTCCATTTTCTATATGAAGTACTCAATGAAGGCAGAAATTTATCATAAACTGTCCATGTAATCTGGCAGGGGTAATGCTAGTTCTGGTTGCTTTCTCACTGGTAAGTGACAATGCTGCTAAGTATTTCAATTGCAACCTTGAGTATTAAATGCCCTCATCTTTCTGAATAGAGAGTGATTTCATAATACCTTTTCTTTTATAGGTATCATAAGCACACCCTAAATATACAATTTCAGATGTGATATATACTCAGAATTATTAGATCCTTTCCATCAGTCATGTATTAGCACACGGTAAAGGCAGTTTAGGAAGGATATAGGGTCTTTAGGAAGGACAGACTGGAGGAACAAAGAAGAGACGTCAACCTCTTTGTCAATGACTGGAACAGGTTGCCCAGTGAAGTTGTGAATGCCCCCTCCCTGAATGCATTCAAGGCCAGACTGGATGGGGCTTTGAGCAACCTGGTCTAGAGGGAGGTATCCCTACCTGTAGCAGGGGGGTTGGAACTAGATGATTTTAAAGGTCTCCAGGCTGAAAAGCTCCAGCTCTCTTGGCCCATCCCTATAGGGGAGCTGCTCTGGTCACGTTCAAAGACCTGCTCTGGACCTGCTCCAACAACTTGATGTCTCTGTTGTACTGGGGACCCCAAAACTAGCAGCAATACTCCAGGTAGATCATCGTGAGAACGGAGTAGAGGGGCAGAATCACCTCCCTTGACCTGCTGGTCACACTTCTCATGATGCAACCCAGAACAATTGGCCTTCTGGGCTACAAGCACACATTGCCACATTGCCAGCTTATGTTGAGTCTTTCATCAACTGACATCCCTGAATCCTTCTCCTGAGAGCTAATCTCAAGCCGTTCTCTGCCCAGTGTGTATTTGTGCTTGAGATTTCCCCAGCCCAGATGCACGACCTTGCACTTGGCCTTGTTGACTGAACTCCACAAGGTTTGCATGGGCTCACATCTCAAGCCTGTCCAGGTCCATCTGGATGGCATCCATTCCCTCTCACTCGTCTATTGAACCACTCAGCCTGGTGACATCTGCAAACTTTGCTGAGGGTGCCCTTGGTCCCACTGCCCATATTACCTACAAAGACATTAAATAGCACTGGTCCCAGCACCAATCCCTGAGGAATACCACTCATTACTGATCTCTATTTAGAAACTGAGACACTGACTGCAGCTCTGTGAAGGCGACCATCCAGCCAATTCCCTATCCAGTGACTGGCCCATCCATCAAATAATTTCCTCTTCTCAGTAAAATTTACGTTTTTTTCCTGATGCATGTAACTGATATCCAGCAAGGAAATGCTGTTTTGCCAACAGATTCTTTTAGAAATATTATCAAAATGTTTTTTCCTTATTTATCATATAGCTAGAAAAGGTGCTTACAACATCTGTTTACTAGCACGTTTACTAGCTGGAGTTTTTAGATTTTTTTGTTTCTCTGTCAATTGAAAACTTTATTAGGAGATTGACAGAAGTTGGTAATATTTCAGTGAAACCTGGTTTACCTTATCATGACACAAGAGATTCCCAAAGAGGTGTAGTCTGGCCTAATAAGAATAATCACACAGCTCCAGGTACCTGAATTTGTGAGGATAGAGATCTGGCTGGTATATCCTGGCATCTGACTTTTATTAAAACAGTGAAAAAGTCTACCCATTTCAGGATGCCAAGTGAATAGCCAAGTATATAATAATTTTATCCATCTTTCCCCCACTAACAGCTAAAGCAACTTCAGACAGCCACTTCCATGATTTTATAAAACGACTGCAGTGTTGTAGAAACAACTGGTTCCTCTTTGTAGTAGAAGAAGAGGAGGTTTTTTGGAAGGAGGGGTGTTTTTATTTTATTTTTCCACCTCTCCCTCCTCCCCTTTTCCTTGAGCAAATCCCCATAACAAATAAAGTTACACTTCAAGACTGGATTATGCAGACTGTTAGGTTTGCATGCCAATGTTTACTTTAACTTAAAAATGTTACTTCTGAGAATTCAAATAATATGTTTAAAGTATTTCCAGACTATTGCTTTGCTTGTATTTGTTTTGGCACTGATTCTCTCCACGAATATGTCAGTTTTGAAGGAGAGATGAATACTGTTCAGTTACAGCCTTTGCCTATTGATCATTCATTTAACATCTGTTGACTTTGTTTATATGCAGCTTCGGAGGGATTCATGGTAAACTTAAGAAGACTCCTTGCAAATAATTTTTTTTTTTTTTAATGAGACTTTGCCTCTTTCAAAGCAGATATTCATGGATGGCAATAGTCTAAGGAGGAGAGCTAAAAGTCATAGATCAGAGTAGATAGTCAGAACAGTCCTTTTTGACCACAAAATATTTATGTCTGTCAAAGTTTCATTTCAATTTTTCATTGTAATGGCCTGTCTGGGACTTAGATGAAAGGCCTGTTGAATACATGTCTCACCTGACATCCTCTGGAAGATACTGCCTTCCATGGCTTTCTCTGAACAGCAGCTTGCCTGATATACCCAGACAACATGCCAGATCCTGTACTCTCAGCCTTGATTCAAATTCTCCTGAGGCATGCTTATCCTGTGGCTGCAAACACCTGAATTGGCTCCTAAGAAGTTTCCCCTGGAATCATACCAGAGAGGAGATATAGGACAAGGGCAGCTGATCTACTTTTATGTCAGCCAGTTGTTTGTACGTGTAGAGTTTATTAACTCAGATGCTACACAGCAACTACTTGGATTGTCTTGGTATGGAGCTCTCCATAACCCATTCCATTGCATTTAGATGGATCTGATGGTCCCTACATTTTTTTCCAATTTGTTTCCTGCGTCCATTTTACCTTGGCTTTATGCCTAACAAATTATCATGCATATCTCACCACTCTCACAGGGTGGTCCCGTGGAAAAAAAAAAAAAAAGAAATAAACATAATCAAATCATTTTTTATTTATTTACACTCTTTATTTGCACTCTGTAGGGATAAACATTGTATTTATGTAGAAAGCCCATGACAGCTGATTGTACTATACTTTTAAGAAAAATAGAAGACTGACTCTCAGCTCCTAAACTATATATTAGAACATTCTTTAGAAAGAATATTGCTGAATATATTCTCCCTTCCAAATGGTTGCTGTGAAAGTACTTAAAGGCAGTTCGCGTTTTGTTTTTGTTTGTTTGTTTTTAAAGTAGAACAACATGGACTTCTTTTGATCATCATTAACCCCATGTCATTCCCCAGACAAAGAAACAGGAACTTCTCAATACAATAACACAGCTTTTCTTTGGTTTCTCAACTCATCTGCAAGTTCTAACACCTAAAATCAAACCTGAATCAAACATGATTCCTTGTAGACCTAGAATACATTGGCTTTCCTCACGTAACACATTAGATATAGCTTTGACTTTAAACCCTTACCCATACTGGACCTTTTACCCTTGCTTTTACCAACAAACAGAGATTTTCCTAGTTGCGTTTTTGGATGTATGTGAAATATGTCCTATAGTTAAGTTAGAAGCAATCTACAGCAAAATGACTAATACTGTAATTTAAATTAAGAAATTTTTGTTGTCATAGAAAATGTTTTTTTTTTTTAATTATGAATATATACTTGGTGAATTCCAGTCATATATGAAATCAACTTAAACCAAATTTCAGTCAATATTCCAATATCCGTAGAAGGAATTGCACTGGGTTATTGAAATCAATTAAAATAGTTCGATAATTTTAAGTTAGAACAGTTTATATGTGAAAACGTCTTGCTCTGACAATTACAGCACATAGTTATTGGTCTCTACAAGCCTCAGGAGGAGAAAGGAAGTGGGTAAATCCGTAAGCAAAGTTATTTTTTTCCACTTATGTTTTTCTCTGTTACTCTAGGAGTGGTAAAACTATTTCTCCTAGAATTTTTGAAAGACTTAGAGATCAGCAGGGAAAGCAGGAAAAATGTTCTATAAATTAATCTGGTAAACTATCTGATGAAGAACCTAATACTTTCCATATATTCCATCTAGAAAAACAACAGGGTGTTTACAGACCTACTTGGGAATGATTTGTTGAAGAAATTTGCAGGTCAAGGTGGCCATTTTAAAATTTACATTTGCAACTGACTTTCCCATGACTGTCTTTAGTTCTTGTGTGTAGTTATGTAGAACAGGAAAATAAGTCCCCAAAGCAATTGGGCTCTAAATACTTGGAGGAAACAGGAATGATCCTATTCAAATGTGCTTTGATATGTTTTTAATAGTGTGTGAATATCAAAGAGGAAAAGTTGGTTAAGTTAATAAACACTTTGTCAACGGGAAAAAAATAAGACATAATGAGCTTTAGAAATTACTTGACATTAAGATAAAGGACTTTTATTGGTTATCTCTAGGGCTGTCAAAAGAGTCCTAACAAGTTTACTGTGACTTTGACAGTGACCACAGCTATATTGCTTTTAGGAATGAAAGTAAAGAGTAAAACACAAAGAGAGAATGATGATAAGGAAATTGGATAGGTAATTATGGAAAGGTCGGGAAGGAGGGTCAGATGATTGCCAACCTGGTCAAAGGGCATGGCATGTCATCAAAATGGCTGAAATGATAGTTGTCTGTAAACTCATTCTTCCTTTTCAAAGTGACATCAAAGAAAATGGAAAGCATTGATAATCTCTGTAAGAAGATAATTAAATAGATGAGCATAGAAATTAAAAAGATAGATAAATAAGCTAATGAATAATGTACCAGAAAAAGAGATGGAAATGTAAATTTAATGTTGAAGTATAGACAACCTTAATAGAAAAAGCTTATGGGCTTTGTTAACTTGGAAATTTTAAATAATGGAAACATGAAGATTTTAATTCATAACAATGTAAATGAAATCAGTGGTTCAAATGACATGGCCCTGTATCTCTTCTGTTTGTGGAAACAGTTTTGCTTATGTATTGTGACAGCAGGAATGAATTCAAAACAAGAAACAACCTTCCATCCTCAAACTGTTCCAGTACTTTACCACATAGGTTGTATTTTGAAGATTCCTTTTTTACTCTATTCATAGCTCTACTTTTTCTCCCCATGGCTGAATGCAGGTGTGGATTTGCTGGGGAGACATTTGCCTTTCCCTAGCAGCAGGAATCAACTCTGTGTGGGTTATACTTCGATGTAACTAGCCCATCTGCAGCCTTTCAGTGGTGGACATCCCTAGTTAAGATTAAGGCTGTGTCTGTCACAGCATCACAGTACTGTGAAAATCCAGCCAGAGCCAAGAAATTAAATGTTGACCTCATAGTCTTGTAAGTTTAATTCAGATTATTTCCGCCTCTTCAAGATGTGTTTAAGTGCATATGAATGCACTTAATCGGGAAATAAAGATTAAGCAATATATTTTACTTTAGACTGTAGGATAGTTTCCCTCTTTTTGTGGAGGAACTGTCTCTTAATTAACACTTACATTGAAGTGACTACATCAGTTAGTCTTGTCACTCCCTAAAGGAAGTGGCTTGTATCAATAGAATAATAAATAAACGGAAAACTAAATAGGCACTGATATTCTTTTGAGCTGAAAAACAACAACAAAAAATTCAGATATGAAGAATTTTCACTGGAAGTTCATGGCAGTTGTCTCAAAAAATCAATGATCTACATATTTGTATTCTGGTCTAGATACACAAAGTAAGGACTTGAACCTCAATTTTCTCTTACTGTGAACATTTCCTGTATGCCAAGTTAGTGGAGAAGGAAAATATTTTAAATTAAATCCTTTTCTAAGGTCAGGCATACATTTCCATGGAAATATTTAGTTTCCATTAAGTGACACTTCTCAGTGAAAATCCATCTTTTCCAGTTCTAATGATGACATGAATTTCAGATAATTTCAATATTGCAGAAAATGGGAGTCTCCTGCAGCTGTAATTCTGATTTTAAAAGGTAAGTTTCCACTTCTGTTCTGAAGATGCCTATGTAGTGGCAGGGAATGTATCTTATCAACACTTGGCACTTTCTACACTGTTCCTATGTGCACTATGTAGAGGTACAAAATTCTGAAGCTGTCCAGAAGATCTCATCTAAGTTACATATCTAAAGTCCTCAAAGGATCCTGTCTTTGAAGACAGAAAGACTGAAGATTTTCAAAGCTGAGTACTTTTTTCTGTATAGGATATTTAGGCTTTTAAGAAAGCCTCCTTTACTTAATGTCTACAATTTAGGACTACCAGTATGTGTCTTACATACTGATACCCTATAATCATGCCCACCTTCTCTTTGCAGTAGTCTTTTGTTTCTAGAGTAACAGCTCTATAAAAATAAAATCTATAGACTCGGTAAAGTCTATTTCTAAGTCCACATCAGGAACCATAGGGATGTTCATGAAAACTGAAAACCAGAGCTGAATCTGCTTCTGTAATTTGTTTCTTGGAGGGGGAAAAAAAGGGGCTTTGTGTTCCATTTACCATTTACGTAATGAATATTGATGAAAGTCCTCCTGACTCTTCTAAAAATGCTGTACCTTGAAATTGTCGTAACAGGATATGACTAGAATGTCTTATCTGCTCCTATTTGCTTCCACCTATACGCTTCCACCATACTAATTATGAATGACTATGATTATGAATTAACAGCAGGAAGCAATACAAGGACAATTTTGCATTTATTCTTCCAGCTCAGAAGTGAACTGTTTCAAGCAGCGTTCATCTTTTATCTTAAACAGAAAACTATGTTTGAATCTGACATAAGGACTTCAGTCCTGTGTCAAGTGAAATGCCTTTAAAATTATCGATTCTCTGAATCCAAAATAGTGACTTATTTCCACATACATCTGAATTGATGTACAACAGAAGAGCAGGAGAATAAAGTTAATGGAGAATAAAGAAGGATTAAATCCTCAGAGAGGGACACAGGTGAAATCAGGGCCCCACAAAAGACAGTGTTTGTGTTCCTGCTTGATGATAACCATTATTCAATGTTTTGGATGCATACTTTTTTCCATTCCAAAATTTCATCCCAGAGGATAAAAATGTGAAAGACTCACCTGCAGGAGACCTATGGTTGTTACCTCTGTGGAATTCACTCTCTGAGGTTTCCAGCCACACTTGTGGGATGTAGATTTCCTATCAAGTTCTTGGAAGTGCTGGTCTCTAGGCATGAATACTTTCTTCTTGTCTTCACTGTTTTCCCCCCAGATTCCTTAGGTGTCTTCAGAGGATCTTTAGATACTCCTTGAACATATCTCCTATAGTGTAACTTCTCCAAAATTCACATGCAAGGCATGAGCAATTATCAGTGTGCTTACCAGAATAGAAGAGTGAATAAATGATGCAGAGGCTGAACAAAGAGCCTTTTACTATTGTCAAAGCCTTGAGGCTCACAGGGAAGGTCATTATACGCTCAGACAGAAAAGGCATCTGCTCCCCACAGGCTGCCTCACCAAGCTCCATGAGCAACAATCTTTATCTCAAGCACTTGAAAAATGGCTAGTTCTATACAAGTATCACTATTTCTTCTATGACTTTCAGCTGCTTTTGTCCCATCATTCTCTGATCAACAGAGTGATAACAGCCTTTGGGGTCTGCTGCCAAGGTGGCACATTTCTTGACAAACTGGCTATTCCTGGCTGGCTGCACATCTGAGATGTTTTCTTTGGTTAGAAGATCATCCTGATCTAAAGGCATGTTGGCAGGTCTAAGCACTCACCTCTGGGTGTCCATTCCATAAAGAGGTGAGCTCTAAAAGCTCTCCAGATTACCAGATTTCACACACTATTTATAATGCCAGAGCACTAAGGTATTTTTCTTAGTTTTAATGCCATCACATCTTTTAATGCACTGCCTTAAGCTGCCAAAAAATAGCAATGCTTCCAATCAAGACAACTATATATTATATGCAAGCTATGACTTACTTCTTTCTAGTGGTGTTAATCAGATTTCATTTATTTTTATAGCATTAGGGACATTAACATTACCCTCTGGATATGTTCCTCTTTCTATTTGTCCTTGGATAAGTTATCTCCTGTATTAGGATAACTTTCCTTCTGAAGATAAATGTTTCCCGATAAAACAATATTGTTAACCTGTATCAATTGCAACATGAAATAAATGCAGTTGTCAAGTAAATTTTAAAGGGCAAATTTTTTTTTAATAAAAACAAAACAAAACAACAACAAAAAAAGAAACAAACCTGTGTGAGGACGCATTAAAATACTGCTGTATAGTTCTTTGCTATCCCCAAATGCATTTATCTTCCAGACTATCTTGCATGACTGAATAACAGAGAAGTCACCTGAAATAATGTCAAATGACAAAAGATATATTAGCATCAAAGACTAATGTGCTCATTCTCAGGGTGAGGAAGGAGAGGTTCAGAAGTCTTTCTCTCTGTGGCATGCAAAAGAAATCAGCGTGGATGAAAAACGCTTAAAGTCACTATGCATAAACTATAGGATGATATTTAAGTCTGTAAATATTTATTGGAACCTATGTCTCTCTAGTCTCATTCTGGAGATTCAGAGCTTATCAACATCAACTGAAATCAGGGGAAGACTTCCTACTGACTTCATTTAGTTTTTTGTATTACTCTGTCTTCTTTCAGACCTCAGTCCAGCAGAGTGCTTAGACATGCTTAGCAAGTGAGCAGTTCTACTACTGTATAGGAGGGCTTTGCTGGGTGATCATTTGCCTACTCATTACTTTTCACCTTTTATCTTTTCTTCTTTTTTTGCTTTCCTCTACTCTGCTTCTAATTCTTTGTGGTCTTTGGAGAGGCAAAAAACTGCAGTTGTTTTAATTATATAGTGAAGTTGGCAAAGCTGATTGGTACTTTTTAATTTTAATATCCTCAGAAAAATATGGTTTTCATAGCAAAACAAATAAGGTTGTAAAGTAATTTGTGAATTAGAGAGAAAAAGAAAAGATATACCGATGGTCCAAGTCATATTTGCTTGTTTTATTTATTTATTTGTTTGTTTGTTTGTTTGTTTTACCCCATGATGAACTGAAAATGTGCAAAATATCCAAATGTTCTGGTGATGAATGAAGTTCTCAGGGATGGGTGCTGGAACCGGTGTTAAATAGTATGATATGGACAATGGGATCAAGTGCATCCTCCGAAGTTTGCAGATGATACAAAGCTGAGTGGTGCAATTCACAAGCTAGAGGTATGGGATGCCATCCAGAGGGCACTGGACAGGCCTGGGAAGTTTTATATCACATGTAATGGGAAACCATGAAAATCTCTCCATGGGTATGCTCAATGTGAAAACTGTTTCTTTTTATTTTTTATTTTTTGTAATTATCAGGAATTTTATTAGAAGTGTATACTAGTGTCTACACTAATTCTTGGGGATCCACCATGCCCAACTACTTCTATATTCTGTGTAGGGTTAAAAAAAAATATCCTTCTCTACTGCAATGATATTTGAGAAGTAATTTTTTGTTTGCTTGTTTTTGAGTATAATGATGAATAATTGACCACGATGAAAAGATCCTCCATGATCTTGTTTTGTAGGTTCAGCAGCTAAAACTTGTCTTCTGAGAAAAAATTATGCAATTCAAAGACAGGGAGAACCTTGATTGTAGCTGTGGACAGTAGCATCCATTGTGGTATTTGTCTATAAGAAATATATATTTGTCTTATCTTTGTTGACCTTACTCAGGAAAACACATTTGCCCTGTCACCAGCATTAAATTAACAGGTTCTGTGTCCTGGTCTTGCTTTGTAAACGTATAATTACCTTGACTTAGCCACATTTGCAGAAGTATTTGCTGTGCTATACTCTGCTGCTGAAACTGGTGCTGCTTTTTTTCTTGATTTCTTCATTCATCATAATTTCTGACCTTTGAAACAATAAATTGCATCCTATCAACTAACCCCAAAACATCTAGCTGACTGTTGTTCTGCACCCTGAAAAAGTATTTGGTGTGTGTTCTCTTTGTATTTTCAGAGAACGGAAGAACTTCGAGGGGGGAAGGGAGTTTGGGAGCTTTTATAATTATAAGAGCTTTTCTTAGGGCTTTAGCTAACTATTAAGTAAATATGTTTCTTATTTTAACCTCTGGAGTGCCCCAGGCCTCACAGGGATATTTCACATACATAGATTTTTGTGGTAGGATGTAGGTCATGCTGTTGCACTGATTAGCATGGACTCTGCCTTTCAAGATATGCCTCTGGGTGGGATGTTCTTCCAAGGAGTAACTGGATTAGTCACTAGGTCAAAGACTAAGTGCCCACCCAGTCATTGTGGACTAGAAATTCAATACCTTGTCCAGACTTGAGCTATTGAATCTACGAATGATCTCTTTCTGAGACTTTACCCAGTATCTACCTGTTCTGCAATTAAACTGTGTGAAAATGACTTCTAGGATATGTTCTTTTTACACTGGTCTTAGAAAATATTGTCACAGGACAAGGTTGTTGTGTGTGTTTTTTCTTAGTGTTCAGTGCATTTTATGAGATACTTTATAGGTTAAGAAATCTCAAATCCATTAAGAACTGTGAGACAGATAAAAAAATTGAATTTCAGTTCCTGCCTGATGTCTTAATCCATTCCTGACTAAATGTTTTACACTGCGTTTAGTGTTAGGGACATCTGCAAATGAACATACACATGCACACATTGCACTAAGCTTCTTTTTTCTTTTCCTGCTTTCACAGTTAAGGGTATTCTTCTTACTTCCCTTACCCCTTTTAATGTCTTTTAAGAGAAAGACAGAGTCAGCAAAAACCAGCATTCTGTGGCTAATGTGAATCAGGAAGGATGTGTCATGTATAATGAGACATGAATAGCTAAGGAGATTGCACAGCCTGGTATCATAGGCACATGGAATTGGATGGTGAATCCTGCTTTATATAGGTCAGCCTCTTGCTAAAACATATGATCATATCCTTATTTCCAGCCTCAATATACTAATGGACAATTTATTTCATCTTAACTCATGAAGACATTTTGGTTCAGATTGTCTCTCTTTTGCATTCAACTCTCAAATATATTTGTAAATCTCTGTATTTTTTCTTGACTCATGACCGCTTCCAGCTTTCCTTTTCTATTTAAACTAAACTTTCTTGAGAACACATAGGCTGCCTTATTCATATTGCTCCAAAAAAAGACTTGGGAGTGTTTTAAATGCTACTGGATCTTCCTTGTCTCTGTGAGAAACAATCGACACACTTAAATATGTAATTACCTTTTTCATGGCTGTATCATTTTGTTGACTCATTTTAAATCTAGTTGGGAAAAAGATTAATTTCCTTTTCACATCCAAAAAAAAAATTGATCTGTACTGTAAGTGGATCATATAGGCTATAAATTTAATGGAAAGGAAAAGGCACCTCAAACCTGGGTTTTATTTTATGTCTTTTAGGAAAGGCTTAAACAGTACTCCACTTAACCTCAGCCCCAAATATGACAACTTAGAATAGGAGGTCTCAGTTATTCTTAGTCAGTTGGATCACCCATGTCTCTCTCAATACCATTTTGTAGGAAAAAATTGTTCATGTGTGCCCACATGTGAAACAAAGACACAGCAATATTGTGGTAACAGCTTGAAAGAGGTGAGAGAAACGCAGTCATCTGTTTCATGCTGAGATTGACAAAAACTCAGTGAGCTGTTGTCAAAGACTTTTACTTTCCTGCTCCTGCAGAGAACAAGATGTTTCCATGACAGTAGACAGGTAGATGAAGTCCAGGTCCTACCATTAGAAAGATACATACAGGTCTGTGCAGTATTTTGTGCAGAGTTTGCAATCATCAGTAAAAATAGACAACTGGCAGCATCTTAATGTTGTTATTAACCTCTGAAGATACAGCAACATACCTGCAACTGAGATATTGATTATAGATGCTTTTATAACAGGGATGTGTAGCAAGTTGGATTATTAGCCTAAACTATACGTGTCTGTGTGGGATTTGATTGTAGAATTGATGTTTCTTAGCTCCTCGATATCATATTCCCAAAATGTCAGTCATAATTTGTCCATGAAAACAATATAAATAAAATAAGCAGTTGTCCTTCAGATTTTGTTGGGTAGTACTCAGTGATCAAAATGAACCAACTGTCCTTCTGCCAACGATTCTTGGAATCATGGAATGTTGAAGTTGGAAGGGACCTTTGAGTCCATCTTATCCAATCTCTGCTCAAGGAGGGACACCTGGAATAGTTTGGCCTTCCACTCAACTCTCCAGTATGTCTAAACTCTCTTCTACTCAGAGCAGTTATTTGTTCTGAAAGAGGAGAGAGGTTGTAACTGGGATCTACTGAGATTTTTCTTGTTCTTCAAAAATACATAAACAAATAAAAATTCTTATTCTTTCTCTCTCTGCAGATATTTCTAAATGTTTTGAACACAGCATCTGAGTTTCCACTGTGGCAGCTAGTCGTCTAGGCAATACTTTCATTTGAGCTGTTAAAAGTTGGCACAATTTAAACTGATGGACAAGAGAACAAAAAGGCAGAGAACTTGAAAAGATCTATCAGTTTTAGGGATACCTCTAAGCCATTCCTGTCAACAGTGGATGGAGTAGAATACGTAAGTTCTACTACCTGCTGTTCATTTATCACTTAACAATCTAGTGCTTCCCATGAATATGATTTTAATGGTGTTACAATCATAAATAAAACATAAATCTGTCCTACATAGCAAATTAAATTGTTGATCTAAAACACTTGAATTACTGTTGTCTTACTTATGTGATTATCACTTTTTATGCATGTAAGAAGTCAGTTTGAAAAATAGGATTTTAGAACTTGACCTTTTATAAAAAGGAATGTTCAAGTCTCAAACATTTATAAAAGCACAGCATGTCCCTTAGGTCTAAAAATAGGACATCTTGTTCTAGATAGATACTAACCTCTTACTTCTTAGAATTTATTTTTCCCCCACCTCTTACCACAAAGCCACCCACCTGTTTTACTGTACTCCTGCCTTCAAGTGCTGATGCCAGACGCAATTGATTTTCTCAATTCTTTATGTAAAAACATGCGTTTTTGTTTCCACTTAATCTGAATTTGCTATGTAAACACATTATTATGAATCATTTATATAGAAATAAATCTGGATGTAAAACATTAACTTTTCTTTAAATGAAAAGCAAAATTGAGGGGGAGCGTGTGTACAAGATGGGTAGGGACTGACAAAATAAAATTTTTCCAAACTGTGAAGAAACTGAAGAAAACTAAATTGAATTTCCTTTACTCTTCAGGTTTTCATTATTTTTGATCTGAACCAAAGTTAGTTGTGGTTGTTATCAATTTTAGATTTCTTGACTCCTTTGTCTTAGTTCCTAACTCTTTCAACAAGTGAAAAATAACATAGGAAAGTTAAAAAAAAAAACCAAAAAAATCTGAAGACTGTAAATTTTTTTTAATTAGTTCTATTTTTCTTTCTTCTTTCTTTCTTCCTTATTGTCTCCCTTTTTATGTATTTCTCTCATATGAATTTCTTTTTATTCACATATTTCTTGAGAGACTTCTCGTATTTTGTCAGTAGAGCTGAATAGATCCTTCAAACATTTGATTTCATTACAACCACACAGAATGCACTTTTTCCAGTATTTTTTCTTTCTTTTATATAATTTTGAATGTGATTGAAAATTAGTTTTAAACAACTGAAACTGTGAATAATATAATGGATGCAGAATTTCTGTTCTTGATAGGAAAAATTTATCATAAAGTATACCGATCAATGTTATTTGTATATTTGTATAGAGTTATAAATAATCCAAATTAATTTTTTTTTAGTTTGGCTTTTGAATTCTAAAACTAGTATCTACTGCACTTTGCAGCTGTCTCACATGAATTCTCTTGCTTCTAAAATTGTACACTATTTTCACATGAAAGTATGTGCAAGAAAGAAACATTCACTTGTCTTAAAACATGGAGGATGTTAGCTTCATATCTTACAGGTTAACAAACACATTGTTTTAATCATTTAAGTCATTATTTAATGTTTAACACAGCAACCAAAACTGGTCCATTGTCATTAGAGAGAGGCTGCAGTCACACATCCTGAGTCATAACTCAACACTTCTCACCTTCAAAGCAGTTTGTGAATCATGTGAGCGACAGTCTTGAGAAGCAAAGCAGCATAATAATTCCAGAGTTAAAATAGCTTAACCGAGGAAAAGAGATTTGAATGCTGTCACACAAGCACAAACATTTCCAAAGATGTGTCATCCTATCTACTTGGGACAGCTTTCTCAGGCTAGAAGGAATTGTGCTCTGGAGATGCCTGTCTTTTACCAATATGGATCATGGATGGCTAACTTAGGCTGCTTTCAGGCTGCTATGGATCAGTGCTGGCCCAGTAACTCATTAGCGAAGATAGGATTATATTGCTATTAATATGATCCATCATATGTGATTGAAGGTGATTTAAATAAGAATGAGTAACATCAAAACACGATTATTGAACTGTGTGTTTTAAAATTAGTGCTCAAGTGGAGGGGAGAGGTTGTCCAATGAAGGAGCTTGGTTTATTCAAACACGTGCAAAGGGAATTAATTTATTATTTTAGACTGTTCATATCAGGTAGGATAGAGAGAAGAAAGTTTCTTCCTTTCACTGGAAAAATAGTAAGTGCTAAATTATCATGAAACCTTCCCTCTCATGAGCATGCTTGCATTAGTTCAACTTTCATTCACTGTTCAGGCTTTGAACATTTGGGATTATGAATGATTTTGAAACTATCGGGGGCAGGTTCAGCAGCTGTGAGCTGAACAGAGAAATACACATGAAGTGGTGGCCTATGAGCCTCCCCCAGATGTTGCACAATATGGAAGTGACTCAAATCTTCAGCCCCAGTTTATTCAAATTTTTATTAAAACCTACACTTTTGAGGTCAGTTGGTCATTTTTTCCCCCTTCTTCTGGCTTTTTAAAAATGATAGAGAAAACTGAACCTTTTTATCACAAGCAGGTAAAAAATCACCTTTGCCTTCACAGACTTTCTGAAAAAAATTTCAGATCCTTGTTCTAATTCAGCAGAACTTGAACAGAGATTCTTCATGACAAAAGTCAGTGAGATGCAGGAGTCTGGAGAACAAAGTTCTCACTGACATCCTGTGTGAAACTCTTTCATACAGCCATTACTGTATTAAAAATGTACTGTGAACATCCAGGTAAATAGGGCTTCATCACTGTGAGGAAATATAAAACTATTTGACTAGTTTGTTTACGGTTTGTCTGAACAGTAGTGGACATGTTGAAGAAACCACCTGTATTATCAAAGAGATCAACTGGGTAACTGAAAGGAAAGTTTTTGACATAAAAAGGTAGAGTGAAAAGGGAAAAAGTTTGTTTCTTGAGCTGCTATATCTTTGTTGCCCACTGGATCTGGATTTTCTCAGTTGGCCTAATTTGTGTGAGAATGAAACCTGCCTCTAGAAGTTGAAAATATTCCCTTAAAGGAGAGGCAGGTGTAGGTCCACCTCAAGTCTCCAGTCATACTGTATTCTCATAAGGTTGGCTTCTCCCTGCATGAACAAAGCTGTAACACTGCAGTGCCACATCTAGGATGAGACAACATTTTAGCCTGACAAATGAATCTAGTTGGAAAGATTTGACCTCAAAGGTATATATCTATGTTTTTTTCCTGATCATTTCATTTATTCTATACTTTCAGCCCTCTAGTGAGTTGAATGGTACCTCCGGTATTTAATGTGATACTGAATTTCCTATATGAAAAAGGATGTCTTCTCTGGAATATCTGTTCTTAGATGAAGCTAAACTTTAGATTAAACTTTGAGAAAAAGAAAAAAAAAAAAAAGTGGGATCTATCATAGGATTGGGGCCCATGCAAACTCTCTGGGGCTCTGAGGAGAATTTTGTTAACGTTTTTGTTATTTAAGGAAACCTGCTGCCATAAGCCTAAATCAGATTCACTCTCTTGTAGAGTTGCAAGCGTGGCATCAGAAACTCGTTAGCAGCTGTTGCTGGATTGTTGATTTCCTTTTTACTTTTTATTTTATTTTTATTTTAGGAAATTGAATCTTTAAGTTATAAGCTGTTGTTTTTAACTATCATTTCAGAAAGCTTTTATATTTGAAAGTATATATAGGTCTGATATGGTGCTTAAATTTGGAAGAGATACAGTTTCTACTGGTATTTTATGCAGCCTGGACCTCCACCATCCCAAGGACCAATGTTTTTTTGTGAAGAACTGAAGTTCTCTATTCGGCTTGTCTGCAGACACTCACCTCCAGTGCCAGGTACACTTGTTTCCAAAAGCTGAATTTCAGTGACTCACCAGACATACTACCTGAAGTAAGTAATGTTTTTATGGGCTAAAAATGGAGAGCAACCTGAAATTGGAGGCTTTCCTTACTCATAGGCAGATCTTCAAAGGCACTTATCGAGATAAGATCCAAGTATTGTCACTTCAAACATAACATCCCCAAGTAAAAAAAAGCTTTTCTTTGATACGTTCGCATTGATATTTCCTACTTTATAATTTTTTCTTTTGCAAAGTAATCAGATTTTAAATTAGAATTCCTCCTTTACATTTTGGAGTGTGATATTTCAACTTCTGTTAAACAAAAATATACGTTTGGTAATGAGAAAGACATCCACTATTGTATGGCTGAAGACTTCACAGAATCACGGAATCACAGAACTGAAGGGGTTGGAAGGGACCTCTAGAGATCATCAAGTCCAAACCCCCTGCCAAAGCAGGCTCCCTACACCAGATCGCACAGGTAGGTGTTGCATTAAAATGAAATGTTTATATTACCAGAAGTGTATTTTTCGATATTTTTTCATAAATGGCATTAAGTAATGGAAAGAACTAAAAACATTACCATGCTTTTGTCTTTTTCAGACATTGGAAGAACCTGCAGTTTGCATATGTAGCAGAAAGAGGAGGGACATATTACTATATGAAGAATTCTGATATTCTTAAAGGAACCTAAAGGAAAGTTCCTCTACTATTGTTCTTTCATTTCACAGAATCACAGAATTTTGGGCCCTCTAGAGATCATCAGGTCCATCTCAACTGCTAAAGCAGGATCCCTTCAGTAGTTTGCACAGGTGGGCATTCAGACAGGTCTTGAATATCTACAAAGGAGATTCCACAACCTCTCTGAGCAGTCTGTTCCAGTGCTCTGGCAGAGAAAGACAAAGTAGTTATTTCTCTACCACAAAGTTTTCACATCTCAGAAAATGAAGTACACTGTCTTCTGGAGATCAGATGGATATTTATTATCAAAGATTGCACTTTTTGAAGTGTTCCTTAACCTTTATGACACCATGCTGAAGGGAATTAACAGTTTATAAGCCTGATAATTAATCTGGGGTTTCTCTCACTGATGCTGCTTTACAGGGAGGAACAAAACCAGTAGTCTACTATGATAATTCTGGCTTCTATACTTACACAGATGTTTGTGGTTGCCCAAGAATGTATAGCTTAGGAAGACTGAAACCTCTCTCTCTTTTTTATTTTTTCTTATCATACCAATAAATACACTCTGCTGGAGGAAGGATGTGGAAATTGAGCAAGTGTAATTAACTCTGTGTTTGCTAGCAATCAAGTTTAGAACCTAAGATATGCAAGAACAAAGGAGCAAATTTTTATTTCTTTTTCAGATGACACTGGACTGCTTAGCATCTTGTAGAATTAAAGCCTAAATCACAAGACTAGAAAATATTCATTAAGAGGAACTAGGACAAAGTCTTTACTAGGAATCATTTTACTTCCCAGTTAACAGAGGTGATTGACATCAGGGCTTGAGCAGTAAAATTACACCTACAGTAAATAATATACCTCGGTCTCTCTGAAAGTAAAGCCTCCTATTTATTTCCATGAAAATTACAACAGCTACAGAGAACACAATAACACTTTTTGATAAAGCAAATTCTCATCTGTAAAACACTAGCTTTCAACATAGTCACTACCATTAGCTGTGCTTTTTCACCAGCAATGAACAATAGCCTGCATTCAGCACTTGTAAAATCTGCACCAGTGGAGGTGACACACTGTCTCTGTCACCACGACTAAAAAGCACTACCCATCACCTCAGTTTCCTCACATCCACTTTTTGGTCACCATAAACATTCAGCAAGAATCAATTGATGTCCATAAGTGCCATTTTTTCTACACAGAGGACTTCAATTCCATATCTTTCTTTCATATGCACTTCCATGTCAGATGCCATTTTTTCATACTGTCCCTCTACTGCCATCTGCCACATGGCAACAAAATGCAATGGAACATGTGTGGAAAAATTCAACCTCTACTGCCATACCACCAACATCAACCTCTGACTTCATGGGCCAGTGTAACAAAATAAGAGACATTACTTTCAGAGCAGCACTTCTAATTTAAGAATTTCTGCATTTGTGTCAATACATCTCAGGCACAAACTGACATACACTGAACTGTCATACTTTCATCTTGTGTGTCACTAGAGACTTGATTTGTTGTTTGCAAGGAATTGCAGCAATGAAGTTTTGTCAGTTCTCAAATGACAGCACAGCTCTTGACTACTTAGAAGACAGATTCAAGATTGGGTTAAATGAGCATTCATTGTACCTTAAACATAACTCTACTAACTGTAAATGTAAATTAGCTTGTTTTTTGTTTTATTTTTGCTCATGTGGACCTTTGGCTATGTAACAAGCCAAGCTAACTGTAGTGAAAATGATGAACATGGAAATTTCAGTGAAGTTCATTTTTCTGAGACTACCCCTGTCTCAGGTCAGCACTATTAGTCTTCTTCACAGAAGAAAGCTATGAGAATCAAGTGTGTTTACTCTAGTAATTGAATAGGGACACTACCATTTCCAAGGTCTTTGCATGGCATCTAAATAAATTGTATATATAGTTGTATCAACATTTCACACTATTGTGAGTCAAATCACTTTAATGTAAGATTAGCTCCTGATTCTTAGTATACTAAACCTTTAATAGACTTACAATTTTGAAATTGAAAAGATCAAAGCAATCATAAGCAGTGTGTATAATACATAGTTTGGAAAGACTGGAATCTTTCTAGTATATATTTTTCTCGTTTGTTAATCTGTAGGGAAGGAGCAACATGCTATAATAGCAGAGAGGAAAACAGGATTTAACTACACAATATAGCATTCATAAGTCTGTTCCAGCCTATTCCCCCTTTTTCTTCTCAGATGCTCCTAACTTTCTCAAAATAAATTTGAAGGGCTGAAATTCTCCAGGATTTGATCCAACTGAAAAGTAAATGCATCTTCTTGTTTATTGCTGTTTTGTGCATGCATTTGAGTGTGTAAGAACAGGATTGTATTTTTTAGTTAAAATGGCTGAATGTGAATTATTCAGGAGTGAACCAAATGAATTCTCCTTGTATGTTTCAATTAAAAATGTAATTAAGACAAACATAAAAAAAAAAAACAAAAAAACTTTAAACATAGATTTGCAAACATTCATTACTGCACTAATGGTAAGGAGCACTACTATTTCTTTTGAGGGCTTCAAATGGCTGCGGTTATGTTTAGAAAGTTGTATACATGCTCACCTGTTTAAAAAATTGGAACAATTCTTTGCCTTTTCATTAGCATCAGAATCATTAAGCAAAGTGTTTATGAAAAAGCTTTAATAAAAACATAGGTGCTTTTCCTAGATTGTGTTATTAACATGTGAGTAAATTATTATTTTTACAGTGATTCTTTTATTAACTTAATCTTCTTTTAATCTGTATCTTGTCAAACTAAAGCCGCTGGAAGACTGGAACTGATTAAATAATGTCTCAAAGAGATCTACAATAGTAATTCAGTCTAAAGGAAATCAATTAATTCTAATGTCATATACATCCAAACTCAGCATGTGCACACATTTTACAAAGAACTTAACAGCTGTATCTTAAGCATATTTCCCATAGTTTAAAATGCATTAAGATGTTAGCAATTTGAGCAGAAAGCATAACAAGAATTTTTAAATGGTGTTACTTGTTATATTATTCTTGCTGCTCTATCAACTGACAAACAATAACAAGGAGTAGAAAGGGAAGCTGGCTTTTGAGATTAAGTTAATATTGAAAATTCAACCTGAAATGCTAGAATTCCTAGTTTGCTTGACATTTAAACTTTTTTTTAAGTTGTTTTTAGGATACATACAGAATTAAAAATCAGCTTTATTTATTTCTAGTAAATCAATATAAAAATACCACATTCTATGATTTTCTGCAGAACCAGAATGAGAGGAATATCTCTATTTTGCACTGGATGAAAACATGCTGATCAAAATTCTTATCATTAGCAATTTTTAGAAGCTATAGGTCTGATAACAGCAGCTCATTCTTTTGGTGTTTGATAAATACAAAAGAAAGTCGTGTGTACCTTAAGATATATCAATGTTTATGATTTACAGAGCATCAGATTTCAACCTTAACTCCCATATTTGAATGCCACGACTTTTATTCATAATGTTTACCAATTTGTATCAGTTTTGACCACTGATTTAGGATGCAGTAAGAAGCCATTTTCTGCCTTTTAAAAATTTTTTTTGGTAACATTTTTTAACATATAGCCAAGTGATTTTCAGGAGCCAGCTTACAAATTCTGATTGATTTGGCACAATGACAGATTCAGATTTTTTTCTTCTCTGTGTCACAAAATCTGTTTTTCATGACTTGTCTCTGATTAATTGGCCTGGTGGTCTGGTGGTATATGGGGTGGAATCCAGTCTTTTTTTTTTTTTTTTTTTCATTTCCTAAAATATGTTTGACAGTTCACTGTGCACACTCCAGTACCCTGGCACTGGTCTCTGGCAGAGCATGGTGTGTTGCTTCTCAACCACGGCCAGTGACTTGTGCTCAGCTCTATTCTGCCTTGGAACATTTCTAACCAATATGTAAACCCCCTGCCTTAATGGCCTCTGCAAAATAGTTTCCTAATAACCATTTTGATTTTTCCTTGTTCACATAGAAGGGTATACATCCTGAAAGTGCAAAGGTAACTCAGTACATCATCAGCATTTGACACAAGTCTGCTTAGCATACTGCTGAACCTGCAGTCAACAATGATGAGGGTTGTGATTATGATAGAAAAGATAGCATTAAAGAAATGACATTACTATGTGACTTTGTGTCATGGCTTAAAGAAAACAGAATATAAAGAGATGAAAAAGACCTATTTTATCAGTTTATTCATTTATTATTTACCAGAATACATTACAGTCATTAGGTAGAAAAACAGCTGATGAAAAACATGATGTTAACCTAGATTTCTGTCAAGTTTCATAAAACTGTCGTTTACAGTCTCTTTTTTTCTTTCTCTTTCTGAGTCTTTGGGGCTCTTGTTGGCTCTTAAAATTAACCAGTGAAGTTGGTATGTCCAAAGTCAAAAGAATCTACCAGATTCTTTAATTAACATCTTTAATAAACAACAAAAAGATATCTTTGACACTGGTTCCCACATTATTCTCCTGCAGAAGCCTGCAGCCCGTGGCTTGGACAGGTATACTCTTTGCTGGGTAAGGAACTAGCTGGAGGGCCGGGCCCAGGAGTGGTGGTGAATGGAATTAAATCCAGCTGGTGACCAGCCACAAGTGGTGCTCCCCAGGGGTGGGTACTGGGGCCTGTCCTCTTCAGTATCTTTACTGATGACCTGGACGTGGGCATTGAATGCACCCTCAGTAAGTTTGCAGATGACACCAACTTAGCTGAAGTGTCAGTCTGCCTGGGGCTAGTGAGGCCCTACAGAGGGATCTGGACAGGCTGGATAGCTGGGCTGAAGCCAATGGGATGAAGTTCAACAAGCCCAAGTGCCAGGTCCTGCAATTTGGCCACAACAACCCCAGGCAATGCTACAGGTTTGGGGCAGAGTGGCTGGAAGAATGTGTAGAGGAAACAGACATGGGGGTACTGATCGATGCTCAGCTGAACATGAGCCAGTAGTGTGCCCAGGTGGCCAAAAAAACCAATGGCATCCTGGCTTGTAACAGAAATAAAGTTGCGAGCAGAAGCAGGGAAGTAATTATCCCTTTGTACTCAGCACTGGTGAGGCCACACCTTGGGTACCGTGTTCAGTTTTGGGCCCTTCACTGCAAGACACTGAGGCCCTGGAGCATGTTCAAGGAAAGGCAATGAGGCTGGTGAGGGGTCTGGAGCACAGACCTGATGAGGAACAGCTGAGGGAGCTGAGATTGTTCAGTGTGGAGAAGAGGAGGCTCAGGGGAGACCTTAAATCTGCTTTATATCTACCTGCAGGGAGGTTGTAGTGAGCTGAGGGTTGGCCTCTTCACTCTTGTAGTAAGTGATAGGACTAGAGGGAATGGCTTCAAGTTGCACCAGGCAAAATTCAGACTGGATGCTAGGGAATGCTTCTTTGAAAGAGTGATCAGGCACTGGAATGGGCTGCCCAGGGAGGCGGTGGAATCACCAACCCTGGAGGTACTCAAGCAACATTTAGATGTTGTGTAGAGGATCATGGTTTAGTGAGAACTATTGGTGAGGGTGATGGTTGGACTGGATGATCTTGTAGGTCTTTTTCAACCTTGGTGATCTTATGATTCTATGATCTTAGAGCCATTCAAAATGGAAGACATCTTTAAAATGGTGCCTTTGAATATATGTTGTTAATCCAGCATACATACTATTTACCATTTCACCTCAGTCTAATCAGCCCTCCTTCACTAAAATAGGATAAATTATAGTTGCACAGTCTTTACACAGCTGGTGTAAAGACAGCATAATTTGATCTAAGGAAGGCCACTTATAATATAGTCAAGCAAATAGAATGTCCTTTATTCACCCTGTTAACTACAAAGTATGAGTTGATGAGTGAATCTTTGACATGAAAGGTGAGCAAGTGTACTGTGCTGGTGTCTGATCTTAGCCCCATTTCCCTTTCCTGCCATGAAAGAGTGCTCTGAAGTACATCCACTTCATTTCCTCAGTCTTTGCTCATCACACAACAAGTATTTCTCTGTGTTGTCCTTTGAAAGCAACCGTCTCTCCCCATTTTAACTAAGAAGAGGGGAAGAAGGATTTTTTCCATCAAAATTCACTTTGCTTCCTGAATTTCATATTGCGAACCAAAGGCTGGTTCTCAGTGGTGTGCTTCTTGGGCACAGGTTATTCCCCATGACTTATGTCACCCTGCAGAGTAATACAGACCTCCCACGAACTGAGTTGGGCTCCCTATGAGCTTATCTTTCGCCACTGACTACAGGGGAAGGCATAAGCAACCAGGATCCTGATCAAGATGACTCAGTGACTGCCAAGAGCCAGGTGAGCTGAATCACAGCCCGAGGGTTACTGTGTAGATTATGAACAATACACTGCTTTTTAGGTTTCAGCGTTTCATTTTCTCACTCGCCCAGACTGATCCAGGGCTGAGTGCAATGCTCATTTTTCTGTTATCCGGGGACATTATTAATGTCTCTAGATATGAAATAAAAAAAATAAAAAATAAAAAAAGAAAAGAAAAATCTTCAAATTCCACCTTTCCTAAACATACTAAAACCTCGGCCTTGATTTGTGTGGGATTTCTTTTGAAATGCAATTTGCCACATGAGATTTTGATAAATGGCAATTCCTCCACTCAAGGCAATAGTCGTTCACATCATTGTTTTAAAATTTTGTTAACTGTCTCCTTGTTCCACACAACCTCTCAGTGAAGTACACTGTATCTTCTTTAAATTAGGAGTGCTTGACAGTTATGTTGAGAATGGATGTCATAGTATGAATTGTATAAGCATGTACAAAAAGCATTTAAAGCTCACAAAATCTGAGTATAACTTTGCAAAGTTAAATTACTGTAATGTCAGAAGGATAAGAAATGTGTTCAGTGTTATGAAATGAACAGATATCTGTGTGCTGTATTCTGTCCTTATCATTTAATGACATATAACAATGTTTTCCTGTTAGACAAGCAATCAATTTTTTTTACATGTAAATAACCTTGACTTATATCTATTTCACTCTGATCACTATGTGACTGTAAAAAACCACAGTGCAGCATCATTTTCAAATGGTTTTCAGGCTAGCGGGATAGGTGTCAGTTGTGGGCGACTTTCAGAAGCTGGAGGTTTTAATCTAAGTAAAGGAGATCAATGCAGAGCACAGGAAGGAAAAGACATTGCAAAAGTCTTTGAGAAGTTTTAAACTTTTATTCTCCTCCCAGCCCTTTCGCTCCCCTGTTATTTATTTAAACATGAGCTGTTGCCCTTGGCAGTGATGTTTGTAAGCTACAGAGGAATTCTCCACATCGAGGCAAGAATTAAAGCAGAACTAAGTAGCAGGGTTGTTTGAGGGCTTCCTCCAAAGCTCCCTGAAACCCATGTAAAGGCTCGTTTTTTCCACCAAACACTCAGTCTGGCCTCAAGGCCCTCCCTGAGCAGACCACAGATTCCTTTTTGCTTTAAGGTTTTGCTCATTATAACCTTTCTTTTTAACCTCTATAGTCAAGACTATTGGGTTTAATGATATCACGTGTTCCAAGATAATGTTTTACCACAGAAACTGCAAGGTTTGCTCTGTCCTCAAACAGAACCATTCTGTGACAGGAAAAAGTACCACCCTACTATGGTAGTTAGTAAGAGAAGCTCATATGTATTTTGATATGACACTAATTCAGATGACTTCATTGGTATTTATCAGCACACAAGAGCAGATTTCAGCCCCTGGAGTCTCTTGGACGCAGTGATTTGGTTTTATTGTGTTAATCCTGAGAAGTTCTATAAAAATCAGAACCTCACGTTGGGGATACACACAGATAGATTACAGTCTAAATTGACAAAACAGATGAAAGAGGGCAGGTAAAACAGAGGCAGAGAGAACTACTTTGCAATGTAGATCCATAGCAGACAAGGAACTGGAATGCAAATCTCTACACTCATGCAGCGCTCCACAGCTACAAGCTGAGGCTTCCTGTGCTGAATGTTATACCAGGATAAAAAGCACAAAATGCTAAGCTATGTTATACATATTCCTTGGACTGCAGCTTTGACAGTGGGCTGTGACAACTAGGACTGCTGATCTTGACCCTGCTACACTATATGTATATATACACTAATGTTGAATTACAGAGTTGTCACAAACTCTGTAGCAACTCTGGATGAGTAGCTGTACTCCCCAAAATGAACAGTCATAGCAACTCATTCAGACAAAATCCAAGATCTCATAGGGGATCACTTTTGTTAATAAAGAATTAGAAATTAAATTTAAGATAAGAAGTTTTCTGTGAAAGGTTTCTTGACAATCCCTGAAGAAGATTGAGTGAATGGGTCAACTTTCTCTAAAATAAAAACAACACCTCTCCAAATGTCACACGCTTACCTCTAAGTTCACTAATTATAATTTTACGATTTCAAATCCTTTGAATCCAGTTTTGCCTTTCTTTGGTACTAGAGCAGGAAACGTTTTGACAGACTGTTAGTTTTCTAAGAACAAGTTATGCCATAAAACAATTCATAACTGTACTAGCACCCACAGACAATAACTCTGAAAATGATTTAAACAAAATACATTGCATTTCGCACCTTTCTCCATGGTTCTTAGAACTTCATTTGTTTTCATTTAGTCTTGAAAAGATCAGATTGAGCTGGAACTTGGGTAAGAGAGGTGATAAGTTTGTAGATAATAATGCATCTCATCAGTCATGAATTGCACAAATTAATCTTCAGATAGGGGCATGTCTTACAAGAATTTACATGCTAGCACTTTAATTGTCAGAAGCTAGTTTCTATTAGGCAGATGGACTGTGAAAGAGTAGCAGCATTTTCCATTACTGGAAGGAAAAAAGAGAAGTGAAGGTAAGTTAAAAAACATTAATGATTTTATTTAATAATACTGTTTAACTTAACCTGTAATAAGGTGAAAGAGCAAGACCCGTAGTGTAATAAGACTATGTTTGCTTTGTTTAATAAATGTCATCTTTCTGCTTAGAGCAAATGTGTATGAAAAAAGACAGCAAATGAAATAAGTATTACATAGGAAAATGTGTACAGAAAAGGAAAGATCTATTTAAAGGAATATTTCTAAAAAGACAAAAAAAAAATGTTCTGTGAAAAACTGATTTTTTCTTTTTGGATGGAATTTGAATATTTGAATTTTTTCCAACCATTGTTGGTAAAAGTGGGTTTTTCCTTCCTGTAACAAAGTTGACCAGAAGGGCCACTGAAGGTGGCTTGATTTGCATAGGGGAAGAATGTGGTTCCCAGATGCAGGCCAGAACTTGGTCACTGTTTTTACGCCGTATGTATTTTTTTAACATATTGGAGCATGAATTGATTGCTGTGTGAATTCATAAGGGTCCATGTCAATACCCTAGTCTGACCTGGGAAAATGAAGTCCTATTTTTGTGAGTTGTTGGCTCTTTTGGTCATGCTGAAGAGGTAATCACTTGTGGCTCAGCTTGGCAATGCTGAATTTCACACTCACTTGTAGGCAGCTGTTAAGTAAATAGGGCAGCCACTGGAGCTGAGTCACTTTTCTGAGAATAAAAGGATTTGGGCCACATGCTCACTAGGGATAAACTGGCTTCAGGAGTAGCTGTTGGTGAACTTTACCAGTTTACACCAGGCCCTGTACATACATCCTTAAGAGATGGGACAAAGCTCTGCAGGTCGTTACGATGGCAGTATCTTGTCCCGTTGTGCCTTACAATCTGAAAGCATTTTAAAAGTATTTGTTGCACTTAAAAAATATATGGGCCAGCATACCAGAAGCAGATCAGAATTATTACAATATGTTGCTTCACAGGAGAATTAAGGAAAATGAACATGGTTTACCAAGGGTTACTGTGAATCGGGAAAAATTAGGATTAAAATCAAGGTGATACAACTGCTAATCTTTGGCTTTAATGAATAAACTGCTGCGGGCCCCGCCTGTGCTCAAGGTATTTCGTTGTGCATTTATACAAGTAACTGAATAAAAGCTAATGCAAAAAGTCAGTCCTCATTCCTCTTGCAATTAGGGGGGAGTTATCATGGATCTAAATGTGACATAAAAGCCTACTGAAGCTTGTCAGCTCCAGGACGTTGGTTGTCATTTTTTTTCTGAGCAAGACTGAAAATTCTTGCCTTAATGCATCAGAGCAATAGAACAAACACTTATTCACATGAATTTTGTTATTTGGAGACGTTTATATACACTGACACTTCTTGATATACATTTACTATTGCATATATTTGTGTTTGCAGCAACAGAGGTTTAGGATTTTAGATAAAATTTGACCCTTTCTTGCAGTATTTTCCATACACTCTGCGATAGCTCTGTTGTCGTGTTGTATTTAAAAATGTTTGATATACTTGCAGAATACTTGATTATTTTATCTTGCCACCTGAAAGTATCAGCTTTTCGGATGGTATCCCATGTTTTTGTATAAGATATCTCCAAACATATTCTATTTGCTTAGTATCTATGCAGTGTAAGGCAAACTCCATTTTTAAATTTCAGCTTCTCCTGAAAAGAGTGACTACTCTATAATTTGTTTGCTTGTTTCTTATGTAACTGCCCCTTTTTCTATGATTCTCTGGTATTTTTTTCCTGTGGAACACATTGATAACTTTTCCATTCCTAATTTCTAATGGCATTTAATGACATGAATATAAATGGCCCTGTATAGCTAGGACTGATTAGATATTTTGCCTCAAAAATATTTTCATATTACTCCTCAGAAAATATACTCTGCAGTGACTACAAACTCATTTCAGAAAGTTTCTATAAATGATTAGAAGTGATTAAGGACAACTAGATTTTTTATTTTTCTAAATTCGATGAAACTTTTAAGCTTTTTGTTTTGTGTTTTCTTCTTTCCACTGGGAATGCTGATAGAACAATTTTGCTCGAAAAGATTTTATAAAAATAAATAACTTCTCAGATAATATTCAGACAAGATTTGTCAAAGAAGAAAATCACAAAATTAAATGAATTGATCTCTGTATTTGAGGATTTCAATTACATTTCAATTCACAATTTTTAATTATAATTATAATTGTAATGGAGTTTCTAAGTGTATACTGTTACTTTCTCTTTTGATTCTCTGCTCCTTGTAAAATTTCAGAGTCTTTAAGAGTTGCATATATATGCATGAAGAAAGGAAGAGAAAGTAAAAGTTCTGATGTCTCCATTTCAAAACCAGTTCTAAAATATCTCTTCACAAAGCAACAAAAAAAGGGAGAATATCTCTTGCTTTTACTTTTATTTCCAGTCTCCATCTCAGTAGTTCCTCTGGGTGCCCTTTGTAACACCACTTTGTTTTCAGAATATTTGAGAGATCATAGGAGTAACTTCTGCTTATCCCCTCTATAGGACCTACTTAATCTCCAAGTACAGATAATGAAGATAAACTAATTCTTCCACAGCAGAGCCTCTTATTTTTAGGTGAGCTTCTAGATGAAGTCAGATGAACTCAATCCTAAAAGCACCCATCTCTTTTCTGCTGGCTTTGAAAGTTATTCAGGCTGACTAGTTTTGTGAATATACATGCACTTTCTGTTGCACCAGAGCACATTCTTTATGGCTATGGTGGAGATAAGGTTTATTGAATGGAAAAATCACTTCCAATCATCATCACATTTTGTACTGACTGTGTTTCTTATGAGTAGAAATTTCACAAGCTGCGGCAGGATTTTGCTTTATGTCATGATTGGTTATTAGGATGGTTGATGATTTCAGACGTTTTTTTCCAGTGACTTCAGTGAGATTTAGATGAAATGCTGAACTCCCTGTTTTCTTGTGTTTGCATTTTTATTTTCTTTTTGTTTGTTTGCTTGTTAGTTTTGCTCATTATGGAAAATCAGTCCCTTCAATACTCAAAAATTGCTGAAGTTACAGTCAGAGCATGGCTGTATGATATACTTTCTGCTGACTAGTAGGATGGATTTCACTCACCTACTAGGGTTAGGAATTTGTAAGTGAAGTCCTCACATCATGATGGTTGACAGTTAACCCAAGTTTTCTAATGTATGTTTTTAAGATAATTATATTTTTAGGGACTCATTTTCCATTTTGGGTGTTAAGAATAGCATAAACCTGAATTGATGAACAGCAGAAAGCATAACCCTCATCTGCGATAAACAAAAAACATGCTGAGCACTTGAGAACTTACAGGGAATGCAGCTCCTCTTTTTATGGCTTGTTTGTGATTTACATTATTAGATTTTTGTTATTTACCAAAAAAAAAAGCAAACATTGTATCGATAATCATCCAAAACGCTGCAGCAGCCAACCAAGAAATAAAACCTGTTCTACAAAACAGAACAACTACAATCACATTCTTCGATTCCAACCAGTGTTGTTAACCATAGGCTGATAGATGGAGCTAATATATCGGTAAAAGAACAGAGTACTTACCTGTGCATAACACAGAAACAAATTGTTAAACTTACTCAATTCTAAAGGCCTTTTCCATAATTTCTGCTAATGTAAAAGACTCCTGAGGCAACAAGACAGGTTACCTGCCAACTTTGACATTTCTATAACCAAATCAATATTTCAGGAGCCTCGTGCTATAAATCTGATGTTGATTTGAATTTCCTGAAAGTAATAAACGATCCAATTAGAAAACAAACAAGAAGGTGAGAATAATTACACTGTTTATTCTTCCAAGATGATAAGGTGGGCTTGACAAGACAAAATGCTCTTTCTAAACCTAGAGTCTCTCTATGCTTGCAATTATCTTAGGAGTTAAAGGTTTTTTTGCATTTTTGCCATGCCAGGTTAAAATGTATTGCCTTTATAGAGATGTTAGAAGCAGTTTGCTTGTAATATCTCGTATTCTTCATTTCATAGCCTTTGTGCAGAAAATAAAATGGAGTTGGAATTATTATATTTATTCAGAAATAGGCCTTATGCTACAATGATTTTACAGTAAAGCATCTTTTAAAATCATGTGTAAAGAACTGTTTACTTCACAGTTTCTGTTTTAAAAGTGAATTCTTGCATTGTTAGATTATGGGGTTAGCAATACCAGAGGAAAATTTAGAGCAGTATTTTCTCTGAAAATGTATGAGTTCAATCCATCTATGCTTCAGTGTGACCAGACATTCGTACTAGAATTAGGAGACAGTTCTCTGACAGCACTAGGTATTGCAGGATTCCTCTCTTGCCTTAGTAGTTTGATAGAGGTACATTTTCTATGTAGCTGATCTGTTGGATTGCTTCAGAAGGAAAAATAAATTAAAAACATAGCCACTGGTGAGCTATCTTAGTCTCCCTGACTGCCTCACTGTATTAATGAGTTGCTATTGTGAGTAGCACTTGGTTGAACCTCCTCAACCTATAGGTCTATGGAATTTCACTGTGGTAGCTATTTCATCTGTTTCTAGTGTCAGAGATACCCAGAGCTCAAAAGTATGATCCTTGGGTAAGAGCAAGCCATTTTAGTGAAGTAATGAAACATTCTGTATTTGTCCATGTTTACAGACTGAAAGAGAATACCCAGCAGATGGTGGTTGATAATTTAATTTAAAGCACTTTGCTTCATCTAAGTAGGAGTTGTGGCATAAGAGATTAAGTTGAAATCTCATGACTACTTAAGAAGTAGTCCCCTTCTCATACAGCTTATCAAGGAGTCTGCTTTACAGCAGCGATTCCAAAGATCCTCATGGATTTAATCTTGGGGGAAACGAAAATCACTGTTCATGTCAAAGGCACCATTGAATTCACAAAAAATGAGCTTTGAAGACTCATCATCTTTGTTCAGCTCTCTATTCCAGGAGATACAGCAAATATTAGCTATAGTTCACAGTGGTATCCTGCAGTATGCTCTCACAACCAGATAAACCATACCTAGCTTTAATCATCTGGGACATGTATGTCCAAAACTCTAGTTTTATGTTTTTATTGGACTCCTTTTCTTTTTTTTTTTTTTTTTTTTTGATGTTTAATTGAAAAGAAAGGAAAAGAAAGAAAAAGAAAGGAAAAGATTTGTTACTTGTATACATTAGCTGTATTGCTATACTACATATTTTATACGCAAACCAAGGCAATTCTTCTTCACTCAGTGCTGCCCAGGCAAACCAAAAGGTTGGAGACCCCTGATCTAGGTGTTAAATAGTTACTGTAAACCATATTCAGGAAATTCCTCAGTAAGTGATGGAAAGGGAAAGAGCTATTGCAGGGTGCAAAGACTTTCTATTTGTTGGAGGTGTCTATTTCCAGGACAAACTTCTCATGCATCCTACATGACAGCTTCCAAATACACGCCTAACTATGAGACAGATAAGGTCAAATGAAGTGCATCCTCACATTTGGGGCCATTGATAAAGGCTTCAAAAATTGGCTTGCATTAAAAAACTTATTGTCAAAAACAAACCTGAGACCATCACTCTGTCTTTGTGATTGACTGATTGTTTGCTGTTTAACTCCTTCGTTTTCTTAGAGTTAGTAAACAATTTAACTAAAGTTTGTCAAATATGCACAAGTCCCAAAGAGACTGAATCCTAATAACTTATTTAAAAATAGACAGCTGAGAAATGAGAATGCCAATAATAAGTCTGGACAAATTCCTTTATGTCAAGGAATTCTTGGAAGACATAGGTGTTAGTGAGTGTACAACCTATGCGAAATCTTCAGTAGAAGTCTTGCTGGTTGAACATCAGTTAGTCCACTGGAAAACAAACTTCAGTATTTTCATAAGACACAGAGCTCGCTTAATAAGTTTGACATTTATGTAAGCAGAAGAAAACAAAAACCTGAACTCATAAAATGAATGTTTAACTTCAATAACAAAAGCAGCACTAGCAGCAGCTCAAAAAAAGAGAAGAAAAAAAAACAAAAAGGAACCATGGAAACATACAAAAAAGCATAATCTGTTGTTTTGCACGGAACCAAGGCTATATCTTTCCACTGCGTTGTTTTTTCATGCTTGCTTACATCAAGCAAGGTAGGAGTAGAACAAGCCCATGCTGGGATGGAGGACGGTGATAATTTCCACCCACTTTGCCCTCTGACTGTGCAGAACATAGGGCAGCAGTGAATCAGCCCAAAAGACCAAGCAATTCCATTTCTGAGCATTCAGGTCGCTCTAAATGTTTTTAAAGACATATTTTGTTTTGCTACATCTCATTAAAAAAAGGGCCTGAATATATTTTTCTCACAGTTTTACTGTTTTCTCTGCTGTGTTGCTATGAAAATTGTTTCATTCTTATTCTTATATTGTGAACTTCTAGAACAGATATTCCTCTGAAATACAAAAGAGATGTCCTCTGCAGCAAGCTTAACACTGCTATCATCTGCATAATAAAGATAGGCTTTATGTATAGAATATACATGCATGTGTATAACTTTATACTGATATATTCTTGGGCATAAAGATAAACAGAATAAGAATCACAGTAGCAGAACAGGGGAAGAAGCCAGCAGTGAGTGACATCAAGAATAGATCTCATCTGTCAAATGACTGAACTGAGAAGCTTTTCTGAACATCTCTTCTAGGACAAAGTATTTTATGTGTGGAAAATAAATGTACGCAAACTGATGTTGTTTTCCCAATAATTCCACAGAATTCCCAACAATTTCATAGAAAAGTTGTTTCACGTTCTTTCTATTTCTTTTTTCAAATAAAATAATTGGATTGTTAAAAATACATATGCTATCTTTGGAACTCAGTGTTGGTAAAATTATCTATTTAGTCATGAGTTCAGACTCTTTCTGCATTGCTCTAAACATCTCATGTGTAATCAAAAATAGTAGAATTTCTTGAAAGACATTTTCCTTCCAGATCTGAGGGGAATTTTCTCATGTGATTGTTATTGCCTTTTCTTGAGAAATATAAAGTAAAGCAAAGAGGTGTAAAAACCTTAAAAGTTATCAGAATTTTAGTATCAATGTAATTTCCTCTGGAGATGAAGAAACTACTAAAATTAGCATCTATATAATCTACTTAAGAACAAAGTAATATCAAGCTACTTTGTTAAGAAAAAATTCAGCTTCTGGTGGAAAGTCATATTGCAATTGGAAGTTTTGTCATAGGCATAGGGCCCTGATTCAGAAAGGGACTCACATATCTCACTTTATTCATATTATTGTGCTCCAGATGAACTCAGTGAAACCACAAACATGCTCAGGTTTCATGCAGGCTTAAGGTATTTTCTGAATCAGTACCTCAGCAGCAAGAAAAAAATGACCTTTGCTGTAAAATCATGTTAATGACCCAATAAAAAGACAGATATTTTCATCTGAATTCTTTCCCTTCTGAGGAGATATGATATCCTGCACTTAGCAATGCATCCACTGCATTAAAGCTCTTTTCTTCCTCATTTGATGACTTTTTCCCACTTATTAACAACATCTGAATGTTTAGTTTCAGTGTATATTTCATCAGACATACTCTGGGTTTCTCATCTACCACATAATCACACTCGGCTCTAGTAACCAGTAGCATGTTGATTCCTGTTTGAAAACAAGTCTTACTGAGTAGACGTGACTTACTGCAAGCTTCATCTGACTGGAATGGACAGTGGTTCTTTTCCATCACCTTGTCCCCATTGGGAATTTTTCATTTACAAATGCATCAAAGAAGAATTAAACAGGAGTTAAAGGAGTTAAAAAGCAGTATTTCTTTGCAATAGAGCCAAGTAGAAGAAGCTTTTTTCTGTCTTTTTTTTTTCCCTTTATTAATGAAGAAAAGTGGGGGGAAGCAAAACTTAAATAAAAGGTTTAGATTTGCCAATGTCCTTTGAAGCTTTTCTATGTAGGCAAGAGATCAGTATGTGGAGAGGAGAGAAGGGAAAAGGAACCAAAAATAATTTAAGAAAACACTGAGTTCTGTCTTTGAATTATATAAAAGCATCTGCATTTGATTTAATTTTTCTTTAACATAATGTGCTGTATAATCACTGACTTTGTCATTCCTTGAGTCCAAGCTTCCTCTTAGCACAAGCTTTGGAAACTGTGCCACATAGTTCAATGGAAGCAAAATCAGGTCCATGCTTTCTTTAAAAAATAGATCATTCTGAGTTGCTTCCGTTGCTGCTTTCTGCTCTTAGGAGTTCTTTCACTTTAGATGCCAATAAGATCCTAAAAACACATTGGCTATAATGCCATCAACCTCCTGTCCTGTAAGAAGCCAAAAATAATCAATAGTTTACCAAAGAGGGAAAAGTGCACATTCCTAAGTTTTATCAGTTGGAAGGGTAAATAAATGGAGGCAGGAGAAATGGTGCAAGCTGCCAAGGGAGCTGACTACAGGACTTGTTTCAACCTCTCTCCTAAGTGATGTGTTAAGAATTTTTTCCCACAGCGTAACCAAAAAGGATCTTAGTGCTTCAGAGATTGTTGTAACTACTAACTATGGACAAATAAATATTAATTGATATATTAAGAAGAAAATTTGAATAATCTTTAATGAAAGTAAAGTCAGAACTCAACATTTAAACCTTTAAGCCTGTAAATGCAAATAAAATGAGTAAAAGCAGATAAATAATAATTTGTCTCTCCTGTCATCAGGCAAGATCAAGATGCACTCTAAATGTTGCTTAATTAAACTCCACCATACCGTTGTTCAGTAAATAAGTAATTATTTTCTAACTGCTTGTTTTAGAGGAGAGAGTCTTTGGTCTTCCATTACTGTGAATTAAATTGCGAACAAGCATGGACAAGCAGGATTCAATGGCCTTTAGTCAGCCTCATCTTCATGACTCTGGACAGTGAAATTCTTTTTACAGGTTTTTGAGAAGCACACAGAGCAGTGAGACTTGACTTTGCAAGACCTGAAGTTATAGTATCACAGAGTATCCTGTGTTGAAAGGGGTCTGTAAGAATCATTGAGTCCAGCGTGGTTGAAGATTGACTTCTGGGGCACAGAGTGACCCCTTATGCCTGCAACATTGGGGTGAGCAATAACTTTGTATTAGTGCAGATTTGCTGCATCAGTGCATTTTCTTTCTTTTTTTTTTTCTTTCTTTCTTTTCAAAATGTGGATTTTCCCCCCACCACACATAGTTCTTGACGTGGTTTCAATGTACTCATCTTCCTGAGATCAGTTTTACCTGATAAATTTGCAAAGCCATTGTGGCCTTATTTGTCAGTTTGATGCGTGGGGGAGAGAAACGTGTGATTGAATGTTGAGGTTCTTTCTGCAGCTCCTCCAGCGAATTGTGATTCATTAGGACATTATGTGGTAGGCAGTTGTACTCTGGCACACTCTAGGCATACTGTATACTGTCATTTGAAACAAAGCAACATAATAAATCCTTTTGTTAATAACTCTAAATGATGACTTATGCCCTGGAAATTCCTTTTCCTCCTGGCACAAACAACTGTAATCTCCATGGTGCTACAGAGCAGACACCCTAATACTTTTAGGAGAGGTGAAGTAATATGAACCTCATTAGCAGGCCACTGATCAAACTATTAGCAATATAATGGGAAGCAAGTTAGGATTTGTTGGAATTTATAAAAGGTAACCTGGAAGCAGCATGAAGAAAAGCTTTTTGATTCTGTAAATTCCTCTGCTCAACTGATTTCCCACTCAGCAGGCATGGAGAAGACATTTTACCCCACTGAGCAGACTTGTTTGGCAATAGTGATTATCTTCGGATTAAAGCTTTGTATACGTCATGAAAACTGTGCCAGTACGTCCTTGGTAACTTAATCTTAGTATTTTATGACAGAAGAAGCCCATCAGCTCATCTTTGTTTCCTTTGCTCTTTATCTCTCTGTGGTATTCATTGCAGGATGGAGAGAAGAACTAGAAAACACAGCAGTATCTGCTGCAAAGGAACACTGCCCTGTAATAGCCGAGAGGCTCAAATTCTTAGTCCAAATAATGCTCAGCACCTCATTGAAGCCCGAGACCTTCCACATGATGCATTGCATCAGCCAGCTTCATCTTCAGAGTAGCTTTTGTGTTTGTAATAGTTTGTGTAGTCTTTTGTTTTAAAGCTGTTCTATCTCTTTGGTGACAAACAAGGAGGTCAGCATTACTTCTCTTCCATATTGAAAAGGAAACTGAGGTTGGAGATCAATTCACCCAAGCCTAACTTGTAGGGCTTTCAGGCTCTACACAAATGCCAGCACTTCCAAAGTCCCAGCAATTTGGTCAGTAAAGGAGAAATATTTATATTTTGTTCCTTGCAAGGAAGACCACCCACTGTGAGCTCATACAAATTACTTTGTGAAGTTAATCAAGAGAGGAGATGGCCTTCTGTCCTGTGTGCCCATATTTTCTAGCCCTGGAAGTGTTCAGTGACAGCTGGATAAGGTTTGTGCATACTGTCTCAGTGCATCCTCTACAGAACAGCATGAACAGATTGTCACAGAATCATAGATTCATAGTGTCACAGAATGGCTTGAGTTGGAAGGTACCTCAAAGATCATCAAGCTCCAACCCCTGCCATAGGCTGTTTGTCCCCCACCAGATCAGGCAGCCTAGGAGCTCATGCAGCATGGCCTTGAGCATCTCGAGGGATGGAACAACACAATTTCTCTAGGCAGCTGGTGCCAGTGCCTCACTGCTCTCTGATAGCAACTAACTTAAATCTCCCCTCTTTTAGGTGAAAGCCATTCCTCCTTGTTAAGTCACTGTCAGATAGTATAAACAGTCAGTTCCCTTCCCGCTAATAAACTTCCTTCAGGTACAGGAAGGATGATGCTGGTGCTTTTCCCACATAATAGGGGTAAGGTGTAAGACTTCTTGCTAATTCAAGGTCAGATTCATCCTTATTGCTGTAACAAGTCTAATTATCAAAGCCTTTTAAAGTGGGCAGATTAGTTCTTGACTATGATCTTTGTCTCCTCTCAGCTCAAGAAATAACTTTACATGCAGATACAGAAAAGAACCAATGAAAGGAAATTTGAAGCTTGGCTGCTGCTTATCCGATTTTGTGTTAAAACCTACATTTGGGAAATTCCTTTTTAATTGATCCCTTCAAGGTCTGGAATATTTATAGGTGTACAAAAGCATCAAGACCAGAAAATGCAGAGCTTAATGGTCTACCTTATTTCAAAAAGATGCCTACAGAAATGTTTAGACAGAGCTATTTCACTGATGTCTATATCAAGAAGATGCTTTGTCATTTCAAAGGACATGCAAAGCAAGAGAGAGGAAGGAAGAATGGTTCTCTGATATCTTTATAGTGAGAGTGGCGTGACAGTAAGAGACAGCAGGCTAACATCAGAAAAAAAAAAAAAAGTTTCTTTTCCTGTATCAGCCTGCTACAGAGACTGGTTCATTTAAATCTTTCTAGGTTTCTGTTTACTCACCTGTAAAACAGACATAATGTTATTCTTAAATTCCTTAGAATATATATGTATGTTTTTTGTGAAAATGATAAATCCTTTTGCTTTGACAGCATCTTTCTTTTGTATGATTTACAAAAGCAGGGGACAGGCTATTCATACAGTTTAGAATCAAGCAAGTTAGATGATTAAGGAAGAAGCAGGCAACATGGAAAGGATCAATAGCCCCTAAATAACGAGGATGCTGTTGTCCAGAGAGCTTCCACTGTCCCTTAAGGGATTTCCAGGTGTAGGAACTAGGCCATACACAGAGAAAAAGTGGTATTGCTGAGTTCATGGTGACAAGTATTGGAATCAGTAATCCATTGTTATTTTTAAACTCAATATTTGTGAGGGCTCCTCCCGTCCCACTCCATGCTGCTGAGCAATAGCAGTGATGTGATGAGTATGCTGTCCTCAAAGAGAAGGGAGGGTGAAATTCTTTAACAGCCTACAGAGGTTTGCTGCCACGGTGAAACGACTGCAGTGATTACCTCCATCCACGGATCCCATCATGCTGAACATATATACTCAGGGTCACTCTTGTTAGAAAATCATCTTCATATCTCCTCTTTCCCTTTCCAGGATAAAGCCATAACAGAGTATGAAGGATGTAAGAGTGAATGAATGAAAACGTGTTCACCTAATGTGCGAAGTGCCATGTTTACAAACCTTAGTGTGATCTGTCTAGAGAAGACAGCCAGCATCCACACCACACAGCTTAGAACAATAGAATCATTAAAGTTGGGAAGACCACTAAGACCAGCTAGTCCAATTGTCAACCCATCACCACGCATGCTTACTAAGCTATGTCCCTCTCTGCCACATCTACCATTTTCTTGATCATATCCAAGAATTATGAATCCACCACCTCCCTGGGCAGCCTGTTCTAACATTTCCATACTCTTTCCTTTTTCCTAATATCCAACTTAAACCTACCCTGGTGCAACTTGAAGCCATAACCTCTATTCCCATTGACTAGCACAGTGCCATGCTGCTTTTACTTCAATAGAGACATGGTTCTCAGGGGCTGTCCTGTAGTCATAAAATACAGCTGTGTTGTTATTATATATATCATGGTTTATTTTTAAAGCTTATGAAGTGATGCAAGGGCTATCCACCAAAGCTATCTTTATAGGATAACCTGAAAGTATGTGTTACTCAGATGGCTAAGATGCTGAGTGAGATCTGTGAGGGTATAAAGCTCACTGAAATAGTGTTGGTGGACTGCATAGTGCAAACTGATTTCGGGGTCTGTGTTATACAATGGTGGAAATGTACCCAGTCAACTCTATAACCCATGACCCATCAGCTTTTAGCTCTTCTGAAAACATGGAGACAAGCTTTGGTTTCTGGGATAGCAACTGTTGACAAAGGAAGAACAAGGTGGAAAGAAAAATAATCAAGCTGAAGCTCTCATAGTGTCTTGCTGCAGCTCCCTTCTTTATCTATGATCAGACCAAAATGGGTGATATAAACCAGTCAGTGTATAAGAATGAGGCATGGAAAAGGGGTACCTGCACCATTTCTACCCAGCTATTCTCTAATAAGATGATGATAAAAGAAATTCAGGATGCTTTAATATTTCAATATAGGTTTTGCCTTGGAAGCATTCAGACAGCAGCTTGCTGAAAGGCTTTACAGAGTAATTTCCTTTTCAGAAAGGACAATTAAAATGGCAAGTTATCTTATCTCCTCACAGGTCATATTGTTTTAGCACTATAGGACAAAAAATGCTGAATGGAATTTCTGAGGGATTGGTAGAAATCAATATAATATCTCTTCTGTGTTAAATGCTCTATAATTTATTTTTCTGCAATATAAATACATTTAAAATATCCTTAATACTGATAAAATATCATCTTGATAATCTATTCAAACACCTAAGATAGTTCAGTTTCTGTTCTGATGTACTCTGAATTTCATTTTGAAAATACATTCTGATTTAACTGTCATCAATAGCCTAATGCAATCTCAAAGAAACAGGCACAGTCTATTCAAATGTTTCCAATACAAGTTGGAGATTGTCAGAAAAAGCAAAAGAAATAACTTTACAATTAAAGACATAAATGTCAAGAAAAAAGAAGAGGAAAGAAAAATGTGGAAAATTCTGATTTTTTTTCATTACTTTTTGTTTTGTTTGTGTCAACCATAAATCATCATAATTTTAATAAAATAGTTAGAAAACACAGCCAAAGAGCATGACTAAGTTCATCTAAGAGGGTCTTTCTTAGCTGTTGAAATTTTAATTACTGATTCTTTTAATACTCATACGTCACCTTATTCTCTAAATATTGAGGTGATCCTTATAATCACAAGATTACAAAATATGATTGGTAGTACATTTCAGGGTACTTTCTTGTATTCAATTTTTATTTTATTTTATTTTATTCTTTTATTTTCTTATACCTGATTATTTGCATTATATTCTTTTATTTGCAGTCCTAAGGTGTAAGAGACTTGTTATCATAAAAACTGGAATTCTTATGGAACTATATGACTTCAATAAGTGAAAGTTTCTGAGACATATCAGGTATTCCAAAAGGAAATTACAAGCTAGTTGATATTAGAAAACAAATTTTAAACTTTTAAACTTTTGTAATCGATCAATGTCAACAATAATTATGACACTAATGCCTTAATAGTCTACTATCCAAGTGGGCTGTGTAAATCATGTAAATCATGATTAATAATAATTAATAATGATGTAAATCATTACTAATTAAAACACTGTGGGCAAATTATAACATGAATGTAACCTTTTAGATTGTTGTTTTAAGGATCAAATCATAGGTTTCAAGTTGTCCAACTTAATGAGTTAATTTTGCAGATAGATGTGATATATCAGTCTGCTATTCATTCTCCTATATGTGACAGCATTTTATTCAGGGTACCGAGGCTCAGGATGAAGTTGTTATCTGTCCTCTTAATTCCTAAACTGTAAGTCACTCCTCTGAATCCAATGTTTTTTGCAACTCCCCTTCCTCTCTATTTTGTAGAAAAGCAGAAGTTATAAAAATACCAAACTAAAACCTGTTCATGCTGTCAGCGATAGTCCGGCGTAAATGGAGAAAGCTTGACCTTGAAGAATAAGGGCTGTGTAGGTGACATGTACTTTTCTATTGCAAAACTATTTGAAAGCTTCAACATCTTCTATTTTGCCTTCTGTGAGCCCCATAAAACAGTCTCAGAGACACAGATAAGGAAGCGGTGACAATTTGCCCTGAACAAAAGATGTGGTTCTGATAGGGAGATCATGTAGCTCGGAAGTTTCGTCAGCATTCGACTGTTTGTGGGAATTGCTGTTCACTGAAAGGGACCTTTAAATTTTTTGCTATTCTGTGTATTTTCTCTCCCACCAAGCGTAATACCATTGGTGGTTGAGTTGCTTTGCGTTTTTGGTTAGGCCCACATTTTTGTTTTTGTTTAACTTGTTACCAGCCTTTCCATGAGAGACAGGTTAAGAAAGAGACGAAGATTTTCATCTTGGTAACTCCCTAATGTTCTACTTGTTTAGGTAAAATATCACCTCTTTTTCTGCAATACAACAATGTGCTAATTGGAGTTCTGTTAGAATTCATGACCTTATGTTTTCAATGTACAGTTTGAATACACTTTTCTCTGAAATATTCCCATTGAGATAACTTGTAAGTCACACTACATATCTCTTTTTAAGAGTTTGAGAAGGAATTAGGGTATTGAGAAACACCGAAGTTTCTTGAATGTACCATGAAGTACTGAAAGATGTTTAACATCTACTGAGATCTCAAGGAGTTTTTGGGAACCCACAATTAAACTAAGTTTCCTGAGTAAGACTTGTCAGAAAAGCCTTCTCTCCAGGGTGCTTTTCCATTTGTATATTTCCAGAAATAGGCAGATCGGAAAATAATGAAAACTATGAAGAATCCAATTACCTGAAAAGAAGAAGCCATACAATGTTTCTGTTTGTAGCAAAGATGGTCTGTTGGGTTTGATGGCCATTCTTCTGCAACCTTTCTGTCCACTAAACACTATATATATGTATGGAAAACACCCAGCAAACAAATACCCAACTTCAGAATGATTACACGAAAATAGTGAAAATCAAGTTGTAAATATGAACTATTAAATGTTTATCCTATTTATATATGTATGTAGACAGCTTTTCTTCTACAGATTTTTTTTACCCACTTCAATGCTGGTAAGTCCCTATGGAATGTATCCATATACGTATAGATATTTTTATGTAGAATGAGCTGCAATAAAAAAATCCACATGTTAAGTTGAAATCCTGATAAAGCATTTTTTTTGCTTTTTACTGAACTTTTACCAATCAGCCCAATTATGGACTAATTCATCCTCATCACTTTGGAAAGCTTTCATTATTTTTTGCATTCATATCTGATTTTTTTACATGTGAAATGCTTACAAAGGGAAGTTAATAAAAGAGCGATTCATCTGCATATACAAAAGAAGATCATAATATAAAAAAATTGCCACATTAGAGAAGTTTAGACCTTGACTATCTGTCATATATTTTTATAGCATCTTATCATCATGCTATCTGATTAAGGAGTTAAATGGTTAAGATAAATGAGAGTTAATTAGCAGAACAGATACCTGTCTGAAAGGAGTGCTAGTCTGAAAGGAGCATCTAGGAGCTCTGATTTTCATAAGTGGGAAGCATGAGACTACACTCCTTCTTCCCACTGAAATCAATGTGTGTTTTCCCTGCAGTGAAAACAAATGCTCAAGGTTTCACCCATAGCAAGCTGAAACTTCTGCTCACTACTCATCCCTTTGACTCATGCACTAAAATATGGGAAGACAAACAAGTACTGAAGCTCTGAGTTGCAGGGAAAAGAGGAAGAGCCTAGGCTTGACTTTTAATGTGTCAGGTTGCAGAGATAAATAAGTTGTATCAGGAAAAGGGGTTGGTACAGATTATTTTCCCTGTGGAATAAGAGTGGCTCAGGTTTTTTCAGCTTTGCTTGTGGAGCAAAGTGTTTACATTAGAGCTCAGGGATTAGATGGCCAGTTGCCATCAGTCTCAGCGATTTAGTAGAAATGGGCTAGAGCATAACTTCCCCGCCAAACGCTCTCTGTGCTGAACAAACGATTTACCACAGAGCTCAGAGATGGGGTATTTACATTCATTTGGGTTTGGTATAAACATTTACAGAATATTAGAACAAATACCAGCATTCTCAGTTAAATGTCTGACCACAATTATTTCTGATGAATAAATGGCTTGTAGAATGTCTCTGAGATGAGGGTTTGTTTTTTTCTTCTTCTTTACTTTCTTCTCAGACCAAAGAACTTTGGAAACACAGTGCACAATGCAGCTAAACAGACTGTACAAAGATTCATGCAGAGTTAAAGGGAACCATAGATGTTTGAGAGATTTGGGAATTAATATCTAGGTTAACCCCATTTATGGTGTCCTTCATCTGCCATTCTGTTTTTTGCTTTAAAATCTCCACTTCAGATCTGACCCTGACAGACCGTCTAGTTCCATAAAGATGTTTTGTGCTGAGCAAGTAGTTTTTAAACTAACTATTACGCACTGCAAAGGTACTTTTCCCACTGGAAATAGTGGTATAAGGGTTGTTGACTACAGCATGAGAGTCCATTTACTAAGTGTTTCTCAGATAGACCTGGCTGTGAGAATAGGGATATACTCAAGGGTAACTGAACCAAACTGTGCTTTTGTCCTCTTCAGCAAAAAATGCAAATGCATTCTTCCTACTCTAGGTTTTGTTTTTTTTTTAATGTGCTGTAGACAAAATTTGCAGATGCAAATATTTCTGTTTGATGGTGTTCTGGAGCCCTTCTTCTCACGATGAATGATTTATGTTAGAAATGACATTTACCCGTCTGGACAGCATCTTCTCAAGGGCTCAGGAATGAAACTCCTTCCTGTCTGTCCTACAGGAAGGAGAAAAGATAATTTTGAAGCAATACTGAGAAATCAAGCTCCAACATTTCAAAGGAGCTGCCCAACACACTTTCTACCTTTTTTTGTTGTTTTGCTTCTAAATAAAAAAACTTTCAAACTATAGTAGCTGTGATTTCATTAAAAATTATCAGTGTTTAAACCATTTTCTGAACACTTCTCAAAACCAGAACAGTCCATGAATTATAACACTCAGTTAACATCTCAGAGACAGTTCTGGTTTCACCTCTGACAGAGTAGGGTACTGGACCTGATTTTCAAGAATATTGGCTAAACAAATAATTATGAGTCTATTGACTATTCTGGAATGGGTCTTTCTTGGTTTAGGGGCAATTGTGTCTGATTAGTGTTTTATTATTATTTTTTTAATGACCTCAATTTCAAGCATCTAGTGAAAACAACTTACTAATATCTAGGCATTTTTGGGTGATGTTAGATACTTTTTCTTCCAGAGTCCCTCTGATCCTTTGAAACTCTTCTCCCTGATTTACTTCTTATGAAAATACTGGGTACAAGGTAGATAACTAAAATCTCACCATTTCTGACCTTTAAACTGCAGTTCATTAGTCCTTTCTCTAAATATCCCCATCAGCAAGAACGTTCCTTACATGAAATTACACTAAAACAAAGAATAATGGTCTCAGTAAACTGATCTCAGTGTCAGTGGTACTTCTTGAAAGTCAAATCAATTTATTTGCGTGTTTGGTGTACATAATGTAGCTTCCTGGTAAGAAACAAAATCTAATTCCTATAACTACACTAGTTATTGAGATTAACTGCCAAGCTGCTTCAAAGAAGAGCTTTACTGAGCTGTTGTGACCATTGTTCAGTAGGGGACAGAAGTCCATGAGTCTCCCATAGAAGCCTCATAATACCAACTGTCAGGATCAAGGTCATCATGATAGAAAGCACTGGCCTCAAGGTAGAAGGAAACTCCATCCTATGGTGTTTAAATCCATAAACAGAGATGCAGTTGTAAACCTAGATTTTGTAGAAGACTTGTTTTTCACACAATATCATAACAAACCAATCTTAGTTTTCAGTTTTTGCTTTATACACTTCTCACTCTCATCACTTTGGATAGAATTCATAGAATCAGAATTGTTTGATTTGAAAGTAACTCTCAAGGGTCATCTGGTCTGACTCCCCTGCAATGAAAAGGGACACCTACAACTAGACCAGGTTGCTCAGAGCCCCATCCAGCTTGAGTGTTTCCAGGTGTCTCCATCACCTCCCCAGACAACCTGTTCCACTGCCTCACCACCCTCTGAGTAAAAAAACTTCTTTCTTATATCCAGTCTAAATCTCTCATTTAATTTGAAACCATTTCCCTTTGTCCTCTAGGAACATATTATTTCATTAAAAGAGAAATAAAAATGTGATTAACATTCTACATCTTTTCATGAACTAATGCGGTCAAGCTAATTTACAGGTCATAAAAGCAGAAAGAAACAGAAGAAAAATGAGCTGCAAGCATTTAGGCAAGGCTTCGACAAAAATTGAGGCCACTTTGCTTCTGCTTATTTCCTGACAAAATGAACATACAGTGAATTTAAAATTGTGAATGTATCTCAGAGTGAGCATGTTACATTCCTTATCCAAAGGAGAAAGCCCTGCATGACAGCCTTAACAGTGGTGAGTCTTGCCTGAAAAGTTGCACACACAGTCAGTGGGATGGTGTGGGAGGGAATTTTAATGAGTTCAGGGTTTCTGTCTGCAGGAGCTTTAATCATCAGGCCTCCCCCTAAAATGAAGAATATTCATGCTTACAATAATTAATACTGAACAGGAGATTTATATCAATCTGACAGATAGGAGATGAAATTAACTGTGCTTTCATGTAAAATTTTAAGTAGGTCAGATAAGAACATCTATTGTAACCAACTTTTATTTTATAGCTAGATATACGCTGACACGTACAGACCCACACGTACACATTATGTATGTCTATAAAAATCTCTCACACAGCAGAATCTCCTTAGCTTCACATTTGCAAGCTACCCATTTCTTTCTTTAGTGCTCACCACTCTTTCCCTCATTGATTCATAAGCTGTAAGGTCACAGGGGACACTTGAGATATAGCCAAATCTTCTGCAAACACAGGACCTAGAAAAGCACATGATAATTCCTACATCATGTCCCACCAGTTGAGTTTGGATGGGATTGTGCAAAAAATATTTAAGAAAGAAAACAGCCTCTTATGCTGCTTGGATTTTTCCCTGTATTTTATTCTCTTCCCTTCCTAACTTATACAGTAAAGCTGCATCAGCATCAGTGATCTAAGCAGTCTTCCTTTTACAGCAACATATCCCATGGTAAGAATACAACTTACTGATGAAAAAATAATAGAACTATTATCAAAATATGGTATTGATGTGATAAAGTTTAAGTTAGTTTAGTTCTCTGAAGCTGTTCATTAGTTGTTCATAGCATTTGAGACTTCAGAATTGAATTCCTTCAGCAGATGATGAAAATGAAAAGATATATCTATCCTACAATGTATTCTACTGGCATTTTTTTACTACTGCTTCTCAATTACAAAAAAATGAACAGTCCCTTATGCTGTGCAGGCTCCTTTTCTGTGGTACTATTTTACCTATTTTCAAACATAAATCTGTTTTTGATATTTATTTAAGACTCTAACTGTTGGTTGTGTTAATATATGACTGCTTGAATAAAATAATTATTTGTGTGTGAATCGTCAAGGGAAAACATTAAAACCTGAAACTTTGTTTGCTAACACTTTTGGTTAAATGTCTTACTCTACTTTTTCATCATCTATTTTATTTCTGGTTGAAAAACTAGAAAGAAAGGGAACCAGAGAAGGAAAATCAGGAATAATCTCAGCAGACATAGTTTGGGAAGAGTCGTTATAAAAATTAATATAGCCAATTAAAAATGCTGCTAGTATTTTTATGAATAATATATACATCTTGCTTTGAAATATTACAGTGATCTGTTAGACACATGCCTGAATTTAGTCAAACGTTACTGCATGTAACACAGTGACATAGTCACTATAATCAACACCATGTACTTGAATAATCATGCACAGAATCAAAATCTTGTCCTTAATTACTTGCTGAACTGGAGGCTAGTTCAAAACTCATGTAACCCCATGGCAAGCCTCTGCCTGGGGTTTAGTCGCATAAGCGATTTTCTAGTTTTGCTCACTAGTCAATTTAAAAAGAAAGGAGGATGAGAGAAACTTCATCCCTCTGGTGACCCAAGTGTCCTCTGACCCAATGGCTCCTGAGGTTCAGCTTCAGGAAAGGGGGACTACAGTACTTTTATACTGGGTATTTCCCACCCTAGAGCAGGAATAAATCCTTAGGGAGAATCTTCCCAAATGTGCAGAGGTCTTGGGAGCTTATAGGAAGAAAAATGGTGTCATTAGTAGGTGTAGATAAAGCGATCCGATACTGGACTTTCAGTTGGACTGGTGCTCATGAAGCATGTACCCTAGTTAAGTGATGAAGGCAGATGGAATGAAAGACTTATGCTTTTGAGCTTGGGGCAGGACCAGATGCTTACAGAGCCTATCCTTGAATGGGATGAAAAAATCTCCCAATTTTATGCAAAAGCCACTGCCAGACTAGACATTGGGATCCTACAGGTTTCAGTCGAGGAGTTAACATTTAAGTAAAAACCTTTAAAGTAAAAGACAACAGCTCAGGAGACTCTTCAGAATCAGTGTGGACAGTAGCTCCCTCTATTCCATTCAACCCTTTATGTGGGCAACTGTGTTTATTCCTGGTGAAAAATCCCTAATCTTTTCTCCAGGTGCCATCACATTGCTTCAGATCCTTGGAGAGGAGAGCATATAATGGGCTGAGCAAACTTAGAGAAGACTCTGTCTTATATATATACATGTATTGCATAGATATGTGTGTGTGTGTGTGTGTGTGTGTATCTATGTACCCAGACTTTCTGCCAGAGAAATGAAGCTCATGATACAGGAGCCAAATATTAGAAGAGCTGTGACTGTATAATAATTACATGGCGTAATTCCCCTTGTGTGTGAGCAAAAAATGTACCATAAAAGCACAGTGAGAGAGAATCAGGAGAAACGGGTTGCTTTTATTTTTTTTTCCTTGTTAAGAAACTTCATTTAAAAATTCCCCTTTGGTAGCTGCAACTTTAACTTATCACATGAGAATCAAAAAAAAAAAAAAAAAAAAAGAAATAGTGATAAAAAAAGTGAAATTGTCTAGACTGAATGAATTGCAGGCAGCACGCTGAAAAGTAAATTGGGAAGTTTAACACTCTTTCATTTTTAATAACCTGAGGTGTTATCATTAATGTCTGTAATTAATTTTTTTTAAGATGTTCATTTTAGATCAATAATATTCATATACAACAGCCAAGACAAGACCTTTTATCATAGTTAAACAGCAAGGTGATGGAATTATACCAATTAGCATTAGTGAGGATGCAACCATATTATCCATGCCCCCACTTGATCTCTTCTGTTTCTTCTTTTTTTTTTCAAAATTGTCCATCAAATATATTTAAGTAATTTAAAAAATGTAGAAAGAGTTTATGTATTTCTCTCTTTCTGTTTTCATTCTTTGTGTTTATGCATTTGAAGAGTGAAAAATGAGTGGAAAGCTGAGAACATGTATTCCTTAAGCTGTTTCTCTTCAGATTCTCAAGGAAGCTACTTTCTGTAGAGGTGCTAAAAATATTAGCCCCCAGAATATCATGGAATGATTGCTGCAAGCATTGTAATTTAAGGACTTGCCTGCTCTTGGGTCACGTTTAATAGCTTCATGTGAGCATTTTAGCTTTTTTTCCTATGAAATAATTTTTCTTGAGATGCAGACTTGATTTAGTTGACAGATAATACATTCAACAACATGCATACATGGGCTTTCTGTTTTAAACATGAGGACATATTCTCAGAGATGTACAGGTTTCTTCTACCAAAACAAAATGACACTACATATGGCAGAGCCAACATCAGGTGGGTCAGATCTTTAGCCAGCTCTTCAGCTAAATGAAGCTCCATCCTTTAATATAGCAACAGATTTTGTCAGACCCTGCAAGTAAATGGACTGCTTTGAAATCAAAGTCAGTGTTGATGCTCACAGTCAAAGATGATGATCCTGAGCAGGAAATAAATCGGAACATTCATGGACTGCTGTGTCTACAGTTGGGCTGCTGTCAGTTAGCCCCTGGACTTCATGCTGCACCTTTGTGGTTCCAAGTCCAAATGCAGCAATACAGTTTTGTTATATGGGAATCAAAATGCTGCAAGATCACTGCTAGAGAAAACTGCTAGAGAATCCACACTGTATTTCCTGTATAATTTTTCTTTCTTTTTAACTTCTTTCTTCTTCATTTCTCAAAGAAATTTCATTGAATAATCCCATAATCACTTTAACATCACAGATTTGAAATGTCTTTATAAGCACCCTGAGCATTACAGCAATGCAAAAATACCCAAGATGACCTTAGACATATTTCTTTATGGTTTTGTCTAGAAGGCTTAGTTTTATAAGGGATCCACCCTTCATATTTCCTTTGTTGTTGTTTATTGTGATCACATAAGAAAGCAAACACTGCTGTATACAATACAGAAGAATACATTAAGAGAAACTTCATGTTAGCTAAATCATTGCTCTTATTTGAAGGGAGGGGAAGAAGTAATAATATATATATATATATATATATATATATGTATGTATATATGCATTCTCATAAAGTATAATTTTGTTCCCTTGCTGCTAATATTCAGGGGAAAGTACCTTGCTCTTACAAGATGGTTCTTCTTGCTTTGAATGTGCTCTTCATGGGAGACAGTCTGGAGCTACTTGCTTGTGCACTATGAATGTTTTTTCTATATAGGAAACCTGAAGACTGTACAATCTTTTTTTGTGACTTTAATTTTTTGATGAATAAAGTTCATGAAGAAGCCATGTAATTGGTACAGAACTTTTTTTTTTTTGTTGTTATTTGCATCGAGCCCCCTAATCTTTGAACATTAGAATAATTTTGCATCTAGCCTGGGGTAAATTAGTTTCTACAGTTTTTTTTTTTTTTTTTCCAGCTTCTCAGCATTATTTATTTTCAATTTGAAATTCTTTTAATATCAAAGTGGGTGTAATTAATTCTCTGTTTCTGATGATCTGAAAATTAAAATGAAAAATTACAAATAATATATCAAAGAACTTTCATAAAATATACCTGACCAAAATAGTTAAGGTTTACTGAAACTACATAACGATTTTTTTGCAGGGATATTTCCCCTGCATATAAAAGCCATGCTTTAGTGCCATCTAGTGCACTGAGAAATTGGGAAATAAACTTCCCTTAATGTTTATGCTCCTGCTTTGCAACAAACACTTTAAAACTCCAGATTAGAGCCATGGTTATGATATTAAGTAAACAGGCAAATGATTCTTTATTATCCACTTGGAGTCGGACTGCATATGGCTGAATATAAGCAAGAGTTTCAAATTGTTTCTCACCAGCCTTCACTGAAACTGAAAAAGAATCAGCAGTTCAGATTTAATCTCTTTTCCTCTGGAAAATTAGGGGCGTCTTGGATGAACTCTAGCTCACAGTGAAATACTGTAAACTCAATACATATTATGTGATACAAAATATGGTGTGTGCACAGTCCAGGTTGCTCCTTTTCCATAACTGGAAATTTTTTGTCCCAGCTCCAAAAAGATATATATCTATTTATGTATTAACAATATCAATGAAAATCCCAGCGGTAAATTGTACAGCAAGTAAGAATAAGAGTCTGAATAAACATTCAGTGTTTTTAATTCTCCTTTTTTCGCTTTTTTTCACTGCTCTGTATTGCTCTCCATGACATTTACCTTCTGGTAGCAATTCTAAGTGGAGAATTTGGGCTGTAGTATCTGTCCAGCTGTTTTACCAGTGCTTTCCTTGGATTTTTGAGCATTACATTTGTTATCAGCATAGGCACTCTGATGGTGTGAATGTGATTCAGAAATAGCTAGCAAGGTTTGAGAGGTTCAAGGATTTGATTAGATGATCTGAGGTTAGATATTTGTATTGAAGAGGCTAGATGATCTCCTGAAAGCATTCAGATCTTTGGAGATTGAGACAGTGATTATCAGTGCAGATTTTACAGCAGGTACACACGGGTTGTCAGGTTTGACAGTTCCAGTGCTTGCAAAGTGGGATATTTCCTACCCAAATCAGTGAAAAATTACAACATTTAATATTGGAAACATAGCAGTGAGCTTTGATCAAAAGATGAGACTTATTTTAGCCATTTTAAAATGAATAATGTTTGCTGAAACCCTATTTGTGTTCCTGATAAAGATTCTCCTACCTTTCTTTAATGTGCATTTAGAGCCTAGTACAGCAAAACATTTTCATGTAAAATCCAGATAGATGCAATGAGAGATCTCAGTTAATCTGCATGAATTAGCAACAGCTGAGAGGCTGGGTAGAGGCATAGGGTGACTGTAAAACTTCCCCAGAAGGGAACCAGCCACCATGGGTTGCAACTTGGGGATATTACATCCATTTGCGGATATTGCAATCCCATTTCCAGTGCAATAATAACAATTAAAAAAATTAAAATCTTTCTTCTGCTTTAGGTCTTTTAGTGACTGGAGAGCAGAGCTCAGGGGATGGAGCTGAGCTGAAGCACGGACTGCCTGTCTGAGCTGGGGCAATTTGCATCGTGGTGGGGCCCTGACCTCTGCTTGGACTTCCAGGTGCAAAGTCATGATAATCATCCTCTCCTAAGGACACGTGCTGGGTATCAGCACATGGGGGAGGACGGGAATGAGGGAAGGAAGGATGAGGGCAGTGTGTCAGATGATGCCTCCACTTCACAGTGGTATGAAGGACTGTGGGTAAATTCTTCACGCTGATGGTTGCATGACTTTCAGACCCCATGAGCTGGATGTAGCTGTCTTGGACTGATAAGATCCTTCCCCCCCAAACCACAGCCTTCAGGAGCATCAGGAGCTCTGCTCACTGTTTGCTGCCTCACTCCTGCCTCGCAAAAGAAATAAAATAATGGTGATCTTGTTAAGAGAAATGCAGTTGTCAGCACTCTGAATTTTAATATGAACTGACAGTGGATCTCAGTGATAAAGACGAAGCCTAATGCGGATGGTAATTTTGCAGGGACCTTGCTAACATATGTTATCCACCAGCTTTCTTTTGTTCACTGCTGTGAATTATCAACTGACTCAAGGCAATAGAGGGAAAAAAGTTACATTTCTCACTGTGTCATTTTCCTAACATCATCCAAAGCTCACTATAATAATTTAATTTTGCAGAGAAAGCACAGAGTTTAATACATTTCTCCTCCCACCCATCCCCAGCATTTTGTAGAGAGGAACTGAATGTGATTGACCAAAATTTGTGATTCATGGAAAGCCACAAGGTCCCACAAACTTCTTAAGGAATTCATTTCTCTCAAGAAAAAAAAAAAAGAAAATATTTACTCATCCTCCAGAAAGGAAGCTTGATCAGAACCAGACTTCAACAAGGAAAATACAAGAAGACTTGTGGATAGATTACGATTAAGCAACTCGAGGAAAACTTTCCCATTCACCTTTAGTAGTTACAGAGAAAGTAATACTTTGCACAAAAAAGCATTTCTGTTGAAGGTCGGGAAAATGAATAAACATCAGTCTGATTTTTATAACTTTTTTGGGCAAAAGTGAAACTTTGGTCATGATTTCAGAAGTTATTTTGCTAGGAACAGTCATTAAAGAATGTCAACAAATGCACTTGAAGCTGTATATTTATACTGTTTGAACTGTGAAACTTCTGGGGATGGTGGAACCAAGCAAACAAAAAGTTATAGAATGTACTTTCTTCATTGATTCTTTCTAAATGCCCAATATTTATGCTAAAATCATGTCTATCAATAATCCTCAGCCATTGTCCTGTAGCTTGCTTCAGTTTTCTCTGTAGTGAGGAATTCTACAAGTAAAAGGAATTTCCTTGATGGTCTGTAAAGGCAAAATCATTTACCACTACAGTCTCAAAAGTTACCTTACCAACGCTATTGGTGGTAACCATGTTTTATTCCATTCAGCAGAATATGGCATATTGAGTCAACCTCTCTAATCTAGAAACCCCCACTATTTATACCAAATTAAAGCACCACTTATGAAAAAATGTGGAAAATAACCTTTAAAGTAGTCATTAAGAGTATTGCAAGGAGTGTCATATAAACATCTTATTTACAAAAGTGTTGAATGTCATATATTCAGAGGAAGATGTGCCAAAAACTGCTAATTACACTGTTACTTAATGCCAAACAGGTAATTGCATTCAGCCCACTTAAACGCTTGCTGCAATCTGGGTTACTTCAGCAGCTGAGGAAGGATTACAGAAGCACAGAATTATAAGGGTTGAAAAGGACCTCTGGAGATCATCTAGTCCATCCCCTCTGCTAGAGCAGGTTCACTGGAGTAGGTTGCACAGGAAAGAGTCCAGGAGGGTTTTGATTATCTCCAGAGAAAGAAATTCTACAACCTCTCTGGGCAGCCTGTTCCAGTGTTCTGTCACCCTCTAAATCAAGTTTTTCCTCATGTATGGAACTTCCTATGTTCCAGTTTGTGCCCATTGTCCCTTGTTCTGTTGCTGGATACCATTGAAAACATACTGGTAGCATCCCCTTGACATCTGCCCTTTAGATTTTTTTAAGCATTGAGAAGGTCTTCTCTCAGTCTTCTCTTCTTCAGGCTGAACAATTCCAGGTCTTTCAGTTTTTCCTGGCCTCTCGTCATCTTTCTAAGCCTCTGCTAGATCCTCCAGCAATTCCCTGTCTCTCTTGAATGGGGTTGCCCAGAACTGGATACAGTACCACAGATGTAGCCTCACTAGGTAGGGTAGGGTAAGGTGGAGGGGGAAGATCACTTCCCTCAACCTGCTGGTTGTGCTCTTTACAGTGTTCCCCACAATACTGTTGGACTTCTTGACCACAGGGGCACTGCTGAATCATGGTCAACTTGCTGACCAGCAGGGCACAGATTCCTCTTTTACGAACTCTCCAACCTGCCTAGGTCTTGCTGAGTGGCAGCACAGAGCACAGCCTTCTGTAGTCAGCCACACCTCCCAGCCTCATATTATTAGCAAACTTGCTGAGGATGCATTCAATCCCTTCATATAGATCATCAATTAAGATTTTGAAAAAGGCCACCACCTCACCACACACATCAGAGCCCCTTCCCTGAGGGCACCATGTACTGAACCAAACTTCCGAACATGGATCCAAATCTCATTGCCCATTGTCTTCTCTCTTCTCCATTCAGATACCAGGAACATTTTTTTCCCCACCCAGAAACACATGACAAAAAATCTTTTTCTCCCTTAAAATCTTACATTTTCTTTACAGACTTTCTGACCTTTACACATCTCAGCTCCCTTCTGGGTTATCTTCTGATTCCAGGGACAGAGGTGACCATCACTTGCTGAATTTCACCTTTTCTCCCCAGCTGATGAATCCTTGTTAGGTTAGCACAGTAAAATATTTTTTTCTGCACTCCCATTTTGAATTACTTGCTTTGCTTAGATGTAGGTTGATTCAGCAATGGAATTAATGCTCACATTCCTTTTTATGTTTCAAATCAATTTCTGGTCAAAAGGACAATCCAGAGGCAAGGTACGTACACACACATAAATATATACATATTTGGAACTTTCCTGGAGGGTTGCCCAAGATTTGTGCCAGCTGATAGCTAGGGGGAAGCGCATCAATACAATGTGCAAGACTGATCTGCAAATCTAATTCTAATCATTTTTCAGGCATCCAAAACACCAGGTATGGTGATCCCAAGCACTGTGCAGAACTTGTATAAAAAAAAATACGAAACATACCAAACAAACAGTGGTAAAATTTGACATCACGTTAATGCAGCCAGGAGTGAATCAGAGACAATTTAACAGATGTTTCCATATTTAAGCCAGAAGAAACAGAACAGATCAATTTCCCCACTTTCTCTTCAGAAGCAAGTGCCAGAAAGTTCTGAAATTTCACTGTGTAGCGCATGAAAAAATAATTTTTTGATCATCAACAAAGGCAACATTTGCAGCCAAGGCAATCCTGAGAACCAGAAGCCAGGCTATAATTCCTAGTGCTATACTAGAATAGAAAGGGTGTACTGACAGTGTTGAAGGGTGTCGGTGTCTGATGACTTGTTTAGTACAAGAAATTATGAAATATTGCACATTACTGTAAACTAGAAATAATAGAGAAGATTATCTATGAGTATGAACAAGAAACAGAATTGTTTGAGTTGAAAGAGACCCTGAAAATCCATCTAGTTCAACTCCTCTGCAATGAACAGGGACATCTACAGCTAGATCAGATTGCACAGCCCCCTTCAATCTGATCTTGTGTGTCTCCAAGGACAGGGCATCCACCACATCTCTGGGCAAGCTATGCCATTGTCTCACCACCATCTTCCTTTTACCCAGTGTAAATCTCCCCTCTATTAGTTTGAAACCATTTCCCTTTGTCCTATCATAACAGGTCCTGCTAAAGGATCTACCCCCTTCTTTCTTATAGCACCCTTTTAGACACACATTATCCCATCCCAGTTTCAAAATCACTATTTTTCTGATCTGCAGGGCAGGCAGAACATCGTGTCTTTTTTGTACTTTTACCTTTTCTTTCCCCTACACCATGTGATTTTGCCAGAAAGGGATGAAATGTGTGCTTACTCACTACCTGTGCCATCCCACTGATTGCAGAGGGGTGTTCCAGGGCACACGACTATGAGGAATACAGCCCAGAGGTCACAAGCTACCTCTCAGATTGCAAGACTCCTACACTCAATTTACCACTCTAATTATACCATCAGCTGTCATTACTCCTGTTATTAGGATCTGTCATCCCGTCCTAGCAATGAAGGCTGGTGGTGAGCAAGTGCCCTGGGTATTATGCAGAAATCAAGGGCTGCAGCAACAAGAGATCTTGCACCCGAGGCTGCGAAAGTAAGCTGTTTTGAAGCAGCTGGTGTAGAAACTTCAGATGTCTTTTTTTACATAGTTCCTTCCTCTGTCCATGCAGGTGTCTGATGAGTTGTTTTTTCTGATTTTTTTCCCACTCTGTGTAGCTTGCAGACTATTAAACCTCACTCTCCCAACCAAAGAGGTTCAGTCTCATGGACAGCTAATGAGCATCACAAAAAATCACCATGTAATTTCAGATGTTCTCTTTTTATCCATAATCTCCTCTCTACATTTCTTTGAGAGAAGGGAGTAATAGTGAGAGAGCAAAGGGTTAAAGCTCCTACCTTCCACAGAAAGCAATGAGTTTGCTGGGCAATGAGTACAATGGCTTGCATATATCCACCCCAAATGTGAAAGTTGTGTAACAACCCCTTCTTTAACCTTTACACAATCGTCATCAGTGCAGTGATTCACCCAGCCCTGCCATCTGCTTTCTCTGGAACTGTGATCTGAAACCCCAGACAAAATCAGCCAGTATGGGGATGGGGAGAACTGCTGTCCCCACAGCCCACTCCTGCCTAGGCTTTCAGCCCCAAGTGACAGCTGTAGAGTTATATTTATCACAGGTGTGCAGTTGGCATTTGATATCAAAAAGGAAAAAAAAAAAAGTCTGCCCTTCCTTTGCAGCAAGACTGCCCCTACATTTCCCATTTTGAAGATTTTGCAGTAATTAGACAGTCATCTTCATGACTGCCTCACCCAAACTTTGCTGGAGCTTAAACGCATCTTCATGACAACAAATTCAGCCCTAGCAGGATCTAAAAAAGGGTTTTAATCCTGGTTATTTTCTGTTCCGCTTAATTGCCTTACCCAACACTTAAACTTCACATAAAGACAATCCATCTTTTCCTCACTTGCTCTGAAATAATCATTATCCTCCTCTGCAGAACTTAAAAAAAAAAAAAAAAAAAAAAGTATATTAAAAAGTGAGATGGGTTAGAAGAAACCTTGACATTGAAAACAGACTCCTAAACCATAGATATCTCAAATAATCCAAAGACTTCCCAGAGTTATTTTTTGGAGCTAAAGGAGCATTAATGAAGGATGTTTCTCCCCTCCCTTCCCTGCACTGCTTCCCCTCCGCTTTCCTCTTCCACTGAGAAGTTTCCATGAGTAATCCCAAAAACAATATTTAGATGACTGAAATGTTAGAGCATAATGTTACTGCATAACACAGCATGTCCAGAACTTTCCACTGGGATGGAAATCTTTTATTTTCAGTATATTAAAGGAGAAGTAAACATTGTGGCGAGGAGAAAAATGGATGCTTTCAGAAATTATTTTACATTTTTGCTGTTTTCCTACCTTTGTGTCAACTATTTTAGAATAACATCAGTTTTTCTAGGAAGAGGCTTGCTGGGAATAGAATCTGAATGCTTTTTGGGCATAGATTCAGGTTAGATATTAGGAAAAACTTCTCCAAATGACTAGTGAAGCACTGGAACAGGCTGCCCAGTGAGATGGTGGAGTCACAGTCTTTGAAGGTATTTGAGAAAATGGTACATGTGGTATTTAGGGACAAGGTTTAATGGACAATATTGCTGGTAGGTCAACAGTTGGACTTAGAGGTCTTTTCCAACTTTAATGATTTTATGATTCTATGAACTTTCATGTACTCCCTATTCTTTGCTTCTACTACATTTCTAAGCAGACAAACAGATCAACTATAATTCCCACAGACTACTGAAAATTTTGTCATGCTTTCCCTGGCTTTCAAGACAAAGCAAACTACTTCTGCTGCCTTCACATGGCATCTGTGCAGTATCACAAACAATGAAGTCAGCCGTTGTCTTTACCAAGACAAACCTTCACCCCCCCAGTGTAATTATTCAGCTTAGCCTTTCTCATTTAAACTTTAATCTTTTAAAGAGTTCAATTTAGAACACTTGTAGCTGATATTCCTGGAATTGTGTGGAGCAGCCATCTTTCCGAGACAACAACATTGTGACAATAAAGCATATTTTCGTGCGAGATTATTTGGGGGCAGCTCCTTGCTCTTCCCCAGACTTTCTGTTTGACTGTGGGCAAGCCCCACCATTTCACCAGGAAGTAGTTTATCATTTCTAAAATGGGTCTGAGGATATAAACTCATTGTCTTACAGACAGGGAGCATTAAAATTCCGCAAAGAAATAATTTATGCAGGTCTCTTCCAAAGAGGCTGTGGTTTTGGTGGAGATTCCCAAGACATCTCTAAACGAGCCTGCATAGGTAGAACCAACAGTACCAACCACAGTACAGACCTACTTTAAAGTTATCTCAGGTATATCAGAGTTATAAAGCAGACACAGCAGTGAACTGTGTAATAAAGAGAAGGTTAAAGACACGTACGCTGATTGTCTTCTAAATGCTGAATCTATAGTTTTAATGTGGTAAGACCAATAAGAAACCTGTTATTTACCAGTTTTGCTTTCAGAATCAACCTGCTTCTCACATCTATTAAAAAACTTCTGGTGCACTGAATTGGTCCAGACAGGGATTATTTTTGCTTGACTGGTTGATTTTGACTGTACTGTGCCCACTTACAACTCACATTTCCCACTGCATCAGTATCACAGAATCATAGAATTGTTTGAGTCGGAAGGGATCCTTAAAGGTCATTTAGTCCAACTTCTCTGCAATGAACAGGAACACCTACAGCTCAATAAGGTTGCTCTGAGCCCCATCCATTTTGACCTTGAATGTCTCCAAGGATAGGGCATCTGCCATATGCTTCGATCCAAAGGAGATTTTCTTTTTCCACATGTAAAAATAATAAAAAAAATCTCAGTGGAAATTCACAGGTCCCACATTCACTTTGCTGATCTAGCCAGCTGGCCACCTTTTTTCATGCGAAATGTTTCACATGAACAGCTCTTGTTTTATGCTTTGTAACATTTTCATGTAACTCATGAGAAGTGATTCATATTTCTTTGGTATTCTCCAAAGATCATACTTAGAAATTGAATTCTTAGAAATTTTTAATTCCCTTGTGTAGGTGGGACTGTGGGTGCTGGGCTCAGGTTCATAATGATAACAGTCTCAGAAAGTGTCACATAAGCCACTTTACAGTAATAAATAATAATAATCATGAATTTACAAAAGTCTCAAGCTTCTAATCTGAAAAAAAAAAAAAGTACAGTGGAGCTAAGAATATCATATCTGAGAGTGTTATTTTGCCTTTACAACAGTAGTTGTTCTTACATTTAATGTGTGTGAATAAAAACAGTAATAGTAAATTACCTAATAGTTTGAACAGCAGACTGGAATTTGAGGTCCATGCTTGAGTCTTTGCCCTGCTATGAGACTTACAGTATGAATTCAGGAAAACTAGTGAATCCTTATTTTCTCCTATGAAATGTGCTACATACTAATGTTTTCTTGCCTATTTCGATCCTAAATTCTCCAGGTGAAAAAAGGTGGAGTAAATGCTGAGCCTGTTTATTGCTTAACAAGGCAGGAAAGTGACAAGAAGAAGGGAGGGATTGAAGATACTGGTGTTTTCTGCTAGGATGATTCTCTTTGCAGCTCAGAATTCAGTATTGATTAAAATAATGAATTTTCAATGACTTATTTTTATAATGTGTTTTTTTTTCCTAGTACTTACATATGTATTGAAATAGGCATTTGATGTGATTTAATTGTTGGTACTTGGATACTCTGCCTAGTCAAATATTGTATGAAAAATTCCTAATTTTCAATATCTTTCACTTTTGTTATTGTGGTGGTGGTGAAGATGAGGAACTGGAAAACAAAACAAAACAAAATCATAAGGTAGAAATTACAGTTCAAGAACAGGAAAGATAAGAGAGGTGTTTTTTTTTTTTTTTTCCAAAACAATGATATTCCAAAATTTTGATAAATACTGGTTGATATTTTATACTTGCTCTGAATTGACTGACTCAGAAAGCTTCTACTTCTGTCAATATAGTTGTCTTATCTAAGACATTAAAAGATGCTACTATGTGCAGAGAGAATAAAGGGATATTCAGCTAGAGGAAGGGAGCCTTTGTCTTCTATCCCCGGTGCTAGATTTTTACATTTACATTAAAAATCACCTGATGAGTACAATAAAAACACTTGGCAATTTATGGCACCGAAGTTCTTTGTTGGATCTAATCTCCTGCCATGACCAACCCCTGCAGCAGGCTGCCCTTGGATCCATGACAGCTTTGTTAACGCGAATGTGTTCCCTATGCTTGAACCTCTTTGAAACTGAAGAAATCAGATGGGATTGGAGATTAAAGTAATGTTCAACCATTGCTATTTTTCTCCAAATAGAACAATTTGCTATTACTGCAATCAAGAAGATGTTTAAAAGGTCAGAATGACCTTTTAAATTGGCTTTGTGAAAATATCTGTCTTAGGACAAGATCTCCCATACTATGCTGTGGCCAGTAGCCCCCTCCAAGCACCAATACCTACAACAGAAGAGTTTGATGAGGCCTTTAGTAGGTTCACTTTATCCTTGCCCAAGCTTTAGCTTTAGTTCCTTGGTAAAAATTGAGATTAGAAAAAACTCTTTGGAGAGAATATTTTGTAAATGAAATAAATGGGAAACGTTTATTTATTTATTTATCTATTTATTCTGCACTGTTCATCAGCTTCTACGCTGAAGTCACTGCATTTGGTTTATGTGCAGCATTTCAAATTCACAAAAATATCTATAGTTGCCTTGCTTTTAGTGTACACACAGTAGTTGATTTGTGTGCTTTAAAATTACGGTTATATATATATATAATATATTTTAATGGAACTCAATTAGAAGAATGGAATGGGATCTTTCCTTGGCTTTACCAAGCTTTGGAACTGACAGTAAAGAAAACAAGGCCATGCAAGTCTACCTCTTTACTGTTGTTACTTTTCCCCTTTCGCACACATTTATGATGTTTCAGTTAGAAACTATTTAATAGAAAGAACCTAGTCACATTTCATTCCGAAGAAATTTTTCACACTCACGGATTAACTCAGAAACTTTTATTTAGAAGCAGCAGAAATTCCTCACAAACCATTGTCAAGTGACAAATGCATTAAAGGTTAAGATAATGTCCATGGCTCGCTTAGGTAAATACTATCAGTCTGAAATCTCCTTTTAAGAAGGATATAACCAGACTCACTCAAGAAATAACAGCAAACAAAGCAAGACAAAGTAAACTCACATTAAAAGAAATTAGTACCTAACAAAACAGGGTAACAGCTTAACAAGCTACTGGTGCAGCACAAATCTCCTTTAAGTACCAGGAAGTAAGCCATTCACCTTCATCACGAAAGTGAAGTCCCCACTTGTAAAACTTCAGATAGCTGAAAACTCCTTTGATTTGATGCAAAACAGAGAGGGTTTTTAAGTTGTTGTTCTTTTTTTTTTTTTCTATCTTTTTTTTTTTTTTTTTTTAAGGTGCGATTAGCTTCTGATATAAGTAAGCACTAGGTGAGCTGAAAAAAAGACGAAGGATGAGCTAGCACAGGATAGCATAACTTCTCCGTGCCTGTATATTCATTGCAGTTGGGCAAATTTAAAAACAATAGTAACTCTTAAGTGTTTACACTTCTGTTGATTTCCCTCTTTCATCTTCTGGCACAGGATAATGTTTAGTGTGATATCTCCTTAACCACTCTAAAGTCATTCTGCTTTGTAATCTTCGCTTCAGAGGTACCTAGCATTTCAAATATTAAGTAGGGTATTATACCCACGTATAGAGAGGTAATAATATAACTTCTGTTATGACTCAGTGTAAAGATGGATTCCTTTTCAAATTACATCTTCCCTGGCGTGCAACCCACTGCTCACTGTCTGGTCTGCTTTCTCCTCTGTATACTATCTATGGACAATGCAAAACTGTTTCAACTCTCAGTAAGAGGCTTAAGTCTGTAGCTCAGACTATAGGCTTCTGGAGACTTTAAGCTCTGCTAGTACAACCTGCTGTACAAAGCAGGCCCTTCTATTTCATACAGCTGCCTCTGCAAGAAGTATTGAATCTTGTTTGACTGATTCAGGACTTCCACCTTATCAGATAGATCTTCCAGAACATGAATTTGAAAAGAATCCACCACTTTCCACTTATGTCAATGCTCAATCTGCCTTGTGTAAATATAACTGCCCAAATCATAACATACATTTATCTGCTACCAGTCTGTTGCTCCAAAAGTTCTAGACTGACCTAGAGATGTCAGTACTGCGTGTCACCCTATGTGATGATCTCTCTTGATATATCACAAATGCTTCTTCCATTCTGACCATCTTTTATCCCCTTCTTCCCAGTCACTAAGTGTCTTTTACACTGCAGTGTTTCAGAATATTTCTTCCTGAATTGCGCCTTACTATTCAGTCTTCTTTCTTTTTCTCCCTGACAAGTTTCTATAGAACTGAAATCATTACACAGATCTGTGTTGAAGCAGTGTGTCAAGCAACATAATGCCAAAAGAATGCTAAAGAAGCACTGAACTATAAAATAATTTGAGTGGACAAGATATTTAAATCAAAGTGAAGGGTTAGTTCATATTTTCCCTGTGTATGTAGGACGTGCTGATGCACTAGATGCCAGGTTCAACAGTTAACATATCCAGGTACAAATCCCAGCTTGGCTACATAGATGAAGTTCAACAAGCAGAAAACCTGGCACAGTTCCACTGTGCAAGCACAGAAAAGATATCAAAAGCTCACATTTCCACCTATCTCAATCCCCATTCCTTTAGCAGTCAACACTTAACAAGGTTCTGAGTCAGTGTGAATTCGTGAGTGTGAACCTCAAAAAGCATAAAAGCATCGGTCAGACCATTTCATGGTGTAAAATTCTTCATCTTAGTGTCTCCATAAATGCAGGGATTTGTGCCAGCTATAGCAAGAAAATGACAGTAATGAAACATAGCTAGACAAGCTTATTTTTCAGGTCTAAGGGCAATTCACTAAAGGCTGTGTGGTGTTTTTTAAAACAAAATGCAGTGATAATGACATTAAATGAGGGAAGAAATGCAGGGCTACGGATGACATGGGCTATGTCACATTTACTTCAACTCTTTTTCTTTCCAGTATTCCCTGAGATTTAAAATCAGTCTTGTGGGGTTGACAGACACTTCGAGGGAAGAAATTCATGTTTGGTCACTGTGGGGTTGACCATCTCTGACAGCCCATTGCTTGGCTTGATATGGAATTGGTGTTCTTCTGCAAGAGCATCAGCTTAAACCAAGTCCCAGTGGATCTCAGCTCTGTGATTATGTCACCACTTAGCAGAATAATGAGCACTGATGGGTTGAAATGAATCCTAGTCCCAACAGATTGAACTTCTTAGCCTGTACCATATCAGCCATCTCTCCATTTTTTAGGTATAGGGTTTCAGTAAAGTAGAGGGCAAGGCCAAGTTCAGAATGGGACTCTGAACAGAGATTGTCATTAATAATATCAGTTTTACACATTTCTCTGAGTGATTTTTTTTTCTTCTGCTGTTTATCCAGCATGAATTTAACCCCTTTTGGTCAGTCTTGGAAGTTTTCTTTCATTTTTAATTAATCAAATTAATACAGGTTTTGCTGATTTCATAGAGTTTACATGCAACATGAGTTATTTTCCAAGATTATTGTGAAACCTCTCTGTATTCTATCACATATCTCTAATAAGGGAATTAATTATATTTATCTTGAAATTTTGTCCTCTGTTAATTTCTGATGGGGGCCTGATAAGGTAAATTACTGCCTGGCAGAAGACTGGCATTTCCAGTGTTGTTATGGTGGGACCAGCTTTCTCTCTGACTCATGGTTTTGACAACACATCTCCACCCTCCCTTTTTCAAGTCGCTGGAGCAATACTAGTCCACTGAAAATCACTGGTGTATGCCTAAGTATGTGGCTGTATTGCCCTCTAGTGCTGACCCTCGGAGGAGAAGTGTTATTACAATTGCAAATCCAGCCCATTTAGCAGGTAGGGGCTCACTGGTCCACTACTGAGAGATAAGCTGACCAACTCAGGAAGTGCTGTGGTGTGGAAAGAAAACGTAGTGTGAGATGCCCCAGCAGCTGGTGAAGAAACTGAGGTCTGCTTAGAAGAACCTTGAACACCTTACTGCCCCAATGGGGTAAATACATGTATCTTTCACTTCTCCTTTAGGGTTTTCATAGGATACAGATGAAGGTTTTTCAAATGTTTCTCTTTTAGCAGAAAACATTGGCAGCTGGAAACATCACAGATTATAACTGGGGACCATAGAGGGAACGTACATGATTTCTTTAGCAAGTATGAGATTCTTCATCGAAGTTGAGGTGATCTTTCAGTACTACTGTGCCCAAGTTCCTGAAAACATCAGAATAGACTGTTTAAGAAAACTCCATTGGACAGAGAAGACCAAGGGTCAAATCATTATCTTGTCTGAACCAGCACAGGAAATTTAATCTTCTCCATCCCAACTGTACATTGGATTACAGATTATTTTAAAAATAAGATTACCGGGTAACATGAAGGATATCTTTCATTTTGACTACAAATACAATTTTTTACTTTATTTCTCTTCATATTTCTCCTTTGTTCTTCATCAGAACTTGCAGTTTTCATAATCTGTAATCTATCAGCACCAGCAATTCATAATTGAATATGGTTGTCTCTAGAACACAAAACATATGTCATGGGGCTCAGCCCATGTTCCCATCCTGGTAAATGATTGCCTTACTAGCCAAAAAGTTGATCAATTTTTGTGAAATTTGACCAGAAAATCCATTTATCTCCTTACTTGAAAGTTTAGTGAGAAATATCTTAAAGACTGAAATCTTGTTCTGGAAAACAGAATTCCCAGACTGATTCAACTTAATTAATTATTTCTCTTCTATAGATGTATATAAGTATACTTTCTTCCTACTCCAAACAAAAAAAAAAACACTTTAGGTATTGTTAATCTATTAAAAATTTTATGTTACAGAAAACACAACAATATCCCAGTTTTTCATGCAGGAACAACAGTTTTGAACAAATTGTACTGTCTCTGACAATTGTTCTGCTTTGTTCGATTTTATTTGTTTTTGAATAACAATTCACTGGATGTGATTATCACTTTTCTTTGAAAAGACTTTACTATTGACTCATAGCATAAAACTCAGAGCACTGTAAAGGAAACATCTTCAGAGCCTTGGCTGTATGACATAAAAGCAGGGAACTGTAGGAAAAAAGCAATTTTCTAATGTTATCTGAATGTCTATCAGGAGGAAAAGTTCTTAAAGAAAAGAAGTTACCAGCAAACATGTCTGCACAGGACATGAGAACTTACAGAACAAGTTAATAAAGTGTGGAATAATATTTTAGCAGTTTACTTATTATTAGCAAGGGACCATGCCCCACATGAAACATGACTCAGCCAGCTGCAAACATACCCCTCTTAGTCCTCTGAGGTTTCTTTCTTTGATGCTCCACTTATTAAAGATACTTCCCACTGCCTGCCTCCAATTTTGCTTTGTGGTAAGTTGTTTAGACATGATTTAAAAACACATTATGGGCTAAGGAGTGTGATAAGATGTAAATCAAGCTCATCCAGTCATTCAATCCAAAAATAATATGCTGGCATGGTGGGATATCAGAACTTCTGTAGGATCCCAAGTGAGAAGTCTTGAAACAAAATCAAAGTTATTGTTGTTATTATTATTATTGCACTATGCTGAAGAGGAGAGGATCCTTCCCTATCTGCAGTGGGCATCTGTGTCAGGTTTCCCACACTTTGGAAACCAAAGCAAACACTTTGATTAGAAAGAATAATACACTGTGGCATATGTGGTGTGGTCTGCTGCTGCCTTATTTTTCTGAATCTATGTTAACAAGAATGATGGGCAGGTTGACTTTGGTTAGGCAAAATTTGAAGGAAACTAAAACAAAACTGAAATTCCTTTGGCACTTACTTAGATTAAGTGCCAAAAAACGTGAGGTCTTACAATTGTTGGGTTCTTTATATAGGCTACAAGTTCAGAGTTTATAATAACAACTTGGTAGAAAAACAAGATGAAAGGAAGGTAAAATCCCCATCAGCAAACAGCACCAAAGTTAAACTCCTCAACAGTACTAAGGATGAGTTTATGGACAAATATGTTTAAAATGATCTGCAATAAAATATGTATTAAGTGTGATATATGATATATGCCATATCAACTGTGACATCAATTACCCATGGCCTAGATGGTGGTAAAGTCTGGAAATTCTTTCCAAATGACACCACTTAGTATCTCTCTGTTAACAGTCATGACACATTGGTAGACTTTGCTGTGAAAATGAATAAATTATTATATGTCTTACAATGAACTGATAAGAGATTCATAATATGGGAAAATGGTAATGTGAAGGTTATGTCAGAAATTAAATTGTTTGCTCTCTTTCTTTTAACTTGCTAATGATCAAATATTTCAGTATGGAAATGGGAACTTGTCTTTAGATTCAGTACTTGACTTGCCTATTGCTTACCTTAAGATCTCAGGAGTTCAATGCAAAGCCAATTCTGTACATAGGAGAGGTCCTTGAGGATCATTAAAAAAAAGAATTTATAACAAACAAACTCATGGTTGGAGGTCATTCTCTCCCACAAAGTAAATTATCCTTTCTGTACATGTTCATTTTGTCGAAGAAAAAGATTGTACATGTGACTTTCATCCCTCAGTTTTTATATCCTTTCTATATATATGCTGGCCCTTGAGCACCTTGAGATGGAAGAAACTCTGGACAAGATTTTCTATTAAATGGTAATCCCACATAAAGTCTGGAGGAATGAAGATAGTTGTGGTTTAAGAGATGCTGTGTTGTACGCTGAGTTATTTGCCACGGCTGGAGGATTTGCAAAGGTAAATGGCATGGAGCAAAGGTATGGCACAGACCGAAATTGTCTCAGGAAATGATGAGTGCAATGGAAGAAAGTAATTGTTCACACAACTAGAACAGGATCTCTACAAAAAGCAATGGAAAATAGTGAATTATAGAACCTACTAACAAAAACTGTAGAGGTTGGGTGGAAACCATCTATGTTTCTCAGCTTCACATTGAACTAAAAGTTAATGTCTGCTCTAAGCTGAAGGAAACTGTTAAGGCAAATTACATGATTCACTTAACCTCTGTCCTGCTCTGTCCAGATGAGACTAACTTTTGTTGCCTGTGGTCATGCTAAAGAGAATGTCACCTGTTCTGGCTGAGAACAGAAACTAAACAGTCCTAACCCATGTGTTTTGTTATTTGATGACTCAGGTTCTAAATGGTGAATAACAGGAGTTGAATGTGATTCAACTCAAACAAAAGTTGAACTCTTTCCCAATGCTGCATTATTGTCAGACATTCCTGAATAAGTGGTACAACCTTATGCAAAATCCAAACAAACCTAGCATGTGAAAATGGCATTTAAGCCTGAATAAAGTGTTAAAATAAACGTATTAGGCAGTGAGGATATGTTTTGTAAACACATCAGGATTTGTGAATGGATTGTCATATTACATTAAAACCATTTAAAACCCCATTTGTGACTACAGCCATTTCATACCATCTTTTTCTAAGTGGCTAAAGAGACATATGTGTTTAGTCTATTAAGAGAGAGAGCAGGCATACATGGGGAGTGCTGGTCCATGCTGCTGAGTCTCCATTACGCTCTAAACTAATTGCAGCTCATGTCACCCCATCGGTACTGTTGGCCCAGACAGCAGCCTTGACCTTACATTGGAAGTCCTTTGCTGCCCTTTGCCTTGCTGAGCAGAAGTGATCTCCTTTTATGTATATTTTTAACAGATTTCAGAACTGGTATTCATGATAAAAAAGCATCTATCTATCTATCTATCTATCTATCTATCTATCTATCTATCTATCTATCTATCTATCCATCCATCTATCCATCTATCTATCAATACTTTATAATAATTCTAAATGACTATATTATCAATATGTTGGAGTAGTATGACACTCCCATGAAGCTTCTTTTCAGTTGTACCTTCCTGGTTGACATTAACTGGGGATCAGACCTAGGATTGTTTTATGGAAATGTACAAAAACACTAATATTTAAAGATCATTGTGATTCAGTTACAGAGAGATTTCATAATCAAGATTAGCTCTTGTTCCAAGACAGTATTGTGTGTTTCATGTGCTCAGAATCAGGAGGCCGGCTTAAAAAAATTAAATTGCTAAATAAAAGAATAAGAGGATCATGTTGATGTTTGTAGCTTTTTGTGTATACTTAGATTTTCATTCTTCTTGAAATAATATTAAAAAAAAAAAAAGGAAGGAAAATAATAAATTTATTCCAGGAGCTGGGGATTCTCAGCACTGCTGAGAAATCCACACTAAATATTTTACTCCCTTCCCAGCCTGCTGTTTCCAAGTTTGCTCACTGACCCCAGCCATTGACTTTTCACAATAGAATTTCAGTCTAGCTGAAGTTAATTAATTTAAATTTGGCTTCGGCTCCCGTTCATTTCTCGTTAAGCCATCCCTTTCCTCTGCCTCAGCAAAACCCTATTATCTCATCTGTTGGACTCATCTTCCCAGACAGTGTGAAGCCTGGGCACAGGTGTTAACCCTTCCCTAGTGCCTGTGTTACCTCTGGATGATCTGCAAAAAGACTGCTTAAAGCTTATTATGACATATTTTGCTCAGATGTAGAAACGCTGTTAAAACACACTCAAAGCTTATTGATTTGATCACAGTGTCTGCAGAAGACAGAGGGATTATAAGGCAACGATGATGATTTACAATTGCAAGGGTCTTTCCCCCCGAGGACATATTTTGTGTTTAGAGTAAGGCTTTATTTTATTGTGGCACTGCAGAGGGACCCCAACATGGAAATACATCCTTGTAACCTCTGATGTCTCTCCCAGGGTAGCTGGGATACTGATTTAAGCAGTCGGCCCCCAAGTGTCAGCTAAGCTGCAGGCAGAGAAGGAAAGCTGTTCAGCTGCAACTCCCTCTCCAGCTCTTTCTACGTCTCCTGTTTCCCAAACTGCCACTGATTTAAATTCCTAGAACGTGCTTTCAGAGATGTCTCTGAAACTCAGAAGCTCCTGTTTGGAATATTAACTGTAAATAACCTTCCAAGATAAGCTCTGTATGGCAAAATGGAAAAAAATTCCTTTGACTTTTCCTTGACGATGCAGCACAAGTGCCCTCACTGTAAAGTTCTCCTGTTCATCTGTACTGCAGATATGTCTAATGAAATGTCTTTCAACTCCATAGACACTTGCTATATGCATCCCCATTAAGCCATCCTGCCTCACCAGAGCAGATATATCCGCTGGCACAATAGGACAATCCTAACGAGGTGATGTTGTGTTTTTCAGCTGCCACCGTCCGGAAGGATATACAATGAGTTACAGGCAGGAACTCAATTAAAACTGCCATTTTAATTCAGCTGATTTAAAAATTTCCTTCTCCTCCTAAAGATGGATAAAGAGGTTTCCTATCTTTACATTTCAACCCACTGGCTGATAAATTCAAGGCACTTCTTGTCTGCAGATACAGTTAGCTGCAGAAGCTGCCATGCCATCAGAAATGACTTGAGAGAGACAGCCAGGGATTCAAGCTGCTTCTTAGCACCACTAAATAGGTTGATGCCTATAATTCCTAAAACCATAACAGCTCACTAGTAATTTCTGTCATTTCAACAATATAGTTTTAGAAGAGATTTAAAAATGTATCACCACTATTTCATCAAATGCCACATTTCACCTTCTGTAGCCACTATTTTGTATCCTTCTTTGCTATTAAATTGACTTCAGTTCTTCAAATGACACATCTGTTTAAGCCTTATCTGTTCAAAGAAAGCTAATAAGCATAGCTAGGTTTAAAAGGATTAACTTGGATGGGAATTCTAAAAGTTTTCAAACATTCTTGATAGTATTTGCTATTAAAAAAGGGAAAAAATGAAAAAAAAATGCATTTACCTTCTTAAAAACTCTCTCAAACTTAGAATGATGTGAGAATAATTCCTTAGCAGGTCAAATGGATGAGGGTGACACTTCACTGCTTAGGGAAGCTCCTGATACCTATCTAATGTCTCACTTTATACTCTTAAGATTTGTACTGGAAAAGAGGGGAAGTTTTGTTTTGTTTTGTTTTTCGATCTTGAGCTGTAAAATTCAGAATAATACTATAAATATATGAGTGCTCACTTCAATTATATATAGGTTCACCTGATTTTTGAAAAAATAAAAGAGAAGTAAAAAGAATGCTACGTAAAATGTTGATGTTAGGGCATTTATTTGAAAAGATTAATGAAGCTCTTACCAGTTGATTTCCTCTTTTCATTCAACTAACATATGCTCATATTCTCAGTAGCATATAATACAATGCAACCCTAGTAGGTTGCATGTCTTCAATGAGCACAATAGTGGTGTTCAAACAGTGGGATTTCATCTGAAAAACATTTAGAGTGATTTCAAATGGAAAGAGTAAATTCATATCAATACCAGGTAAACAGCATGAACTGCATGTTGGGCCCTGTACGAGACTCAGCTCTGCTGAAACCAGTGGCTATCTTAATGGTGAATTCAGCAACAGTGATGTGAGATTGGAGAGTTGACTTGCACTGGAAGAAAAACCCATACACATCCATGTATGGATAAAAGATAAACTAAATAAGAAATAGCTGACACTTGAGAAATAGTAAATACTGCTAAATTTACTTGCTGTCTGGCACCAGTAATCAGTAATGGTTCAGAACAAGAATAAAAAACTTTTTTTTATTATTATTATTTTTTTTGGAGAAAATTGAAAGCTGAAAGCTATTGCCATCATTTTTCCAGGAGAGACCGACTCCCATGAGTGACTCTGTCTCTCTCTGTATATGGATTTTAGATGCAATTACAACTGAAGGAGAGAGAAGCCAAGCAAAGCAGACACAGGCACTAATACTGTATCTGTCAGTCACAAAGATGAGCTGCTCACCTCTAGCTTTAACCAAATTAACACATCAGTGACTTATGCATAACTTTGGGACTTTAATTCACAGCTTGATAAACCATAAACAAGAAACCAAGGTACGGATTTCATATTTCTCAGTAAATGCTTTAAAGGCAACTGGAGCCAGTGAATAGCCCAAGTCATGCAGTAGGTGTGTTCACCATGACACATTTTTTGATACTCCAGATTTTCTTACCATACAGAGGTAGGCTGGGAAGTAATATACAGACGTGCATTAAGACAAAATATGGTTTTTGATTTGTGTTTAGGATCATCTTCGGGACAACATAGAAATTGCTTTTGTTTTTCTGTTGTGGTAAAACTGTATATAATGTGAATTCAGAAGGGAAATTTTTTATCAGTTTTGGATGTGAACTGAAAGGCAGACCTTGTAGGTTGGCTCAGTCCCAAGGGTTCACATCAATATTTACTTTCATCAGAAAGTCAGAGTGGGAGGCTGAGAAACTTCTGTGGGTCCTTATTCTTCTGTATGCACTAGGGAGAAATGTGAAACAACTGAACATCTAATCAAGAATCTCTGGAAATCTTGTTTAACTTCCATCCTCATTTCCACCTTTTTTAACCCTCTGGAAGATCCAGACCTTGTCACTATAATTTTGACTACTGTCTTCAGTGGATTCATGTGAATTTTAATAGGCATAAATATTTTTATTTATATATATTTATATATTTTATATATTTATTATTTATATATTTATTTATAACTTTTATTTAATCCATGCTAAAAGTTGTTTTCACACAAAGATTGTATAAAAACACATTGCATTTTGGATTGGTAGCTCTTCTAAGAAAGCTGTGAAGAACCATGGGAACTGTAAGAAGATGGACCTACACATAACAATCTGAATTAAGGTCTACATTGAAATTCTAAGCCATTTCCTTTCAAAATTCAGCATGGTTCATCTTCTAAGACATTGCATCACTTTAATTACTAGTGGAAAATGATCATTTCACCCAGTTAATCTAGTTTGTCTTTGAAAGTATAATAAAGTATTATCTAATAATAAAGTATGTGCTTATCATCTGACCAAGCTTCTAACTAAAGTACTGTTTACTGATCTAATGATCTGGCTTTGCTTTAAACAGTAACATCTAAATATAAACACTGATTCCTCCACTTGATCTCCTACACATTTGATTTTATGTAGGTCATTAATGATGCCAGCAAGGATGGGCTTTAATGTATTTAAAGAAAGTTGAGGAAACATGTGGGAGAGTAAGAATCTAGTAGAGCAGTTAAAGTATGTTGGCTAATAATTCCAGTCAGTGTAATGCCTCATAGTTGCCTGCCCATGGGCAAGTGTCTTATTTAGAAACAGGCACTTCTAAGATATGTCATAGGGTTGGGCTGTAAATTACTGACTGTGTCTATCAGAACCTGGTTGACTATTCTCTGGACATAAAAGTAAAAAGTTTATTTGTTGAAAAAAGAGTAGTTAAAGCATTATTTGTGCACATGAATAGAAACAATGGGAAACAAAGACTAAAGTTGCTCTTTTTTTTTCTTTTTTTTTTCATTGTGATGAGTCCAAGGTAATGAATCATCATGTTGAAATATCAGGGGAAACTCCAGTATCTTTACTAAACTAATGTATCCATGAATCTTGTGTCGACAGTTCAGTAGTCAGTGATCAGCAACTGCAGTCACTCCTCTTTTGTGTATCTATGTAATAGAAGCTGAACTATTTTGAGAAAAATGGTTTGGGAACAAAACACCAACACAACTAAGAACATGTATGAAAGTCCTGGAAGTCCAAGCAGTAATGCTGCCTGGACAGCTTCTGTCTCTCAGAATGTGGTAGAAATGAGACAGATTCTCTATTCTCTGAGAGATAGAAAAAGGTCCTATCATCCCAACATTACTTAGAATAGAACAATCATTAATGCTGGAAAGACCACTAAGATCATCTAGTCTAACCATCAACCCACCCTACCTAGTCCACTAAACCATTTCTCTCAGTGCCACATCTACCTTGTTTCCAAGGACAGTGACTCTACCACCTCCCTGGCCAGCCTGTTCCAATACCTCACCAAATTTTTGCTGTCAAATCTCCTTTCAGTAAAGGTTGAGGTTGACATTCAAGAGCGGTTTTATGACTTTGCTCAGTGTACTACTACAAAAAGAGCAGCATAAGTCTGGATGGGGTTCAGTGTCTTTGACTTCAAAAGGGTTCAATCTCATATGAGACGGTTGCAGAGCCTCATGTGAAAGTGGTACCAAACACAAAATCAGTTCCAGATACCTGAGAAAAACTAGAAGCCAGTGGTTTGATTTCATAGGTGGCATCTTTGAATGAAAAAAGAGAATTACTGGAGAAAATAATCAAGACATTATAAGAAAATTTTCATGTGAGTCTATCTGTCAATCTACACATTTTCAGCAGAAAAACCAAGTGCAAGACTTAGAACCACAGAGATACATATAATGGGGTGGAATTTAGCCTTGTGCTTGAAGCAGGTGTGTCCTATTTTCCCAGCAAATCTTTCTTTCTTTATGACCGTCTCTGAAAACATAATTGGAAGAACATTTTGGGTGTCTTTGACACAGCATGTTAAAAAGAAAGAAGTAAAACCACAGTTCTTCGTGGTATGAGGGTCACCTAGAAACTGTTCCCACAGTTCTATTTAGCTAATGAAGTCATACAAACCATGCACAAAGTGGCACCAATGACCTCTGTGTCGCTGGATGCCAAACTTTAAAGGTAACATGATAATGGCTTTGGAAGTAGAAACAAAGGAAGCCTATGTGCAACCACATAAGCAGGAGAATGACAAACAAAGATACTATAGAATGGAAATAGATAATTTCAGGCAGGGAGAATGTAAAGTAATAGCTCCTGCCAGTTCCACTGCTCATTGCCATGCAGGCTTGGCTTTCTGTTCTACTCCTCTATTTTTCTGCCTTTTATACTCAATAAAGAGATTTGTTTTGTAACATTGAGCGAAAACACATAAACAGACTTCCTAATTCCCCCCCAATTTTCACATAGAATTAAATGTACAAGTATCCTACTCAGAGCTGTGAGATGCACTGTCCTCCTGTGAAAGAAGCCTTGACACAAGATACTCCAAAGAATACCTCATTAAACATTTATTTTCTCTCCCTATTTATGTCCTCAAATACGTCTTACTTTTTTTCTCTGTTTTTTCTCATTACTATTTTTCTCTTCTTTCCTTCCATTATTTTTTCTTCTTGCTTGCTTTCTCTCTTGCTCTCTTTTTCTGCATGAACTCTGAAAACAACAATGAAAGAGATTAAGCAGTTCTTGTGATTTTATAACCAGTTTTTTTTTCCTTAAAATGTAAAATGTTTTTAACTGCAACAATAATTGTTAGATAATTTTTGAATGGAAAAGAGATGATTACATACCTTGAATTAAAAATATTTAAAGAAAAAATGTTATTCAAATAAGTCAAAGGAGTAGAAAATATAACTTGCAACACTAGATTAATGAGTTTGCAGGAATATCAGTAAATTAACAAAGGTTAACATGCTAAAAATGTAAAAATGTCATTTTTATTATTTTTAGTTTCAGATTAGCACAAGTATTTTTGCAAACATAAGATAAGGATAATAAATTGTTCATCTGCTCCTTGTTAAAATCAGTTTTTCATACCTTCAAGTTGCAAGTGTACTTTGGAATATACACTGTCGAGAAAACCATACTACTATGTCTGAGTCTTTTATTCTTTAATTCACTTTGCTTTTTAGATATCTCATTTATAGTGAGGAATAGTTGTGGTTCCCATTTTTCACTTCGAGACCTGAGACATAGACACATACCCATTTAAACAGCACATCTCCAGCACTGAACAACACGAGCAAGCCTTGTGCTCCAGCCCTGAGGCTAAGTGATGCAGCCTGACTCATGTCCACATGCCTAAACTTTCCCTCCCAGAAAAGAAAACCAAAAACAACAAATGCAACATAAACACAGGGTGGCTGCATCCAAATTGCTTATTGGGAACAGCTCTTGGTTGGTGGTATTCCCCAAATTATGTCTGAGTATTATTTAGGGGGGTTTTAGCTGATCCACTCCAGATCTTTGCTACAAAGGTTGGTGACAGCTGATTCCTGTCAACCATATTCTCCATCCTATCCTGCTGCAGGTGGCCCAGGGGCACAGCCCCAGAAACACCCAGAGAGAGCAACATTTGGTGATCGAGACACAAACTGGTATTCTAAACACTGAGTAATCCTTCAGCCTTCTTTCCCACATAATTTTCATGCAAACAGAGCCTCCGTGTTCTTGTGCTAAGGGTCTGTAAAGGCAAAGCTTCACTTAAACCTCATTTGAATTAGTCAGTTTGAATTTGGAAGTTAGCTTGGATTCATCACTGTGATGTTGCACATGGATCTTGCTGAGAGACCCATGAGAAGAAGGGACAGCACAAGCTAATACAACTGGATATTATTCCCAAAGCAGAAGTGACTTTCTCCTTGTCAACTCTGAGCAGTAAAAAAGATCACACCCGTCTACACGCATCTTTAAATATTGGAATCTGTTGCAATTTTCAGGGCTTTTCACTCTCTCAACGTTGGTTATTTTAAGGTAACAGCAGATTTTTAGTATTTTTTTGTCAACTAACTCCTGCACATGTGTATTAATATATAAAGGTGAAAATAAATCTACATCGTTTTAAGTAGTTATTTTCATGAGATGCACAAGCAATATTTCACTCAAAATCTACAATCTGAAAGGACACATTCTGTCATAATAAGATATGTGGTGGGTTTCCTGTATGTGACGTTGAAAATAGTGAATGTTTCCCAAAGGAACATTTAAGCACAATAAATCCATCCCTGTTTCCTATAAAGAATCACTGTCAGCAACAAATTGTTTAACAGTTGTTTTAAGATCATGCTTTCTAAACCCACTTACTTCCCACAGCATTTAGAGCATCACTATTTAATATAGTTAAAATGTGATTGATTGTACATGTGTGTGGGGGCGCATATGTGATTATTTTCATTAAACAAAATAGTTCTATCTCCATCTTATCAGAAATTGCAGAAAGAACTAAATGAAAACAAACTGAATTAATAATATATTGTAGGAGGATTTTGTAACATCAGGGTCTCTGCTAAAGGTGAGATGATTTTGAACTGGACTGGTTCTCAAAAGCACTTTTATCTGGGATGCATGTGGACTCTGCCTCCCAGATTTTTGGGGTAGAGAGTAACTAAAAATTATCCACATCCCAACCCTGTGGGTACATAGAGTTAAGTGGAGACAGTTCCCCTCTGTTAAAAATCTTTCCAATCTGAAGGAGCTCTTTGCTTTCCTGAGTTTACATAAATATTTTTTCAAAAGGTTTTCAGACTGTGCACTGGATTCAAGCACCAAATATTTACATACATAATAAACTGGAACAAATTTATCATACAAATGCAGCGATCTGATTCCAGAGTACCAATAATTTTACCACTTCTGTAAAGTCTTAAAGATTGGACACCTTAACTATTCATTCAGTAGGTTAAAGATAATTAGTCTCTTTGTTTAAGTAGAAGACTAAAATCATGTAAATTGGGTCATACCTAGGCTTAAACTAGTCATGCATTAGAGCTATTTGAGACAGCTCCTTGACACCTTTGCACAATAGATGGTTAAGAATAGTGTTTTATTCTGTGTACCCAAGTTTGAAATTATTGGCCCCTGAATCCTGAGTGCTTGTGAAGCATCCCTGCTTGCCTCTGTGCACTGTACTGGAGAACCTGCAGCTCTACCCACCTTGGACATGTAATTCCTTCCTCTGTGATAGAGCTCACAAGCTGTTCCCAGGCACATAGGTGAGACAAGCAACAAGTCTAGACCTCTTCCACCCCACTAAATTGGTTTTATTGTTGCCTCATTCCCCACACTCCCAGACCAGCCTCCGCTTGTCCATTTAATATCCAGCATTGCATCCTGTCTGACATAAAAAAAAAAAAAGATTTTCTGATTTGAGTACTGTTTATTCTCATTTTTGTTGTCCACTGTCTACTGAGGCTCTGGTTCCCTACTAGAATTCCTAGCTTCTTCTTTAATAAAATGATAAATATATAACAAAGTGTATCAACATTTTGCAGATTTAACCTCTTAGTCTATTGGTCAGGACGAGCACCCAACCCTTCATAGTCTGGATTTGTTATTATTTTAGGTACTTCTGCAACTACAGGCTACCAACTAGCAATGAATCTACTGCCATCTACCACAACTACAATTAATTCTAGCTAGCATGTTTCAAGCCGTAAGTTCAAATAACATCGTATTTTCTTGCATAATAGCCTTACACACGCAATGGTATTCTGGTATAACCACACTTTCTGATTTGTCACAAGGAGCACTTTAGCTAATAGCCATGCTATCATTCTTTAAGGGAGAAATTTGGCTGAACATAAGCAATCGTTATGCAAGCAAAAATGATAAACATATATATTATGTTAACAAAAAATAGGTGACTGGCTTACACATGCATGGATTAAACTCTTGGCATAAGAAGCAGGCTGTTTTTTTTATTATTAGCTGTCAGAGGACAGAGCTCCCAATCTGATAGGCATTTTATATATGTGAAATAAACTGCTGGTCCCTCCTTGCCCAAGATCTGGCAATTTCTGTGCATGGACACGCTGCCTGGTCACACAACTATCTGTGCCAAAACTTTCAAGTAGTTAGGCCACACACTCCCTCAAAATCTGCAATAATATCTATGTTATTAAGAATGGACTTTTACCTTGAAACAAGCACAGCACATTAAACAAGTCTCTGTGAGGAGAGTTGCTCACTACGTGACCTCAAAATCCTACTGTGAGCAGCAACTATAAACTATCTTTTTCTGCTCAATAGCTCACTAATAATTCAGACAACCCTTGTTCTCGATAAATTATTTTTGTGAGCTGAACTGGGAGAGCACTTGCAAGAGGAGAGCATTTTGTCAGTTTTCAATGCTGCTCTGAATGTGACTGGCAGCATTTTCTGGCAGTCCTCCATTTGGACAGCACAATGGTGTCACTTCTAATAATAAAGAACGTACAGCTATTTCATGAGCTTTCAAGCACTGCTTTGCTGCAGACTTCAGGGCTCTCTTAGTTCCTAGAAGTGCTGATAAAGTAGGATGGGGAAAAAAAAAGACCTTATTAAACAGAACTTCTAATGCTGTATAATATGGTCCTACAATGAATTTATGTATATATTTAGGAGTATTGTACTGTATTTTGCCTAGAAATACTTTGATCCTTGATTCAGCACTGGACTGCTTTCTAGTCATATTTGACTTGTTTGGTAACTGTAGGTAACATCACTTTTGAGGGGATTTGCTCTCCCTCCCTTTCTCCTCCTGTTCTTTGACAGACATGTTTGATTATTTGGCTAATTTGTTTAATATTTATCCATGGAACTATTCAAATTTTTTCTGGTCATGGTCCTGGGCAGCCTGCCCTGGGTGGCCCTGCTTGAGCAGGATGGTTGAACCTGATGACCTCCAGAAGTCCCTTTGAACTTCAGCCATTCTGTGATTATATGAGTTAGATTTCAGGCTTTCCAACACAAAAGTTAGTTCTTGCTATGCAATTGTGCAGTGCTCCGCTCCACAGTACACCAAAAAAAAAACCCCAACAAAACAAAACAGTTGAACAAAAGACCAGACAATAATTTATTTAAATTGTGGCACAAAAAATGACAAAATATGCATTTTTCCAGTATATGTACCCTCTGAATACTTCTGGTCCTTTTTTGTTAGTTTATTAGTATGTTTTGTTTTGCTTTGCTTTGTTTTGTTATTTTGGTATGCAGCAACCTAGTGTCATCTAATTTGGTCCTTCTTTGAGAGGCAGGTTTCTCTATCTCTCCAGCAGTCCTTTCCAACCTAAACAATTATCTGATGTTATAATTATAACTTTATTACATTTGCTGCATCTTCCTCTGGGCATCTTCTGTATCCCATCCTCTCAAATTACTATTAAGTACTCACATTCATCTGAAGGAAGAGCTGGTCCTTATGTCCAGGTAGTCTTCTTGACAACACTGTTGCATTAACTCAACAGAATGAGTAATGCAGGAGATTGTATTCAAGAGACTTGAATATTTTCTAAGGAGGACTGATGATCAGATCTTTAAGCTTATTTAGAGCCAAAGCAGTATTTAAATAAAACCCAAAAATTCCTCCTGTCCATCATTCACTTTAAAGCATAGGTTCAGATTTCACTGTTTTTGTTCACTTACTCTTTTTCCAAAGGCAAATAAAACCAATGAATTTTATTTTTTAATTCATCAAAAATTAAGCTCTTAACTTTTGTAAATGCTGTGTGAATGTCCCCAGACATTTGATCCTCTGTCTTGGCCTGAACCAAAAAATTCACCATCAACACTGAGCAGAAGTAGCTGCATTTCATCAGTGCTTCAGATAATATGAGTGGTGTTCTAACAATGTGTGTATACCCACCATTTTCATTCCCAGTGATAAAGAAACTCCTAACAGCTGTGCTGAAGAAGAAGAGCAGAACTCGGAGATCTCATTACAAGTTTTTAATTTGATGGTAACATTACTTTTTATATCATCAATACGTACTCTAACCAAGGCACAATAAATGATAAAAACAAAAGCAACAACACAAAAACCACTCACCTTGCCAGTATGTAAGATAATCTAAAAGTATTGCATTTCCAGACAAGATTTTGATAATGCCCTGAATTAGATAAAATGTGTATAAAAAATCTGTATTCAGACCCAAGCTACCGTTGTTAATTTAAGTTACTGTTTTCTCTCTTTTAACTAGCACTTATATCTGACAGCTGTAAGGGCTTTCAGCCATAATAAACCTCTCTCTGACTTCCTAAAGCAAACAGCGCTGGACAGAGTGATTCCTTCAATAACATTTTGTCAGCTCAAATCACCACTGTGTTGTGAGTTACTCAGCTAGCCTGTGCTTTTTTCTTCCCAAATTTCTTCTGGTCCTTATTTCCTACATCTTCTCTGATCCTGATAACCATCAATCCTGAAAAGGTATTTAGTCATAGTTACACCTGTTGACTGGATGAATTATTTTTTTACTTTTAACTCTGGATTTTTTTAAATTTGAGCAATTCATCAGGCCCAGGTGCTTGTCTTCTCTCCAAAGGCTTTAAGTGGATTACTAGATCTCATTGAATCTAGTCATTCAAAACCCAAAATATTTGAGTAAAGATCACTTTATTAGGTGAAGATTTTTTTCTTCATAACTGATCTACTATGCCTCTCTCACACATATTACACACTCCTTTTGCTTTATAGGGAATCTAGGTACGTTCTTCACCTCTGAAAATTTCAGACAAGGAAAGAAGAAAAAGTGTACTCTAGGGAAGAGTTAAATGTGACATTTGTTCTGAGTTCTAGCAGTGAGGGGAAACATAGATCACTCCAACATGCACTGTGTGTCAAGTCCTAGTGATAACAAAATCTCTACTGTAGGAGAAATTTTGCAGCGTAGATTGTGAATGCTATAAGGGGTCAGAATCAAAGATGGAGGATCACCTTTGACTAATAGAGCCTCTTTAGATGCATCAGATGGGCTTTGGTGGGCCTACACTTTTGGCGCTGGAACAGGTTGCTCAGTGAGGATGTGGATGCCCCACCACTGAAGGCGTTCAAGGCCAGGTTGTATGGGCCCCTCAGCAGCCTGATCTAGTAGCTGAAAACCCTGCCCACAGCAAGGGGTTGGAACTACATGATCTTTAATGTCCTCTCCAAATTAATCCATCCTATGATTCTATAATTCTATGATATACACACTTGCTGTCATTTTACCTCAATGAGATATATAAGTCTAACAGTGTGGGAGCTGCCTTGAGTCATCCATGTGTAGCAACTGAACTGTAGTTAGTTACTTACATATAAGCAATAGGGAAGAAATACTTCGAGAGAGATATTTACCTTCCTCAGTTTTTTCATCCACCTCATGACGTCTATGGCTGAAGGCACAAAGAGAAGAACTTACTGTTGAATATTTATATGAAAATGTTGTTAACTTTTCCTTGTTTTATATGTAGACTTGATATCTGCAGTGACTGAGAGAAAAGAAAAAGTTAAAAATTATCTGCACTAAAAACACTTCCTGTTTTTAAAAGGATACTTACATGCAGCTGTATTTGCTGTCCTCCCCAGTTTCTGACAAAAAGCTTGTGTTTGTTAAGAGTTTCTGCACTTGTTAACATTGAACGTTAAGGACAACATGTTGGATAAAAGAGTAATGTTTTTTGGCAGATGAAGGCTGTGAATATTGAATAGCTCTGACATATGAATATCAAGCATTCAGGTATTTGGAAGTGCTCCCTGTAGACAGACTTGGAGAAAGGAGTCACTGAAATGGCCAACTCTTCAAAATGTCTTTGCTGCTAGTCACAAGCTCTATTGTATCCTTACTGAGCTGCAGTTAGGTGTATCCATGAAGGCCCCAGCTATCACCAGGTATAGAACATGAAATAGCTTTGTTACAGCTTCCCAGAAACTGGCTACATAATTTTTTTTCATATGTCTCACCAAGAGGAAAACATACTAACACAGAGTACCACTAAGATGATCAGGGGATTGGAGCACCTTTCCTATGAGTTCACATTGAGAGAGTTGGGTTTGTTCAGCCTGGAGGAGCCTCAGGGGGATCTCCATTTGAACATCAGGAAGCACTTTACTGTGCAAGTGACAAAGCACTGGCAAAGGTTGCTCGTAGATGCTGTGGGGTCTCCTTTTTGGATATCTTCAAAAGCTACCTGGATATGAACATGAAAAACTTGCTCAGAGTGTCCCTGATTGAGCAGGGATGGACCAGATGGGCCCAGAGGTCAATTCTGCCCTTAACAGTTCTGTGACTCTGTGATTCTGTGGCTTAAAAATTGTATTAAGGGAACTTATCTGAGAAAGTCCACTAGCCTTAAAATGAAAAAGATTTTGACATTCAGTTTCTAGGGTTAAGGTTCCTTCCAACCCAAGCCATTCTATGATTCTATAATTCTAAGATTCTATGATTCTATGATGCTATGAAATATACAGTATTCAAATGATTATGTTTTGGTATTGTCCCAGTGAATGTGCCCTAGGGATTCTAGAGCAAATAGGAGCTCTCAGGATTTATCCAAAATGAATTACCATATCTAAAACTAATCTTTGTTGTTTTTAATTGAAGTATTTTCAATTTTCTTGGTGAATGTGGTAAGTTAAATATAATATTGTGATCACTAAATTAGTATTTGATTCTCATGTTCTGTGCTGCTTTCCAGGTAGTTATGGACATGTAATGGACTCTTGTACCTTGTGTACCAATTGCTCTATCAACCAGTTTTATCAACAAGTACACTGAAGAAGAGATTTTGGCATCCTCATTTGTATATTTGTTCTGTTGATATTTGCTATTAAAAATTGATCACCAAAATGGGTCGATAACCTCCTTAGTCACTGTTATTCTACAACTCTCTTTTGCTCATGCATGTACATAGGCACACATTCATCTCCATCTTTCTTTCAAAATGCGATTTATTCTCAATATTTCTCATGGTGATCAGAGAGTGAACAGAGCAGGTGGAATTTTCCAGATGTTAGATAGGTTTGTGCTGCTGAGAAAAAAAAGTTTAAAGGAGAAAATAGCTCATTGATTGCTTTGAACACCAGTGACTCCTTTTCCTAAGAGAGTAAATTCAAAAATAAATGCCTTTGGCAGGTAAACATACTGTTTTGCTTCAGGCAAAAGAGAAGGGAAAAACCTACACTGCTTAATTTTTTATAAAGCTAAACATTCAAAGAAGAGAAAGTGGTTTTGATCAGTGACAGGAGGCTGCCTATAAAAAGTCAGGTTCAGACCAATATTTTAATTAAATATATTTGTTTTATGGTAAAGTAGTTATGGAAATACATATGAACTGGGATTTTCCTTGGGTACCCTATCTCTCAGATCTATTTATCTTTCTCAGGTAAATGAAGAATTGGCATGCATTTGCCCCAAGTTGAATTCTGCATTTTCATAGGCAAGTTGTATTTTTCCCCCAAGTGTGATCCCAGTAATGAACTTCCCTCCTGCCCCCAACAACAAACCAGAAATACATTCATTTTGTTTGCTTGTTTGTTTGCTCTAAAGCCATTGAGTTGGGGATGAATGATCCTTTGTTTTTCATGAACCTGCAGAAACATGATTTTTTTTACCAGTAATGTATTGGTTATGAATTATTTTTTTTAAGCTTGAGAGAAAATACAAACATGCTGGAACCACAGATTCATCTCCCACATCAGTGGAAAAAAAAGAAAAGTAGAGAAAAGCAGAGCAAAGAAAGGAAAGCAGAGCAAAGTAAAACAGAACAGAGGAAAGAAAGGGAAGGGAATTAAAAATAACTGAATCATCATTCACAGACAAATATTTTTACTGATCCTTATAAAATTCCTTGCCTGCCCCTCCACTTGCTCCCATGGGAAAGTAACTTGTGGCAGTTTAATTGGTCAGAGATTTCTTCATCACCTCTTGCATAATTTTACAGAGTGAAGGAAGATAGTGCCAAATTCCATCCATGTCCACTTCTCTATAATCCAGGAGAAAACTTATGGCTAAAGAAAGCAAGAAGGGGCAAGTCAGGTTTTTGCTGAAGACCTGCAAGGCCATGTGGTCCAAGAGTTTCAAAGTTGGGTATCCGTGTGACTGCACATCCAAAATAAATGCCTGGGAAAGGGTACGTTAAGACTTTACTGTTATTTGAGTCCCAGTGTTCTCTGAGTCCCAGTGTTCTCTTTCTATGGAATAGAATATAGTATCAGACCAATCCATAATTTTGCTGTCATTGCAGCTGAAAAGCAAGGGTTGCTAATGTACATGAGTGAGTAACATAAGAATCTATAACATGGTGAAATTTTGACATCAAGTGAATAGACGTTCCTTTTGAGAGGGGGTGTGTGAAACTGAAGCTCCAAGTAAAACATCTGCTTGACTTAGAATCTGCTTCTCTGCTTTTGTATACTCCTGGAAATTCCTGCAAAATCTTGGACACACCATTTAAAGCAACGTCTCAGATCTTTTCACTTTGAAGGACATAGTAGAACTTTGATAGGTGGAATTTAGAATAGTGGACTGCAGAAAGTAGTCAGGGTCTTGTACTCATCCAAAGGAGTGACTTCTTGTCTCGAGACTGATTGGAAATGGTTCTTGTTCTAAATGGTCCACTGATTTACTTCCAGGGCATTCATATTTTTTGTTACAATAAGTGCCTCGTTATTCCTGTCATTTCAAAAGTATCTAATTTGCCATTTGATTAGATATTTTTGAATGAAACAGAGAAGGTTCCTATAACAACTATTTTCTCCAATTTTGATGAAAAACAATAGGCAAACATTTGCATTGTACTAATGATGATCCAGAACTCCTATTATTTTATTCTACATTTTTTGTTTTGTTTTGTTTTACTGTGATGAATAATCAGGGAATTGGAATCTGAGAAAAAGTAAATGTGAGATGATCACTGCAATAGCATGTAACTATTCATGGAGGGAATCACAAAAGTTTTTCTTTTTCTCTTTCTTTTTCCTTTTACTTTTTCCTTTATCCTTTTTCGTTTTTCCTTTTTCTTTTATCCTTTTCTTCTTTCTTTTTCTTCTTTTTCTTCCAACACTGTAAAAGCCCATATGAGCGCTGACATTTAACCTTCATAAGCTCCAGGAGGTAATGACAGCTTTCAGCAGCTCTCATGGTTCCAAGATAAATGTTCCATAAGAGGAGGCATGTGGACTGAGTAAAAAAAAAAAATTATTTTTTTTTTCTTAAATTGAACTGCTTGAGTGTGCAGGCTGAAACAATATAACTTCCTGACAGGAGATGATAATCCACTTAGGTCTCAATGTGCAAACTTTGAGGTCAGTAAAAAGTTTGCTGATAAATTCAGTGGTTGTAGGATCACTTCCCTAGCAAGAATGGCGCATAAAGCAAGATGCAGAAATTACTTTTGTTCTGAGTTTCACATTTGTGCATCTCAGCTACAGAGTGGTGAGGAACGTTTTTGTAAAAATCTTACTTATATCCAAACAATGAAACATAATCTCCAGAAACCCACTGACAAATAGCTCTGGCAGTGTGGGCATTGAGCACGGTAGATGAATCAACCAATAAGAATTGTGAAATTATAGTCAGGTAATTGGTGGATTACCAGTCAGGCTGAGATAAGCACCAGCTTGGGCTGGTGTAGGTAGGGGAAGAGGAACTACCCAGCACCTTAAGAGCACAGGCTGTCTGTCCATGGGGTAGACTCTATCAATGGAAATAATGAAATTTAGTCAGGATTATTTTAACACAGTTTTGGGGAACTGGCTTTGTTTTTAAAAAATGATGATATGCAGATGGAGTCGACTCTGACATAAGAGTCTTCAGCTTTAAAAAAGGTTAGGCCAAGAACTTCATATCCAAGAGTTCAGACAAATACCTCAGTTTGCAGTAAAAACTAACAATTACTTCAGAATAAAGGTCTGAAATGTGTGGTTTAGTCTCCATTTCTGACTTCTAAGGTAAAAGATGAAGTAGGTGATCAGTAGTAGGAATTTACTTACTTCCAAGTTACCTCACTTTCCTCTAATCAGTGCGGTAATGCTGTCTTTGTCAGAAGCATAGTGTTGGAGATAAGGAGCTTACCCTGCCCATTTCATGTTACTAATGGAAACAAGGCTTTGTCAAATAAAAATATTATCTTTAGCTGGAGCTTTCAATCTTTTTGTACCACAATAATCTTTGCTGACTTGCACCAAGCAGCCATTACCATTTGGGCCTGAAACGTGTTGTGATGGTCTCCAGTCATGTTGCCATATGACAAAAAAAGAACAATACTGTTAGCAGGTAGGAATTATTTTGTATAACATTTGATGGAAAGGATCTCTTTGTAGATATTAGAATAAATATATAACTTCCTGTTCATGTTCTCATGATATCCATTTTAGAGGAAGAAGAACCTAATTCTCACCATTGGTAATAATTCCTGACTACAAAGAGAAGGTGGAAAAGTTTAATGTTTGTTTAGAAGAATCCCACTTTGCTTATATTGTACACTCTAAATAAATCTAATCATTTACCAATGTTTCTATTGCTGCAGCAATCAAGGGACCCAGCAAAAAGGGGAATCTCATCTAAACCCTCTCCTCTTTCTGTACATGTATAAATAATTTATATACGTTGAAATCAGTCTGCAACATAAAAGTTTTTACCTTCCAAATAGAGATGGATGAAAAGTACACAGTACAATGATCCCCATTTCACAGAGGTGGAAATGAGACACAGGCAGAACTAGGGACTTGCCCAAGGCAAGACAGGAAACACGTAGCAGAACCAGGAATCAAACCCACATCTCCTTTGCGCTTTTGCTAGGCGACTAGTGTTCCTCTCACTGCAGAGCCCAAATAAGATGGGAAGTGGCACTTTGAAGCACTTTTCTCAAGATAACGTCACTGTTATTGTTTTAATTTAGCAATAGATTTTATCAATATGAAAGTAAAGCCGGTTGCAATTTGAGTTTATCCTTCATAATGACTCACTTCTTCCATACTGCCCACAAGAAGTGAACTAATAACCAGTTATTCCCCCTGGATTTCTCAGTATGAATTGTCTCTGTGTTGCTTGCTTTTAAGCTACAAAAGAGCTTTCCAATCCACCTCTGCAGAGTCGCATGGCCCTGCTGAATCCCCCATTAGGCCTCTTGGTGACCTCCTAATGGGAAGGAGGCTGCAGGTATCCAACTGCAGCACGGCTTTACTGGATGATCTGTTAATGTGATGAGTGACTGTCTCTGTCTGCATGTAAAACTGATTTATTCCTGATGTGCATACAACATATTGGGTTATTCCCAGCTTTATCGCTTTTGGTAGGGTTGAGTTCACACAGCTGAACTGACTTTGTGGCACTGTGGTCACACTTTCTTCTACTGGAATAGGATCTAAAAGACAGACAGTGTGGATCCATGGGGAGTTTGTATCGAGCCTGTGCCAACACACCAGTTTAGAGTGTCAGCTACAACTTGACCCTGACAAGTATGATCTGAGCTCTCAGTTTCTCAGCCAAGGTCCTGAAGGCAAACATTGCTCAGTTCCCATCCTATTTTGTGTACGCTGAACTGCACTGTGATACTGAAAAGGCAATGAACTATGATCAGTGAGAAAGCACAGAGACTCACCAAGAACACCTTCAGCAGATCTTGTCACATTTTCTCATGATTGTAGAGCTGGAAATATACTTTTCAAAGTCCTCTATCATGCACTTCAATTTAGGCATATGAATAGCTTGAGAAATACAGGAACTGAGAGGGATAAAAATTATTTTTCCTTGATTAATAATAAGGTGGGCAATTGCTCTAATTTTCTGAATGAATGATCCATTGATTCCACTTCATTTATGTTCAAGGTTTACCTAAATGAAAACAAACAAAACTCATGTTTGTACTGAACAGGGTAATCACAGGAAAACTGTCTGAAAGAAAAATTACTACAGGTCACAGAAAATGTGTTAATCTGCTGAAATCTTCTGAGTGTGAGTTGATGAAGCACCAGAACAGTCCGCAGTTATTACTGAAACTGTTCTGGTCAATTCAGTTTTACTTGTTTTCTTCAGCTTATTCGGTTGGAGACACTTCTTTTGGTGCCCTAGATAGACAAATCTCTGAACATGGTGCAGAAAGAATGCATCTAAAACAGACCATCTGAGTAGTTCTCGAGACATTTGGGCAACAGACTGATATCAGGTTGGGATCAAATCATGCACTACAAATAATAGAACTTTTAATTGAATCAATTAAATCTGTTTTTAAATAAGTTTAAATAAGTTACCAAGTTTTGTTTTATTTAGTTAGTTTGCCCCTCCTTGTGTCCAGTTTTTCCACACAGACTAATTGTTTAAACACTGTTCTGAAGTGACCAGCCAGTCCTCTGGGTCTGGATCTTGGTACTTTACTGAAATAATTACAGTGATATCAGGTGACTAAACAGTTTGTGCTGTATTTTTGCCATTGAGGAATTGGGCATTTAGAATACATTTAATTCAGCATGCATGTCACTGACAACTACTTTTGAAGAAATGGTTCCCTTTGGTTAACTAACAACTTCACAAAATGTCGAAGCAGTGTTTGATTCAGGGCTTTTATGTATTTTTTTCCCCTATAGTCCATTTATATTTCAATATACAATTTTTTTTTTGTTTGTTTGTTTGTTTTCAGAATTAAAAATACTTGTTTCTAAATGTGCAACATTTTGCAGATTGTCTCAGAGTCATTGAATGCTTGTTGTGGTGTTGGTTTTTATTTTTTTCCCAGAGACTGGTAAAATCACACTGGCTCCAGAGGTTCAACTTTCTGCCCCTGTTAAGGGAGGTCATCAGTAGCATGGAGTCAGCTTTGGATATCTCCCAATCAGAAACAAATAAAAGTTAGCCCTCTGGGACTTTAGCTAGGCTGTATCTGCCCTTCCAATGAACAGTTAAGCTTTGTAGTGTGCCTGCTTGAGAAACAGCTGTTTGTCTAACCTCTGAACTGCTCAATACATTAATCTGAAGCATAATTTAGCTCTGTCTGAGCTTCTGAACATGGCACCAATAACTGGCTAGCAGAGATTTACCAGCATTAAAAATAATCATTTTTGAGGTTTGTTTAAAAAATATTTGCCCTTCTGTCTTAGATCAATTAAAAGTGATAATTTTGGCAGGGGGATACCTAACAGAGAGCACAGTTCATAGATTCTGAGCATGATTCTTCCCCTTGAAACCTTTGTGTTACAGTTTGTTCCTGGTGCTCATGAGTCAGCCATAAAGGCAGTCCATATTTTTTCTTGGCCTTCTTTTTGGGGAGTGTGGTTCAGTTGTGCATCACCATGTTATTCCTTTGCCAGTTAAGAACAAAGATCCAGCCAGAAGGATGGGAAATTACAGAACTATTTTGAGTGAGTAGGAGCCAAGCCTTGATCAGATCTAGATATACTCAGGCTTCTAAGTTAGGAGGTTCCTGACTTATCAGTATGGGCTCATGTCTTTGTTTCTGAACCCCATTTTAAAGACATTCAGAGTCAGTGGGATCCTTTTCATTGATCCCCATGAGAGAATAGGTTTCAAAAGAAGGAAGATAAAGAGATAAATGAAACTGGACAATGAATGTTTATGAAAACTGATAAGTGAATACTTAATGACTGTTGAAATGCTGAATGTTGGGAAACCCAGTTGTCTCTTCTCACTCACAGACAGCTCAGTTCTTGCTTCCAGAGAAAAATGGCAGAAATATGGATCATCTTCTAAGAATTTGGCTTCTCAGAATGTTTGCGATGTATCTCTGAAAGTAGGTCACTAAAAACCTGGCCTTATACAGTAGGGAATGTTCCAGAAACTCACACTTCAAAGAGTTTTATTCCTACACTGTCAGGAGAGATGAGGTTCCATATTGAGGTGCTTGTCAATCAGGCAAATTGAGGACATTTATTGTCCCATGCTACATAGCATACAGAGATGTATTTTTGCAAGTGGAATGGTTTATTGTAGATGCTCGAGAAGAATTCACATGTTATTGTGGTACTGCATTAAGACTGCTCAAGTAAAAAGGCAGTGTGGCAACAATGAAACTGAAGTATTGTGATATTGCTAGGTTCTACTGTTTGTCTTGATGGACTTTCATCAGAGTACCATCTCCATGGACAATAAGCTTAGACAGCTTCTCCTCTAAACACACACGTATACAACCAGTCTAATTTCTCTATTATGTTTCCTTTTCCCGCAGTTCTGACTACACAAAATATGTCGTTATGCAAGAATTTTCCATTTTCCTTAGCAATGAATCTAAACAGAGCTGTCAAGACTTACAGTAAGAGAAATCTTGAATACTCAGATCCAGCTCAGATCCAAGCATATGCTTGAACAAAACAAAAGCCTGAAAGCAGATAAGATGATTTTGCTGTATTATCATTATTAGAGAAAGTATGATATTTTATTACTTAGGAAGCATAAGAGTAGGAAATGACAGAGCTCTGGAAACTGAGGAAGTTTTCAACTGGAATTATGAGCACAATTTCTGTTGCAGGGAGTTTAGAGTGTAAGAAAGGTAGGATGAGGTGGACACAGACTAGCCAAGAAGGAATCTAATTATTTTTCTCATTATTTTTTTTAAAACCAGATTACTGATTTACTGACACAAAAGGCCTGAATCTTAATGAGGGATTTAATCAGAGCAGGATTTAATTTTTCAGTTGGAACACCTTTAGTGGAAATGTAGGTTTGACAACATCAGTTTTCCTGTGAATTTATGTCAGATACACCAGGTAAGGGAAGTTGAAAATACCTTGGAATATATGTATTTAATACATCTTTGTGTAATAAATTATCATGTGTTTTTATTTAAGATTGTTTAAAAATTATTTAGCCAATAACAATAATTTTAAAGCTCAGTGAATTGTTTAGTTTTAATGAATTTTGGGCCAGGATGGCCACATTTTCCAGTGTCCACTTTAACAAAATGTCTCAACATTTACATTCTTCTTTGGAGATATTCAAAATCTGCTTGAAAACTTTCCTGTGCAGCCTATGGTAGGAAAGCTGCTTTAGCAGAGGGGTTGAGGGGTTAGACTTGATGATGTTCAGAGGTCTCTTCCAGTGCCTACAATTACAAGATTCTGTGATTACCAGTAAAACATAAAATTTATCATTTTTTTCTCAGCAGATTCCAACTTTAATGAGAGGAAGATGTTATCTGAGAAGGTTAATGGGGCAGATGAACTAGGCAGGTGAAACAGACAGCTAAAAGGAGATCCTGAGTTACAGATGAAGAGGGCACCAGGACATCTCTCTTTTACATAGTCTGTATTTTCCAGTGCATTAGGAAGAAGAACAGCAGTCAGTGACAGAAAAATGAAAAGGGTCTAGACTAGATGCAATTATCTTTTATTACCTGCCATGCTATTCTTTGTTTCCAGATAATGCCAAGGAAGAGGATAAACTCACCCATCTGCTGCTGCAAGGTGTACAACAAAATTTAGGGTACAGATCCTTACTTGCAGCTTTCCAGCCCCTTTTGAGGCATAACTGGGCTCTCTTGTACATCTGTGTAGAATGGGGACAATGGATACACAATCATATTTTTCCAATTCATGGAATAAACTAACTCCCATGCACGTTATTCTCATCTACAAGAGTTACCAGTTACCAGCTGGTGAGATGGGGGGGGAAAGGTGGAGGAAATTCTGGGGGAGAAAAGATGCTTTGCTATGAAATTGCTGAAGACATCCTGTCATCCTGCTCAGTGTCTGAAACACTCGGCGCGGGGTGGGGGAAGATGTGCCAGGCTGTCATTGGCACTGTTACGGCACCCACACCTACCCAGCTTGACAGAGCTGTTTAGCCAAAGTGCATCACATTCCCTGCTGCCCTCATTTTGCTTAATCTGCATTCTTGCAGCTCGGTAATCCTCATGGGAGTCTTCCTATAAATAGTGCTTTGGCAATTAAACCCACTTTCCTAGCAAACTAAGCTTTAATTGCTATTGGCAGGTAGCTTGCAGAAGTATCTCCTATGGAGGAACTAGAGGATGAAACACATTTTAAATAATGAGGATTTATCTTTGTGAAAGGAAAGTTTATCTTGTATGCTAATGCTATTATCTAATCAAGAATCTAATGTTTTCCTTTGCAGTTTGTGCCTTTGAGAGCACCAAGGAGTAGAAATGTGAGCTGTAAAAATCCTGCTGTGCTCAGAAAAATATCGTTTGTACATTTTCAGGGAATCCGGGTTAAAGATTACACCTCTGCAGTATTATTTTGGTGATATAAATTCATTACTTTTAATGCATTTTTCTCTGAGTTCAATCAGAATGGTATTTAAAAAGCACCACACAAACAATAAAACAATGAAATGTCAACATTTTTTGCCCAGAAATCAGGTGGATATACATCCAGGTCAAATCCACTGGACAGATCTATTGTGCAGAGGAGCTGGGGTCATTTATTTCAGAAGCAGGTTTAGCTGCTCTGCTTCTTGTTTCAGAATCACTACGCATTTTTAAGTGACACTTAGAAACCTGAACAGGCACAGTGGTGCCTATCATAAAGGGAAAGGCGGATTTGGACTGTTTGAAAGTAAATCCTGAGATTATTTTTGCATGAACCTGTAAGAATGATATCAGTATGCATGCGAGTGCATATAAACCAGATGCTACTATTGCCTCCTTACAGGCTTCTAGGGGAGCAGGAGTAACCTAGCTATGCACTGAAAACTAAGACTTCTCAAACCTAAATATGGAATCTGATAATGTGAGGTTTGAATAAAATGATAGACAAGACAGTCCTGTTTTAAGATAAAAAGACCCAGCAACATACATTGTTCCCAATGTGGGTCAAATCCTGTAAAATGATGTAACTATTATGTATTATGTATGACTGGATTTAATGAGGACTGAAGTCACAACAGATCTCTGTAAATGGAGGTGTGATACATTTCTAATAGGTGTTGGTATATACAAGGGGAGTTGTTGCAAAAATTTAGTTGGTATACTGTTAGCCAAAGTAATCTGTAAAATTTGTCTACATGGCACACATCCATTTTGTGCTCAGTTTTATAAATATTCAAAATATGACTTTTTCTGCTGGGAATGTTTTCAGTAAGCACATAACAATTGAGTCTGGGACTGATTCTGAGTTTTGAATTTGTATTTGTACAAAATGGATACACACTCTTAGCTCAGTCTTACTTGGGAGTACATGTACCAGTAGGACAGAGCATGGTGGCAATGAAATACATGAGTCATCAATATACTGCTGAAGGCCAAAAGCTACCAACTGTTAAAATTTTAGGAATGTTTTTTACTGAGAGAGTGGGGAGGTGCTGGAACGTGTTGACCAAAGAAGTTATGAATGCTCTGGTCGGGGAGGCATTTAAGGCCAAGTTGGATAGGGCCCTGGGCAACCTGATCTAGTACTTGATGCAGTGGCTAGCAAACCTACCTGTGGCAGGGGAGTTGGAACTTGATGATCCTTTAGAACCCTTCCAAACCAAGAAATTCTATGATTCTATGAATCTATTAATTCTATTCTGTTCTATTCTGTTCTATTCTGTTCTATTCTATCTGATGCCATTGTGTTTCATTTGCTAGTTGACCCACTAATCTCTCTGTCTGTCCTTAGGACTATGGTCACAAGTTTTTTTTGTTTGTTTTTCTGCTTGTTTTTTTTTTTTTTTTGTCTTAATGTTGTGCGCAAAGCAGAGATTCCAGTTTTATTAGTTTGGTGTTTTTTTTTAGTTTTATGTGAGTTTTCTATGACCAGTGATCATGGATAAGAACAGGAGGACTTCCTTAGCTTTTGTGAGGATTAGGGAGCTGGTTGTTCCCCAGCAGACTGTCTCCATTGCCTCGTCAGCTCCTTCCCATTTCTGCCAGTTATCCCAGTAAGATGTGCTGTCACAACTAGTCTCAATAAGATAAGCCAGACATTAGAAAAAATCTTTCCACACTGCATCTCTCTTAGTAAGTGCTGATTGGAGTCTGATTCACAGCTCTGATGCTGCTCACATGTTTCAATTCTGGAAGCCTAAATGGCACACTGTCATCTGCAAAGGGAACATATTTCATGTTTAATTTTTCTGAATTTTACATTGAAATTCAGATACCAAGGATCTAATCACTGGATTAAAACCTCACATGGGACTTCAGATACATTTTTCCTATTTCATATCCTTCAAAAATGTTGCAACTTTGATGCTAGGGATTACATTAACTCTGGGATTGCACACCATCACAATGGTATCTACAGCCCTGAATCCTCCATTATAAAGTGAATCACTTCATCCCTTATGATATCCCATATCCTTACCCATGGTAAGGAGTGTACTTACACTTTGTACAAATTTGACTCTTTGGCTCAGATCTACAGGGATCCTACTTTGGAAATACTCTTCTTAATAAAAGTCTTCTGTGTTTCCTTGAAAATTTGAGGAGGAATTCTATACATCATACTGCTTTGAATAAATACAAATAAGAAACTCCACTTTGAGTCCTGACTCTTCGTGATGGAAATCAAAGAGACATCCTTCATTTTCTTGGAGGCTTCTTGCTTCTCCTTTACATGGCACAACTTTGGTGGACTTTCGAAAAGATTAATAAGGAGACCCTTCATCATCAATATTGCATGTTAAGAATCAATAAAACAACACAAAGGATAGGTAAAGGTCTGGCCCTCCTTCTTAGCTCTCTGTCTGACTTATTTTTTGCCAAAATGCAACAGCTTAAAAACAGTCTGGGGTTTGGAGATCAATGGTATGGTGGGAGACTAGAGATTATCCCCTCCCTACTAGCCCCTCAGTACATTCTCAAATACTGACTTTTTTGTGCGTTTCTGAGGGAAAGAACAACTCCTGCACAGATTGGATTTTGAAAGTAATGAAGATGGATACCAAAAACTGAATGTGTGTGGGAAATTATTTTACCTTTGATTATTAAAACAAACTCCACAGGAAGGATGGGCTTGAGATATACCAAGCCCTTGTTTTATCTTCTTCATCTACCTCTTGGTAGCTCCCAGGCTCTTTTCAGTGGTGCCCAGTGCCAGGAAAAAAGGCAGTGGAGCACAGGAGGTTCTGCCTAACATCAGGGAGATCTTTACTTCAAAGGCAAAGGAGCTCTGGTTGCCCAAAGAGATTATAGAGTATTGTATCATAGAATCATAGACTCATTGAGATTGAAAAAGATAACTAAGATCATCTAGTCCAACTCTCAGCCCATCACCACCATGTGCATTAAACTATGTACCTCAGTGTCACATCTATCTTTTCCTGAACATACCCAAGGATGGTGACTTTACCACCTCCCTGGGCAGCCTCTTCAAATACCTCACTACTCTTTTCAGAAGAATGTTTTCCTAATATCTAACATGAAACTCTGAATATCATCAAAAGCTGCCCCAATGTGGTTCTGGGCACCCTACCCCGCTTGAGTAGGGGTTGGACCAGATGGACCCAGAGGTCACTTCAAACTTCAGCATCCACTGTTTCTGTGACTATTCTATTCTGTAATTATTCCACTGAAGGTCTGCATTCACTCCCAGACCAAACCTGTTGACAGAAAAACCCCTTGTTTTTGTTTCAGTCACAGAAACTCTTCAAAATACTACTAGGCACCTTGCTAAGTTTAAGAACATTTAAAATGAGTTAAAATATGAGTGCTTCTCAGTTTTTGAAATACATACCATCTTTATTATTATTATTATTATTATTATTATTATTATTATTATTATTATTATTATTATTATTATTACTTTCATTAAGTACCTTGCGATTATGTCTTACTTCTGACTTACTTCAAGTACAAACACTAGCAATAACATCTCGTGCTAATATGACTGGTAGAAATTAAATCTCCTAACATTTTTTTTCTGTCCACATGTGAATCTTAACAAGGAAGAAAACACCTAGGGAGGAAACATACTGATACAGAGAGTAACAGAAGTGTTGTCAAGAAGAATAATGGGTATTAAATCAATATTTATAAACACAAAAACTAAAAGAAAAATGGACTGATACCCATTTGTTTGAAAAATATCTTGCTGAAAAAACACGTAAATGAATATTTAATATAATTTGTTTTTTCCTATATCAAGTATAGTCTCTTCTATAAAAGCTCATGAATAATGACAATAATGTGCAATAAATATTAATAATTATCCACAATGGGTAATTAAAATTTCATAATTACTATGAAAGTCAAAATAACGAGAAAAAAATCACTTGATCACGTTCAAAACATGCAGTATTTGAAGGAGGTTGTATATCATTATGGCATCGGTTAATGATTGTCCATTTGAAGTCTGCATTCATTTACATTCATGGTTATTGGAATGTAACAGTTGATAGAGCATTTTATGACAGAAAAAATTGAATATGTAAATATTATTCCAAATGTGAGGCCACTGTGATGGGGTTATCTTTGCAAATGTGGTTCAAATTGGTCATGTTCTAAAAGGTCATTTCTTTTTGAAGTGTCTTCTCAATAATGGGTTTAATTTAGGGAAGTCCAGGTCAACAAGCTGAACAGAAATAGAGAGTTTTTGTGCATGAACATAGTTTGACTGAACCAAGTGAGTTTAGTCTAAAATACTCTGCTACCTAGCAACAGAGAACCAAGAGTTTTTCCAGTACTTTGCAAAATTATAGACAAATATTCTTTTGTAACACATTTTTGGATTCTAATCAATTGCCAGAACTGCTCAGAATCTAGTGACAGTCCCTGACACATTCCTAATACAAAGAAGACAGAGAGTTTGTCAAAGATGTATTTTGGCTCATGAAAATCACTTATGATGAAGATGAAGGAGGTCTGAAGACAGCCACAAAAAACTTCACCCGTGGAGTAACGTGATAGACAAAATGCAGTCTGTTTTGAGGTCTTTTGTTGTTGTTATTACTTGCTTGTTCTTCCTTTTTTAAAAGGAAAAAAATTTTAAAAACTGTCTGCAAGAAGTATGGTTTTTATTAATAAGCAGATTTATTTTGCTGAAGTTTTTGTTATTAACAGTTTTGAAAGATAAATTTCAACCTGCATTTCCAAGAACTGACGTGATCTTTCTACTGGCACTTAGTACCTCTTCTAAGTCCTCCATATCTTCCACATTTTGAGGGTTACAGTCACCAACACACTTTCATCTTCTTATGTTGTAGGTGAGCTTTAACAGTCAGCTTGACAAGCATCCTAAAAATTCTTTCTTTTTTTTTTAGTTATTTTTTATGAGATTTCATCAAGTTCAATTTCCTGATCTTGTTGTCCATGAATCTTCACCACTCTAGAAAACAGAAGAAGAGGAAATGATGGAGAGAAGGAATAGGACAGGATTCTCCTTTTCAGTACATTCTTAGACTAGTTGATCACACAACTTCACCACCTGGACATTTCAAAAGAGAAACAGGGCTAGCACTAAATAGCAGAAAAATGATTTTGCATTGGTGGATGGTACAGAAGGAAGTACTTCTCTTCTGCACAAAAACAGAAGCAATCTGCTCTTTTTTAGCATTGTGATTGCAAAAGGGAATCTTAATTAGAGACCTGTCATGTGATAATCCCTGACCCTAAAACTATTTATTTGACACTGGTGTGGGGTACAGATGGGAGAGAAAATTACTAAACAAGGAAATTTTCCTAAAGAAACATAAGTACCTAAAGTAATGAACAATCTCTAACTTTTTGTTGCCTCATGCCCTTTGGTGCTGTTGATGCTGAAGCTGTTTTGTAATGGATTTATCTTTCAAATTTCACAGAGCAGAAATATGAGTCAGAGGATAGTAAGTTGCTGGAAGACATAAAGCAGGTCCTTGTCAGAGCTCAGAGACCTGTCATAGTGTGAAGTGCCCATGAACCCCAAAATCTTAATCAAAAAGAAATGAAGGGACTTAAAGACAATTTTATAACCTTTATATTCAATACTTGATAAACTGCAACTTGACACACTTGCCTCTGCATGCTACAGGTAGCAGCATTAATGTTCCACATATGTCCCATGCACTCCCAACCTAAAAACAATCATCCATATCATGACATTCAGGGGTACTTCTGGCAGACATGCCATGGCTGCAATGACTATGCTCCATCATAGAATTATAGAATCACAGAATCATTATGGTTGGAAAACACCACTAAGATCAGCAAGCCTGAACATCAATGCCTTTTTCATACCTGTAGGATCCCATCATTTTCCCTGTTATATAACAATGCAGGAGAAGACAAATGGATCTGAAACTGCTTTTCAAACAGTGCAGGAAAGTAAAGTTGCTCTTAGTATGTACAAGCATCAGCAATCCCCACATGCTTTAGTTTAAGTAAAGCAAGCAGTAGAGGAAAATGACAGAGGAAGTCTGCACAAGTGAGTGAAATTAGCTTTTTCCTAAAATGGAGAATTAGAATGTTTCATGAAATTAATGGAAAGAGGATCTTAGAAAGAATAAAGAGGGGCCTGGATAAATTAAAGATTTTATCTGAAACCAAACTGGAGTAATTGACTAAATTAACTTGTCTTAAAGAGACATGTACTGAGACATTGCAAAATAAAGAAAAGATAAAAGGAAATTAGAGAGTGTAATATGGCATATAAACAGTACTAGGAAAAAAATGAAGGGAAAAGTAAGAATGTTGTCAAAGGGGAAGAATGAAGGCTTTACATGTATATAAGTGACTAAATGAACCATTTTATTTTTCAACAAGAAATATAAAAGTCTTTCTGCTGTTTCCCAAATAAGAACAAATCAGTATTCAAATCGCTTATCTCAGAGAGCAACCCAGAAAGAAGTGCTTCTCAATTTGGGCTTATTTTATTTGTTAACTGAAATTTCAAGAAACCATGGCAAAAGCCAAAGAATATCAAAATTTGATGCTTTGTAGCCATGTGTAGAATAAGCTAGAATAATATCAGTATATATTTTATGCACTTAATTTGAGGAGTACTTAAAATGAATAATTTAAATTTTTTTAACAATGTAATTGATATTAAAAATAGATTCTAAGTTTTTTGAAGGACATTTTATTTCTGAAGCTAGCTAGTACAAACCTGAAAAAGCAAGAGAAACCCTTCTGCATGGTATGCTAGTGGAACACAAATCCAGTGTCCTCACTTAAGGAAATATTATTATTAAGGAATTATGTTGGATGCAAACGTTGCATGTATCAAATAAAGCCTTTTGCACTACCCTTCTTAATTTCTAATCAGAATAATAAATTAAGATGGCAATAACTAAAAACTATTTTGTTAACCTTGCAGACTTCAAAGAGCTTTTTCTTTTAGTTCATATATTTTTGTCTACTACTATTATTCAATACCATACCTGGAATTAGGGGTCCCAACCAGTGACTGAATGACCTAAACTGAATGTTTTGTGTGTTTGCATATACATGCACACATGCTCAGAGAATTTATTTCAAGAAGACAATTGCATATCGTTAAGGGCATAGGGAAGAAAGATTTCAGTGGCAAAGACAGACTCTTTTTCAGACTTACTTCATCACACAAACAGGTAATTTTACAAGTTAAAGGGTGCTTTTTTTTTTTTTAATCTAAATAGTAATGCTGTTTTCCTTAAAGGAAAGGTGGAGAACCACCTCTAATTTGTTTTAGGATGTAAAATAAAAAGAAAAATTATAATAAACCTTTTACTGCTGCTGCTCATGTCAACTGATGTCACTTCGTAGAATTAACCTACAGCATAGAAAATGCTTTGCCTTTTGTGATTACATGGGAATCCTGTTTGAGAATTTTAATTAATTGTAAGATAATAATGCTCTGCTGTCATCTAACTAGCCTTTTTTTTTTGTTCCAAAGAACAGAATCTGCAGTTGCTGCTGGGGAAATGCACAACATTCATTTTATTGTGCTTGCTGCGTATCTTGCCACAAGGAAGCCAGCTCTGTGATATATTTTTACCAACAAGGCTTCACAACTCTTTAGGGCAGAAAAAAAAAATGAACTGAGGTCAGGAAAAGAACAAAGCAAGATTTTTCTCTTTGGGGATAGAGAATGAAATGTCACTTTGTTGGAAAAAACCTGCAAGGAAATGTTAAATTCTACCTCCTCACATTTTAAAGTTTACAGTCTCACAATTTTCCACCCTTGTGTCAGTGCCTCAAAGAAGTATCCCAGAAGGGCACCTTGTCAAAATCAGGAAGCATGATGTGAACAGCGCAACACCATAGAAATTCAAACAGAGGGAGATTCTTCATTATCCGCTATCCATTTCTGAGGGATCTTCTTTCACAAATCTTGGCTTCTGTGGTCACACACTTGGGAAGGTTTACTGCTGTCTAAGCTGTCAGTTGTTTTACTTGAAGAAAGGGAATTTAAGTGGTGTATTGTGATGTATCTGAGCAATAGGAGAACCAGGGCAGAGGAGGTAGAAGGATCCTGCTAGGACAAGTGCTGCAGGGTTTTCAGTGCTCTGGGAGAACAACTGAGACATCACATCTTGCTGTAGTCAGTGCATGTTGGAAGTTGAAGAGAAAGAAGTAGTAGTTGGAAGATCTCACCTTTTCAGCGAGCGTTCTGCAAGGTATAAGTGAAAAAGGTTCATGACACTCTCCTCATGTGGCAAGGCATGAGTGATTACACTGGAATCACAACATATTTGTAAACTGCAATTTGGTGAGGGCACTCACTGCACCTTGAATCCTCAGCCTTACTGTTAATCTCGAATTCTATCAAAATCAAGCCCCAGCTTCAGTGAATCCCAAAGAAATTTCAGCAGATTCTCACTCATGATGGCTACAGTTTGAGGCCCAAAGCCCTTTTAGAAAGGGAAGCTTAAAGTCTGCAAGAGTACTCATGTTCTGCCAAAGTACTAAAAGTTACTAAGATGGTGGATATGAGTGCTCCTGTTCAAGGGCAGAGATACTACTGTATTTAACACCTAAAAATTCACATGGGAACTATGTACTACATATAGGTGAAAGTCAGGAAAATTATACATGGGCATAGACATCAAAGTGGTAGAGAGGGCAGTGAGCTGAGGTAGTAAAGATGGTGAACTAAGGCTCCAAAGTATTTAAATGCTTCTTTCAAATAAATCAATACATTTGCCATTCAAGCCAGTGAATCAGCTGCCTGCATCCTATTCATAGTCCTATGACAAGGGAGGGACTGAAACCTACATTTCCCAAGCCCCCAGCCACCGCTCCTGTAAACTGCATGAGCTTTCTTTGCTGCCTCTTTTCACAACATCACCATGACAACAGTGGCTGCTCTCTTTTTGGCTAATGCTCAGTGTGCATATTGATGGTGATCAACAATGAGGTACTACCATGATAAGTAAATAGATTAGGCCCATGTGTTACCCTCTGGTCAACACACACAAAGAGCAGATCTGTAGCCCTCAGATCACCGTTGTTATTCCTTTCCCCTCATCTTGCAGTGTCCTTTTTACTGACACATAAACTAGTATTTGGCGATAGTATTATTTACATTTTTAATTACTTTGTGTGTACTGGGTATTTACTCTGAGAACAAGTGGCAAGCTGTTTGGGAGCTAGTGTTTCTGCAGCGCTGCTAATTAATTGATGATAAATAGGTAAATAAAGAGCCCAGCAAAAGTAACAGGAAAGACTATAGCTTGCTGCTTTCCTTTCCAGAAAACTCTATCCTCCTTTTCCTTTTTTTTTCTTTTTTTTTTCCATCCTTTATTGCTTTTTTGTATTTGCTTTTTGTTTTTGCTTTGTTTTTCTTTTACTGTTATCATTTATCTTTTAACAGAAACAAATTTGTCATTTGCCTACCAAGTGTTCCCCAATAAGCAATGTAGGGCACTAAAGACAGGCCTCAATGCTCTTTCTTTCTTTTATTTATTGCCTACACTGAGATGATGAGTCCTTAGGTTATTCTGAAATTCTTCACATACACATACCCTGATAAGTCAGGTCTGGGAAATCTTTTGCATGTGCCATGATTTGAAATGTAACTTGAGAGTAATGAATTTTGGGAGCTTTTGAAAACACAAGAAAGGAGCTGGGATGAAAACAAAGCCAGAACAATTCCCCTGCCTAATTTTTTATTGAGATTGAAAAATATATTTCACCTTCTTTTCCATAAATAATCCCCATTTATAATGCAGTGATAGGAAGCAAAGTTTAATAACTTACAACCACATGAGTTAGACATTCAAATGCTACACCTACAGCTAGGGCAGGTTTCCCAAGAATCAGTCATTGACTTAATTCTGACCACTTTCATTATGTGACTAAAACTCTCTTCAGCCTATCACCATGCACCTAAAATTATGTTCATTTGCTTAACTCTTTTGCATTTGAAAATCTGGTCAAGATGAGACAAGCTATATATTATTACATATGTTTAAATATGACTTGGTCCAATGAGTGTTTTAAGAGGAGTAAGTAGCTGGTTCATGCTCATTAATAGATGGGGTAGTACGGTAAAGGGAAATTTGGATGCAAAATAGCAAATCTGAGCTTTCTAGAATTGTTAATGGTTTTATACCTGCTTTGCCTAGATGTGAACAATTACACAAAGGGCAGGCCCAGGCAATAAAGAACATTCTAATGAGTGTTAGTGAAGACTGTAGCTAAAAAGAATTGCATGACCTCTAAAAGACTTAGAAATGTAAAGACAAATGAAAAAAATTGTCAATCTTAGTAACATATCTTCAGAGGCTTCTGTGTACATTTACAGCTTAAATTTTGTAGAGGATCAAGAAACCATAATATGTGAGAGGATCACAGTACTTTATCCCCAGGTTCTCCATTCATGATATGTCTGATATGACTCAACAGGTAAGAGATTATTTATTTTTACTGTCTTCATGATAGCTGTGTCCCTGCTCTGTAGAGCACTAAAGCCAAAACATGTGAGCCTTTCTTACATTTAAATTCCTGAAGATCATTCCGTTGGGGAAAATTCATCATCATTTTGCTGAGCAATGTAGTGTCAATTTTCATTTACCTACCTTCAAGCTAGAGTTTACAACTTCAGGGGCTAGAGACATTCTACTTTCTTATCAAGTGAGTCAAGTGAAAGAAATGCATCCTTCCTTTCTTTTCCAAAACCTTGAAAATACAGTGTGTTTGTTGAATTGATAGTTTAACTTATCCGTTCTCTATGTGGAAATGCTTTAACTCACACTCAGAACACCTTCAAAAAGGTCAGGATGCACAGGGGCAAGTTCCTACAGCCTGATTCTAAACAATTTTTCATGGATTCAGTGAAAGAACAAGCACAGTTAAACACAGATCTACAGTTTAATGACAAGAGGGACTCAGGTTCCCACTGCCTTGAATACTTAATACCAGGTATTGAAATATTTAGTGGCCTCCAGGCTAGAACTAAAACTCCCCCTCCCCTCATGCAAGATGAGTGTCTTAACTAGGTTATGAAACAACACCATGCCATATCAAGATCTTTGTAAAGCCAAGATCCACACAGCAACATGTACCTTGGAGAGACAAGGAGAGGAGAACTCCAGGTGTATCTCACTGCACACTGTAACTGTGGCTTCCCCATTGTGCGTTGAAGCACATTTTGTCTTAAGGAATGTTGAATTGTTACCTGCACACTGGAATTGCTTGAGATAGGAGATCTGAGATCACCCTAATTCATCCTGCACTTTCTTTACAATCAATCATAATCAGTTAATCACATCACTGCTCCTGGGACAGCGATGAAAAGTCTGGTGTGCAATTATCTATGTCTTATACAAGAGCTACGAGCCTTCTTGTGTGTTTTACAATAGATTGGAGCCCTCCTCAAGGGCTCTCCATAACCTATTACTTGGACTCTGTACTTGTTAAATAAGAGGTGTGGAGTGGGGTCAGAAATTAACGCAGGTCCTTGGCAGTGGAGTGCACTCTTGCTGGGGAGTCCTAACACGAAGTGGGACTGCAGTACTTAATCCAAATCTAACAACTGTGCTTTGGGATATTTGAACATACCTACTAGACTGAGTTCTGTGCTCAGATGTCTCTGAGCTCTGTGAGACATCTCTTAAGACATCAGTGCCAAAATGCCTGCTGAGGTGCAGTGTTTCCAGAAGTACTCACTGTGGAGCAGACTTTTGCTGTCAAGAAATTGCTGTAGAAATAATGATCACTCAGAAAAGATGGTGATGGGCCACTGCAATTTCGAGTTTTGCAAAGATATATTAAATTGCTGTATTTCTGTGTTCATTCCCAAGGCCCAGCTTTGGGATTTTGATTATTAAATCAGATTCTGAGTCTTCATTTAAAGAAAAACAATGACAATAACAACAACAACAACAACAACAAAATACACCCACACATTAAAACAAAACAAAACAAAGGAATGGAGTGACCTTCCAATCACTGGAATGTAACCAAGTGAAACCCTGTGATCCTATGCAGGGAATATTTGCTGCTGTTTGCTCCTTAGTTAATTAATTATTGCTGGCAAGTTGCTCAGGGTGTGGGCCTGTTCTTGGCTGCTGCACTTTATGTTTGATGCCGAGGCCAGGGGAACTCCAGAGGGTATTGTAAAAATTCCTTGCCTTGGGAGTGAAAAAGAGAGAAAACTCCACACACTCACTGTTGTTACAAATCCTGACCCCCATGGTAATTGTATGATGGTCCTTAATGCTCCAAACCACCAAAGATGGAGGCTCTATATTTTGTACCTCTTGGAGATGCTAAAGGAAGGCTAATACAGTATAGCAGGCATATCCTCATTGAATTCAGGGGAAATCTAGAACAAGAATTAAAATGTCTGTACAGGACATGGCACATCTGGGCTTCATTCCCTGATTTGTTGTAAAATGTATTTTTGACCTCAGCCAAATCACTTTGGGATGGATTATTAAAAGGATTTAGGTACCTAAATCCACCATGACATTTTCAAAGTTGAAGCCTAGACAATTCCTTGTCTTTCTCCTCCCCTTTGGTACACGTAGCTCCTGGGGATGGTTAAACATACCTTTCTGCTTGGAGCTGTGAGGCTTGAAAAATTCTCCCTTGACATGTTCCCCGACTCATTTTTTCGTCTTCTTGCAATTCATGCTGATATGGAGCTGTCAGTAAGACTGGAACAGTCAACCAATTATTCTGAAAAATAGTCAGTCAAAATGTCACTGCAAGAGATAAACACAAATTTTTATTTTAGCCTTGATGGATAACATGTTTTTGTCCACAATGTAAAACACAAATGTAGTATAGAAAAGACTGAGAGGTAAGAACTAAAGTTCTGGACAAGAAAGGTGGGACCAGCTTTTGGGACCAGCTTGTGGCACAACCACTAATAGAAATAGTTTACTCTACTTTTATTCTTACTGGTTAATTTGTTATTTATGTTATTTATTTGTTATTTATATTTATGTGAAAGAGCTGAAGAGTTTTTAGGCTGCCACTGCTAAAAACACAATTGAAAATATGCCTTGTCTTGTATGCTGCAAGAATTGATATTTAAGGTCTGCCAATTAATTTACATTTTTCTAAGAAACACTCAAGATATGAAAAAATCGAGTAAATAACCATCCTACAATCACAGAATAGTTGAGTAAGTAATGGTAGTTCAGTAGTAGTTGAGAACAAGGTCACAACAACTCTAGTGAAGGACGAAAATTATTCCCACCTTCCTGGTGGGACAATGAGAAGTAAAATAAACCTCTTCAATAATATAAAATAAATGTCTAAAACAAACGCGTTCAATAAACCTGAAATGATTAAGATCAAGCTTATTCTGACTATTAATTTTAATCACAAAACAGGCTAAAGTATAATGAAGTTAGTAGTCTTTAAACCACAATAAATGTCTGTATCTGTGCAGTGTCATTACAGAATCACACAATTATAGGGGTTGGAAGGGACCTCTAGAGATCATCTTAGTCCAACCCCCATGCCAAAGTAGGCTACCTAGACCAGGTTGCAAAGATAGGTGTTCAGGCGGGACTTGAAAGACTTCAGAGAAGGAAACTCTGCTACCTCTCTGTGCAGCCTGTGCCAGTGCTCCCTTGCCCTTACTGTGAAGAAGTTCTCACACACACTTTTGTAGAACTTCCTGTGCTTCAGTTTGTGGCTATTTCCCCTCATCCTGTTGTCACACAGTGGAGAGAAGGGTCCAGCCTTGTCTCTTTGCCTCCCACTCCTTAGATGTTTATAGACATGGTTCAGATCCCCTCTGAGTCTTTTTTTTTTAAGGCTGAACAGGCCTGGGTCTCTCAGCCTTTTCTCATAAGGGAGGTGTTTCCTGGCCTTTATCATCTTTGTAGCCCTCTGCTGGACTCTTTCAAAGATATCCCTGTCTTTTTTGTACTGGGGAGCCCAGAACTGGACACAGTACTGCAGGTGAGACCTCACCAGGGCAGAGTAGAGGGGGAGGATCACCTCCCTTGACCTGCTGGCCACGCTCTTTTTAATGAATCCCAGGATCCCATTGGCCTTGTTGGTCACCAGGGCATACTGCTGGCTCATGGCCAGCCTGTCATCCACCAGGACACCTAGGTCCCTCTCCTCTGAGCCCCTGTCCAGTGGGTCATCTCCCAACCTGTACTGGTGCATATGGTTATTCCTCCCTAGGTGCAATACTCTACACTTGCTCTTGTTCAGTCTCATCTGGTTCCTTTCTGCCCAGCTCTCCAGCCTGTCCAGGTCTCACTGAATGTCAGCACAGCTTTCCGGCATGTCAGCCATTTGTCCCAACTTTGTATTATCAGCAAACTTGCTGAGGGTGGACTCTATTCCCTCATCAAGGAATAGAACACTGCTGTGTTCCTCAGGGTTTCATGCTGGGTCTGGTCCTGTTCAACACCTTCATCAATGACCTTGATGAGGGAATAGAGTCCACCCTCAGCAAGTACAGGCTTCCAGCTTGACTCTGCCACCTATTACAACCCTCTGAGCTCTGCCAGTCAGCCAGTTCTCAATCCACCTCACCATCCACTCATCCATTCCATACTTGCTCAACTTTGTCATAAGAATGCTGTGGGAGACAGTGTCAAATGCTGTGCTGAAATCAAGGCAGACTACAGCCACTGCTCTCCCCCCATCCACCCATCCAGTAATTACATCATAGAAGACCACCAGGTTCGTTGAGTGTGACCTCCCCCTGGTGAACCCATGGTGACTACTCCTGATATCCTTCTTCTCTTCCAGTTGGAGACAGCATCCAGAACACACTGTTCTGTTACCTTTCTTGGGATGGAGGTGATGCTGACTGTCCTGTAGTTCCCAGTATCCTTCTTCTTGCCTTTTTTGAAGACCAGAGTGACATTGGCTATCCTCCAGTCCTCAGACAACTCTCCCATTCTCCAAGACATCTCAAAGATGATAGAGAGCATTTCAACAATCACCACTGCCAATTCCCTCAGCACACATCGATGCATCCCACTGGGAACTATGGATTTACATACGCTGATGTTACACTGATACTCTCTTCCTCACTAAAGGGAAGCCTTCCATTCCAGACTCCGTGGTCCAGGAGCCTTGAGGGGGAGTTTCCACAGTGAAGACAGAAGCAAAGAAGGTGTTCAGTATCTCCACCTTCTCTGCATCCCCCACTACAAGAACACCCCCCTTATTTTGTAGGAAACCCATGTTTTCCCTAGTCTTTCTTCTACTGTTGACATTCTTAAAAAAAACCATTATCTTTTATCTCCTTTGCCAGATCCAATTCCAGGTTGGCTTTGGTCTCCCTCGATGCACCCCTAAAATGAAATTAAATAAACTTATGAGTTTAATGTGCTTAATTTATGCAAGTTTGGACTCAGGCTTACAGTTGGTTACTGCATCAGAACAAGTAGTGTTTGGTACATTACTTGATCTGTGGTAACTGACCCCCTATGTTTTTTGGAGCTGTACTAAGTGAGATAGGAAAAAAAAACAGTTTATCTTGGTACAGGAAAGGGAGTTTTGCTGATTCAACCTTATATGTCAGGAATAAATATGAATAAGTATAGTGTAGATATGATGCAAATTAAGTACGAAGTATTATGTCTATTAAAAAAAACTAATTATATGCTTTATTTTATACAAAGAGCTGCAAGGAATTTCTTGCCTTCTTGTTGGAAATTGTAGTTGAACAAAAATTTGGAGGATTTATTTTCAGTTTGATAGTTTTTCCTCTCCAAAGTGTTATTTTAATAGAAACAGAGAAAAAGTTCTTCAAGGAAATTAAAAAAATCCGCCAAAAGAAAAAGTAAATTTTAAAATCGATTCAGCAGACACATTCATCAAACGTTTTAGCAAAGTAACTATCAAAATGTTTCCTTAAATGTCTGAAACTAGATGCCAGAAAAGCTGTTAATGGAAGACTTCTTGTTCTATTTAAAGAAATAAAAATTAGTAAATAGGTCTGGGAAAACAAACAAACCAAACAACAAACACAGTCTTTGGGGACATTCAGACAAAGCAAATTGCTGTTTACTTTTTTTCTCTGAAAATCAGAATCAAGTTCAGTCCTTCAAGATTGTAATGATTTCTTCATCCTTCCAAATTTTACTCCTTCTGATGAGCACTACCAAAAACCAATGAATTCCTCAAGGTTTGAGATAGGTGAAGTCATATAGTGTATTCCTCTCCAGTATAGACAAAGGGATTGTAAGTTCAAGGACTGCAAATAGCTTTATTTTTCTTCTGTACATATTGATCATAAGCAGATTGCAGCTGATCTGACCACGTTTTCCAAATGTTGAGTGTCTATTACTTGAGTAACAGGTGGAGAATGACTCAAAAAAAACCACAGAGATTTCACTTTTCAACTTCAGTCATATGAAATTGGTCAGTGCTAGAAAAGTCACCTGAAAACAAGCAGCAGCCACTGACTCAGAGATTACACCATTAAATTAGTCACAGTTGAGCACAGTATGTGCTTGTCTACTCTTGGACAATGACATCTCCTTTAGTATTCCAAAGGCTTTGAAGCCTCATCTGGAGAGCAAAGTCCACAAAGGAAAGGTCAAAATTTAGGAGAAGCAGCAGTGTTCTGATAAACAGGATAAGGGAATTTTAGAAACTTGAAGACTTTTTTTTTTCCTTTCCGGCCCACACAGGTATAGCTCGAGGCTTGAGTCCTAGAAAAATTAGGCTACTGTAAGATTTATTGGCTGAGTGCAGAGTTTACATTACATTTTCTCTCATCACTTTCTCTTGGAGTAATTGCCTATGCATGCACAGTCCTGGTTGCAAACAGTGTGGTCTGATCCTTGGGTGGCTCATTTTGGGACTGATCCAGCTAAAGGTTGATATCACCCATAAGCAGCTGAGTCCTTTTAACTCAGAAGCTTGGGACTCTGCAGGAAGATAACGTAGTGCTTCAGAAGAGCAGCCTCTCATTACAGGGCTTTCACAGACATCGTCTCTCACTTATTTATTCCATACGACTGCTGTTTCCCTTCAAGTCTGTTTTTTTTTACAGTAATTTTCTTTCATCAGCAGCCACTATAATTGATATAAAATACCTGTAGACGTAGTTCTGGTTGTGAAATTTGTGGTTAAATCCTTGTGAGTGTATTTTTTTTCATGCTTTTTTTTTTTTTTTTTTTTTTAATTCCCAGTGGGCCTATAGTGTCTGGCACAGCTTTGCAAGCCTCTCTTGTTCTTCTTTGTCTTAATTGCCTCAGAAAGCAATTATTTCAGCTAGAAGCACCAGAATGAAGTTGGCAGAAGTGCTGCTGGGTGTGAAAGCCAATCATTCAGTTCTCTCCACACACCTGAAGAGACATGGCCTTACCAGCAGATATGAGTTGTGGTATCCGTAGACCATGTGTGGTTCTCTGTACCCAAGGTTATGACTGGGCAGGGATAAAGAACTGACGTCATACAACAACAATACTCCCCAGGTCCCTGTACAGGGAATTTGAAGGTAAAAATATTTTATCACTTTGGAAATCTCACAATTCTGAAACTAATCCCATTGGCTGGAAAAATACTAAAAGGCTTATACAATATGCTAAGCACCTGCACAGTCTTACCTGTTTTGTGATGATTGAATCCTGGAATTTATCCTTACTTAGTAAAATACCTAAATGGGAATTCCAGAGGAAAAAAAAATGCTAATTGATAGTCTTGGCTGGTAAAACCAGGGCCAGACCTGACATTGACCCATGGTGAACACTCTTAGCATTTTAGATCACTGGCACTTCTGAAGTGTACTGCAGAGAAAGGTGATACTCAAATCATTTCCCTTCATGAAATTACAGTCCTGCAGAGCTACAATAGCCATTCCTGAAACAACACAACTACAGGCAGGCCATACCACTTCAAAGACCAATTGTGTTATTCTTATTGGTTCCTTGAAAATATTTCACGACACGTGAACCTCCCTAACAGTAGAAAGACACACAGCTTTGAAATAATAACTGAGGGAAGAAGGTAAACCGAGCCATATTTATTCAAGCATTCCAGGTGCCCTCTGCAATTGGTGACCTAGTCAAGTATGAGAAACAATACAATCCCAGGGGCCTGCTGCCAAAAAGATCCACAGCAACTAAATGCATTAAGACATTAATGTCTACTTTGGGATCAGTTCTCAACTTAACAGGTTAACCTCTGGCCCGTGGGGGAATAAACAGCAAACAAGGTTTAGTCAAAGCTTGTACTTGGACGGTAATTGATAGCTGCAGCCCACCCATCTGATACATTTTTTCGATGGAGATAATTTTCTTCTCATAAGGGAACTATCCATAGAAATAATTTAAGTTGACATCTTAACACTAAATCAAAATGCTGCGGTCTGACATAGGTACTGTTAGATGATCTTAGCCTTTTCAGCTACAGAGACAGAGAGAAGAGAGACCTTTATTTGATTTTTTGGTCATATTTTGTTCAGAAACTTTCCATATCAATGGAAAATAGCTCAGATTTATATGGAGTAATAAAGAACAACTTTTTTTTTATTCCATTAATATTGCATACAAATTTGATTACTAAAAGTATGGTTTGTGTGTAATTTTTCTCTAAATATAAATAATAAAATATGTTACTATACTGAAGTGTGGGAAAATATTTTCTGATTTTTGAATACTTTTGTGTTAGAAAGATTTCTCTGCAAAGGAGGTAACACCTCTTCTCTTCTCTTCTCTTCTCTTCTCTTCTCTTCTCTTCTCTTCTCTTCTCTTCTCTTCTCTTCTCTTCTCTTCTCTTCTCTTCTCTTCTCTTCTCTTCTCTTCTCTTCTCTTCTCTTCTCTTCTCTTCTCTTCTCTTCTCTTCTCTTCTCTTCTCTTCTCTTCTCTTCTCTTCTCTTCTCTTCTCTTCTCTTCTCTTCTCTTCTCTTCTCTTCTCTTCTCTTCTCTCTTCCCTCCTCCTCTCTTCCCTCCTCCTCTCTTCTCTTCTCTTCTCCTCCCTCCTCCTCTCTTCCCTCCTCCTCTCTTTGCCCTGTCATTTGTAAGATATTATAAAGCTCCAGATTTTTTTCCTTCTTACCACAACACTGTATAAAACAAGTGAGAATGTATAGGAATGAAGTACTTTCTTCTCACTGTGCTCACATTTTCTATACAGTGATACCATAGTCTTTGGACAATACCCAGGAGCATCAAGCAATTTGCATCAAATAGTGCTTGTAGTGCTTGAGTCTGAAGTTTTTAATGTCAACCCTGTCAATCTGTTCTACTGATATAAAGCAAAAGATATTTCATCTATCAAGATGCTTGACATCTACATTTCCAAAATGGTAATACTTTAATTTAGGAAGTCAGAGTGGAATGGTACACGTTTATCCTACTTACATATTTATTATCAATAATTTTCTTTTTCATTAAGACAGTGTTTCACATGAGACAATCTTCCATGTGACTTGACAAAAGCATCACTGCAGTCTTCAAAGATATAAAATTACCCTTTAGTGTTTTGTGCATTTATTAATCAACACAGATATACGTTGTTCCTACCTGAAAGATCATCACATGCTCATAGCAAGATTTCAAATTTCAGTAGATAAAGTTAAAAATCCTTTTTTAAGGCAACTATTTTATTTTATTTTATTCTGATTTGGTTTATTTATTTATTCATTTATTTGCTGTTGGAAGTGTAATGTACACTGGAGCATTCTTCTTCCAGCAAGAGAAGTGAAAGCCTAGGTAGCTATGCTAAAGTGATATATAGTTTGCTGTGATATTTCAAATTTAGTTAAACATAGTAGACAAGTGGCAATTGCAGAAATAGAGTGAAAGCTGTATATTTAGCACCTTTTGCTTGTAGCATTTTATGTTTTCTCATGGCTCATTAGGTTTGATCAAAGTTAAATGGTCTTTCAATCTCAAATAAAGCAGAAAGTAAGGAGAAATTAAAGCATAAATCCAGTGTCAATTTTTGTAGAACAGAAAATATCACATTGGCAATTATTTTAGAAAGTAGATTTTTGATTGACTTGTACCAGGTGGAAATTTCTAGGCTGAAAAACAGAAAGCTCTGGACTTGAAATGTGAATTGCACTATGAAAAAAGCCTTAAAAAAAAACACCCAAAAACTGAATTACCTTAAGGTACAATCATTTAAGGAGGAGCAGTTGAACTGAACTGGGAAATTTTAGCAGATTTTGTACATTTCATATTCCTAAAGGAAAAATTCTGCTGCTTGTTTCTGTTAACCAGTAACAAAGACAGACATGTGAGTTTCCACTTGCAAGAGGTGTATTGGTTCCAGTTGCAACTGCACACAAGAAAAGTGGTGAATACACTTGGGATCTCTTCTCTTGGGTTCCTGTCCTGCTTGATCAGCTCTGCAAACACACAACCACTGCTAGCAACTGCAGATGGAAACACTAATCCGCCAAGTAACGGTGATTCTTTGGACTAATTCTAGGAGACAGCTGAGAGTCATCAGATTAACAGCATTTTCTTTTTCCTGAAATAAACAGCCAAACAAAGTGTAAGTATTTGTAATCCTATTCTGCTCAGGTGAAACAAGAAAAATCGGAAGCCAAAGAATATAGATCATAAAATATGATAGGAAGAACCTATTTTTAAATCTGTTAAATATTTGCAACAATTTGATTTGGGACTTCTTGTTTTTCTTACGAGATACAGAGACAGTTCTGTTGACCATTACATTGTTCATTCTTGTACAAATGAATTTCATATAAGGAGGCATTTTCCTTATTGGTGAAAGCTTTAGTTGCTGTTTTGTTTCTATTCACACAGTATCCACACTGCTACAGTAAAATACTGTGTTTGTTTGAATCCACTCAGATTTGATTTTATTGGCCTCCCAAGGGATGACCCCATGGTTTATTTCATCATTTTATCTGGATAATGGATGACAAGTTAAAAAGTGCTAGGACAAGGCTGCAGTGCTAGATAAAGTCAGATTGTTCAAAATTATTTAATACCAACTGGACTCCAGCAGCCCTATGGTGAGATGAACTTCCTTTCTGTGTGAAGGGACAGCCATAGTCTCATTTCAATCTCATTGAAATAAGGTTCGGATCTTCACTTGAATGTGATTTTTTGATGTTTTGTTGAGCTTTATCGATGTGTATCATCTGGCACTGTGTTTCTGAAAACAAAGCAGAGATACATGTTTTATTTGCCTTTGTATGAGGCAAAGAAAGAGACACACTAATATGAAATTCTATCCCTCTGTAAGAATATTGTGACATGGCCATAGTGCAGATGACTTGGCCAAATGTTTCATGGTTCACCTCTGGTTTGTAGTCTCTTTTGTGTGTAACATCTTTAAAAAGAAATTCTGCTTTGTGTTGCCACTTTAAAAATCTTTCTCTCTCTCTCTCTCTCTTTTTTTTTTTTTAATACAACACAGACTTCAAAATGCTTCTTTGAAACAACTGAGGAGTGAACTTTAATTCATGTTTTTTAAACAAAGGTTATATGAGACTTACAGAAGCTTCACAAAAGAAAAATATCAGCAAGAATTGCACATTACATTTAGAGTGCTACTGACTTTCAAATTTCTCTACAGGTATTATTTCCCATGAATAGGAACAAAGAGCAAAAACAGTTAAAAAAGCATATTCAAATGTGTGCATAAAAAGGCATGGTAAATGAATACTGTTTAGTTTGCTGACATAATTACTGGAATGTAATTTTTATGAGTCGTAGAAATCTTGGCATTTTCACTGAACCAGATAATTAGACTCTGAATAGAACAGGGTCAGAATAATTAATACATCAAAACTAGATGAACTTTTTCTAATTATTTTTATTTAATCTCTATTATAATTATTGTTATACTCTGCTGAGCATGATTGCCTCATGTTCATAGATTTGAATGCTGTCTTATAGTTGCATCCTGGGACTTTGTGGAATATTAACAAACCGTGGCCTGGAGAAATTAGAATGGTGTCGTTTCATGATGGAATTTTAAATTGGAATTTTTCTATTTTTCTATGTAGTTACACAAATTTTTCTCTGCTATCATTAAAAAAATGAATTTTTTAAAAACAAAGTCTTTCAGTTGATTTATTTTTACTCCAAAAGGGAACTTCTGGAGTTAAAAGCAGGCATTCTTCCCTCCCCCTCTCCTGACTCCTACAATTTTTTCAGATCCCATCATTTTTCTTTTAATTAGATTTTTTTTTTCTGATTGCATAGTTTCTCTTCAAGCTTTTGAAACATCAAAGTTAAGAGCAGACTCCACCGTTTGAATTCAAACCATCACTCAGAAGCATGGAGAATAAGGAGTGCTTCTGTAGTCAATGTCGATGTAATTGAAGGCATGTGAGAGATTTTAGTCTGCATCATTTTTTTTTTCATTCTTTGGGAAGTATAAACATTATACATAACCACAGAGACTGCCATCAGTGGGACTGATTCAACAAGTTCTCTGACATCACGTCTGCAGGACAGGGCCTAGGGGGTAGTTTGATGGCTAGAAAATATTTCTATACTCCTGTTATTCTATACACAGGCTATGACTAAGACAGTACACATGTAGCTGGAAGAGATATTGCAATTATAAAATCCTGCCCTTTGCTTTAGATGTCAATGTTTGTGATATCAACGTGAAATGTTGCTTGTTCACTTCTGGGTAACTCCAGTTATGCACTAATAGCTATTCTTTAAGGCTTAATTTATGGGCCTCACTTTTGCACAGAGAAATGTACGCACTCATTGTAGACTTGCACTGACATAATCAAAAAACAGAAATAAGAAATCTGTTAACTTTCAGACTTAGAAATCCCCACAGTGGTTGACCACTGACAGATTTCTCTGGAAAGATTAGGGGAAAAAAATCAGCTTTTGATTTTTATTTCTTCTAGTTTCTAGTATGTGATATTATTGTGGGCAGGAACCATTAGCAAGAAAGAATGATCCAAAAAGCATTGTTTTCTGCTTTTTTTTCTTTAATTATTATTTTTATTTTTCACTTTAGAAAGCCGTTTCATAAATGCTGTATTTAACTCCACTATATTAGATCAGATCTGCTGACCAAATCTAATGAAATCTGTACTTCTTCTATTTCACACATGAGTTCTGTGGGAATGAACACAAGGTATTTCCTCAGCTCTCTCAAGCTCAAGCTTTATTCAAAGCAAACCAACCTACTTTTTATCCCTCACCCACTCCTTCTCCCTAAATATGAATCCCAGCCCTTGTCAGATTTCTTTTTACAAGTGCTAAGAATGAACAGAGATACCTGAAAAGATAATTGACCATCTTCCCTTTAAGGGATACACAAGATGACAACATCTTCTGTACCAAGAATTTCTGACTAATCTCCGTAGGATCTCATATGAGACAGGCAGCAGTCTGGGAAAGAAACATGGCCTCATTTTCAGTGTAATCCTCATTCACTTAATGTCTTCACTTAATCTCCAGGAGCATCCAGGTGTATGGTTGGAACAGGTAAACAGACAACGAGGGGACAACAAGCCCAGGCTGAGTTTCTTGTTAATTACAGACTCCCTTTTCTAAATTGCTAGAAGAACACAGAATGTATGCACCCATAAACTTGCAGGCTAACAGGGCAGATGCTGCTCAACTGTTTATCAATTATATATAGAATCATAGAATTATTTAATCATTCAGGTTAGAAAACACCTCCAAGATCACCTAGTCTAACTGTCCACTTACCGCCATTATTACCCACTAACCGTGTCACTCAGTGCCACATCTACTCTTTTCTTGAACGTCTCCAGGGGGTGATGACTCTACCACCTCCCTGGGAAGTCTGTTCTAGTGTCTGACCACTCTTTCAGAGAATTAATTTCTCTTAATATCCAATGTAAACAGCCCATGGTGTAACTTGAGGCTGTTTGCTCTCATCCTATCACTAGTTACTCAGGAGAAGAGGCTGCGTGTAAACTGTGATGAGTACCATAATGGAGTAAACCTTGTAGGCTTGACAAATGTCAAAATATTCAACCTTAAATCATCTCAAGGAAGATATTGTAATCTGTTTCTGTTATTTCTCTGTAAACACGATGAATTATTTTCCCCATCGTTCAATCTACTCTGTAGCAATAGGAACGTCAAAGTGCCAGAATTTACCTACATAGAATATAATCTGCAGTTGCAGGGGTACTGATGAAAACTTGCGAATGAGCCTGCCTCTAGCTCATCTTAGATGAATACGTGACAAATAGTGTGCCACAGAAACTATATACTATAATCCCAAGCTTCCTCTAGCATACCCAATCATCGTCCAGGTGGTTAATCTGCTGAACTACATTAGTTTATCACAAGTACTTTTTCCTCTAATGCTAAAGGCTGAGAAAAAAACTGCCCTCAAAGTCTGTGGGATGGTCCTTTCTCTAAGTGGAAATAATTTTTCAGCCTCTTTCTTATGTTGTTATGAGCAACCTTTACCTTAAATGAAGCTGCATTTTCAGCATTTCTGAACGTACTAAAATGGTACAATCAAACTTGCACAATTCTGCATGGCAATCTATTTCCTTGCAGCCTGCTCTTGTGATTAAAGTTCTGTCCCAGGTCAGCGAATTTATGACAGATATCAGCAAAAGGTCAAACGTCCTGGCTGTGGGAGGAGGCAAGCGTGAGTGAGTGGAGCGGGTGGGAGGAAAGAGGACGGTTGCATTCAGGCACTGAGGGAGCTGAGGAAAACATTTAAGAAAACCAGATTAACAGGAAAAAAACAAAGTCCCATGACTTAAAAAAAAAAAAAGTAAACACAAAATAGAAGTATAGTTGAGTTCAGGTTTTGTCTATTTCACATCCACTTTCCCATTCATTCTTTCCATTAGCAAGCTGTCTGTCTTCTCTCATTTCCTTTTCTGTCCTTCCAAGTTCTTATGCTTAATCCACTTTCTCAGTTTCCTTTCTTCCTGTCCCTGTGCTCTTCATTTTGGGAAGCAGGTGAATTAACACAAAATTTTGTAACTGTTAAAGGCACCTAAAAATCCTTACTTTAGATGTTAGAGGTACACAGATGAATAATATATTCATTGCTGTTCTCACAATCAAAATAGAAGCTTTCATAAACTGCGATTAGCAGCATAACCTTTAAATATCCACTGTAGGATGAGAAGAATCATGTCCAAGAAGGGTGCCTTCCCCTAGTTCACATCTAGTTCACATGCAGAGGGTTACAAGGCATTCACTTAATGTTAGACAGCACAAATTTCCCAGCAACTTACAGGAGATAAGTTTCAAACTGTATTATTTTACACTTTCTATCAGAGACTGAAGTGGAATTCATGTGCAGTTTTGTTCTACACGTCCCTCTCCATTTCAGAGATGAGCGCATCTCTGCAGTAATGAAGTGTTTCATCTGCAGCATCTCAATGACTGTTTCTAGAATTTTCTTCAATTTTTTTAGCCAGGCCAGGTGCTGGAGTGAATGTTCTCAAAGGCACTGTTCCCTCATTCTCAATGCACCAAAAAGAGAATTTCTGCTGATTTGTAAAAAAAGACAAAATTCCTCAGTTTTGTTTGCCTTTTTCACCATCCATCTCTATAAAGGCTACCTGGTTATTCCACTTCCACAACTCTGACTTCTTCCCCTTTCCACTGAAGAAGTAAAATAAAGCATTGCCTGTCAGCACCTACATCTCAGACCCAGGCTCAGACCCAGACTTGAAGCAGTCGGAGAGTCTCAGTTCTTCACCATAGTTATAGATAAAAACAGAGATGAACTCCTACCTTGAAAAATATTTACAAAATATTATGTTCAGTGTTGAGTCTCCAGAATTCTCAACCAAAAAAGAACAGTGAGATTCCCGTTATTTCATCTTAAACACTGATCTTGCAGTCAGCAAGTGGTGCTAAATGTCTCCAGGTACAGTCCATTTCATTCAAGGGAGGATCATAAAATAGGTCAGCTGAATCACACCACAGAAGTGTCTATCGCTCTAAATTGTCAATAATATAAAGAATATGATGACTACCCGGAACATTTATTAAAAATGTGCTGTTTTCTTCCCTGTCTTTGTAAACATTAAAAAAACTTCAGTTTTCAGATGTGGAAAGGTTTTCAATAGATTGATTAAAACTCATAGCTGATATTCTCCCAATTCATTAGACAAGAAAAGAGCTACAATACCAAACCAATGACAAAATAAGATGTGTAATGTTAATATTCAACCTATTCTGTTTGAATGATTGTAATTTTGAGTTACTAATAAAATCAAATTTGTGAGTAGGCATGATTCAGTCACTGGAAGTAGATAATCAGTTGAAAACTTTCTCTAAGCATTGGATTTGGTTGCTGTGGTTTGCAGAAGTGTAGGCTGTTTGACCTTGCACTACAGGAGAAAGCATCCCTGTCTCCTTGCACACAGAGGCTTCAGTTTTGTCTCAGCAGCTGGATGAAGCAAAGACACTTGTAAATTACAGGTCTGTTAATCTTAAAAGTAGCATTGTTTATGTACTTGGTCCCACAGCTGAGAGCAGAAGTTTGTTAATGTTTCTCGATGCTGCATAGGTGTGAACAAAAATTAATGATGGTTAGACTAGATGGTCTTAGTGGTATTTTCCATATTTGGATTCTATGGATCATGACTGTGATTTGATGATTCTAATGAGCCATTGAAAAATCTTCATGTTTCCTGAACAGAATCTTCAGGCACAGCAGATGTATAGTTGGTAATTCCCACTCTTAGCATATTTTTTTGAGCTGAAAGGAAAGATTAAGGAACAGGAAGGCTCTATCATGTCCTAAATGCTGGAGTCTTTTGCACAGAAGATCACAGTGACTGGAGAGGTTGTGAACAGCAGGACCTGACAGATGTATATGAGATCCATACATATAGGATCAAGTTGCTGAGGCTCAGCAGCCAGCAATACATATTGTGAAATTCCCGGCCTATACTGTACAGAGCCTGAACATAGGAAAAAGCTGGGCAGTACTTATCCATTCTTTGAAAGATATTAAGTCTAATCTTGCTCTGGCAGACAGCAATGGAAAAGTTCTCAATAGCTTCTCTGGAAGAAAACCAGGTCCTAAATACTGAAGTACTTTACACGGAAGATCACAATGACTGGAGAAGAGTTAAAAGTGTTAGTGACAAATGTTACCATTGCCATCCAGTGGTACCACAGGCTACTGCATATGTATGCAAAACCTCCTTGCACCGTATCACAGAAAATCCACTATCCCACAGACTTTGTGGGCAGTTTTTTCTCAGCCTTTAGCTGTAGAGGAAAATGTACTTGTGGTAAACTAATTGAGTTAACTACAAACTACTCTTGTAGTGAGTGCATATGATTGTTCTGAACTTTTCTTTCAAATGAACAGAAAGCTTGATAACACCAGTAATGAGTTTAAACAGTCCAATTTAATCATTTTCGTACAAAAATTTCTCTCTTCTGCCTCTCTTTCCACACAGAAAAATGGACTGATTAATATATTCTCCTGCTTTTGTGAAGAATCTGAGTCCTTACTAATTGCCAAATAAATCTGTACCTAGAACAAGAAACATAAATACAAACAGGAAAAAAAATTTACATTGTTCGAACTGGGAAACATTCAGTTAAAGGGAGTAGCATGCAGTGTGAAAATTAAATGTTACAACTAAATCAAGAAGGTGATGAATGTGATAGCTGACTATGACGTGGTTCCCATCAAGTAAGTGATCCCAGTCAGGCTGGGTGCTGGAGGCTGCTATGTGAAAAAAACATACAGTAATTAAAAATTTCAGTTGCTTACATGTAGTCATATGAACCTGACTGACCACCATATTTCATGCCTCTTTCCTGTTATTGTTATGCCAATACAACCTAAATAAAGCTGACACCACTGCTAAGTTATAAGACAAGAAGCACAAGACAGTGAATAAAGTTAATGCATTTCAGTCAGGGATGAATTTGACCCTCTGGGCTATTTCATATTTATAAGATTTACACTTGGCATCAGATTCTCTGGTGCACTATATTTGCTTTGTAACAAGAAGGCAGAGCAGCTGTGAAATATCCAGATCATTTAAAATGGAATTGTTTTGTTCATGAATTTGACCCCGAATACCATATGGACTGGGATGCTCATTTGATTTTAGCAGTAGTATTACTGCCATAATGTTTTTTTTGTTGTTGGTTTGTTTTTTTTTTACATTTTAAAATAATGCATCTTTAGACGTTTAGGAGCCTCATTTACTGCTTTATTGTGCACTTGGTATGGCTAAGCTTTCTATAAAATTTTTGTCTGAAAAGTCATCAGCACAAGAGTAGTAGGAAATGGAAGACTATTAATCTGCTTATAATTTTGTAAGGGTTTGAGATCTTCTTTGTTACGATGAAAACAAAACAAACAAACAAAGAAAAAAAGGAAAAAAAAAGGAAAAAAAAAGCCCTCTTAGGACACCCTACTAACTAATCAACCAGACAACCCTCTCCACACAAAAACAACAAGAACAGCTCCCACAGAGGAAATTTTCTCCTAAATTTTTAACAACCTCCTTAAGATGTCTATGTTTCTCTAGAGACCATTAAGGGGGTTTGATGTGACACATGCTAACTTAATTGTAACAACTATCAAGTATGATTATGGGTATAAGATTATGAGCTCAACTTACCATGGAGAGACCTATATATCTGCTCTGGGAGATGAGAGAACCTGTAGCTTGACAGTATACCCCGTATCAAGTAGGCAAATACCCCATTATAAGTATAAAAAATAACCAAGATGATAGTTTTATAAATTACCATAAAAATCATGATATTTAAAACATTCTGAAAACATTTCCTCAATTATTCTTACAATCATACAATCATTTGAGTTGGAAAGGAGCCTCAAAGGTCATCTAGTCCCATTTTTGTTCAATGGACAGCTAGATCAGATGTTCAGAGCCCCATCCAGCCTGACCTTGGATGTCCCCAGGGATGGGGCACCCACCACTTCCCTGGGCATCCTGCTCCTGTTCCTTACTACCCTTATTACAAAAAAAAATCGTTTGTTTTAATATTCCTGCTTTGAGAAGTTTGACTTTGATATAGAGCTGGTCCACTTTTTGTGGCATTCTAAGTCAGGTATTGTCATGATTGTTCTTGAACACATTTAGCCTCCAAAAGAACCACATTAAATACTACTGAAGGAATGAATAAAAGGGTTCTGGTGAACTGAAGAAAAAATGGGAATTAGTGACTCTAGTATTACCTCACTCATGTTTGCACTGGTTAATAAGAGTTATTTTCTGGTAAAATATAACAGAAATCATTACAGAAACTTGTTTGTGCAAGATACAGTTTTCTTGAAACAAGTGAGAGACTTCGGAGTGATCAAAAGACTACCCTAAATATCATAGTTTTCTATTCAGACCAGATTTATCTTGCATTGATTTCTATGACAAAAATGTTATATACACTCATCTGGCCCTACAAAAACAAAATGTACTATGGCATTCTCTTGCTTCCCTCTGGGCAAAAGGTGAGATTGAGAATGAATTACATGCAACACATTAATTACACATACATTGCACAAATGGAAATGAAAAAAAAAAAAAAGTAAGGAACTAGAGCGAATATGAGAAAGTACCTAAATATGTTCGGAAGATCAAGTGATAGAAAGCTAGATTCAACTGATACACTGCAGGCTTTAAAAATACTAGGTCAATACTAGCTGCAACATGGTGAACCAAGTGTTTTGAAAAACATCTGGGATAGTTTCTCCTTGTGACTAATAATGTTACCAAAATTCCCTAGAGGAATTTGAACAGAACTTTGTGCAGTTAGGAGGATAGAAATATGATATACATAGGTCGCTCTGAAAACAATGCCTCCTATTTTTTTCCATGGAAACTGCAATAGACACAAGTAAGACAATAATACCATTTAATAGAGCAAATTCTCAGCTACAAAACACTATTTTTCAACATATCCATCATCACGAGCTATGCATTTTTTCCACCAATGAACAGGAGCCTGTATACTGTTCTCATAAAACAGACCTCTTAAAAGTTCTCATAAAAGACCTCTTATAACAGGTCTTAGAAGAACTTGTGTTAAGGCAAGGAGCTGAACTTCTTTATTTGAATCATTTGGGTCCTAGATCTTAGATATGATTATATGATTATATGTCAGTTCATTGTGAGAGATGTGTTTGAATCAACTGGAATGTATTCTTGTAAAGAACAAAAAGGGTGTGCAAAATGAATCAAAGCAAGCATATAAGCACGTGCCAAACTCAAGGTTTCCATACCAGTCTTATAGGTTTTAGAATCTGATTTAGGATTCTTCATATTAGTTTCTGCAATACTTGCCATTCTGATTATCATAACATACTGAGGGCGAGAAAAGGGAGTAAACATGGCAATGAACATGCATTTTTTTGGTTTGACTATATTCCCATTTGGAATTACTGGTGGAATACATGAAATGTTCCACAGAAATGTTCTTATGTATTTTCAAGATGACTGTTTGATCTGAAGTATTCACACATATGTAGGCATGCATGTGTGTATATATGTTGGATAGGAAGTGTGGCATGGACTCAATGGCACAAGACCAAGGGTCAGAGGCTTTGCTCTTTACTCTAGATCTGCCACTGATAACAGTATTTCTGGAGTAGTGTAACTCTTCTGTGCTCACATTCAATTATAATACAGAAACATTCCTCTGCCTTCATCATAAGCACTTACATAGAGCTATATCTGTTGGTACCTCCTTTATGGAAAAACACATGGACAGTTTTATAGAAAGAGTAAAGAATGCTTGTTTCTTCAGGTAGAAGTAAATAGAGGGATTAAAAATCTATTCTTTAGTCATTTATTTTGTCTCAAATTCTTTACCAGGAGATAATATGGAGTAGTAGGTAACAGAGCATCAATATGCAGCTTTATGGACATATTGCAGATGACTCTGCTACATCTTTTAACGGATGTTAGACATAATGTAAATTCTAACAAAAGTGCTTTCTGTCACAAAAATCTAAACAGAACAGAGCCAAGTCTGAACATAGGTAGCAATCCTTGGCTATGTTTCTTTCTGAGTCTTTTATCTCACCTTAATTTTAAGGGGTAATGTTAAAAAGAGCATCCGTATTTTCATTCAACAGGGCGTTCAAGCACTTGTTTAACTTTAATCTGTTGTTGCCAGAATAGTTTTCCAGGTTGGAGATGGAGTCATGTTCAAATATGTTAGTGAACTGATGCTTAATGAACATACTACCGCTGAAAACATCAGGTTCATAGAATCAAAGATTTTTAAATTAGAAAGGACTCAACTTCCCCTAAAACAAAAACCATCACATTTATTCTACTTGCTTATGTACTGGACCCAGACGTTTAATCTGGGTGCTTAGTAAGGGGACAAAATACTACCACTGTTTTTTAAGGATCTATATGATAGTCTCAGATATCTGTTTTTGAACATCTCCTTATGCTAGGGGGAATTAATTGAAACTGTTGCCAAAAGTCAAGATTATTTGTCACAGATTCTCCCACACTTGTCTATGAACAGTCTACTGACTCATTTTCAAATTATCTGTCTCTTTTATGTACTATTTTTTTTCTTCAGTTCGGTTCTTCAGTTCCTTCTACTGCTTTTGGCCTTTTTTGGTAATTTTTTTATGATTCTTCATTTCTGTGCATGGACATTTTAATGATCTCTCTTCCTTTCACCACCTCCATCCCACTCTCACCCCCAGTTTTCATAGTTTTGTTTTGCCACTTTGTTTTCCTTGTGAAATCTGGGAAACTCAGGGAAAGAAGGAAAGCAGCTGCAGTGTGTGGGCTGCAAATAGGACAGAAACCATTGTCTTATTTTGAAAGCAAAGTTATTGTAATGTTGATGATTTGCATTAGGAGAAGTTTAAATACCTCAGTACTTTCCAATTCCTTAGCCCAGTTATGAAGAAGACCTAGTGTGACTAAGAAGACTTAATAAAGAGCAGAGATCTCAGAGAATATGGAAAATTAAAGAAATGCACTGAAAACCACTGTGATATGAAAAATGATGGTGCAAATAACAGCATCAGTCTACTTCATCATAACACACAATGGAGAAGTAACTTGGATAAAGATTAAAAGCATATAGGAGAGTAAGGTGAACTTTACTCGTGGGCTTGAAATAAAACTGAATAGTCCTGCTAAATGCCTTTGGAAACCATGTCTCTTTATCCCACTGAAATTTTAGTTTGGAAGGAAATTATGAAACTTTTCAAACTGAAATTAAGGATTCAATTACTCATAAAATACTACCATCAAAAAGGCTTGTTTGATTTGTTCATTGTTTTTTTACCCAAATAAAGCTTTCCTATCAAAACCACAAACAGATGTCCAAAGTATAGTCTTTCCGATTTTTTTTAATTTTTATTATTATTATTTATTTTATTTTAATCTTATTTTTAAAAATATTTCTTTGTTTACTGTTTCCCACCAATCCAAGTTAAATGTGTCAGTAGGAAGGCAGGTGATGAGTGGGAGGAACAGGGCCTCTGGTTGCTCTTCCCAGTGTCTATAACACTAGTATTTAATCTGCTTCTAACCTGATAGAATGAATAGAATGAATGCCTAAAGGGAGGCCTGATCTTTGAACTTGTTCTCCTGGACAGTTGAGCTCCAGCTTTAGCAAGAATCAAGATATAATCTACAATTTAAAATAGGTCCTTACTGAAAACACCACTGCACGTTGTTCAGAGATATCCTTTCCATTACTTTGTTTAGATGTTTATCTGTCATAGGGTTCTGACAATGATAAAAGTACTGTGCAGAGATTTCTCAACTATGACTAGGGCTAACTGAAGACTCCAAATCTGTGAAACCACAAAGTCATGCAATACCATCAGAACAACAGGTCAACTAACCCAACAACTAGCCACAGTGACGTAATAATACTACTTGTATACCCAATCTCTGTTGTCACTCCCACCTATTCGTAAATAATGTGGGTACATTTAAAATTCTTGCATAGTATACAGGTAGATGGAAAACTTGATGGCAGTATCCAGCACATCTAATTTTGTCCATCAATGTTCTTGAGGTTAATGAAAAAAAAAAACCCTAGAGGAAACTGAGTCCATCATAAAGTAGACATTTTGTGTAAGTGGGAATTACTGTCCTATGGAAACACCTGTATTTTTTGGGGACTACAGAGCGGCCTAGATGACTAGCTGGGACTAGGCAGGTTTAAATGAGGTGTGTCCCAGTTTCAGAGTAGATGCAAAACCAGCAGAATACTGTTTTTCTTTCCATGCTCATTGTACTTGCTGAGTCAATGTAAGCCATTTCTGCAAACATCAAACACTGTCAGTATAAATTGTGTCCACGGAATGGAAGTTTTTAGTACAGCAATTCCTGTAATTCCTATAATACACTTATGACTTTAAAGTGTAGATGAGAATTCATTTGATTTATTTGCTTTTTTAATCTTCCTTATTAATTTTACTTTTATTATAAATAAACTAGAGATTTTGTCACAACCTATGAATTTAGAATGACTTGTTTTTAGTGGCATCAAGGCATATAATCACTTTGACAACAGAAGTCAAATCTATGTGTTTATCAAACAAACTAGTGTCCATCAAGTATTTACTATTTTAATTTCTCAGAAATTCAACGATCAGGTCACTTTTCCTACCATGTCCTTCTTTGCTTAGTTTGTTCATGAATTTTTGAGCTTATGATCTTTGCTTTTTCCCTACCTGTGAGAGGAAGGGAAGGTATTAAATCATGCCTTTTTCAGTGCTTAATCACAGCTTTAATAAAGTTTCCTTCCTGGTTGGCTGTGGCACATATTGAATTAGGAAGCAATCTTGTCCCAGATCCACAAACATACTGCCAACCTTATTTCCTCCACTTAATGTAATCCAGTTTAGGCCTGGATAATTGAAGACTTTTGTTACTCCCACCATGCCCTTTTCACATGCTTCTTCTATGTACAGTATATAAGTCATTTCTTAACCCAGTTGTTCTTTCAAAACAGGTGGTCTCTATTACATTTTTTTGGATTCTGACTTTGCTTTCATTTACCTCATCATAAATCAGTAGTAGCTCTACCAATCTGAATGGTGTTATGTCAGTGTAAAACTGATGTAAATGAAAGGAAAGAATACAGTATTATTTCCTGCTACTGTTTTATCTGCAGGAGGTGGAATCAAAAGGAGCTACTAGTTTGTATATACCCTTTCTCTCACTTCTATGCTCCATTTGGGGTCCTTCATTTTAGAAACCATTTCACCTCTGGGTGAACTGATTTTAAATATCTGAAAGGACTATTAAGCAGTAAAAGCTGAATCTGTCTTCCAAACTGGATATATCAATGGGATTTAGGAGACTTGTTCCTACCTTCTGCATGAAAAAGTGGATATGCAATCATATTTCTACTATTTAATGTCTACAGTCCTTCCTCTTCCACTTTTTATGAAATGGAGAAGATGATTGCTAGAGACAGAAAACTGCAGCAGCTGAGTAAATCACTGAGCTTGACATTGAATTTAATAGGTCCAAGATTTGGCCATCAACACTTATTACAGAAGTATGAATCACCTCATTGAACCAGGTCCAGTCTTGTAGACAGTCTCTTCACACTTTAATTTCCTGTAGTAACCATTATCTAGAAGAGGGGATACTCAGCAGTGTTTAGAAATAAGACAGAGATTAAAAAACTTTTACCTAATCTCTTCCTCTGGTCGTTTTTGGTTATGCTTAACATTTTATCTTGTTGATACATTCTTTCATTCAACAATGAATATCCTATAGCAATCCTCACTGCAGTGTGGTAAAGCAAACAGGACTGAATAACATCTGGAACATTTTTTTCCTCATCAATAGTTACTCAGAACAGAATCAGAATACAATTTTTTCCTAAAGTTTAGAGTAGTGGAGAAGAAGGAAATTACAAATGACAGATTCTAAACAGCATAATGATGTTATGTTTTTATAATTCAATCAGTATCAGGGGTGGGATGTGTTGAAGAGAGATAGAGGTCAGCTCATTGGAAAAGACCCTCTTAGATTAGTGTAAAAGGTAATAGATTTGCAATATAATTTTTTTCTCTTTATTTCTTTTCAATTTGTGTACAGGTAAAAACAAAACATTCTAATGAATGTGCCTTTTCCCAAAATTTACAAAGAACATTACTGTAAATGGAGTATTTCAGATTTAGTGCAATGGCATTTAGCATCATTGAATCCCTCTGCCTGAAATCAATATAGAATATTTTTCATTTTGATGAGCTATTGTTGCTCTGAGTTTCAGGATTTGCATATCTTAAATATCTGAGAGAGCATTTAGCCATCAAAACTAGAAAAAGTAAAAAAAGGCTCATAAAACTTTTATATCGTAGCATATGAAGACTAACTTTGGAGGGTAACTTTCCACCAAATCCAGAGTGCTGCTTTCAGCCCTTCAAAGGAATTTTTTCGTTCATGTCAGCGCTAAACATTTCAGTGGTACTGCCTCAGGCCTCTTAGGATGTGTGATCTGAACCTTTCGCCTCTGTTTACTTCAGGGGATTCAGTATTTTAATGTTTTTTTTTTCATCATCATTAGAACAACACAATACAGCATGATCATCATCATATGTTCATCATGGCATGACAAACAAAGAAGGACTGGTTGAGGATGTCAAGGTTGGGGGCAACATTAGCTACAGCAATCGTGAGATAGTGGAGTTCAAGATCTTGCTTGGAAGAAATAAAGCAGGAAGTAGGGTTGCAACTCAGGACTTCAGGAGAGCCAGTTCAACCTCTTCTAGGACCTACATGGAAGTATCCCATAAGTTCAGGTTTTGTGAGGTAAGGGGGCCAAGAGAACTGGTTAACATTCAAAAGCCACTTCCTTCAAACTTAAGATCATTGCCTAAGAGTAAGAAATCAGGCAAAAATGGCAGGAGACTTATGTGGTTGAACAAGAAGTTCACAAAAAAAACCTCAATTAGAACAAGAAAGTCTACAAAATGTGGAAAAGGGGTGTGAGCACTTGGAAGAACATAGGAATGCTGTCAGGATACACAGGGATGCAACAAGGAAGTCTAAGAGTAGCATGGAATTAAATCTGGCAAGGAAGGTCAAGGACAAGAAGGACTTCTTTATACCAGGAGCAAAAGAAAGACTGGGGAAAACATAGGTCCACTGCTGAATGAAGTGAGTACCCTGGTAATGGAGGATACTGAGAAGGCAGATTTACTGAATGACTTCCTTTCAGTCTTTTCTGTTAGGACTGACTCACTCAGGAATCCCAGACTCTGGAGGTATGATATAGCCTGAAGAAAAGAAGACTTCCACTGGATTCAAAAGGATCTGGTCAGAAATCCTCTAGGCAAACCTGGCACACAAATCCATGGGCCTCAAGAGGATGTATTCACAAGTTCTGAGAAAGCTGGTGATTGCTGAACCACTCTATTGTCTGTGAAGGGTCACAGATTATAGAACAGATTGCAGAGCTCAGAGGGTTTTGATCTGTGCAGAGTCCAGTTGGAGGCCTCTGCTTAGCGGTATTCCCCAGGGATTGGGGAATAATCGCATGCACCGGTGTAGGCTGGGGGATGACCTGCTGGAGTGGAGCTCTGAGGAATGGGACCTTCTTCTTTACAGTAAGGGTGACAGAGCGCTGGAACAGGTTACTCAGAGAGGTTGTGAACTCTCCTTCTCTGGAGCAATTCAACTCCTGCCTGGATGCCTATCTGTGCGACCTGTACTAGGAAGTCTGCTTTGGCAGGCAGGTTGGACTAGATGATCATTAGAGGTCCTTTCCAAACCCTACAATTCCGTGATGGGTCAAGGAGAACAGGAGAGGTGCCTGAAGAGTAGAGGAAAGACAGTGTCACACCAGTCTTCAGAAAGGGCAAAAAGTAGGATCTTGGAAATTATAGGCCAGTTGGTCTCACCTTTGTCCCTAGGAAGGTAAAGAAACAACATATTTTCACAGAATTGGAGATTCACAGAATTATGGATGTCATCTCCAAATAAATGCAAGAAAAGAAGGTTATCAGGAGTAGTCACCATGGATCCACCAAGCGGAAATCATGCTTGACCAATTTGGTAGACTTCTGTGATGTCATGATTGGATGGATAGTTGTGAGGAGAAGCAGTGGGTGTTGTGTGTCTTGACTCCAGCAAGGCTTTTGACACCGTCTCCAAGAACATCTTTGTAGGTAAGCATAGTAAGTGTGGGATACATAAGTGCACAGTGAGGTAGATCGAGAACTGGCTGTCATATGGCAGAGTTGAGATGGCTGTGATCAGCAGCACAGAGTCTAGTTGGGGGTTTCTAGTTAGCGTGTACGGATTCCATCATTTCAGTCTCCTTAAGAAGTGATTCCATTGCATAGGAAATAACTGAGGAGACAGAGTGGTTCAGACATGTCAGCAGTTTATGATGTGCTTCTGCCTGGTTCCATGACGAATGGGGTGAGGGGATCCATGGACTCACGCCCCGGGAAAGGAGAAGGGAACAAAGGAAAGTGTAGGGAGATGGGCCTAAAAACAAAACAGAGGAGGAAAGTTAATTTACTAAATAAGATACTGGAACGCAAAATAACACAATATAATACAATTTACTTGGAATTGTCATTAATAAATCAAATAAAATGAGAGAAAGAGTATCTGAAAACCAAAGGCCTTACCCTAATGCTGAAGGTGAGATGGCTAGGGAGCTCACACGCTGCCAGGGTGATCTTAAAGGAAAGAGAGAGGGATCTTGTGTCTTGCCAACAGTTTTATCTTTCCCTCTGAATGGAAAACAGAAAAACATAAAGTAACGCGAAGTCCTCTGGGGCACATAGTTCTTCTCTTCTGAGACACGTATACCTGGAACTATCAATGATCCATGGAAGCATGGAACATTAACTCTTTAACTCCCAGTGTACTACATCATGTTATGATGTAGAATACCGATGACAAAAAATCATAAAACCATGACAGGACATTTTTTAAGGAGGTGACATGAGTTTTGAGTACTCCAGGAACTAGTTATGCCTTTTTTTTTTTTTTTACTAATTAACTAATTTGAAAAAATACATTTCCTCTTTTAAGAAATCTTGCACTTTCTTCTAAGCACGTACTCAAACCAAAGTAGTCTATACATATGTTTGAACACTCTTTAGCTGGAGAAAGAACTAAGCCTGAACCTCCCACATCATTATTTTCTTATTATTTGAAAAAGAAAGTGAATTTTGGAAAGTAATATACAACTACATCTCAAAGGGAAAGTGGGACCACCACTCTGTCTTTGAGAGAAACAGTTTAAGCAGTAAAAGCCAAAACAAATGTTGGGACTATTGCTCTTAGCTAAAAGTAGCACACTTGCTTTAGATACGATGTAGATTGGTATACATTTCTACCTTAATTAGGTATAATGTCTTGACATACTCTAGACTTCGCCAGTGTATAAGTATGCACATGTACAAACACATAATTTGGTCTTGAGACATAGAACTGTGCACTTAATAGGTCATTATAATGTTTGACCATTTAGTATCAATGCTGTTATCCTGCCCTCCAGAGCAAAAACCCATTACTGAATGGGTACAGTGATATTTAATGAAGTAAGTACCTACATCCCTCACCTCCTTATTTTCACTTGCAACATGAAGGTGAATATTTTGTTTACCCACCACCATTACTCATAGGTCTGGAAAAACACCCTTATGAGACTAGGAGGGCTGATTCCAATCTTGCCACAGTACAACATCAGATCAGACTGTGGGGACAGCACCTAGTCATGCTGGTATAAATGATGCAGAAGCTACCTTTGACCAAACTGAATCTGAAGAAGACCCCTATGGAAAATATCTAATGTGAGCATAGGAGCAGAAGGGCTATATGGCTCAGTTAACTATTTCAGGCGCTCCTAGTGGTGTGGCTTCTGTGGGTGAGATGTTCAGGTTTCGGCCTATGAGCACATTTGTTTCATCTGTGTTATGAGTATGAAAACAAAGCCATGAAAAGGAGTGGGCAAGATGGCTTGATGTGAGTCATGCCAGAAGTCCAGGCAGGTTGCTGCCACCCAACACATTGCTCTGTGCTTGGGCTAAGTTAACTAGTAAGAGAGATGTGATGTGAGTCAGGTTCGGGACTTGTCCAAACAGTTCAAAAAGCCTGCGAAAAATATTTCTGAGATGGGGCTGGATGAAGGTGGGAGTGGGGGAACAGAAAAAGAAATGCATACATGGTTCGACTGGGTGGCAGTCACAAAATCTTAACTTCTCACCGGGCAGTGACCTTAGTATGTTTTCATGTTTATCTAAAAAGCTAAAAGGTATGTGATTGCTCAGGAATGAAAACACGAGTAACATTCAAACAGAGGAAAGCAGAAACAGCAGTTTAAGAGGCAGGGAAATGTAAACCAGCACTGAGAAACGTTTGACTTCGCCTTTTCTTTCTGTAGAGGTCATGGCTGCATTATATTGAAACAAATAGGAATGACTGAGCAGAAGGTTTTGATAATGTGGAGCAGAGCTCTTCTAGGGATATTTCTTACCATCTGAATTTGTAAGAGCCTAAAGCTAACAATATAAATATGACCAGGGTGAATGGCATCAGATTTTTCTAATCATAGAAGAAGCCCTGAGTTCAGAATTTCTGGAATAGAAGTAGCAATAGTGAGAGTCAGAGCTTGTGAATGTGCTTTAGCTTGATGTGTAAGGCCTAAGGAACACCATGTGTTGAGAATATTTAACTCTTTGGACTTCTTTATAAACATCAAATAAAATCATGACCATAAATACTTTTAGGCCAACATGAAATAAAATAAATTAAGGTTAAAAACTGTTTGGAGGGAGTGTTTTGTTTAAAAACATGAGGGCAGAATCTGAGAGGATGTAAATTAAGCTAGCTCTAGTGAAAAACAGCAATTTAACTGAGGTGGATTGTGCCTGTGATGTTTCTGAGGTATTGCCTTTATACATATCTGATTTGATAAAACTGCTAGCAAAGCAGATTCACTGTGTACAGACACAGACAGCACGCTGCTTAAACAAAGGTCCTGATTCTTATCTCACACCAGTTTCACACTGGTACAATCCCATTGCTACCAGCCATTTTGTTCATGATCTATGCTTGCAGTTCAAACCTGCATCAGCACTGGGCCCAAAGTTTCTCTGTGAAAACTTGGGGAGAGAAAAAAATTGCAAAGTGGGAAAAAAAGATCAATTTTTCATTTGACATAAAGTGAATCGTGTCTTCCTTCTGGGATGTAGTACCTTTTCCCACTGTTGGCTCCATTTCCCATAATGCCCTTGACCTCAGAGGTCACCTGTCATTGGAAGATGAAGCTCTGAATAAACAGAGAAGACCCTGTGGTGTCTCTTATCTCTCCGTTTTGCCTCAAATCTCCGGGTGGAGTTTTAAATTATTCATTCCGTAGTGCTCTCTGTGAGTTACAAGTCTCCGTCACCTGCCCCCCCTTTACTTGCCCATTTGTGAGTGAAGGCGGTATCCTTGGGAACCTTATCAGAGATCACAGATTCAGGCTCCAGAAATGAAATAAAAGAGGAAATTGGCTGTATTAGCATAAGAGGAGTCAGCCTGGAGTTGAATACACACATCACCCAGAAGCACCACTGGCTTTTCTTATCAGCAACGTCTGATCACCATGTCTTTATACACACATGCACACAGACACATATGCACCACACACATGCACACGCACACACTCCACTCTTTAATTTCACCAAGCCCATTCCTTTGTTCCAGCTCATACAAGGGAACACATGAAATAAGGTCAGATGGCATAAGTACCCTGAAGCAGTTTTTAAGGCTTCCCAAGTTCTCCCAGGTAAAATAGCGTAAAACAGCACAAACAATTTTTTTTTTTATTTGTTTGTGGTTGTTTGTTTGCTTTTTACAGAAATGATGATAATACAGTAGTCTCCACTGGAAAAAAAAGAAAAGTCAGGAAAAGATTTCAGATAGAATAGTTCTGTTATTAGTTCAAGTCTGATACCTAGACCAGTCTCTCAGTTTCTCTCTCTTTCTGTAGTATCTCAACATAACACAGAATCAGGGCTTATGAATCTGTTTTACAGAATACAAAAATCTGATAGCCATATAATATAATTGCGTACTTTAAAAAAATAATACTATGGATAATTTTTAAATGTAGAGGTAAACATTTATGCATTTGAAGCAAATTATTTTCCCTATGCTTTTTTTACATGGTATTGTTAACTCATACAGTATGCTTATGACAATCACTGTACATTCTTTCTTCCAAATCAGAGAAGTTGCACTGCCATCTATTAAGGAAAATAAAACTTCTACTGTTTATTTTCCATGGCATATTTTACTGGAATTTTTAAATGTTGCCTTCCCTAAATGCATTGGAACATTTTTCTGTGTATGGCTCTGTATTTTGACATGTAGCTTTAGTGATGTCCATTGAGCTTCTCAGAGTTACTGTTGTCAGGGTGGCATCTGCTATCCCTCTTGCTATTGAGTCTGGTAACTGGAAAAAAAAATATCAGAGGAAACTATGTGAAGAAAGTGGAGAGCATGTCCTGTGGGATCAGCTTTACTCACATTTTCAAATCTTTTCTCTCCATCTTCTGAAAATTAACAGAAAAGATTTTCCATTCTACAGAGCACTGTGATTTTGTCAGTATTCAAATTTAACCATTACTTTGTATGATTTTACTCACTGAAATTAAATCATATGTATACAAAACTAACCTCCTTAGTTCTATGATGAATATCATCAACATTTCACAGTAAATTTGCATTGGATTTGAACAATATCTATAGTAGATTGAATTCTGTAGCCTTTAGGTGAGCAGAGCTTTAAGTGAATTAAGGAAATCCTTAGTTTTATGGATGGAAACAAGATGAAAACTTAATTCCATCTTGATTTGGGGGTCAAAAATGAAATAAAAATAAAGAAAAATCTGTTATGTTGAGTCCATTTATTATCTCTGAGATTTTATGTTGGAGTTGTTACTTACGTAGACAACTAGAAAATATCATTTCTATTGTCTTCATTCATGTTGTTGTGGATAAAAGATTAGATTATGGTTCAATAATCCTTTCCTCATACTCAAATAATGCCTTGATTTTCTAGGAGTATCTGCATCATTGCCTTTTAGATCTGTAGAAAGGCAAACTGATGTCCTCAACAACCAGAGCAACAAGTATCTGTGCTTAGAGATCTTCAACTATACTCAGTGGAAGGGGTTGTTATTATGTATAGAACCAACCTTAATTGGACTACTGAGTAGGAGGCATGATATATTCATTTATAACCATATGCAGGACAGATGCCAAATTATTCCATGAAATGACTGCGGATCTACTGAAGTTGTTGGCAAAACAGCCATTGACCTCAGAAAAGCCAGATCTACACCCTTAATATCTACCTCTGCACTCATGCAGTATTTGTCAATGTAGGAGGTCATGGTATCAGAAGAGGGTAGCTAGGAGAAAGATGCAGGTGATAAGAATAACAGGGTTCACTTTGAGTTATAACATGCAAATCTGCAGCTCCTTATTTGAATATTTTGTGCTAATCCTACCTAGAGAAATGCTTCTGCTTGCAGCATCAACAGCAGAACATGAGAAGTGCCATCACAGCTTCTATTTGTGACACTTGAGGAGGTTGAAAATGAAAACCTAAGTATTAATCAAGAAGTTTGCAGATGATATATATTTAGAGCATAAAGGAGAGTGGAAACTACCATGGCTTCTTTTACACAAGATCAGACTCATATCTTTATTAATTCAGCCCATCTAACTGGATGAAGATTCTGTAGGTCTCCTGTACAGTCAATGAAGTTAAATATCAGTGAGGTTAGTTATACCCTCAAGGTATTTAGTTACATCCATGAGATGGAGAGAAACTGAAGAAAAAATAAAAATTAAAAAAAAACGGTCATTCATCTATTATTTCAGTATGCTTAATAGAATGGCCAGAGATCCTGAACTAAAAGGTAAAACGGATCAGAAAGTTATCATCTGCAACAATTCTACCAATAAAATTTGTATCCCTCAGGTGCAAACCCAACATTTGGTAATATGCAATGGGTTTTATGTGAATCAGAGCTGTTTTGTTATATTTTATTAACTCAATTCTTTTACAAGGTTTTGTGGGGTTTTGTTTGCATGTTTGTTTGTTTTCTTCTGCTAGAAATAAAAAAGTTTACCTAGGTATCTAATGGGTCTACTTCAGAAACAAGGATATAACATGGACAGCAAAAGCAGTCTTCCCTTGTATGAAGTGTCTTGAGACTAGGCTTTTTCTAGTCATTGACATCTGAAACTCATGACAAGGTGTAGCAAAAGCAATATTTAAACTTTGCAGATATTCCTAAGGTCAGTGGAATCTTTCTAGACATGAGATTCTCTCCTTTATCCAGACATTCTCATATTTCTTACCAAGAGAGCTGTAGCACTGGTTAACATTCTCACAAGACACGGAAAATCCCACAGACTCTGCAGACTGGTTAAAATCACCGATTTTGTTTAAATCAGTGTTAAAGCACCAGATGAGGGAATTTAGAAACCTTATCACGCAGCTGGGCATGTATTAAGAATTTCACCTTCTAAGTCACTTTGTCTTATTAAATATGATTTTAATGAAAAATATTTACAGAAAGGCTTATAGTGCTTGAGGATTTAATGGAAAAGAGCTTCTCTTCACCTGATCTAAGTGCCTTTTTTCTGTTTAGAGAATGTTTCTTCCTTAAAAGAGACCATTGCTTTTAACCCTCAAGATGCTGAATTTTTCCTCATAAGTTTTCTGATTCTTCAAACAGAAGGATTTTACACTGATGTTTTACCATGTAGCGAAGTGGGACCTTTTGGAGAAAAAGTAGCATGTTCTCTATAATTCCACAGTTCTACAGTTTCTAAGTTAAATACCTTAAAAAGACCGTACTGTACTGAAGAAGTCTGAGGCAATTCTTTTTTCACCAAGCCTTCAACTTCTCTCTAAATCTAAGCCACTTTGATGTACTGGTTATATATAGTTCAGCTTTCTTTCTTTTCCCAATCTGGAGAACCACAGAGATATTTATTTTTCAAATGAAATGTGATACGCTGATGCAATCACATATGAGCTTGGCAATCAGTGTTCTGGACAAGGGCCTAAAGGTAAGGCTTGATTCAGCTTTTTCAGTCTTGAACAAGTCTCTCCAAAGTGTTATGTCAGTCTACAATTACCTACAGTATTTCCCCACTTACTGTGGGGGCTGGCAAAATGGATGGAAATCTGGAGGGATTGAAATCTGTGATCTTCCTTTTCTGCAATATATGTAACATATTGTGACAAGTTGGCCATCTATTATTTACCCTTCAGGGGAAATAGGAGTCTTATTTCAGGAATTAACTAAGAGACATATTATTTATTCCAATAAATAATAGAGGCTGGTGTTTCTGTATAGAAGCATTACTGCAAATATGCACGTGTTCTGCAGCTTATGAATTCATTACATCATTCTACTGATAACAGACCTGACTCAACAGGATTTCTTAACTCTGAACACCTGCTTTTTTTTGACACCTCCCCCACCTCTTGGATGTGTTCCCACGTGAAGACATGGCCATTGCCTTGGAATTTGATTTATAACTTTTGCATCTACAGATCTCAAACCATGGAGTAGGAGTTGGAAGACAAGGTTTGCATTTCTGAACTTTTCACTGATGGAAAATGAATTGTTGCCCTTCTGATATATTTATTGATACCTGTAAAAAGACCAGAATATATTTTGCTATCTCATATAAATAGAAATCTTTTATCGAATACATACTATGTAGTTTGTCATTCATGCAAGGCAGAATATCCCACTATATTTATCTTATGTGCAAGCTAGATGTGGTGCATAAGACATTGTAACTTGGTCAAAGCTATCCTCCCTGTTGGTGATTCAAACCTAAACCTCAGTGTTCCAGTTTCCACACCATTATCATCATCAGATAGCTTTTGTATTTTGTTAGTGTCTGAGGATAGTATCTAAGAGTTTTTTTTTTTCCAGGGGGACTAGGCTCTGCATCTATGCTATGAATCACCCAGCAGATACATGGATATAGAACAAAGAAAGTCTATTAAGATTTCCAGAGATGGTCATCATTATATTTCCATTTCCTAATAAAGGCTTAAATGTTTCCTTTTGCTTTGAAGAAATGGATACCCTATTTCTTATCAGGATCACGTACTTGTGTAAGCCCAAAAGAGGTCCAAGATGTTACTTCTGGAAATGCCCACACATTTTCATGTAACCATTACACTTCTGTGAGAAACTGATTTATAATTACAGATATACAAAAACAATTCTGTGATGGAGGGGTTCCAAAGGTATGCCAGAATTTTGTTCTCATGTACCAGAACCGGTCCTTGATGATTTCATTTTGACTAGTAACAAGAAGTGGTTCAGCAGTCATGCAAGCAGTGTATTCATTCTCCATATCCTTGATTCACAGGCTGTATTCATGCTTCCAATTACCATTTCTTACAAGGAATCTTTAGTCCATACGAAAACCTTTGTAAGAAAATTTCAGAAAACCTCATATGAAAGAGATTTCGGAGATGGGGCTTCATTGGTAAATGCAAATTCAGAAAAATAGGCTTTTCTTGAAATGCCAAAAACAACATGTTCAATAAATTGGATAAGACATGCCATCTTATAGTTCTTGTGATCATTTTTGAAGATAGTGTGCCATACTAAACTCCTGCTACAGGTTTCAAAAGCAATAGCAGCTTGAGCTTTCATTGTTTAATGCAGCTGCTTGATTAGTTTACTTATTTATTTATTCTACAGCAGCTGATATCTTCTGAAGAAACAGTTTATAAATTCTTGATGTACATACAATGATCACTGAAGTAAGGAAGCACCAGTCAAGAAGGAGGCCCTACCTGAAGCACACCTGCTTTCAATGTTCTCCTTTTAATGTGAAATGTATTATTTTAGTAAGGAGTTTTCCTAGATGCTCTGAACAACCTTCCGGAATACAATAGTCCTCACTGATTATACAGGGAATCATAAGGAAAGGTAGGCAGCTAAACTTGGGCAAGAGGATTAGGATATTTCAAACTATTAAATGTAGTGTGACAAGGTACCTAAAGCTCCACTGTTGTTGATACATCCATTTTGATAAAAGAACAGATAGTGAGTTAATGAAGGATGGTACGTTACTCTCTTCTTTTGTATTCATTTTAACACTCAGGTTTCAATTCAATATAGCACGTGGCCTTGTTCATTGAGTCTGAATATTTCAGTTCTCTAATTCTCATGCTGTAGACACATAAATTTTATAAATGTATGGAAAATAGATTATATTTCCCACAGGATGATGTTATAAACTACAAACACAGCTGCTTTAAACTCGTGGTTAAAAATCAGAAGAAAGTAAAAAATAAATGTATGCAAGGTGTATTTTCTAAGTTGTGCAAGGATTATAAAAAATATTAAATATTTGAAATATTAAATATTTATTATATTGGTTAGGGTGTTTTTTCTGTGTCAAGTAGAGTGTTTTCCTGATGATTGCTCTTTATTTTGTGATACTGACAATTGCAATGGTAAATTAACAATAGTAGCTTAGTGCCCTATGTCTGAGTTTCCAAGCTAACCAACAAAATTCTTCAGTTTTCTTTGTTTCCAAAGCCCTATCCTCAGGACCACTCCCAGTTTACACCAACGTTGATAGTGCCCTAAGAGAGCTATACTGATTTGCATCAGGCAGTCTATTTTGGTCTTCAGACTCTACAGGTACATATACTGCACTTTGACTTGAAGAGTGTGATTGGAAAACAGAAATAAAATATGCAATTACTGTTGAATTTTGCAAATCTTAAAGCTATTCAAACATTATTATATTCAGACAGAAAAATATGGGACTGCTGATAACCAGACCACCCTGAAAAAAATCTCATTTAAAACTGGACTTTGGAACTTTTACAGAGGAAAAAGAAAAAGGAAAAGAAAAGAAAGGAATACTTGTTTCCTTTCACCCACAATGCTGATGTCTATTCCTACTTGCTTCTTTCACACCAGTGCATAATGTCTTTGTACGCTTATCACAATAGCCCCCTCAGTAAATGAATATTTTTATTGCAGTAGCCTTTGGAACCTTAACAAAGAAAGATGGGTAGATTCCCACCCACAACATTAAAGTTTTCCTATTCACTGACACAAAACCATGTTCTAATGTTTAAACAAACCCAAACGCTTGGGAAAATTCAGATTTGACCTCAGTGTGCATGTTAAACAGTTTACATTACAGCAAACTCTAGTTTTCCCTAATGTGTATAGCACGTTGGAACTTTGTCAAAACGGAACAATTTCAAAGCTGTATGATCTTCACCCAGGGGCCTAATTGAAACGGCATGAAAAATATTTCTTTTTTTTTTCTTTTTTTTTTTTTTTTTTCTTCCCTTTACAAAGCTGGGTCTGAAGTTGGGTACTCTCCAAAAAATCTTATGAAGTTGACACAGTTTTACCTCCAGGTCCTAGAACCCTAAAGCTTCCATGGTAGAAATTCAGAGCAAAGGTCAGACGGAGGAAAAACATATTTAGAAGAAGTATGACAAGCCAAGTTTTATTCTACTTGAAAAACCAGTTTTTTTTAAGTTCTTTTCCTTTTATATTTGTTGTTTGAAAAGAGATCTGAAGAAACGCTGAAATCCCCATGTAAATGCATATATTTTCAAATGGGAGGATACCTATGCACATGCATATTAAACTGCATCTAGCTTTGGTGAGCAAACCATGTTTGAAGAGCTTTCTCAACATAAGTTAGAAAAATGCAGATGACACTCATGTCATTTCTGAGTCCCTGTTGAAGTTCATTTGCATCAAATTGGAATGAATGTGTAAAAATTAGATGTTTAATTTGTGGTTGCCAGTGGCATAAGAATTATGCATATGTACTATTTTCTTGCCAAGCAAAACACTTTTACAATAACTGTTGTATCTCTATAGCCCTAACTGCGCTGTACATTTCAAGATTTATGTAATAGTACTGGATTATCTACTAAAATATATATCACTGGATGGCTAGGGATTTAGAACCCAAGAATACTGACAGTACAATCCAGAACATTTCTCAAGTAATTGCATCTATATGTATATGTGATATATAACATAAAAAAAGTTTAAACACACTAACTTTGCAAAAAAAATATAGCTCAGCTCTGTTGAAGCATTTTAATACAGAGGCAATCTAAATGTTTAGGAAAATAATGCATTGCTGCATGTACCTACATATACATAAAATATAGTAGCTCAAATAGTTTCATTTATGCTCATTTATACTCATTTATTCTAAAATATCTTCATTATTTTTTCAGGGTCATTCTTGCTTATCACTTTTAAAACTGGATTGTGAGAGGAAGGAATGGGAGGAACAGGCCCTCTGATTCTCTAATATTTTCTGCAATCAGTTATTTTTAATATTTCTTCCATCTGATTAATTGCATGGGTGGAGATATCACAGTTTAATTCATAAAATTAAATCCAGAGTAGATTATTGGATATGCTTGCAGATTTTATGAGAAATTTATATCATCCAAAATATATCAGCTTCAGCTTGCTCTTGCAGATCAAATGCAAATAGTATACAGTTCTTTGGTCAAATCCTCAAGTGGAGAAAATCAACTAATCTCATCTATATCAACTGGGGATATGATCTCTGGTTTAATCTGTGGAAGAATTTTCCTGGAAAGCGTTTTCCAAATGTAACGTTCAAGACCCTAACTTATGACATGCTTCGTAACATGCAGATTCCCTCAAAACTTGAGAGCACATCTCAAACTGTGATTTGAGACTTGAGGTACATGAAGTTAAATTCTTTAAAACACTCTCTGAATATTAACAGGGAAAGAGAGATTTCACAACTACAGTTTCACAACATATTAAGTACTTTCAGCTACTGCCACTGTCAGAAATGAGGGTCAGGGATTTTGTTTCATGTTAAAGGATCTTATGTCATGTGTAAATGTGTCAGATAGAAGGCACATATGATACCTTTATCCATTAATTGAGCACTCTGACCAGACTCTTCAGTATGACAGATTCTTAAGACTGATTATTTAGCATTTACCAATCCAGATGTACTGTATTAGTTTCAAACAGGAAGAAAAAATAAATAAAAAATAAAAAATAAAAAAAACCTCTTGATGTCTATAATGCTCATATTCTATAACTTCCCATAAAAGATCTTAAATAAATATACAGTGACTAGAACCCTGTCAGTTGCTGTGTATTCTCTGATCATCTGTTTGAACCAGATGAGCATTATTTTATGAAAATACAGTTCACCCAACCTTGCAGAAAAAAATTCTGGTGGAATTTTATGATGATTATATGAATTCTATAAAAGGTATTTTGAAAAGCTACTTGATCTAGTTGAGAGTGGCTACTTTACTAAAGATTCCTGATTTTTAAAAATGAAACAGGTGATTTATCACAAATACATTATTTAACTAATTTTGCTTATTTTATACTTGTTTTTGGATTTGGATAGCAAATGAAAACAACCAATCTTGTTATTTCTGATTCTTTAAATGGTGGCCTACCTGGAAGAATTTATAAACAATATAGTAGAACAAACCTTTTCAAAGTAGGTCCAAAATCTTAGAATTGCCTCAGGGTATGACAAGAAGACAGTTCCTACCTGGACACAAAGGTGGACACATAATCAGGGACTCCAATTTTGATTTTAGGCAAGAATACTGAAGAAGCCCAGTCACATCTGCAATTGGATTTCCCCTCAGGACAAAGAAGCCACTGAAAACAGACTTCTCATTGCAACACATGGGGAACTAGGCGAGTAACTAGGTAAGTAGTACACAGTTACAATGGTTAAAGGTATTCACTCATGCACCTGGAAGCTTAGGAAGGAACAGGCACTAAAATATTTTCTCTATCCCTTAGTAGAAAAATAAAAAACAATACTTTTTCTGCAATATGTTAGAGAAGAAATTCTTCCCTCTGATTAGTAATTATGGAAATAAATATGATGCTGGGCACCTGATAAATTTCAGCTCTGATATTTGCAGTGAAATTCTTACAGAAAAGTTCTATGTGGTCTTTCTTTTTTTTCTTTCTCATGATAGCTGAGAGTTTAAGTGCATGGATACAAGGAATCTTGCACCTCAGTTCAAATATTTTTTTTTTTGACCTTTTATCTCATACAGCTTACCTACATTTTCCCACGATTTGGAATCAGTCATGACATTCAGATAGCCACTGTCCTTCTCACACCTACATTGTGTTTTCTAAGAGTTGCCCTTATTTACTGTTTGGGATTTCGATGCTGCAGGCTGTAAAGCAAATTATATGGGAGCAATCACTTTTCATTAGAACTTCAGCCAACAGAGCCAAGGAATTTACTGATGTGATCAGTATTAGCTGAGATTATCTCTCTCTCTCTCTCTTTTTTTTTTTTTTTTTAAGAGGTGCTGGCCCACGCTAAATGGTTTGCAATGTATTGTTTTTCATGCTCTGAGATTTGCTGTTGTACAGAAATAATTTCTGAAGCAGGGTAATTGTCGCATGTATGGCCTTCACTTGAAAGAATTGCAGGCTAGGTAGTAGAACAAAATTCACTCTGTCTGTTGAAAGGAATCCATTAAAGTAAAACAAAATCAGCCATTTCTCTGAAGTGTATATTAATAGTGTTTTCATTCAGCTAATTATGAATATATTTATACTTTATTAGAAATATTATGTTATGTAAAAATAAGATTAAATTTCTCCCCAGACTGAGTAGTTGATTTTGGTTTATTCTGATGAAAAGACTATATTTTATGTTCACTTCTATCAGGGCAATCATAAAAAAAAAACCCTGGAAACATCAAAATTTGGTAATAGCTGCATTAGTTTGCAAATGTACATTAGTCTCCTTACTGAAATGTAAAGAGTCAGTGACTGCTGACTTGAACTCCTCATTATAGTGCCTTGTGCTGCTACTGTGAACACTAAGGCTTGATGAGAACAATTATTTTAAGATATTTCCCATCTATCCCTTTCCCTTATTTCTGTCCAAGGGTCTTCCAGTGGAGCTTCCAACACAGTAATTATCTGAACTCCTCAAGAACTCCTAGTGTTTTGAAAACTGTAGCCATTTTGCATTGCGAGGCATGTGTTAATTTTGTATATATCATTTTGATTACAATTGAGTAGTGGAATAAAATCTTCTGGTACATTAAGGACCATGTAGATTTGAATGGAAAGACATAGCCACTGTGGAGGACAAGTGAAAACAGAAAGATACCAGAGTACAGTACTGGGGCTTTTCTGGTCTACCAGCGAGGACAGATTTCAGTGAAGTGTATAACCATTCTTTGCTGTTCATAGTCTCGCTACTGAAGAAAACACATTTTCAGCTTCTCTACTTTTTTTCTTCTAAGCTCCCAGTATATTGTTTGTATTTGGACTTGAGGTAAGTTTCCCAGAAAGTCCTGATCACACAGCAGAAACTGTACTGTCTCAAAGGAGATACAGATCGTTCCAAGTCAGTGAACAGTCACAGCTCTTTCCTTGATTTCATCATGCAAAGGAGAGTGAAAACATCTGAAAAAATGGCAAATGAGTCAAATTTCATGGAACATGTTATTCTTTTCCAAAGTGCACACTTCAGTTTTCAAAGTGAAAAGGGTTTGATTTGCTCATTCTAGGATGATAAAATAACTGAGAAGATTAAAAAAAACAAGTTATGTTCTAGCAGCCAGAATGCTGCTTGTGACCATGTCTGTAGTATCCTAATGGCTGGTACTGCTCAGCACTGAAAAGCATCTTTGTTAAATCAATCTTTAGAGACCTTCACTGTCCCCTCTCTCCTGAATCTCGAACTTACTCAACCTGAGCATGGTCCCATGTGTCTTGTGTATTTTGGTGCTTGGTTCTTCTGTACTTCATCATAAAACAATTCCTCTGTCTACTTCAAACAGTTATCTTTTCTTAATCTTCTTGCTTTTTCACTCAAGCCCAGGGGAAACTGGCTTTTGATTTCCATGGGTTTCTCTATGTTTTTTTTTTTTTTTTTAATGAAATATACATATCCATGAGGACCAAGGAACTTTCTATGCTTTTATATGGAATACACATGTCCATGAGGACAGAGGATCCCCTGGTTCCTTCTGATCCCACGTTATCCTTCAGAAGGTAACACTTCCTATAAGACTGTTAGCTTTAACTAGTTTCTGGATAGCCTATCTCTTACTATTGATTAAAGATGAATCTTAAAATAATATCTTAAAAAATGAGCAGCTATTTTTATACACAATTGAATGAGATGAACATCATTTTAGGCACCTCATTTTAAACTACTAATGTTAAAAAGGAAGGGATTCCATCCATTCCCTGTGGAATTAATCATATTTTATTAAAATGGTGATACCAATGATGCATCAAATGTAAAGTCTCTTGTATTTTTTCACACTGAACATTAGAACCAAAAGATTTTTATTCTCCTCATTGTTTTCCGTATTCAACTCCTTATTTTTCGCATCACTAGGCATTCCCATTTTCTCATGTACTTCTGCCTACATACCTCTACACTATATCACGAATGTTAAATCTTCTTTTAGTAGAATTTACATCAGAGAGATTGTGGATAAGGGTGACGTAACTCTCAAATATATTTCCCTTTCATCTAAGTCACTTGCTACCAATCTTACAACACCTATTGCTCTGCAGTACTGGTTTGACATTTCTGGCTAATCTGTACTGAGAGATTCATACTCTATTGATTAAAATATGAGAGGATTTTTTTTTTCACTACAACAAATGCTGGAAGAGAAATACCATAGATTTCTCAGTTCTCTGTCAGGGTAGTAAGCCTAGAATTAGAGCTGTGTAGAGTTTTCATGTCTTGTTTTACAAGCCATGTTTCAATTGTATTATTCAGATATAATTTAATCTCACACATTTTTTCAATAATTTCTGATCTCATTGTCTGTTGTGTTACACCAGCTGTTCTATGAAACTCAAGAGCAAAACTAGACGAAAATACTGTCTATCTTCTGACAATAGTTCCTTTAAGATGGATAAAAGAAATGGCTGACAATCAAAAAATGTGACTTCTTTTAAATCTGTTATCCAGAGAAAAGAGTACTGAAATATAATGCAGATGGTGTACATTTATTGTCAGTGTGGACTCTTTAAAAATAAAGGAAAGGAACAGTCAACTTGTTTAATATTCTCATAGGTAGTGTGATAGCATGGGCCTCAGGACACCTTTGTTTATCTTCTCTATCTACAGATTTCTTATCCTATCTGAAAAGGGTTTCTCAAAGACCTTCTAGTAGCAAATAGTTTCCAAATGTCTGTGAAACAGCAAGAACAGTGTTTTCCAGCATCACAGGGGATTTACACATGAGAAGTGTGATAGGTACTTAGAGAATATCTTGGCTGAGAAAAAGCCTACCAGAACTAAAAGACGTAAGGACTACGTATTTATTCTTGAGATATAATTGTCATTGAGAAAATTCCAATTATTTAGACCACAGCCATAAGAAAGAAAAGAATCAACTCTGTTTGAAGAGGATTCACAAATTCAGCATGCTTAAGAAATACATGTTACTAATTAATAACAGTTGCTTTATTTTGAGTCTGGTGGGCTCCAGTGTAAAATTAAAAGTTCTTTCCACAATAAGTGTTGAAAACCTAGAGCAAAAAATACATTAACTATCTTCTAACAATCTTAAAACGGCTTTCCAAATAGGGGCACAAATGTTTTCTTTGTCAGTAGGGAGTCCCTTTTGACCTTTCTCTGACTTCTTCAATGAAGAATTAATTGTTTCTTATTACAAACATTATTACAGGCACCTGATTCTCCCCTTGGTGACACTGATATGTTTCAGGAATTACTCCATCACAGGCAATGGATTTATTCAAGTGCAAAATCAGTGCATATGAAAGCAGTACTGGTCTTCCTTTGGTGCCTATGATTTAACATGGAACAAACAGTCCCAACAGCAAGAGCTGTCTCTACTGAACTATAACAGTTTAACAGCTCAGTATTTTAAATTTATTAAGATTGATATACGTCCTTTCAGGTTTTCTTGATGTACGTGATTTCCAGACTGTTTCCTTAGCAGAAACAATGGAGTTGTTTCTTAGAAGAGAAATAACAAAAGTAAAAGGTCCACTTTGGTCATAACAACAACTGCTTTCTTGGAGATCTTGAGTCCAAAAATGTGTGCAAAATCTAGTTTTTGAAGGAAAGGAATAAACAACTTTTAATCTGTAGAAATTTATAAGATATGCAGAGAGAATGGATACCTTTCTGCAGAATAACACCAATGGGAAGAGGAATGGTGAAGATGCAAGGACTTGACTGAAATGAAGTAGGTAGGAAAGCTGCCAAAAATGTACTTTACTTGTGCTTCTCCATTCTGTAAGTAATGGAGGGATGCCCTCAAAAAACAAACAAACAAACAAAAAAAACTTTTCATCTAGCACATTCGCTTGTGTTTATAGAGATCTAATGCTTCTCCTACTTACACGTGTGAGGTGAAAGTGAGGTATAAGTGGCCAACAAAATGGAGTCAAGGGCTGACGATGCTGGCAGACTTCCTTGCTTAAAGCCTGTGGGCTTGATTCAGCAGCAAACACCATGAACAATGAAAAGGAGGATGCTGGGAAGTGAGTTATTTGAAGTGATCAAGTGTACCAATGCCCAGAAAGGCTAATTTAAAAGGTAAAATTGGGGTAACATAGAGTAGAAGTGTTAACTATACATAGTAAACACTCCTACCTTATAGCTGTTAGGGTGGTAGACTCATTCAGAAGTAAATGGGAATAAGTCCGCTTAGTTCAATTCAGTAGTTTGACTTGTAGTTACTTGTCAGAAAAGTCCAATAAGCCGAATACAAGCAATAACAATAGAAAGTTCGTAAGCTAATTGAATATGTATTCCATGGGAGGAAAAAAAAAAAAAAAAAAGAAAGAAACACCTAACATTCTTTGCAGGAAACATACACAAGAATAATGATCTAGATATTAACTTATGAAATGTTGCCTACAGTAAGTTACTGTTGCGTGTCCTTCTACTGCAGACAAAATGAATTGAATGCTTTGACTTAGTATAATGAAAATTGTCTGTATTTTCCTCAGTTGAAAAGCTTCATTGAGACTTTATATTAATGTTTCATTATATACGAGATGGGAGAGAATTCTACTTGCTTTTCTCTGCCAAGTCTTTTATCAGACAAGAACATGTATTTCTGCAGTTGTGTGCAACAGAACTGCAGATGTTCAGAGCCTGTATCCAGAATTATCCCTTTTCTTGAGGTCCCCAACACCAATTTCTGTTATATCTAGCAACAGCTATTTTATTACTCACAGGGAGAAGTTAGAAGGTTTCATGGTGATAATGTGTTGTTTTGACTCTTGCAGTAATTTAAGTGTGTGAAAAAAAACAGCTAAACAAAAATGGTTCGGCTTAAATTTCCATCACCACAGAGTCATGCTCTGAGGATTCTGAAGAAAATAAGAACCAGGAGATGAATAAAGATATGGTAAATTAAACCTCATTTATACCTGAAAAGAAAAAAAATATCAGTCTGTTTGTATTCATATGAAGAAATAGAATTGGCTTCTCACTAGATTGAGCAATGTACTATTTCCTGTTAAGGAAGAAGTAAAATCTAAATATTTTTAAACTCTGTAAACTACAAGCTATATAGTAAATTTCTTTCATAATTGAAACACAGAGTAGATAATAACTTTTTTTTTCTCTCCATAGCTGTCAGCATAAATGCCATTAAAAGCATCTCCCATGTTATCTCTGTTTCAGATGCCTTACTGCTTTGCTGAACTTTACATACATTACTTGAAACAAAATATTTCATTTGTCTGACTTGCTTTTATTACCTTTTGTATGGTACAGAAATAGTAGCTATGAGGGATTTTATTCAGAGTTAAATCATAGGGTGTGAGAAACTGCTTACACTAGAGTCAGTCGTACAAAAGCTTTGTCAGAGTGCTGTCAGGTGTTTTTTTTTTTGTTAGAGCAATTTGAAATTTTACCAAAAAATTGCTTTAATGATATGTTTTTTGCATTCCCACAGGCAGACACTGAGTTCAGGTCATTTGGTGTCCTTCAAAATGTCTGATTCCATTTGCAATTTTGTAAATGATGAGGAATCAAGAACTGCTCTACAAAGATCAGCCATCAAGGCAGCTTTGGGCACCTAATAAACAGGAACTTTATCTGCTGTCCTAATGGAAGTCAATAGTGTATTACATCAAAGTATTAGATACATCTGAGCAATGTAAAACCAGATGTATAAGAGCTCTCAAGGGATATTTCGGTGCTTCGGTATTATGCTACAATTTTCAAAATGTCTAGAGAAAGTCAGCATCCAGGTAACACATAATACCTATTTAAATTTTGGGAATATATCTCTGAGCATTCACTGAAAACATAGAATAAAATTATAAAATCCTTAAGATCAGAAAAGGTCACTGAAACCCGCTCCTACCATGCTCACTAACCATATCCTTCAGTGTCACACCTGCCTTTTTCTTGAACACCTCCAAGAATGTTCCCTGGGAAGTTTATTCCAATATCTCACCACTCTTTCTGAGAAGAAATTTTTCCTGACATACAGCCTGACTCTCCTTCTTAGCCTTGCATCTTTCCCACATATTTCTGGCCACTTTACTGGTTGAGACACTGAGAGCTCCTACTGCTGCTGAGAGACACTTGCTTCTCCAGGTGCAACTCTCTCTCCAGCAGCCATACAGGGAATGCAAAATGAACTGCACTCTCACTTTAGATGATTCATATAACTGCCCAAAGGCAGCAAAGTGAAACAGAACATCAGTACTTTCTTTAGAATCAGTTTGATTTTCGCAGAACACAGTATTAGCTGCATATCTGGCACAGTTCTACAAATGATAGAGAGTTCCATGACTGTCATACACTTTACCATGCATTTCATTCTATTCATGCATTTTACACATTGGGTACAATTTTAAGACGTAAATGGGTAACCTCTGCCTCACCTGAAATACACATTTTTTGTCACAGATTACACATGATTTAATTGCACATTTACCTACTGTACCTACAATAAAATTCAATGCACCACTGGGGGAATGCATATATACATCCAAATATCATTCATCAGCTAGACCAAAATCTGCAATGCTTTATTTGTCTGGTGTTTCTCTCAACACAATGGACGTGCTGCATTTATGTGCTATCACTGAAAACATAAGGCATCTGATATAATGAGGATGTAACTCAGAATCCTAAAACCTGCCCAAGCCTTAAAGTAATTAAATCATTAAACCTATCTCCATCTTTCTCTTTCTGAAGGTAATAAGACATGTATCCTCAACTGTGAATGTGCTAACTAAAATTAAAATATTTTTAAAAATGAAATACATATTTTCAAAGCCCAAAAGGAGTCATTTAATACTGCAAAAGAGAGAATAAATTGCTGATCTCTTTTTCTTTTTTTCTTTTTTTTTCTTTACAAATGGCTGGGAGTGTAATAATGTATTTGATTTTTTTTTTTTTTCCAGAGGTAATCTTAGATGTGGAGTGAATGAAGTGAAGTCTGTTATCAATCCATAACATCTGCTGCAGTGTCAAGTGATGAAATGGGTGACTCCAGAGCCCAAGACAGCTGGGATGGCTTTCTTAATGCAGTAGGGTATTGTGCAAACAAACAGGCACTGATACCGTCTATGGTTGTCACAATTATTCAAGCTGGTGATACATCTTCCTGTATTAGCTGCTTGAGAAGCCCTATTTCTTTTAAAAGTAAACTACTGTATAGCAATCAGACATTCTGGTCTCTAACTCAGTTGAGTGCAAACATAATAAAACATTGGAAATAAAAATAAATTCAAATTTGCCACCAGAGAAATAAAGCATAAAATAAGTGTATACAAGCTAGGAAAAATATCTACTCACAGTTTTTAGCGCTTAGGAATCATGTATACCATTCAAGCTGAATCTAGTGGCAAGATTATTCTGCATGTCTATAGTGCTTCCCGGTTACTGGGAAATCTAGCAGATTGTACAGAGGAGTCAAAGATTGAGAGCTGGAAAAAACAACCATGGATCACAAAGAACATCGGTTTGCCACTGCACGATAATTACCAAAATCACTCAAGGGAGTTTAGATTAAGGGCCATATTAAAATCCTTCAGATATAAGGCCGTAAAATTAATTTAGAGTTAGGGTCCTACACATAAACAGTCTTCAGTTTTAAGTCAACAATGCTTTCTTCTTCAAAAGTAAACAGGAAAAAAAAATGAATGCATAAAACTACAAAAGACAGATGCTATTAGAAATTAGTAAGACTCAGTAACTGGTTTCATGAGTATCTAAAAATCAGGATTTGGGGTTGAAGTATGACATTACACACAGAATTGTATTCAGCAGTCACCTTCAGGCTCCAAAAACAACACCAGAAATCATGTTAGAGAGAAATATATGAACCTAAAGCACTTTTCCTTTTTTTCCAAAATAAAATGATTCAAGAAAATGAAAACAAATTCTCATTTGAAATAAATTTCAGTTTTAAAGAGAACTACCATTTTCATCAGCTTTAGTATTTATTATATCCAAGCTGATTAATAACATGCTCAATTTTAATTCACATTCTAAATGAATAATAATAGCAACATATATAGAAAAACAATGCTTTCATGTGATACATACTGACACTGAGGCACAAAATATTTCCTCACATATCAGATGAACATAGTGATATATGTATAATGCAAATATAGCTTCAAGAATATGCTCAAATACAAAATTTTAAAATTAGATTTTAGATCAAACTTTATGTCTTTCTTTTTTTATATTTTTCCTCAGGACAAAAGAGGAAAAAAAAAAAAAAAGTATTGTGACCACTAGGAACAGTGCATTTAATTCCTTCTGTATATGTGGGAGAGAGGGCATGCAGACATGTGTAACTGGTTCCAGACTCACTGTTGGTGATGAGGTGAAGAAGGTAAGTTGCAAAATTAAGGGCAAACATTGGAAAGATTGTACTTACTCTGATGCTCTACCTCTCTAATGGTTTGAATCAGACATACAGAGATCCTTCTCACTGATTCCTCTGTCATATCTGTGGCATCTTGAAAAGATATGTGTTCTAAGAAAGTGGGTTGTTGTGCTTTTTTTTTTTTTTTTTTTTTTCTTGTTAAGCGAAGCTGGTGAGCAGTTTCCAGGTCAAAGAGTCTCCCTTCACTTTCACAAGATGAGAATAAATTGCTAAAGTGCCAATTCTTATGTTCTCATGAGTTCCAGATGAAATGAAAGTACCTCATTTGCCTATGTGTGGTATTGGCCTAGATGTGTTGTTTCTGACCAGGAGACTGGAAGAACCCAAAGAAAGATGAATAGATTGTACGGTTGGATCTGATTATGTCAAATCTCTTCATCTGATTTCATTTTTTTGAAACAGTGACTGCTGAGGGTAATTTTCTAACTTGTGACCTTTCAGCAGACCTTAAACTATTCCTGAAACATCAGGGTGATTACACATACATAGTTGTCACAAACTATCATAGAAGAGCTGTCAGGAGTGAGGCTGGGAGGCTGGGTGGCCCCTAAATTACTGTCCAGCTCATCTCAGTGTCAGCAAGGCAGGATTACAGCTTTGTAAAAATCAGATGGACAGTAGAAAAATCTGTTTTTCTTAGGCAGCAACATTACTATTGAGGCAACACATCAGCAAAAAGCAGTGAAGCAGGGATGCACAAGAACATGCTGGATCAGGTGAAGGAAGGATGGTAGACTAGAGAGAAGCCCAACTGCTTCAGCTTATCTATGAGAAGGAAAGTTCTCTGTCGGCATTTAAAGAGCAAGAGGGAGCAAGGAGATATTCTCAATGAGATGAAGGGCAACTCTTCTAGATCCTGGTGAGACAAAGAAGTACCAAGCTTGCTGGCATCAGGAGAACCTGAGTAGCTTCTTGCATAGTAAGAAATTTTCCATGGTGATTGAACAGGGTCTGTGAGAGACCTGTAGATTTAGGAGACTAATTTATGAACATATTTTTTTCTTACAAAAAAGAACTTTGTGTCATCATATTGCCACAGATGGTGGAATCAAAAAATTGTAATTGTTGGAAGGGACCTCTAGAGATCATTGATTCCAGTCCCCAATTATCAATCTTTCCCCCATCTTTTTCATCTTTCAAAAATATTTTTGATCTTAAAGCAGACTAGTGTGATATGGAGAAATGTCAAGTTTTCAGTATTTAATTGAAACTGTTAGATTGTATAAGAGTTTTCAAATGAGGTTCCATATCATGATCTCAATTAGGAAAGATGAAAAATGAAAAATTCAACAGCTACAAATGTAAAACTATTAAATCCATTGATGCTACCAAAACCATCTATGTGTTAGAGAGGCTGAGAACTGAAACCAAGAGTATTGCAGGTAACTTCCATTATTCATTCTGTCCAACCACTTAAAAAAGACTGAAATCCTTAAAAGCAAAGCGATAGCTTGCCTCTTCAGAAAATGTCTCCTTCCTCATTTTCAAAGCTTAGCTTTCCTTATGGAAAAACAACTGAGATATTTCAAGTAGATATTGATATGCCACATGGACCTTGGGAAATACCTGTTCACATCAGAGCTGCTCCCACCATGAGAAGGTGTGCCATGGACTTGGTTCAAGAGATTAAATGACTTGGCTTGCTCATTCTAGCTTTCTTGCCCAGTTTAGTCTCCATAAAAAGTAAATTAAGAAGCTCTCCAAAATTTCTTTAACTTATTTCAGTTACTGGAAAAGACTGAGAATTAGGTTTGTCACTTAGTAATACACTGTAATTGCAGGCTAGTGACAAACTCTTTCCAATACTGTACATACTCTTCAGGTCCTTATCTTTCTGATAGTTGCTCTCCAAGAAAGCCATGCACTTTCAGTTGATCTGTATTTTCCAACTTGACGTACAGGTTTATTCACTCTCATCATGAGAAAAATAGAAGTATTACTGCTGGTAAACATTTATTGTGCTTTCATTATTCGTTGTTGTGGAGGCTGAATCAGATCAAGCAGATGATCTACTCAGTTAAAGTGAAAGGACTGAATAAATTTGAAGCTCATCTTTTGTGAGACATAAACACTGAAGATTGGAGTATTCTGTATTCCTGTTCCTTTTGTACAAGGGCAAGTATAAGACAGTGTAGCACTGAATCAAGACAGTGAGAACCAGACCAAGATATTATAGTATGGCCTTAAGCCTCCAGCTCCCATACAAACCTATTTGCCAAGCTGCCTTCTGACTTCTGTTGAATTAGAAGTGTGTCATCTGTTTCAAAGTTTTGATTTCCTTTCGTTTGACTTTAAAATTTCTTTCCCTGCCTCCCATAGAAATTGAAATACATTTCTGGTGCTTTGTCATTTTAAAAAGATATTGAAAAGGATACAAAATATCTAGTGAGCAATTTGTCTGTGTAGAATAGTCTAATTGATATTGACACAGGGAGTAGGGGACAGAAATTGAAAACACGAATGTTACAGATACTTTGCAAGTAACTAAGTGCACGTACACGAAACCTTTATTATCATGCAGATATGTGCATATGCTCAAAGGTACCAGATTAAAATAAAACTGGGTTAATATCACACACTCTAAGGAAGTCTGACATCTTTTAAGGTGGGCATGTAGACCTTACAGGACGATCAGTGTAACAATTGAGGTTACGTTAACTGAAAATAACTTGCATACATTATGTATGTTTTTTCTTGTTTTCTAAATGGAAATGTTTGTAAGACTGGATCATTGCTCTTCTTTCCCATAAGAGAATGTTTCACACAAAACTAAATTTCTAAATATATTTTTGTGAATTTCTTTTTTTTTTTTTATCCAAACTCTCACCTCCAAATCTTGGGACTTTTTTGTTTAAAATTTCATTTGAATGAAAAAATAAGTATTTTATTTACTTATGTATTCTTTTCTATTTAAAGTTCTGCCAGCAATTTGAATAAGTGTCAGTCATTCTCATGCCTTCAGAAAACAGTTTCACCTGAGAGATCTAAAGGGTTAAATATATAAAAGGGACACTTGAGCTAATATGTCTTTTCTTCCTGTAGACCTTTTAAGCTTCTCAGATTTATCTACAAACTCTATATTTTCAGCAGGTGAGACTGAGAGAATAAAAATTTGGTTGACATTCTAGCAACAGAGAAGTAGTCCTACTTCTATTTTTTTTCTTTTCTTAGTCTTATTTCTTTTCACTTTACATGTTTAATGTCTCAAGTGGACTTGACCTCACCCAAAATTAATGTATATGATGAAGCTGGAATCATTCATATTGGTAGAAATATTTTAGAGATTCCATCTAAAATGTAGCTTCTACTTTGCCATGAACATCAGTTGCCATCCACTGAAAACCGGGAACATCTACTACCAGGTCAGATCCCTAAAATCCAGGCAGCCCAACTTGAGCTCATCTTCTGCCTTACTTGGGAAGCGATTAATTTTTTAAAAGCAAAAATGTTATGAAAATGTTATGCATGGATGCTGTGCATGCCCAGAAGATCTTAAATCTTGGAGTGACACATGATTCACCACAACCCTCATATTTGTGGGAGAATCACAAACGTTCCCTAACCCACTGCCTTCCAGGGCATGTACCAAGATGTATTCTGAGAAAATGACAATCAGATTATGTTTCCCACAGGACAGAGTAGCCATGGTTCTCATCTTCACTCAGTACAGAATGTGATGGAGCAACAACCTAACAATTTCTGATTAAAATCCTTCCTTTTTCACAGGCATTTGACTCCTCATCTACCAACGTTCAATAAAGTGCTTTATCCACTGTGAGAGAAGTCCTCTGGGAAGCTGAGAAACAGGATTCTGCCAGCTGTTTTTGTTGCGTCTCTTCTACTTTGAATGAAATGTTAAATATCCACTGGGAACATCAGTAGAGGGGTATTTCTTAACTACATTCTAAAAATGGGTATAGTGGAAGAAGTATCTGAGTTTCGGTTATAGAAACCTTAATAGTAATAGTCTTCTCATTGTGTTTTGTGAGTAGAAGATGGCTGCATGTGCTCAGCGGGGAAGGATTTTCTTGGTTCATATAACATATGAGCAGTATGGTTGCATCTTGCCATTCTGTCTTCAGTATATATAGTACTCAAATGATCTATAACATTGCACGTGAGGATGAAACTTTTGGCTTGATATCATTTGTTACACATCCAAGCATTTCAGTAAGGAATTAAAGTTGACCGTGCTCTTAGCCCACTGTCAGACCCAGGTAGCACAGGCTTTTCTTTGAGGAGAGTGAGATTTTCTGCAGTGTCCATTGCTTTTGCTTTTAAAAGCCTTTAAATATTTTTCTCAGCTCCATAGTGTATCTTAACTTGGTCATATGCATACAGTTTCGATGAATGGAAAAATGTTCCTCAGATGTGACTGGGGAGTAGGATGGAGATACTTGCAAATATAGATAGTGTTTTCAGTTTGCTTTGGGGCACTCATGTTTGTCATAGCAGAATTACTTCCAAAGCTATTTGTTCTGTTTACCCAAAATAGCTTTTTAATGCACTAGTTTATCTCATGCCAGTTTTGGAAGACAGTTTTTCTTAATGCTCTGTGCATGCCCCTGGCCATTCTAACAAGCCACCACCCCAAGCTGAACATTACATGTTAGTATAATTGTATGGACTTGATATTAATGACCATTGTTTTGAATTCACATGATGCCCTATCGTACTTAAATACAAATGATTCATGGCAACAATTTCAGACATGTTACTTAATACTCTAATTAGGCAAGATACCAATTTAAGCAAGAATAACATTATTAGAAGCTGAAATAAGGGTTCCTATTTGGTAAAACAATATATAATTTGTACAGAGGATAACAGTTTCTGAATCTGAACTCTTTTACAAATCTGGTGAGAAATAAAGCCTTCCTTTTTGTGCTACAGGGAAAGAAAAACTGTTTGTGAGTCCAGATTAAACTTCTAGAGTTGCTTTGGCTGAAATAAAATCTGAGTTAAAAGGAGGAGTTTGAATGCACCTCCGTATGTGCCTTCACATTTTCTAAATGAGTTGTCTCTTTCAAAAAATATGAACTTGTCTCATATTGATAGTAATAAACACAAATTCACTGACTTTTCATTTCAAAGAATGGTATATAGTAAAAAAAAAAAAAAAGCATATACAGGAAGGGGAAAAATTTCAGATTTGAATCACATAAAAAAAAGGGTTGAATACTTCTTTTAACATCAGATGTATCATTATAGGCCAACGTGAAATCACTTTTTTTGCTCTTACTTTCAAAAATGAAAGCCCAACATCAAACAAATTTTATCAGTTTGACTTTTCAATATTCCCCAGCTCTATTCTGTCCATCAATATGAAAAATCTATTAAGGATCCAGCTTTTCTTTGGGTTTCCTATATGGTCTTTCTCCATTTGAGTGACACTGTGTTTTGTCTTCTCCAATCAGGAATCAAGTTTTTCCAACTCAAATTCCAAGTTCTAAGTGTACTTTAAGAAGCAAGGGATACATACTGGTACTTTAATTTCTGAAATACTATTTGACTGCCTCAGTACAGGAAAATCATCTGTTTCTGTTGATTTTTCCCTAAAAACATCAAGCTATGTTACATTTGCCTTGTGCAGACACAAATAAGGTGTTGTCATAGAACAAGATCTAAGCTGCAGTTCCTGACGTCCTAATGCTGAGAGAAAAAAAGTTAAAATCTAACTAATGTCTCCTTTTTGCCATGTTCTTTCTCTTACTATGGGTCTGATCCTACCCTTCTCAAATCATTTGCCCAGAAATCTATAAATTGGAATACTTGCCCCTACTTTTTAGCAGGTGTCCACTGCCTTCCTATGGATTTTCAGATGATAATTAAAGGAAGGTATCGTTGTTTAATTGTGTTTAACTGTAAGTAGTCTTAGTCAGAATTCATATGGGAAGTATATAACATCCCCAGTGAGAGCAGGATAAAAATAAAAATCTTTATCTGACAAAAAAACCACAATATTCAATGGTCATAAATAATCACCATTTCTACATCCCTCCAGTCTGTCCCTTTTTGTTCTTTCTTCTGAAGACTCATACTAAAGCACTGAACAAAAACTGTAAGAATTAAGACCTGATTCGGGAACCATCCTCAGTGCACTTCTAGTGTAGCTAACCAAATTACAGCAGAGATAGATTTGACTGGTGGCAATGATCAAATATCTTTATGAACTCATCTTGCCCAGCACAGAATAATTTATTGCCCTTATAAGATTCAGCTGCATTAGTATCTAGCACTCCTGGAAAATATTACCTTCTGCTTTATCAGGCTAGCAGGCTACCAATGAAGATGAATTCTTGTTTGGGGTAGTATCATGGATTGAAAAAGAATGTAGTCAGAAAGCATGACATTTGTCTTCCAATCAGAAAACCAATAAGCACACAACCAGGGGAGGCAGAAAGGAGAGAAATAAACATAAACATTACTCTAAGAGATCTTCTAATGTGCAATATTTATATACAAAGAGCAACTAGTGTTACATGCAGTACTCTCAGGTTTGTGAAATATATCAAAGAAAAGCAAATTGGAATGAGTTCTGAGTTTCCATTTACTTTATCTAGCCAGACATATCAATTCTTTTTACTCCAGGCTGATAAAGTAGAAGTGCAACAGACAAATGAGCTAGTAAACCTGACATAAATGTGTTGTCTCAAAGAAATGTTGGACTGAAAAAAACCCAAACAAATAAAACACAAAAAACTATGACTTTGATCACCCCTGGGGCTTCTACTTTACTCAATTCAAATTAGTTGTTTACTCATTCTTTAGGTTATGTTCACTATTACTGTGAGGAGAGCAAGTTGGAAAAGAATGTGTTCATGAGAGTTTACTTCTATTTTCTCTTTAAGTGGTAAAATGGAAGATGAGGGGCTGGTTGCTTGTCTTCTGTATGGTTAATGAGAAAAAATACTGGCTTCAGAAAAATCCACTCCAATCCAGAGAAAATCCACTGGCTTCAGTGGAAACAGGATCCACTGTTTAAGTTCTTAGGCTTTATTTCTTGAATTCAGTGATGCCTTGCATGATGTTTATTTTGAGAGTTATGTAAGATGAAAATTGGAAGACCACAGCTCTGAGCTTTGTTACAAGCCATAACAGAGGAGGAATCTTTTATCGCTGCTACCAGGGAAATGGCAGTATCGAATTATAATCCAATATACAAACCTTCTTGAAAGACTTTATATGAATATTATTATTTTTTTTTCCTTAGGATGGCACTGGATTTATTTTACTTATGGGGCAGCTAAGTCACCAGGTTATGGTGGAAACTGGGGGCAGGAGCAGAATTTAAAACTAAAATTAGTATGGATGCACAAAAAGAATGGCTGGGTAATTTTTTCTATCCTTGAGTATGATATGTGATATACACAGGTAGCAAAACATTATGCAGTTCTACTGAGATTAAGAGCGTAGAGGCAGGAGATATTTGTCTCCCAAGATTTCTGAAGAGGGGCCAGCAGGTGAATAAGAAATGTGAAACAAAGAGTTATAAACCAAGTTTCTTTCTTTCTTCCTTTTCTTTTCTTTTCTTTTCTTTTCTTTTCTTTTCTTTTCTTTTCTTTTCTTTTCTTTTCTTTTCTTTTCTTTTCTTTTCTTTTCTTTTCTTTTCTTTTCTTTTCTTTTCTTTTCTTTTCTTTTCTTTTCTTTTCTTTTCTTTTCTTTTCTTTTCTTTTCTTTTCTTTTCTTTTCTTTTCTTTTCTTTTCTTCTCTTCTCTTCTCTTCTCTTCTCTTCTCTTCTCTTCTCTTCTCTTCTCTTCTCTTCTCTTCTCTTCTCTTCTCTTCTCTTCTCTTCTCTTCTCTTCTCTTCTCTTCTCTTCTCTTCTCTTCTCTTCTCTTCTCTTCTCTTCTCTTCTCTTCTCTTCTCTTCTCTTCTCTTCCCTTCTCTTCCCTTCTCTTCCCTTCTCTTCCCTTTTCCTTTCTTCCCTTTCCTTCCCTTTCCTTCCCTTTCCTTCCCTTTCCTTCCCTTTCCTTCCCTTTCCTTCCCTTTCCTTCCCTTTCCTTCCCTTTCCTTCCCTTTCCTTTCCTTTCCTTTCCTTTCCTTTCCTTTCCTTTCCTTTCCTTTCCTTTCCTTTCCTTTCCTTTCCTTTCCTTTCCTTTCCTTTCCTTTCCTTTCCTTTCCTTTCCTTTCCTTTCCTTTCCTTTCCTTTCCTTTCCTTTCCTTTCCTTTCCTTTCCTGTCCTGTCCTTTCCTGTCCTGTCCTTTCCTTTTCCTTTTCCTTTTCCTTTTCCTTTTCCTTTTCCTTTTCCTTTTCCTTTTCCTTTTCCTTTTCCTTTTCCTTTTCCTTTTCCTTTTCCTTTTCCTTTTCCTTTCCTTTCTTTTTTTTTTTTTTTTCCAGGTGTCACACAGTTAAAATTGACAACAGTTTTGCTTAAGGAAAGGTTATTGAATTTGGCACCAGTCATTTAAATCAAAGTCATCTGCAGCCTCTGCTGTGGTATGGTTATATATCTGAGTATTGTCCTATAAACTATATCAACCATCTTAATACCAGCAAGGAGAAAGCTTCCTGGAGAGTTCTGGTCTGCAGTATGAAGGTATTGGGTCTCAGGTATTCACATCCATGCTTCAGATCTTTCTGAATTATAGAATGGCTTGTGCTGGAAGAGGACTTGAAGATCATCTAGTTCCAACCTCCTTGCTGAAATGCACTTGCTGCAGACTGTAAAAATGAGAGATCCTCTTGGAATTTTCCTTAATAACATTGATAAATGACACATTGAAACAAATTTTATAGGAAGAAGAAATCCCCATTCATCGCTTACAATGATAAAGCCCTGCATTTTCTCAAAAAGGAGGAAGGACTTGTTTTCTTTGCCTAGTGACATTCAGTCATGCAGAGTTTTAGCAAAAACTGGGGCTCTCACTAAAACCGGAGGCTTGAAGAAATACCAGATACCATCAAATGTGTGATAAAATCTTAGATTGGTGACCCTGCTGGCTGCATAGCAAATTACCAATTGCCAGCTGCCCAATGGCTGTGAATGGCTGCCAAGTAATATGTGATAAAAGCAAAACAAAAGGTTCAAACCACTCAAAGAACAAACAGATCCTCCAAACCATCCTTATATACAGATAAAATAGGCTCTGTGTTCTCCAGTGGATTAAATTGCTATGAGTATTGACCATGTCCTATTGATTCCATAGCCTTAAGGAAAATAAAGCTTTCATACCTATTCTTGAGATGGCATGTTTGCTGGTGTTTGAAATGAAAGACTATGTCTGGAGATCCTTGCTTGCATGCAAGTGATGGGCCATAAATCACTCTTCAGGGTAATTGTAAATGTACAACAAACTTCTTAGTCTAACAAATCCAGATATAATATTAAATAACAAAGTTCAAAAAGCCAATGAACCATGGTCCTTAAAAATTGCATTTTTAAGCGTATCATAGCAAAAGAAAAGTGCTGTGAGTTTAGATATAGGTATTGATTGTGATCACTTAGACCAGACTGAAAGGCTGATGGTGACAATAGTGTTTTATCTGTAATATTTTGTTCTAAAAAAATCTCACTGGAAGTAACTGGGCAATGAAAGTAACAAAATACTGCAGACAGGTTTGGATGCTTGAGAACCCAACTGACAAAATACCATCAGTGCCACTGAAGTCGATGCTTATACTGATGTAAAACTCACCAAAGCTAAGAGAATCTCAAAGTGTGCACATATGGATTCTGACATATTTTATATGCTGAACAGCAAAGACCTCTGCCCATTTTCACTGGGTCCTTTGGTGAAAACACGTATGTTGCAAAGCCTGATAACAAAGACTAAAATTGTCCCTCTAATTTTTTAATGGATGTATTCTAAAGTGAACTCTGACATCCTGTGGGTGGAAAGAACATTATCAGTATTTAGCTACTGCTGTTCAAAGACATTTCAACAGGATTACGAGCATATATTTGTACAAACTTATATTTTAAAACTACATAAAAGCAGTAACTTAAAATTTGCTCTTGGATAAAAAATATCCCCCCAGAAGCTCTAATTTCTCACAGTTCATAGAATTCCATTCCTCTACGGCAATTTTCAGGTATCTTTTGCTGTATCAGAGGAACTAAGAGGATAAAATATTGGTTTTACAGTGTTAATCTTTCGAGTCTTCTTATTGAAGTAGAGCGAGTAGCTTAATTTCACCAACTTAGGGGAACTCTTTAAAAAACAGAATCCTTTGAGTTGCGTGTTTCTTATTTTTAATTAACTGAATTTCTCTTCAGATCCTGTACATAATGAGCAGCAAGCGTGCTTCGATGTTAAGCTGTAGGAAACACTGACATCTTGTGGAGAAGAAATGTCATTTCTCAGCTGCTGTTTAAATAAATAACAGAAAGTTAATTTAGTGAAGAATTCAGTAGGTATACAAAACCCAGAAGATGCATAATTTCAGAAAAGCATAAAATCACCTTTAAGCAATTCACATGCCAAATGGAGAGTGTGCAGAGCGTGCATATATGTATACACAAATATGTATACATATGCACGTGAACTCAAATGTATGTTTAGTAAGAGGAGAAACAGTGCTTCTAATGTTATTTTTCTCTGATTTTATTTGTTTGTTTTGAAATAGTTGGTCCTGCAACTTGTGACTTTGTTCTTGGTTTCTTTGAGAAACATATTGAGTGATCACTGTGATTCTTCGTAAGGCTAAATCTAAATGTTTATCTTTATTTATTTATTCATTTTAGTCTGAATGGGAAGAAATAATAGATTCTTTCTCCTAAGACAGTACTATTATTAATAATTATTACTAATTGTTAGTAATAACTATAGTAATAATAATAATAAAAGCATGCGTATCACTGTGCAAAGCAGCGGAGCTATACAATTGAAGGACTGTCTCTGCTGAACATGGAGGGCACATAAATAAACTAAATACTGAAAGATCTCATTAAAAATGTGCTTGACTTTTTTGAGGTATTTCTTCTGGTACTTTATCTTTCTGTAACAAACTATAACAATTAATATATTCAGCAGTTTAATGTCTGCAAGCAGTGTGTGCCCCTTAGTGGTATGGAGCACTACTGGCACCTACTGGCCACAATATTCACTCAACATTTAAAATTTTACTACTAAATGTCCTTTACCATGAGGCTGTCTAAACTCTTCCTTCTACCTGCAAAATAGGGATGATGAAGTAAAACTTCCATCCTTCTGCTCCTGGTGTCCAAAGAAGCCTACTGTACTCCTATTCTGATAATTCAGAAGATAGAGCCATGTGAGCATATTTTCCAAATAAACATTTCTGTTCAGGAGTGATGGAAATGAGGAGCCTTATCACTAGTCCCAGGCAACCACAGTCCTGAGGTTTATAGGCCATGCATAGAAGTAAGAATGATATCCCCTTCAAAAGGGATGGTGAAAGTCTTAGCATTTTTTTTATGTATGACATCCAGATGTATACAACAAAATACTGATACCCAAAATAATACAAACCTTGTAAGTCCCTGTAAAAAGCTTTAGAGTCCAAGCAAGTCTCCCTGTTTTCTGAAGTTTTTTCTGAGATATTAGAGAACAATTTGGACCTAAAATCTGTGTCTTGGATTATCTCTTCCGCTAATGTTCATGTTCAAATGTACAGACTATACTGGTTTATAAGTTAAATTATCTCTTTCCATGTGATAATGAACAGAGAAACTCATAGTCTGTTTCACTTTTGAAGCAGTGAGAGATTAAGAGGCAAGAGGTCTGAAGTGAAGGAAAACTAAAGGGAGGGTCTGTCAACTATCATGACAAAACTACAGAGATTTTCAAGAATCAGAATAGCCCTGAGATTTACCTCTTCTTTACCTTTGTGTAAAGCAGAATCATTGCTGTGAGTGATAATCAAAGTTTAGTTTTCTTTTTTTATAAAACCACAGTGTTTCACTGAGTGATCCAGTAAATGACGACCTGAGAGGACTCGTGGATTAACGAACTTCAGCAAGTACCTGCCCTACAGATAACAGTCGTACAGAACCCAGTGAACTTCAGATTATACCTGAGAAATAGACTTGTAACTTAATTTCTATTAATGTCTTTGTTTTGAAACCTCTTCAGGACCCAGTGTGCAATGTGGTTATGTAATGAGAAGCTGAGAAAGACCTTGGGACAAAATTGTCTCTTGTCTCCAGTAACTGATTTTTGGAGTAACTCCAGTGTCAGCAGAGAAACAATCCTGACAGTTCTATCTGGACTGAACCAGAGGTGAAACTGTTATATGGGAAATCAGCCATATGTATCACAGAATCATTAAGGTTGGAAAAGGCCACTAAGATCACTTTGTACAACCATCAATCCATCACAACCATGCCCACTAAACCACGTCCCTCAGCTCACATCGTATAAAGAAGTTTTACCATGATTTAAAGCCTCTTATCCACCTTGTTTTTCTGTGATAGGAGTATCATGGGGGAAAAAATGACAAATGAGTCATGGTGCTTGCGTGGAATGCTTTCTAAGAGATCTCTCCTGTCAAGAAAAGTCCAAAAAAATCTCTCTTGTCATCATATTATGAAGGTTGCCTGCAAAAGATAACAGAAATGTGATAAGATGTCCTCAGGGCATTCTGCAGCACTGGAAATACTGCAAGGTTTTTACACAAGCTGACCATGAAGGCTCGCTACGTGTGTCATTGCTTCCAAATTGTGGCTCATGACCTAGAAATTTGTAGTCCCAATTTTAAGAAGGGAGCTAGGACAATGTGAAATTGCTTTTCCCTGTTTAACAGTGATACGCTTGAAAAGGTGATTATGTTGGAAGAAGGTCTTCCTTACTAAAGTTTCTGGAAATAAACAGTTCACTCAGATCCTCACTCAGTTTAGTTCATTCAGAGTCTTGAATGTGCATTTTATGAAGTGTGCTAAAATATTTATTTAATTGTCTTGGCTATAAAATAGTCTAGGTCTTTTGTTTGTACCTAAGTACAGAAGACAATGAAGCTGTAAAGGGTCTGGAGTACAGCTGTTATGGGAAGTGGCTGAGGGAACTGGGATCATTCAGTCTGGAAAAGAGGAGGCTCAGGAGAGATCTGATCACTCTCTACAACTGCCTGAAAGGAGGTTGTGGTGAGATGGGTATTGGCCTCTTCTCTAAGGTAATAATGTAAGAATGAGAGGTTATGGCCTTAAATTGCACCAGTGGAGGTTCAAGGTGATTATTAGGAAAAACATTTTCCCAGAAAGAGTGGTGAAGCACTGGAACAGTGTGCACAGGAAGGTGGTGGAGTCACCATTCCTGTAGGTGTTCAAGCAAATGGGAAATGTAGCACTGAGGGATGTGATCTAGTGGGCATAGTGGGGATGGGTTGATGGTTGGGCTAGATTATTTCAGAGCTCTTTTCCAACCCATATAATGCTATGATTCTATGATTTACAGTGAAGATGTGGTCATTTAGGTCCCGACTGAGCTAAAAAACAGTGGTGCAGCTGTACATTGTTCTGAGAAGATCCAGTTTCCTGATTCTGGGCTTGTGTCCTCCTGCAATTCACAAACACCCTACAGTGTCTCCAAGGACATTAGTAAGGTATGTCTAGTTGAACTGACCCCTTAAATACCTTTACAGTCAGTGGAAATGTATGTTAAGAGGACAGTTCTGAAATTTAGAAACTAGGTAATTGTCTCTCTTCAGTCGGAGAGTTGAAGAATGATCAAATTTGGATGGGTAAAAAAAGACTAAACATGTAAACAGAATCTTTTGTCTTATCCACTTATCCACCAGGGAAGTGCAAAAGTGAGGTTGAACCTGGGCATAGTTTGCATGCGGTGCACTCTGGGAAATGCAGGAGTTTCACAATTTCCTCCTCCCTGCACAATCTTCAGTGAAAGTACTTTTAGTAATCTTGGGAAGGCAAGCACAACATAAGTGTCACTTTTATTAAATATGCTTCATGTTTGAATATGGTTATTTTCAGGTCATGTTAGAATTATACTTGTTGGGATGATTAGAAATGTTTGTTTCTCAGAAGAAGGAGATGGTATTCCTTACCTAGCTTAATGTCTTGCTGTCTATCTGTTTCAAATGTCTTCAGAAACAGAGACAGCCTACATCATCTTGATCCTGAGGAAAGCAAAAAGCATTCAGTTGTCACTGCTGGAATTCTCTTTCAATGTAACATATAATAATTCCACCTGGAAGAAGATTCTAGAAGTCATCTAATCCAGTTCCTTTCTGAAAGCAGTCTCAAAGAGATTTCACTGCTCTGGGACTTGTACAGCTGAAGACTGAACATCTTCAAAGGTAGATGTTAAGCAAGCTTTCTTTTTTCCTCATATGTTACTTCAGTGTCCCACGTTCCCTTGTCTGTTGCTTGTCATCCTATTACTGTGTTCCTACAAAACAAATTTGAATACATCTTCAAATCCTGCAATCTGGTGGTTTTTCTTCCTTCTTGACTGCAAACTAATAGTTCCTAATTAACGATGAGAGCTCATGGTTTTTATGACCATCAAAAAACAAAGCATCAGAGATTTATAAATCACTAAGATCCAGCTTTGCTGTCTCTTTGTCTCATTGTGATGACCAAACAGAGACTGTTTTGTACTATACCTCTTTTGATAACTACATATGTAGAAGGAGTACAATGAACAATGCACTGAACTAGTCTACATTGCCATATTTTATATAATTCTGCTGTTACTCACATTTGCAGAGAGAGAATTTCAGGGACTGAGTCCCATGCCAATTAATAATAGAAGCATTTGGATAAAATGCAGGGTTTTTTGTTTGCTAACTACTACAGAAAAATAAATGACTGAGTATAATGACAGTAATACTGAATCAGACCTGAAATCTTCCTAGTCAACCATCCTGTCTTTAAAAGTGGCCAAAGGTAGATTGCCACTCTTTATACAAGGAAGATGAACTAAGTTGTTTATAACACCTACACAGCACCACACCTTGTGTTGTGAAAATATCTAAGAAAGAAGATCACAAAGAAAGTTTAAGAAGTGGGTTAGTGTCGTGACATTTTCCCAGAACACTCTCCCAGCCTCCAGTACTCTGTGGTTCTGACATTTCTTGTGCTATATATTTCATGCATAATAAAAGAAAAAACCTATAAAAATAAAAAGAAACAAACCAACCAACAGAAAGGATTTCTTCCTCCTTCAAACTTTCCAGTTGCTATATAAACTGATGGAGAATAAATGTCAGGGTTTCATATACACTTGTTAATTCTGGGTAGATTTGGGTAAATACTAGAAAATATTTCTGGCAAACTTTCATTTAGATTTCAAACAGGTGCCTTGTGGTTTTGATTTCTCTTTGCACTGTTGCTCATGCAGAGAAATAATTGGAGAATATTATGGAAAACAGCTGCATTCACATGCAAACCAAGGGTATTTGCTCATGAACCCAGGTATTCATTATCATTGTATGGTAAGCATTCTCCCCAATCCACCAAAGCATTTCAGCATGTGTTTAACTTACATCAAAGGGATAATTTCTGTTTTAAACCAAAGCATGAATATGTTTTGCTGGATAATGTTGCAATACATCACTTTGTACCAGGAATGTGCCTCAGCCATTCTAGTAACCTTAATGGGTCATTTGACTGAAGAAAAGTAGAAGGCAGATGAGCTATGAATATTAACCGTCTTAACTGTAGAACATCATTTGTGAATCAACATAGTTTGTAGTTACTTGAACTCAGTTAATTCACAGAGAAGCAAAACAGTTGATATCATGAGGCTGAAAACTAAGGTGCTAAGAGCATTCTGTTTCCCCAGGTGGTTAACATATGCTTTCTCTTATGGGAAGTATATGTCTTTGTGGGATCAACTTTTTTAGGGTGGAGGGAATTTTAAATTAATATTTTTCCTTCAATTTTCTCTGTATTCATGTCAGATTTTGTGTCCAATATCTTTCCACCACTCACAGCTCCCTCTCCTGCCAGGAGATATTAAGAATGTGTTGGGAGTGTTTGTATAACTACTCTTAATGCTGTTGGTAAACACAAGAAAAATAAAGGTGTGAGTTCAACTAAGCTACCTGAACACAGATTTTTTTTCCATTTGGAGTAATCAAAGTAAATCAGTAAATCCTTATGGTTTTGCATGCGGAAAATAAACGTATGATGGATCTATTTTCTCACAGCATCTAGTTATCAACCAGGATATCACAGGATATCCAGATAATATAAATGTAGGATATGGATACTACAATCATGGAATGAGATCATGTCCAAGGAATGTATGTGTGAGAAAAGGATAGAACAGTAGTGTTCTCTTAAGATATTAGGAAAAATCTTGCCAAATATACTATGTATGTATCTTCCAGGAGGAAAGATGACTTGTTTGTGGAATTCAGAGTACTGCGAGAGAAGATGAAGGAATACCTGTCTTCAAAGTTTGTAAAGAAATGTGTTCTCAGTATCTCTTCTACAGTCATCAGTGAAAGAAAGTACTATCCTCTCCAAAGGGCTATTTATTTTAGATCTTTTTTTAGGTCACCAAGTTTTTTACCAGAAACTGTTCATTGGAATTGCTCAAATTTCACTTCTGGAGTAGAGTCTAAAAGGAAAACTAATGACTTACTTAGACAAATTAATTTTTTGACTAATTTAAGATGGGATTCAACTTAAAATTATGGACTCGTGTATGTGTCATTTGAGAATTCACAGGTATCAAATGCAGATGCAGAGAGATGACCGATGTGACAACTAACTGACCTGAGACACCAGTTCTTACCAGAGTGCTGGTGACAGGCCAACTAAACCATTGTGGATTACTTCAACTGACACTGAATACCTGTGTAGGCAACCAAATGAAAGCCAGACATCTGGATTTAGAGTCTATGTTTGGATGCTTACCAGATTCCTAGGCACCCATTATCGCTGATGAATTATTGGATCTCATCAAAGGAATATAAGGAATGACTCAGTTTACCACACTGTGAAGGCGTATATTATGTATAAACACCCATGTGTAGGCACCAAAACTTCAATTCAGTTTCCAAAGCAAGTGAGCATTAAATACCCTGGGATATGCATAATCTTGACATGGTAGATATTACAGGAGCTTTGCATGCAGGAAGCTTGAGCTCGCTGTAGGACAACCACCAACTGTGATGCTTAATTATCTACACATTGGCAAAGAAATCCCACCCCTAATGTTAAGGGAGATAAACCTCATACTGAAACACCTGAACTATATTCTTAAAATCTGTGGTAATGTTCCCCGAAGACACTAATTGGTACAGAGAGGAGGAGTACTCTTTGATTACCAGTTGTTGGAGTTTTTATTGATACTTGGAAGGAAAATACTTGGATTAACTCACATATAGCAGTTTACACCACTGCTCCTGCATTCTCTGCAAAATCTTGAGGGAATACTTCTATTCTAATGTGCCTTAGAAATATTGGTCATCTTATCTCTAAAATAAATGTATTCACTGTAAAAAAGGCAGCAGTTTGTTTTCATGCTGAATAAACTACTGTGTTACTGTTGTTTGACCTTTCATTGTTTGCTAGTCTGTCATGCACAGTAAATGACTCCTCCAGTAATGCCTATAGTATTGCTAAATATTTTTAATGTAATAGACTTCTGTAAATAATTAAAATATTTTCACATTCACATTCAAGTGCTCTTTAGGGAACAAATTAAAAATAAATATATGAGCAGGGAAGAGAGATCCTAAATGCACAATTTGAGTTTGTGTGTGATCTTTGTTCTCTATACATATTTATTTATTTAAACACTGGTATTGTTAGAGGAAAATGCAGTTCAAGGGCAACTGAAACATTTTGTGAACTTGTTGAACTTTGCAAATAACTCCAGCCAGGACAATTTCCAGCCTAGTGTAAAAGATTTGTTGTGATGTTTCTGAAAGCAAATTTTCATATCTCTTCTTAATGGCAAAGCTGAAGATCTGGAGAAACATATTTTCCCTTTCTCCCTATTGACATTCTGCAGGTGTACCTTAGAATCATAGTATCACCAAAATCGGAAAAGACCTAAAAGATCATCCATTCCAACCATTCACCTATCATCAGTAGTCCTCTCTAAACCGTGTCCCTCAAAACAATTTCTAGACGTTCTTTAAATACCTCCAAGGTTGGTGATTCCACCACCTCCCTGGGCTGCCCATTCCAGTGCTTGACCACTCTTTCAAAGAAGCATTCCCTAGCATCCAGTCTGAATTTTGCCTGGTCCAATTTTAATCCATTCCCTCTAGTCCTAACACTTACTACAAGAGGGAAGAGGCTGACCCCCAGCTCAGTACAAACTCACTACAAATTCCCTTCAGGTAGTTATAGAGAGCAATAAGGTCTCCCCTGAGCCTCCACTTCACACTGATCAATCCCAACTCCCTCAGCCGTTCCTTATAGTGTCTGTGCTCCAAACCCCACCCCAGCTTCATTGCTTTTCTCTGGACACACTCCAGGGCCTCAATGCCTTGCTGTGAGGGACTCAAAACTGAACACAGCACTCGAGGTGCAGCATCTCCAGTACAAGGAGACAATTACTTCCCTGCTCCTGCTGGTGACACTATTTCTGATACAAGCCAGGATGCCACTGGCCATTTTGGCCACCTGGGCACACTACTGGTTCATGTTCAGCCAAGCACCAACCAATATCCCCGGGTCTGTTTCCTCTACACAGTCTTCCAGCCACTCTGTCCCAAGCCTGTAGCACTGCCTGGGGATGTTGAGGCCAACATGCAGGACCTGGCACTTTGGCTTGTTGAACCTCATCCCATTGGCTTCAGCCCAGCAATCCAGCCTGTTCAGATCCCTTTGAAGGGCCTCGCTACCCCCAGGCAGACTGACTCTTCCAGCCAACTTGGTGTCATCTGCAAACTTACTGAGGATGCACTCAATGCCCTCTCCCAGGTCATCAATAAAGACACTGAAGAGAACAGGCCCCAATACCAGCCCCTGGGAAGCACTACTCATGACCGGTTGCCAGCTGGATTTAATTCCATTCACCCCCACTCTCTGGGCCCAGCCCTCCATCCAGTTCCCTTACCCAGCAAAGAGTGTATCTGTCCAAGGCATGGGCTGTCAGCTTCTGCAGGACAATACTATGGGAAACAGTGTCAAAGGCTTTGCTGAAGCATAGGTAGACCACATCAGCAGCCTTTCCCTCACCCATCACTAGATCATAGAAGGAGATCAGGTTGCTCAAACAGGACCTGCCTTTCATGAACCCATGCTTGCTAGACCTGATCCCCCAGTTGTCCTGCACATGCTGTGTGATCTCCCTCAGGTCAATCTACTCCATAACCTTCCCTGACAACGAGGTCAGGTGAACAGGCCTTTAGTATTTCCCTGGATCCTCCTTATGACACTTCTTGTAGATGGAAGTCACAGTGGCAAGCCTCCAGTCTTCTGGGACCTCACCAGTCAACCAGGAGTGCTGATAGATGATGGAAAGCGGATCGGCTATCACCTCCACAAGTTCCCTCAGCACTCTCGGGTGAATCTCATCTGGCCCCATGGACTTGTGGCAGTCCATTTGGAGTAGTAGGTCTCTGACTGTTTCCTCCTGAATCATAGTGGAGCTTATTTGGCTCCCCAGCTGAGACTTCCAGGTCAGAGTGTGGAGTATCCTGAGGATAAATGGTCTGACTTTTAAAGACAGATGTAAAGAAGGCATTGAGAACCTCAGGCTTTTCCTTATCCTCAGTGGTCACGTTCCCAGCCTTATCCAGTAAGGAATGTAGATTCTCCTTGATCCTCCTCTTACTGCTGGGATATTTGTAAAAGAGTTTCTTGTTCCCTTTTACCCCAGCGGCCCAGTGACACTGGGCTTCTGTGGTTCATCTCCACAAAAAGGAAGCTACTTATGCATTTTACTGTGAATATTTCTCACCCCAAATACTGACTGATACAACTGCTTATCTGCTGTATTCTAGAACTAACAGATTTTAGATTTTCCTTTCTTGATTAGGGATTGAGAAATCAGTATCCCTCTCAAGACAGTTCTGATTGAGTTTTTAGCATCTAGAACTATAGTTTACTGAACTTTAGCTTCAATTCCTTCAATTCCTTAAATTAAATAAAGCAGCAATTCAGTTAAACATTAATCTAACTAACTTGTGATTTCCATCTACTACTGTTCTGCAGGTCATTGCAAGGAGTCCATGATAATGGTGAATTCAATAGATACAAAAGTTTAATCTGACAGATATATTTTTATTCAGGAAACCAGTATATTGGATGAGTGGTACCTGGAGTCTTAGATATAAACGTCTTCTAAAGTGGGGTTATAAGAAAGAAGGGGAAGGTAACTTCAGCAGAGTCTGTTGTGGTAGGACAAGGAGAAATTAGATTAGATATAAGGAAAGAGGTTATAAATATAGATGTAAGAAAATAAAATATATAGTTATAAATAGATAGAAGAAAAATGGTAGTGAGGCACTGAAACGGGTAGCCCAGAGAAGTGGTGGATGCTCCATCCTGGAGACATTCAAGATCAGGCCAGACAGGGCTTCGAGTAACCTGATCTAGCTGTAGACATCCCTGTTCATTGTGAATAAGTTGAACTAGATGACCTTTAAGGATCCCTTCCAATACAAATGGTTCTTTCAATCTGAGATTTTATGAGCAATACCTTGAGATATGACAGACAGAGTTCAGTATTAATCAAATTACAGAAAAAAGACCAAAAAATTATATGAAATGTTGCCACCTTCAAGGCAGATTCAACAATAATAGTTTCATTCTTAACAGATAATTATTTAATCTTGTTTTAACTCTGTGTGAAAGATTTTGTAGCATTTGTCAACAACTTATTATGACTACTGCTTTTTTCATAAAAAAAAAGCCTTATATGTACTTAGCTTTCACCCATTTCTTGTCTTATTCCTAGTGATCAGAGAGTATAAATTGTTCCTTTTGTCTTTGCCACTAATGTAGGAGGTAGTTGTAAATTTTTATATTTGTAGTTTTGTCTTACAATGCCACTTTTTATGAAAATGACTGCATCTCGTCTTTCCCTCTGTTCTAAGAAAGTTATTAGAATTCCCTCAGGCATGGAACTTTCCTAATTTTTATCACCTATGGTGAGCACTTTCTGAGAAGCATCCAGTCAGAAAGCATGAAGAAAAGCTATCAGCTTCCCCTGAAAATTGAGTAATGCATTATTTACTGGACTTTAAGTTACGAAACAAGTTTTGGATGCAAGTTTTGGATACAATTAATGAAAAAGGATTCCCTTCCCTCCAGTGTAGCTGAGAGTCATCAGAAACTGTACTTATATAATTTTCACTTTCGGAACAATGAATGACTTCTTCCAGTAGATGGTGATAGAGAACTTCCGCAGTTCTCTAATCTTCCCTTGACCGTAGTGGTCTCTGCAAAGAGGGAAACAGAACGTATCATACTTTGCTTTTCTGAAAAAATTTGACAGGAAACTATTTCATGTCTCCACAGATTTTCATGGGATTATTTTATTCCACCCTGAAGGAACTTCAGTAGTCTCACTCCAGATTGCTGTGATTTGGTAAAGTTTATGGGAATATATCAAACCGAAGATAAGATCAAAATAAGATCAAAACAAAATATTTTCATTTACCAACCAAGCAGAAGTGGTTTACCTAAGGTCAGTGTAACACCAATATCACTGTGCCTGAGCTAAACTTTTAGGATTATAGAAACAGTTTTTCATTGTTGCAGCCTTTACTTTTATTGGGTAGTCTCAGTAGCAAAGTTATATCTCCTAGGTGATGCTATTTTTATGCCTCTGTGGACAACATCAGAGCTTGATGGAAGAAAAAAGAACTGAAGAGCAAATATTGGCCAATCATACTTTTGACATGTTTTTTTTTTAATTATTATTTTTCTGGGTTTATTTTTTTGACTTGCCTTTAATATTTTGGACATGAAACTGTCATTCAGGAGGTCTCTAAGGGGTGAGAGTATACCAATCAGTTGTCAGAAACAGGTTGAGCACCATTTTGAAATGAGTATTTAACACCAGGCTAAACTCTCTGTAAAACATAAACGAGCAAAAACCTGCACAAAATTTTTAGAAGCCGTTTTAGAGACATAGGCAGGATCAGAGAATACTTTCATCCTGAATTATTAATCTCATATTTCACAGAATTACATAATTGTAGGGGTTGGAAGGGACCTCTATAGATCACCTAGTCCAACTCCCGTACCAAAGCGTCTCCCTAGACCAGATTGCACAGGTAGGCGTCCAGGTGGGTCTTGAATATATCCGGAGAAGGAGACTCCGTAAGCTCTTGGGGCAACCTGTTTTATTTGCTCTAATAAATCCCCAGCCCACACACTGATTACTGTCTAAGGCTTTAGCCATGGCTTGCCATCTTGCAAGCTGCCTAAGTGAGAGAAGAGAACTACTGGAGTTGAAATATGTGATGATCTCCCTGCTCTGAACATCCTCATTCTCTTCCAAATTACCATAGGAACATTAATTTGATTGTGTACTTCCTACAGTACTGTTAATTAGTTATCTCATATTAATTATAGTAATTACATACATACCTATCTATAGGACTATTAGGCAGTTCATAAGAAAAAAACATGAACCAAGATGTTCTTGATGCAAAGCAGCTAATCAGCTAACAGCTGCTGCTGGTCCCTGTGCTGCTAGTTAACACTTGAAATACTGTACAAAGGGATATTTTCAAAACTCTAGCTAATAAAAGCTTTTCAAGGCATTGCTAAGCAAATGTGTTTTGTCTGTGTACTTCCCTTCATCTGCTAACATAACGGGGGATCAGAATTGAATGCTAATATGACTAAACAGCAGTATGAAAATCATCAAAGGGATGTTGTGAAGACATATTACCAGGGAACAAACAGAATATGTTTTAGCAGAGAAAATGCAGTCTTTGCAAATCTAGGTCAATAAACTTTTAAAACTGTAAAATGTGAGATAAAGTCTGCAGCCTATGAGTAGTTCTGCCTTGAAAAACATTTCTGTCTTTGTCATGCTTTTTATGCAGCTGCGTGGGTGATGGGAAGGCAGTCACCATCACTGCCACATAAGCAGACATACGAAGTCCCAGTGCAAGGTTTTCATCAATGGGCTGGACAGAAGCACATCTGGCTAGTGGTTACACTTCAAGGTATGATTCACAGCGGTATCCCCAATCTGCCATCTAGATGATGACTTTCCTACCCATCAGTCATGAAATGTGTTCCATTATTTTGATAGATATTTCCCTAATAATTGCTATTTTATTCAATTTGATTTTTAATTTTCTTCATTCGGGGGTAAGAATTTACCAAAAAAATGATGGACCTTTTTTTGATGTGATACCTTTGTTCTGAGTTCTTTTTGCCATTATTACAGATCTGATTCTTATTCCTTTGTATACTTTAGAAAGATTGTCTGGTAGAATGATAATGCATTCTACCCCAGTAAAATTCATGGTTCTTGTTTCTCACTTCCTCTGATGCTTGCAATTATGAGACATTCAGTGACAAACTTTGACATTTTAAGAACAGGAGAAGTTATTGGATCATTTGCTCTGACTTCCCATGCTCTGCAGGCCAACCTGTAGTCTCATATCAATCTTACCAAGGCATCTCTCCCACAAAAAGCATTAATACAGCATCTAAAGCCATGAGAATACCATATCTGCTTTTCTCTTTCAATAATCACTACCACAGCTATGAATGTAAGGCATGAGCTTTTGCTTTTTGGTTCTGCTTTTCCTCTCTCTGATGCACTATAACCTCTTATCACATCCCACATTTCCCTCCTCAGAAGGGCATTATTTTTCAGAGTCATTTCTTTAAATTTTCACATCTCTACATCTCAACTAGAAGGATTTTTCTCCAACCCTTGTAATTTTTACGGCACTTTTCCCTCTTACAAGGTAATTAAATTGTTTGTGTAAACAGATTGAATCCCCTGCTTTGCTTTCTATGCAAATCAGAGCTCCACCATGATGGAATTCATATTTATGCTTTCCACTGAATTCATCACACAGCTTCTGACCTGGAAGCTGCATTGCCTTCCTTCTCCAAAGCAGTTGGTTACATAACTGCTGCTGCAGCATTATACAGTTGTACATACTCTTCACAGATCTGACAGGAATTAGTTACATCCAAAGAAACAATAGCATTTGAGGTTAATAAAGTCCACAGAAATTAAGGAAATATGAAGACTTTCAGTTATTTTCAGGTGCAAGGCCCAAGTAAAGATGTTATCTGACCTCTTTTCCACTGACTATTAGGGAAATTTAGGTCAACAAATGTTTATCTGCATCAGGAGCCTGTACTTATATTGGGCCAAACCCTGAAAAAAATCTGTTTTTTTTCCCTAGGAAACAAATGACCACTATTTGGAACACAAATGCACATCTTTATTGATTCCTCTAGAGTTTTGGAAAAAAATATCATTTTTTGACAGACGGTCAGAACAATTTATTTTCCTGAATTTATTAGTTTATTGGTATAATTTAAGCCATTCAGGTTGTTCAGTTGAGAAGTAGATACATGCTATGAGAATGTGATTGTCACTGATTAGTGGAGAAACCTGTTGTCAACGGTTTACCAGGCTGGATTGGTTTGGTTCCATGACGATTGGTGCGGGGGTCCCACAGACCAACGCCCCAGGAAAGGGGAAGGGGGAAGGGGAAAAGGGAAAAGGGAGATGGGCCTAGAAACAAAACAGCAGCAACGATCTGAGGAGAAAAGCTAATTTACAGAAAAAGATATCAGAAAGCTAAATAACACAATATAATACAATATAATTGGAATTGAAGCTAATAAATCAAATAAAATGAGCAAGAGAGAGTGTCCGATAAACCGAAGGCCTTACGCTAACGCTGAAGGCGATACGGCAGCGAGCACCCACTGCTGAGTTGATCCCGAAGAAAAGAGAGTGTCCCGTGACCGCAGAGGGTTTTTATCTTTTCCCTCTGAGCGGAAAATACGTAAAAATGCAAAGCATCGCAAAGTCCTCTGGGGAATGTAGTACTTCTTCTCTTCTGAAACAGGTATACCCAGAATTATCAATGATCCATGGAGTTGGACTATTAACTCTTTAACTCTTAATGGACTACATGTTGTTATGATGTGGAATACCAATGCCAAAAATCATAAAACCATGACACCTGTATGCTGATACTTACTACTTGAAAAATACTCATAGAGTACACTAAATTGAAAAATTAAAATTAATTAAATTAAAAAATTAAATTAATTAAAAAAATTAATTAAAAAATTAAATTAATTAAATTAAAAAATTAAATTAAACAAAGAAAAACCGCAACAGAGAAAAACCACCATCTTCGTGGCTGCGGGACCCCTATATTTATCTTCCAGATTCCTCCAGTCTATGTGACAAATCCCGTGCAAGCTTGTCAGGCAAGCGTCTCCTGAGATGGCTATCTCCTCACGGAGATGAGTACCAAACAAAAGAGTGTTCAGCGGCCGTCGAGCTGCCGCTTATCTCTATTTCGTTGCCCCAGGACGTGCCCATCTGCTTGTCCCTTAAACAAAAGATTTCACAACCTTGTCCAGGACTAGCTTGGACATGTTCGGACATGTTCATCAGCAAACTTTGAGTCAGTGGTATTAGAATAGTCTCTTACACACTGTCTTTTGGGATAGAGAAGGAGTGACTCTTCTGGATTTCCTGGAATGTAGGCAAGCTATCAGCTGCTACATAGCAACACTGACTAAGCTGAAGGCTTGAACTTAACAGTCTGGCTGGAGAAGAAAACAGCCTTTCTCTTGCAACTCATAAATACCAAGCCCCATACCACTTTGAACACTGACAATCTTGGCTGGACTGTTCTACCACACCAATTGTATTTGGCACCTTCTGATTTCCATATGTTTGGGGCCAATGAAATATACACATAGTGAGCAACATTTTACTAGCAATGTCTCTTTCATAGCAGGTATGAAACAGTGGGTCACATTCATTGGTGCAGATTTTTACAAATGTGACATTAAGTCTCTTGTGATTGTTAGCAAAAATGCTTAGTGAATGGTGGGAACTATGCTGAAAAACAGTATTTTGCAGCTGAGATTTTGGTCTAACAAATATAGTTGCTCTGTTCTTTGTATCTCTTGTAGTTTCCATGGAAATAAATACGAAGCATTACTTACAGCACAACCTACATACCTCAAAACAGTGCTGTCAAAGTTGCACACTTTGCATTAATTACTTTTGAAAGACTAGTCCTTAAGTATTTTTATTTCTTAAAAATGTCCTTTGGCACAAGAAAAACTTTTATCTAGCACTTCTTTTTAAAAACAAACAAACAAATAAACAACAACAAAAAAACCCTATAAAAACACTTGAAAATGAGGGTGAAAAAGAGGAAAGGAGGAAAATTAAAACTGCGATCTACAGATCTGAAAAAAGTGTGTTCAAGAGTTTCCTATTCTTTGAAGGTGTCTGTTTCTACTGAATAAGAATTTCAGAGTGATTTCAGACCCATTCTGTGTACATACTGAAATGTAAATAGGATGAAATCTGGGCTAAAAAAATGCACAAGGCTGCAACGGTCCCATCTGTTTCTCGCACTCCCACTCAAAGTCCGTTCTTGTTAACAAGTGTCTAAGTGAAATTCCTTCAGTTGTATTTTTCTGAAGCCATATTCCTTCTCTTACTTTAACAACATTAATAGCAATTTTAAATAGGAAATATTGCAGGAATGTAAACAGGGGCATACAAACCCTTTAATTGCTCCTGCTAGAAAATGATGAAATTGGGATAATACAGATGTAGAGTAGGCTGTGGACACCATGCTTTACTGAATGGCATGGTTAGTGACAAGTAAACTACACACATAATGCTACAAATCACAGAGGAGATTTAGGATTCTGCATTGGAGGGAAATCTCAAAAAAATATTCTAACAGGAGGAGAAGTCAGGAACGTGAACTTTAGAAAAGAAGACTTCCAGCTATTTAAGGAATTAGTGGAAGAAATCTCCAGGGAAACTGTCCTTAGGAACATAGGAAACAAGTAGAGCTGATATTTCTTTATGGATGCCTTTCTTAGACTGCAAGAGCTCTCCATCCTCATGTGGACTGAGTACTTCCCTCAAGCAGGAGAGGGAGGAAACAGGTATGACTCAATAAGAATCTGCTGTACAAACTGATGTGAAAGAAGAAAATGCAGAGGCAGTGGAAGCAGGGACGTATAGCCTGGAAATAATATGAAGATATCATCTGAATGTGTAGGGAAAAGCCAAGGCACAGATGGAACTGAACTTGATAGGGAATGTGAGAAATAACAATAAGGAATTCTATAAGTATACTGATCAGAAGAGAAAGATCAAGGATAGCACATTCCATTTGACAAATTAGAAGAGAGAAGTAGTAACAGCAGACATGGGAAATACTGAGTTTCTCAATAGTTACTTTAAGTTCTTTGCCTCATTCTTCACTGACAGTCAGGCTTCCCATGTCTTCCACATCGCTGAAAGTCTAGGTGGAAGTTATTGGAGTAAAATTCTTCCTAACATAAGAGAACAGCAAGTTCATGATCATCTGATGAAAGTTAACATGTTCAAATCCATGGGGATCAATGAAGTTCCTGAAGGAACTGGTTAATATAGTCACCAGGCCAGACTCCATCATATTTGAAAAGTTATAGTTGTTAGATGAGTCCCAAGTAAAAGGCAAATATCTCTCTCATTTCTAAGAAAGATTCAAGAAATACAGACCAGTGAGAGTTATCTCTGTGCCTGCAAAGATCAGGAAACAGATCCTCCTGAAAGACATGTAAAAGCACATTGAAGAGGTGACCCAAAACTGTCAGAGCAGCCAGGCCAAGGGCAGATCATGCCTGATGAATCTGATGGCCTTCTGTGGTGCATCTATGAAGAAGGAAGGAACAAATAATGCTGTCTACCCAGACTTCTTCGATTTTTTTTTTAATATGGTCCCACACCACATTCTTATATCTAAATTGGAGAGGTACAGATTTGAAGGAAATGGGGAATGTGGAAATGGGGCCAGAGGAGGTGACAAAGACATCAGAGGGCTGGAGCACCTTTCCTGTGAAGAAATGTTGAGGGATCTGGGCTTGTTCAGCCTGCAGAAGAGAAGGCTCTAGGAAGACCTCACTGTGGCCCTTCAGTACTTACCAGGGACTTACAAAAAAGATGAAGAGAACTTTTTTCATGGTCTGATAATGATAGGACAATGGAGAATATTTTTAAACTTAAAGAAGGCAGATTTAGATTAGATGTTTGGAGGAAATTCTTTATTCAGAGGATTGTGAGACACTGAAATGTGTTGTTCAGAGGAAATGTAGATGCCTCAGCTCTGGAGGTGTTAAAGTACATGATAGGTGAGGACCCGAGCAACTTGATCTAGTGGCAGGTGTCTTTGCATACGGCAGTGGGGCTAGAACTTGGATGTTCTTTAAGGTCCCTTCCAAGCCAAGCCATTCTATGATTCTATGAAAGAATAATTTCATGTCATGCAGTTCAGGTAGAAATTAAAAGAAGTTTTTAATGAAATACACCAAGACAAAGAGTGTTAGGAAACAAGTTTTCTTGATAATAGGTTGTTTTTTTTTTTCTTTCAACATTTTCTTAGGCTGTTAATTGTAGTCCCAATCATACCAGACAAACATGTTAGACTTCGCTGATCTTGCACCAGAGACCTATGGTAAAGGAATAATCTTAACTAGAATGGTTGTCATTATCAATGCACAAGATGAACAAAAAGGTTTCTGGGTTAATGTAACAAAATGTGAAGTAGATTAAATAGTGTTTTTATTATTATCAGACAGTTACAGCTGTATCCAGTGTTGTCTGCTGATATTAAAAAAATCAAATTTGTAGGCAGATGTACTCAGTCATTCTCCATCCACTGATATGCTTGTGAAAAACAGGTGGTCTTTTGAATAGAAAAGATCAGAAGAGTGTTATGTGTACCCAGCAGCTTACTTGCTTTTTATGAACATGTCATCTGGATAAAATCAGTTTATGACCTGTATCCCTGTAGGATGGAAGTTTCTCAGGATTGGATTTACGTCATAAAGTTTGTTTAAAGAGCTCAGCTCCAAATTTTATCTTGAGTTACAAAAAATAAATAGTAAAGTGGTATACAAATCCCTGGTGACTTTATCGTATTTCATTATGTAAGTATGGGTTTTAAACAACACAATTTAGGTGTACTTTGAATAAACTAAAAAGTGACTGCAAGAATTAAAATCCCACTTAAAATGCATTCTGAGTTTTAAATTGGCACTTAGCTTGTGCTAAATATCCACATTAACCCTCAAGCAAATTTGTTGACTTGCAATAAAGCTTTGATTAATGAATTCAGAGATCAATTGTGAGAAAACCGGGATTCTTTGTTTGATTACAAAGAATTTAACTAGATTTATCAGATGCTGAAATAGCTGTTACCAAAAAGATGTGAAAGTTTTTTAACTATAAGTTATTATACACAGAATCACATTTTCCCTCTTTCTATGAAGAGATACGAATGGAACAGGAAAAAAAAATGACTATAGCAGAGTTGCCAAAAATGGCTCATCCATTTATATTCTAAATGGGTGATAAATTTCTATTCTGTTCTTCCATCAATGACAGACTGCCCCTATGGCCTGAGGCAACCCTCTTAACCACACACAATTTTTTGTCTGATTACAAAATAGCCAATAAATTTTGCAACAAGATATGAGGCAGCTTGAATCAAATGAATATCTTGTGTTTATCCTGTGATTCCCTGGATACACCTGACAGATTTTCGAATAACCTCTCATTCAGGCACTCACCTCTAACAACCTCCTTTCTCAGTCAATGAAAAGATTTTGAATGAGTAAGATGACATTATGACATTTTCCAAATTACAATTTTGTTTAATTAAGTAGCAGTAGTTTAAGTCTTGTTTTTCAATTGATTAGGCTAAAATTACCATAGTGAATTTCCTTCCTGGAGGGTATAAAAGCCCTGAGCCCCTGACTATGTGACTATATCACCAGACTGTCGTGTTGCTGTTAATATACTAAAGAAGAGAATTAACGAGGCAAACGGAAGGAGGGAGGGAGGGAGGGAAGGAGGGAAGGAGGGAAGGAGGGAAGGAGGGAGGGAGGGAGGGAGGGAGGGAAGGAGGGAAGGAGGGAAGGAGGGAAGGAGGGAAGGAGGGAAGGAAGGAGGGAGGGAGGGAGGGAGGGAGGGAAGGAGGGAGGGAAGGAGGGAGGGAAGGAGGGAGGAAGGAAGGAAAACTGAGTAACAAGGGAGGAGAAAGAACAAAAGAGAAACAGAGAAACAAAGAAAAAAGGAGAAAAAACAGGTTTGACAGGAAAATGCATAAAGGGAATGTAGTCTGCTGCGGAATTCCAGTGTTATATGAATAAAACAAGAAAACAACTCAATGACACTGCAAAACAAATTGACACTTCCTATCATTCCCAAAGCTTCATTCTGGATTAAGTAGCATGAAAAGTTTTCGTACAACAGAAAAGCTTCCTAGCATGATTCCACATCTTTCCAACTAACCAGGAGACTAGGATGTTACAGTTTTTTCCAAACTTCCATTATATCTGTTCATCTACTTGCCAGCAGTGTTGATCCCTTCAGCCAGACTTCTTGTGAAGTGAGTGTTTTCTATTTACTGTTACAGGTTTTTCTAACAAAAGGAAAATCAATTATATTCCCAAGTCAAAATGTAGCACTTTCCTATTTATGAACATATGCTCCTAGAAAGAGAGAGGATTTTACCTTAAAAGAGTTTCTATGTTGCATTGAATAGAGGTTTTCTCTTGGAAATTCATTCAAAATTTGCTTTATTCTCACAAAATATTTCGTCTCAATGATCAAGGCAGTAAAAATATAATGCATCATTTTTTTTTTCCTTGGGAGATCTTTGTTTCAATTTTACAAAAGGTCAAAGGATCAAAAGTAGTAATTGTGATCTTAATATGATTAAACATAATCACATTGCTACCCTTCTGAGATTCACTTGGAGAAAACATATCCTCAGACCAACATTACCTTTTGACAGTGAAGAAACAGACTTTCAATTCACGTATAACAGGGCGGTTTTCCCTGAAATCAATGGAACTTCTCTAATTTTCACCAGTATAAAATGGAAGCCTTTTTCCTCCTGTCTTCTTGGGTCACAGGAATAATTTCCTTTTTGAAGTACACTTTTCCCCTTGTTCAAATGATTTCACACGCTCTGTCTCACCCATCTCAGAAATGTATCATTAGCCATTACAGACGCTTTCAGTGCGTGGGTGAGCTGTGTGCCTAATGTGCATCTGTTAATATTCACACTTTCTTCTATGGTGTTCCTGCCATGTTGCTAAAATCTGTTTTGAATACCATTAACTCCAGCTTATATTTGGAGGTGTTTTTCAGTTATGTTCATTCTTTATAAAAATATGCTGTATTTCATTCTGCAGCTGCTGTGCAGGGTCTTTCTGCTGCAGATGATGACAATAGTTTGTAGTGTCTTTTGCGGGTGAAGACAGTTTACACCATTTATTTACTTAGGACATAGGTCTTTAGATGACACCCTGATTCCAGGGAAGGCAAATAAGAATTTTCCATTTGCTTTAGCAGAGACAGTTTTTCTCTATTCACTTGCCTCAGTGATGATAAAGCATTGCTTAGGCAGAGACAGAGGAGAAAAATAAGTGGCATATTAAAAAAAAAAAACCAAAAAAAAACAACTTTTAAAATGCCATGAAGAATGAAAAGTAATCATAAAATTTAAATAAGGATATTTAATCTGTCATGATATCACATGGTGTCATTTTAGGCTGAATATAACAAAAAAATGTTTTACAATAAGGGTACTGAAGCACTGAAACAGGTAGCCCGGAGAGGTGATGGATGCTCCATCCCTGGAGACATTCAAGAGCAGGCTGGACGTGACTCTGATTAAACTGATCTAGCTCTAGGGTGTTCATTCCATGAGAGTTGGACCAGATGGACTTTAAAGGTCCCTTCCAACTCAATTCTATGATTCTACAAATAAGACTGTCATCCTTTCTGAGAAGCTGGATTGGAGGTCTTCTCTCATTGCTATTGTCCTTGTCAAAGTCTATATTTTATTAAAGGCGTAGAAATACACAAAGGTCTTTTAGGTTTATTTCATGTTCAGAGTTTTTTCTTGAAAAGGGAAGAAACTGATTGCAAAGAGATTGAATGTGTTCTTATCTATCAGCTTCTAGCCAGCTATTCTCTTTCTTCCAAGATTGCAAGCTATGATATGCTGAGCATATGAAGAAGATATCTGCTATCTTTCAGGTTCCTCTAATGAAAGACTAATTAAAGAATGAAGATGAAAATAGATGGACTGAACATTTAATCCTGGTCTTTTATTTTGAGATTATCATGGAAAATGAACAGAACTGGTCTTGTGTTATACAGTGCAGAGGTGATTAATTAAGAAACAATTCCTCCCTTTTCCTCCTTATCTGTCAGTCTGGTATTAATATTCTTTGTTTCGTTGTTTTCATATTCTCTTTATGACAGAGCAACAATAACTTCTGTATAAGCATCTGCAACAATAAGCTATGAGGTATTAGTCACAGTTTTTATTTAGTCTTGGCTGAACACCTTGGCTTTCCTTCTGCTTTCAAAGTTCTTTCCCTGCTTCTCCAGCACAGACATTATTACCACCTGGAAGACAGAGATTTCTATATCTCAGTTTCAGTGATCAGGCTTTGGCATTAGCAGTTGGCAGCTCTGGATCAGATCTCTCTAGAAGTGGTGAAGAACCACATCTCAGATCCAAAGCTATGACATTGTTACAGGAGTCTTTGTCTGTTCTGGGTTCTGCACAGCAAAGTGGGTAATCTGTAATATTCATCCAGCAACTCGGATGCAATATTTTATTCTGTAAAAGCTAGGTTCAAAGTAAACTGGTGCTTTTGGTCACTGAATCTGTACTTTCCTCTTTTGCCAGACTGCTCTGTGAGTCATTCAGAGAAACATTCAATTTGGATTAGATACACAGTGCTGCCACATCCAGCAACATAATATGGCCTTAATTTGAAAGCCAACAATTTATCATTCTTTATACTTTGGGAAAGCTTTATTGCTGAGTTAATGTTGCATCCACAGGTAGATTTTCCAAGAACACTCATTGGTCTGACTTTGCTCCTAATTACTTCAACAGGAGGATCAGAACTGTGAATTTTCTGAAGGATAACACATGGTTCATTTTTGTAAATGGGATATATCCATCTGTCCTCAACAATGAGAACATCTTTTCAGCTTCTCTGCAGCTGTGTGAGAAAAGGCTTGCTAGGGGAAAAGTGTATATTTTCAATATTAACAGAATTTTACACATTAATTTTCTATTGATACAACTGATAATACAGCTGATACTTTGTTGTACTGTAAATGTTTACTGTTAACAGTATAAAATAATTAAGATGTTATAATTGTCTACATTTGCTTTTCATAAGGCACATATCACATGCTGATTTTCTTCAGATGATTCTTTGTATTTTCTTTAATACTTTCTTTAATTAGCAGATTTGCTTTTCCCGTAGTAGGTTTGTGTTTTATCCTCAGCTAGTCTACGGAGCAGATGTAAAAATAAGGACAGCGTCTGATATGTGAGCTCCTTAAAGTTTGCAGTCTGCATGTCTCTGGCTAAAAGAAATTGGTTGATAAGAGTTTAGTTCTTCATTCTTTTACCCTGATCTCTCTCAGCTCATCAGGACCAAGTTTTAAATTTGGTGAAATTACGGCATAGCGGCTCATGACTAAAGGAGAGAAAAGCATAATTTGCAAAGTTTCTTGCTAGACTGATTTCAGAAATGGAAAAAAACCGTTTTCTTCAAGATGCACTTATCTTTCATTTTCCCAAAATTCTAATGTCTCCCAGGAACTTGCTAATAGCATGCAATGTAATATTGTTAGATTATATATTATTTTATTTAGAAGAAGTTATTTTGATGAGACAGAAACTGAATACTTCCTTGCAGTATTTTCCATCTAGTCTTCCTTTCTTCCTTCTAGGTGCTCATTTGAAGCGGAATCTCATAGAACCCTGTGTTGTTCCTTCCCTCAAACTTGCAGTTGTTCAGTGAGATTAAGAACCTGTACTGAGGACATTATTATTCTAACAAAAGCTACTGTGACTGATGTATCATCACTGATACTTGTGCATTTTTAATCAGTATTGATAGAGTTGTTAATCTTATCAAATTCATTTATTTTAGTGATAATGAGATCTACCCAAGTTTGAGAAGCTTCCAGACTAGATTTTGCCTATTTTATTATTCTGGGACATATCTACCTTGTGTTTTGACAGAATGGCTAAGCTCTTCTTAAGATCTGACTCCACAAGAAAAACTTCCTAATGTATTTGCATTAGAAAAAGAAGTGGATTTGTGATAATTTCTCTGCCTCTCTTCAGATATGGAGATATGAATGAGTCTAAGAGTTCTTTAGTGTTGATAAACTCGAGGAGAGTGGTAAAGCCCCGAAACAAGAATTTTAACTTTGCTTACACGGGATGATAGAAGGACTCCTGTCTTCCCTGAATAAAGTCTAGGACAGAGAGAGCTGCAGAAGGGCTTTTTGAACTGTTCCTTATTAATGGGATAATGACATCATTTACAACATGTTTCAACAGAAGTAACCTGAGCTAGCTAAAGTGATGAATTACGCTTTTTTTTTTTTCTTTTAAATTGAGCTGAGAAACACAAACTTCATGTTTTCAGCTGCTATGACTGTACTGAGCATGAAAAAGTCAACCCTCAAAACTTAGATCGCTACAGATAAATTACATTTACTAGCCTGAATTCTGACTGCCTATAGATCCCATCTGTGGTTTTACTAAGAAGCACAGAGGCCTTCGTACCAAGGATGAACTTGTGCTAGGAGAGTGCACAAGATTGGGTGGAGTGAAGCATTATGACAACATGATGATTGCTTGGTGGGAAGGAGCACCACATCATAGAAACCTCTACTAGAAGAAGAAAAGAAACAACCATTATCCAAAAAAATACATATGCATAAAGTTTAATGGTCAATAGTAGCATGTAAACAAATTTTGTTCTAGGGAATGCTATTAGAATCATAGAATTGTAAGCAGGAACCATCAACAGGGAAATGGGGCAGAACATAGTGGAAACTACTTTGTGAGGGAACAGCTTCTGTACTGAAGAGGACACCAGGAGATACTGCCCATCAGAGAGATAAAATTGTATTTCTTCCTAACTGGACACTGAAGAGAGTTTTCCCTTTCCCTATCTCTCTCTATCTCTCTTTTTTTCTAACCTCTAAGGGTAACTTCACCTTTTGAATCAATTGAGGCCATCAGCTACAGACTCCATGAATAAACTGTTCATGTAAGCCTGTCTCATTTTTGTGTAACACTCTGAGTATCCCAAAGGGTTCAACTAAGACCAAACCCCAACAAGATGCTGTGAAACAAAGATCCAGATCATCATCCAGTTCTGCCTTAAGCTTGGCCTGGAAATCGAATTTAAAATATAGAGAAGAGTAAGCCAGGGGAAATCCTTGAGTGATTTGGGGTTCCCTGGGGAGTAGGACAAAGGCACAATCAAATTCAATGTCAACAGCAATTTATATCACTTTTACATCTGTCAAGTCTTAACTTTATATTTGTGCTTCTGCTCCATGCTTTTAAAATATAAAATTTGTGGGGCTTCCACATCCTGTGGAAAAAAGACGGAAACAACATAAACAACAAAATCAAACAAAATCCTCTTTTCTTTTTTTCTTCTTCTTTTTTTTTTTTTTAAACCTTAGTTAAAACATACATTTCAGAGTGCCTGATAATTGCTGATGATTTTTTTTCCTGTCACACAAGGTTTATTCATAACCTCTCTGAGTCTATGGAAATAGCAGTGTGTGCTCAAACTATTTATATCTCTGAACACATCATTTTTTTTATCAAGTTGTCATTGCATTTGCTGAACTGCTTGGCTGGTTATTGCAGACAGAGTTAAAATATTCATCTGCCAGGTATGTCTTAAAAAATAAAAAAAAATTATGTAGAAAACAATGATAGTTACTTCTAATATTCCACACTTTTTGCCCTACTCTTGCTGATTACTGACAGTGCTGTGCTTTTTGAAATCATATTTAATTTCATTTTTAATCTGCTAGATGCTGTACCATGACTTAAAACATTTTTGCAAATGTGTATTTTTCTTTGCAAATAAATCACAGCAATGTAGGTAATCTTGTAGGGTGATAAGAATATGCTGCACATTAAATTGTCTGCTCATTTGTTATCTACACTAAATTTTGCCTGAACTTTGATAGTCTATGTCAATACACTAGCCTGTGGCTATCTATAAGGTGAATACAAATTTATGAGTACTTGAAGATCTGTTCCGCAGATATTCCTCATTGGGTTTTATACTAAATTGATCACTGGAGATGGAACAGTGAAAATTATCTTAGACAACAATATTTGCACTTGCTATTACCATATGCTAAGTAGCTTGTGCAAATGTTACTTCCACACTGAATAAATTGCCTGGCTAATTATTTCATTAACTGTTTATGGTCTGAATTTGCATTCTGAATTTCATTAATGATCAACAGGCTTACTAATATTTCTCTGTTTGATTCACTATCTCGGAGACTGAAAACCTCTTTCTGGGTCTGATTTGGAAGCCTTGATTGTGATAAAATAGTAATGTATTCAGAATCATAAAAGTAGAGATTTCTGTAATCGGATACGAAAATAATAAAATTTCACATTTTCTTCAACTTGTATTGAATTATTATTTATGCGTTATCAGTTATCTGCTCTATTTTTGTTACCAATTTGTTTTGCAAAATTAAGCAACTTCCAGGCATTTTAGATGCATAGCAGATCCCTGAGATAATAGCAATAATAACTGGCCAGTGCTGAGTTGCACTTCAAAAAAAGCAAAAAATTCTTCACTGGAGTGAAAATATAAGGAATCACTTCAAATTTGTTCTCTATGATCAGCATGTAGTCTGACATTTTACCAGTCTTAGCTAATTGCTTATTCCATTAAAATCAATAGATGGTTTGCCGTGGCGGCCACCCGAATCAAGAATTGCCTAGGAAACACATTGGTGCTGTCTGTATATAAATCTTTTCTGACAAATGCACTATGTAAAATATCATTGATAAATGGAATTTAAAACAAAAATGGTGTATTTTATTTGCTGACCTTGTTACCACACTGGTAAGCCTTGGAAATTCTCACTCTTTTGACAGTTAAAAGACTATCGTTCTGTGAGGTATCTGCGAGGTCTCTGCTTTTGGTTAGAAGATAATTTCCGTTACTGTGATCTGCCAATATTTAAATATCCTAACTCTTAACATATGCGTAGATGTGGCACTTATGGACATGGCTTAGTGGGCATGGTGATGAAGGTTTATGGACTAAGTGATCATGGCGGGCTTTAATGATTCTGTGAATCTAAGGACTCTAAGGAAAATGACAAATTTTCACCCCACAGAACCTCTAAACCTAACAGATGCTTCTCTGTAATAATAAACCCTTTGACATTTTCTCTTCATGAAAATATTGCACATCGTATAGAGTTACCTCTCGTTCTTTCTTGAGAAGTTAAAGAAACTGAGTTCCTCAGATCTTCCAAGGTGAAGTTCTCTAGCTCTCAAATCACTGTTGTTGATTTATTTTTTTTTTTTTTCCCCAGGAAGAACAAGACAAACAATGGCACTGTAGCACTATTTGTCTCACTGAAGTATCCTTACAGGCCTCACTATAGTATCTCCTCCAGTATAGTGACTCATTAAATTGTTTCACTTCCTGTTCTTTGGGACATTTTTTTTGCTATTATTACTATGATTTTCACTGCCTGTTCTTCATCTAATGAATGTCTAAATACTTGATTCCAACCTACCTAGTGGGCTATGATTTATTTGAAGACTGGTCTATGTCCACCACGTTTTCCCACACTTCCAGTCATGATGTCACCTACGTTTTTTCTCCTGCTTGCCTTGTTAAAATACAGAGTAGCACTGTGCTATTCCCTGCAAACCTGTAACATCTTTCTTCCTCCCTAGGATGACAATATTTCTCCACAAAACTTCTTTCTGAGAAAAGACAGTTAGCTACTATTCTCAATTCACAAAGCATACTTCTGCAACAAATTTTTACTAGAAGGTAGTGAAGTACTAAATCTCACACACTTGAATATCTTAGTACGTTTGCTGTAAAGCCTGTCATTTACAAGAATTAAATTGTTTGTTTTGATTACATTCATTTCCGGGGAGAAAAAAAAAGGCAAAAAAAAAAAAAAAAAAGGCATTGAGAGGCACTAATCATCATCCAAGGCTAAACAGTTAGGAATTTTTACCAGTATCAGCTTTCTCTTTTAAATTTGCCTGTGACAGATGTCAGGTTAATTGCGTCCAGAGTGTGCTAAACCACCTTGCTCTATCTCTTTGAATCAGAACACAGGATCTGTATGATCTGCTGGTGTTAGATTCCTATCTTTTCCAACTATCTATTAAACATTCATAGCATGAACTAGAGATGTCCTCCATCAACTCTCACAGAATCCATCCTTGCAAGTATCCTGGCCTGCTGCTTTAAAATTATTTATCTCTGAGAGATGTTTAACAACCCCCAAGACTACTAATGGACTGGAAAATACTTTATCATGTTCCTATGATTAAAATACATCCCCCTGCTACTTTCAAGATACAGACCAGAAATACTGAATAAGCACATCTGTCATTAAAAGTTCTGCCACTCTTTTAAGCCTCAGACTTGTATTATAGCTATTATTCAGAATCTGCTTTATTCCAAGTAGTCAGGAATTGTTAATCTGCCTAAATTTCCGACAACCTATAACTTCTCTTTCTAGTTGATAATTAAGTTTCCATTTTCTTTTTGCTAAATATTACCTTTAATTTCAAAGATCTGCTTCCCACGTTTTGTTGACCCTAGAAGGGTTATAACCAATGCTATTTTCTCATTTATATGCGTAGTTTTGATATGGTAAGTACTGCAAGTCTGTTTAAAAGATTTCAGATTTTATCTATTTTAATTTTTTTTCTTGTCCAATTTTCCTCTTTTTATTTTTTTTCCCAGCACTTTTCTTCTAATGTGTTTCCTTCCAATTCTTTCTGTAATTTAGGAAACTTGTCTTATATATCTGATTTTACTGACAAAATATACACAGGTGTGAGAGAGAGAATATTGTTCTGTACTTGAGGTAATTCCTGACCTGGCATTTATTTCAAGTCCATTTAGACTCTTAATGCTAGACTATTTACACTATTGCTTAGTTTAAATGAATCTACAGGGGAAACTGTGTGGCTCGAGGGAGGAGACACTAGCCCTTCCAGATTCTCTTCCTCCTGGATAGAATTTGTACACTGAGGTAGACAGAACTCCTCTCATAAGACAAGGAATACTTGTGAAGCTCTTGTACTTAGTTTAGATTCAGAAACTATTTTTTTTTTATTCATTTATCCATGCTCACAGAAAGGGTAACTTTGTCTCATGAAGCCACAGGCACATTACCAGCCCCTGATTTACTCCTTTTTCATAACAATAAATCTAAATTTCTTACTTCTGCAAGTGAGTAAGCATTTGTGAGCGTAAACCTTTTTCTATTTCTTAAAAAAAAAAAAAAAAAAAGTAAAAAAATAGTCTGTTGTGGCTCAAGATTATAGATATGAGTCATTTCTGCCTACCTAGGATCTACTACATTAGCTTTCTAGAAAAAATTTGTCTTGCACTGAGCACAAAAGCAATACTTAAGCCAATCACCTGCTCCTTGCAAAATTTAGATAAGGTATGCTGTCTTCGAGCCATATGAATCAGCCAACAAATAATGGTTTAGTCTGGAATCAGCCATGGACCATTAATACTTTTATATATATATAGTGTCATTGTTTTCAGTAAAACATCAGCTTTTATAGTAGCTATCTGTGTAATCTTCCTATGTTTGCTGCTGTTACAATTATTTCTTGCATTCCTGTTACTATTATTTATGACCAGCTATTATCTTATTAGATTGTTAAAAAAAAAGTTACATCTTCATGTGCACTTGAATAACACCTACTGTGGCAAGAACTGTGATCTTGACATGCTGTATAAATAACAGCATGAACTCTGGCTACTGAGACAGTAGACATTGGTTGAGATCTTTAAATATATACAAAAAATATAACTGGCATACCACCAGTAATATGGGTGGTTTTATCTCAGGCTTCTTAAAAAAGAAAACAGTTCAAAGCTTATCACCAATCTCAACAAGATTTAGGTCAAGTTCTATATAAATAAACTGAGCAAGGGTTGTAACAAATGGCAGTGCTGGTCAAGTGTGAGTCTCTTTCCTCCAGGCATTGGTTTAATGTGAGGTTGTTTACCCTACAAGGACTGAAGAAAGAAAAACACCTAAAAGACATCAAAGACCTTTTCAGGCTAATTTTCAGAGGTGACAGGAAACATGCCATTTTAATTTATTAATCTCTCCATGATATGACCTGGAGAACAATCTCTCGTAATGGTCTTTGTACAGAGTCTGACCCTACATCTCCTGACAGTGCCAAGAGCTCTCTTCCTAGCTGTTCTCCTGCAGTTCAATACATGATACTCAACTGTCTGATCCTTTGCCATCAGTCACCATTTCAGGTGAAAAATAACAGCAGCACCTGTCTTACCAGGAGCTAAATCTCTAAGTATGTAAGTTTGTGATCTCTGAAACACTGTATAGGATGTCTATAATACAAACTAACTTTAAGCTATTTGATATATGATATTTGGACAATTTCAGACATGCCATTGAAGTTGGAAGGTTATATATTATATATTGTATTATATAGTATTTTTAAGTCCCACCGCATGCTTACAAATCTCAAAAAAAGTATTACCAGTTTATGTAATGAATATGAAATGAAAAACTCCAACTCTAACTTGCAAATCCTGACTTCCTTCAATACAGAAATAAGGAAGGATTTCAGAAAACACTACTGTCAAGTACTGAAGCAATTCTGATTCTTAGTATGCCTTGTGGATATATTTGAGTGAACAAACTGAATGTTACTGATGTGATCTCGAACACCCAAAAAGTTAAGTTCTTCCAGTGGAAAGGAAAAGAATATGTGGATACATTTTGTTACTGCCCATGAGGATTTTTTTGTCTCGATGATGGGAGTCTACTCATTGATTTGGACGAATAATAGCATAAATCTCCTTTAACCTATTAAAACTGATGACGTTATTCCCCACAAATAAGGAATGTCAAATGTCATATTTTTAGGTACATTCATCACTGGATCTGTGAAAGACATTTCAGAGAATCATTAAACAGAGTCCTACGTTGCAGGATACTTTTTTCCCCCCTCTTACAGCTCATCTGATTGACAAAAAATGAAACATTTGTAATTTATATTTGATAACTACTATTACATATTTAACTGAATATACATTAAATTTTGCATACTCACAACCAGCACAATTTAAATATTGGATTTCAATGACAGATTTTAGGAGCACAAATGAAAAGCACAGCAGAATGCTGTCAAGAATTGAAGAAATGTGTATTTTTGCAGATACACCTTCACATGCTTTATGTGTGGTTTTCCTTACTACAGTCTTTAAACCTTAGAAAGCTCTAGTAGTCCTTGAACAGTTGTGGATACTTTACATGTAATCTATGCTGTGTTTTAAAGAATCTTTTGTTTCATTTTTATTTTTGTTTACGGTTCTTCTGTTATAGCCAAGACACTATGTCCTTACACGAAATCTGACTGGTATAGAAATGATTACATTAAGAGCCCGGATTTATGTGAAATGTTAAGTCACTCACTCATCCTCGTGTTAGAAATGCCAGGTAACAATCATTCTAATGTTAATATTGTGAAGTGAATCATTTCTCCATATTGTGATACCATATGGGATGAACCATTTCCAGAAAGCCAAGCCAATGGAGTCCAGCATCACTGATGTAGTTTGAGGACTTCATAAAACTTCAGAGAATATATGCTACTGTACATGAAAATTTCTGTTTACTCCATAAATTCTATTTACAGAGTAGTCTTTCATAATTGTAGTGCAAAGGCTGAAGTTCAACGTTAAATCAGTCAAGATTCCTGAATATTTATTTTTGTCAGTAGTTTCAGAATAATTTGCCTATACTTTTTGCTTGTGATGCACAAGGAAGGTTTAAAGCAAAGCAGAAAATGCAGTGGTTAGCAGTGAAAATAATTCTTCCTTGCCCTCACCAGGAACCAGTTCAATTCCTGATGCATATAGTATACAAGCAGCAGTTTGGAGAATATGTTAAATATATATATATATATATATATATATATATATATATATATATATATATATATATACATTTTATTTCTTCATGTTGTATCACCTACTATTTTGATGAATCTTTAAGTAATCCTTTATGGAAGGGGGTTATAATTTACTCTTGCAAAAGCAGTTCTTCCCCCTTGTATTGTGCAATAATATTCAGGCAGTCTTGGAAAATAAATCTTATAAATAAATCTTATTTTTAATAATAAACAATTATATACTAAGATGGCAAAAAATCAAGATAACTGATATATTATTCATGTTCCTGATACACCATCTTTTGAAACCAATCACATTGTTGCTCTAACTGAGTTCAATGGCTTTGGATCAAACTCTAGTATTTATGGAAGCTTTCATTTGCAAGGCATTTAGAAACAAATTCAGACAAGAATTTGCAAGTGGCATGAATGTTCTGCCTGCTGATAAATTTGAGTGAACATACAATGCATAAATAAACATTTATGGGTCAAATTTTGTCCTATTGCATAATAAAACTTTGTAGAATTTTCTGTTAATAGATTTTTCATCGCAGCTATATCATTTAAAAAGAAATGTTTCGACTTTTTGGCTGATATTCAAACCAGCAGGGAATTAAACAACATTAAATTAAAGAAAATGATCCTCTAAGAATTTTGCTGTGCTGCTGTGGTGTTCCTACTGGCATTACGTTTCCGTATTCTGCCAAAGATATTAGACTGAATTAAGAATTTTACTGAACATCATTAGATGGCACTCTTGGACATGTTGTATGAGAAGCACTGAATGTACAAAAATTCAGAAAATGGTATGCTGTATTAAAAACTGTTTCTGTGGATGTACTTGGCATCCTTGTTTAAATGGGTTGAGATCCCATAACTTCTGTCATCTGTCACAATAATTAATCTCTGGTCTGAATAACGCAAAAGGAAATAATGATTTTTTTTTTTTAACAGATTCATTGTTAAAGTATTCTTTAGACTAATGAGCATCTATCTATCTATCTATCCATCCATCCATCCATCCATCCATCTATCTATCTACCTATCTATCTATTTATTTATTTTGATTTAGCCGCATATTCTGTTATGATCTTCACAGATTTTTCAGCTACACTCCATTAGAAACTTTTATCAGTTTGATTGCATCAGACCTGCAGAAACTGTCTGCTTCCTTTGAAATTCCTTCATTTCATCAACAATTGTCCATTGTCCCCAGTGCTGAAGAGTACCAAAAGAACATTCAGACTATAAATAAAGAGAGAAAAAGCAGCTTCATGTCACGCTTTTTCTGCGTGTGGGCTCCTCCAATTATGACAGGTGCCAATATCAGATGTAGCATCTGGTCATCACATATGGTTTTTGGCCATAGCTTCTTATTCCTGACTGGTGTCCTTGTAATAATGACTTTGAAATCTGGTGTACTTTTACTTGGAAGTGGGAGGTTATTTATCCATACATACATTAAGGACTGAAAGCAGAAATGTTTATCATTGCCCATTCTTTGATGTACTTCAGGTTCAATGTGCAGATCATTCATTCCTTCTCAATATTTTTCAATCATTCCAACTTCCTGCTTGCTGTTTTTTTCTAGTACAGTGTTTCAGCATATTAGCTGGAATACAGAATGGTAATATAACTTCTGAAGAAGTCAGATTTACAAGTGTATGGGATACAAACAGGCATCAGATTCCCACCAGAAGTTAGTGAATTTAAGGCTTAGTATTATAAAAATGTAAATATAATCATGTCATTCCAACTCTCACAATGGAGAGGTGTTGGACTTTGGGACCTGAACTACATAGAGATAAAACTCAACTGGAGAATGAACTCCAGCTTCTACATGATGTGTTCAAACTGTCTGAAGGCATTTAGTCCGTTGAACTAGACTGAGTACTATTAATATAAGGGTGACTATGTAAGTAAAACAAGACATAGAAAAAAATGTCAATTATTTCAAAATTAGTCATATTCTCTTAAAAATTAAGATATATGACTATATCTGGGTATACCTTGTACATGCAAGTATATTTTCTTATCATTTTTATCAACCTTAATACTATCAGTAATAGCTCCTATGTAGACCTCAGGAGACCTCACAGAACTTTAGAAAACAGGGTTTCCAAATATTTCCCACTGCACAGAGAAAGAAAATAAGCACAGAAAAGATGAAAGGATTTCAGAAAAGTCATCTTGCAAGCCTTTATTATACCCCCAATTAAACCAAGACCAATGCAGTTACATTCTAATACACTATCTACTACACCATAATCATTCTTAGCACAAGCCATTTGCCTGGCTTATACTATATCAAATGCATGATTATTGAGATTTATTAATAATGTGTGTATATATATACATATATATATATCATTTTAGTGGAGCAAATATTTGTTTTGGGAAAACTGTCTTTCCAAAGCACAATATAAAGTTCTACAAAGAACTTCAACTCTGCATGCTGGAAGAAGTATTACTCCTCATTAGCATGGCCTTTTAATAGGTTCATATACCCTGTTTTACTAACAAGGATAAATTGGACACGTTTTCATGGGGCTGCAGAGTTCAAAAAAGGTGTAACATAGTGGACCAACCTGACACCAGTTGATTTTTAAAGAAGTAGAACTTGTCAAAAAAATCCCCATACATCTCTGCAGACTGACTTTCCATTGACTTATCCTTGGTGTTTTGGATGTGTTGATGAGGCAACACCTTAAACACATAAAAGACAGCAAACAGTACAAAGAATTCCAGATTATGAGTACCCAGAGAAGTAAAAACATTAACAACCTATATCTATATTTTTCAGTTTTCATTTCTCTTAAAAGGGGAAGAGTAATTTTTATGTTTATAAAGAACTTGGAAGAAAATTATTTAAAGTGCTCTGAATAAGATCAAAGTAACCATTTGTTTAAATCAAAAATTATATTAATATAAAATTTCCTGAAAATATCGTTCACTTAGTATGTTCAAATTAAGAACCTCCAAAAAATATTGAGAGTCACTCTTTCAAAATAAACTCTTCTTAAGTGTCCAAAAGGTTGAAAATCAGATGATTTAACCATGATTTTAACATACTTAATTCAGAAATACATACCAAACCTCATTCACTTGTTGATCCAAACTATGCCTTAAAATACTTTTGACAATGGAATTGGACAGCTTTCATATAAAGTATTAAGGGAGTGTATGTTCACAATGACAATATAGGTAATTGACTTTCAAGGACAATTGGCTTTACAAGTGAGTGATCAACCGGTTCATAACTATGTCTTATTTTAGTGTGTGATTTTAGGAATACAAATAGAGAGTGAGGGAAGATGGGCATCGGAAAATTTTGGTCAGTGATACAGTAATTATGTTGACATCAACGTAGGTGAGCACTGTAAAGAGAAAAAGCTGATTAGGAAACAAAGGCCTAGCAAGGAGTCAGTACACTGCCTGGTTAGTATTTTTGTTCTTCCTCGTGTTTTACTCAGCACAAAATGGAACAATAGAGCAAGGATCAGCTAATACAGTGAGAAGCTCAGTTTTCTCCCATGCATGAAACATGTAGGTTTCATTTGGAGGAAAAAAAAAAGTATATATTTCTTGATTTTTACATGTACCAAAACCAAACCAAACCAAAACAAACAAACAAACAAAAACTATCAACCAAACACTTAAGGAGCCAGGAGGGGAAATTATTTTCTTACTTCTACACAGTGACAAACATTAAACTACATTTTCTAGCAGTTTTGATTATTTATTTATTGTAATCAATAAGAAAAGTTTCCTATCACTTAAATAAAGTCTGTATTCATGTAATACAACCACCAAATTCAAGTTACTGATATTTTTTGGGGATGTGGTAGGAGCGTAATATGTGATTCAGTTCTTTTAGTATTATGTATCTACATTTGCTTTAGCGAATGAAGTTTGATTACATCCAGTCTTAACATCTACACAACAGCTGAAGCTACACAAGATCAATTCAATTCATGAGTGACCTAACCCCAAGGCTTCAGTGGCATGTAATGTTATTATTGGACCAAAATAAATCCATTACGTACCCAAGGTCTTTTCGTAATTGATGATGATGTTCTCATGCAACAAATGAGAAATTATTTTTCTGTTGAACAAGCATTTTCCAAAATATGTTTTCTTCTATCTGACCACAGATTTCTCTGATTAACTCTCCTAATTTATATCAAAGTAAGGAAATAAGTTGTCCTCAATGGACTTTCCAGGTCTAGTGCATAATTATATCCTTTAATTTTATGAACTACTGTATTCAGTCCAGGTCTGTGAAGTACAGTGTGGTCCTATAGCTTGAAGTTGATTAAGAATATTTATATATAAACAATATTTACAAGGTGTGTAACACATTTTACTCCTCTGAGTTAAATTTTGTTTTCAGCAAATAAACATATTTATTTTCATAAATTCTTCTTCTTTTTTTTTTCCTTAAAAAGTTCGGCTTTAACAAAAATGAAATTATTAAGAAGAGAAAAGATTTGATTTCCAATTTCTGTAAGATCAAAAGGTTACAGCTTTCAAGAACTGAAAACTTCCAGCAAAATAGAATCTTACAATAATAACTAGTTTAGATATTGTTTTGCTTCTGTATTTCATATGAAACTTAATTTAGATTATGGTCAATAACACAAGTAAAAAATTGACAAGTTGTTGCAAACACTGATAATGTGCAAAATCTGTGGAAATTTCCATCATTTACATTTTAAATAGTAGAAATTATCTGAGTTTAAGTTCAATTTTTTTAATAAAATACTTCAGATTATAAAGGATAGAGATATAAATTATAAGGTAACTAATGGGAATTACTCTCACTTTAAAAATAAGATCAGATAAACAGATTGAAATTTGATAAATAAGCCTTAACCTTTAAGGAAGCACACCAAAATGAAAGAATAGTCTGTAAGCGCCAGGCAATGGAACATTTTATATTCAAATGATCTTTCAAATAGTCTCCATTTTCGGTTGTTGTTGCTTAATTATTGTTTGTTTGTTTTCTTTGTTTGTTTTGCTTCTGGGCCAGTTCTTTAGTTTATGGGTTACAGGTAAGATCCGTACAGTATCTCTTTTAATTCAGACTCTCAGTGGATAAATTTCATATTCACCTATGTATCCCAGGGAAAAAAAAAATGAATTAGGAGAGAAGGAAAACCCAAGTAAACACAAGATGGAGTTAGATAATCCCCACAGATATGCTAAAGCTTTTCAGATTCTTGAACAATAGAGTTTTGTAACAATTCTTCATTTGCATTGTATAAACTGCAATCTTTGCATTGCTGGCAGAAACATTTTGTATTCATGAACTATGTTAGGATTGTGAATAGTTTAGTACTGCTTAGAATTTCCTTTTTCACTCTAAATGACAATAGAATAGAAAGACAAAGTAGTGATATTAGGCTAACATAACACAGAAGCTCATGTTTTGATTACTCTGCCTGCTAGCCATTATGTTTGCCCACCCATCTACTTTCTGCCTGTTTTACTTTATATAGTTTTGTGGAGCAGCCAAAAAAAAAAAAAAAACAAACAAACAGATATTTTTCAAAGCAGTTCATAGTGCTGTTACTAGAAAAGGAAAAACAACAGCAGTTGTAGGAGGGAGGTAGATAAGTTACTGTTTCCATTTTCTTTAACTATGATTTTTAATTAGCAGAATAAAAGCTTGTGTCTGTAGCATATTTGTATAATTACAGAAACTTCTTTCAGCTTCATATAGAGCCATGGCCAGATTTTTGAACTTACTCCCTGGCAAGTTTGGAGTAGGTACTTAAACGTGTTATGATCACATTTGAAACTCTGCCTTCAGTTTCTTCTTCAAAATCATGATGCAATTGTTTGTAGGGTAAAAAGTCTAATTGCCTTTCGATATTTTGACTCTGAAATTTTCTCACTTGAGTGTCCAAAATTAGACATCACATTTCAGAAGTCATGTAATTGAAGAATCTCAAGTATTCAGAGATATTGAACAATCCCTGTTCTCGTCTACTTGCATAAAAGCAATCACATGAGCAAACACCTTACACAGGACTGTGGGAGCCATTCAAGCATCTCCATCTGCTAACAAACACTGAGTACACCTCAAAACCTGAATGTTACAGAAAGATAACAGTAAAGCGTTTTGAATAAGCTATGTGTATTTCATTTCCTGTAAACAGGACTACTCACGCAGATGGGATAGCAATTCTGATCTATTCATCAGCCATCACCTGGAGAACACTCAGATGAACACATCCAAGAATTTTCCAAGCTCAAGTAATTAAAATTGTACTTATGCAAGGAATCTACTTATTATTAATACATTAGTATTTAAAATTCTCTTTTGACAATTAGTTGTATGTCAGATATATTTGTTTAAATTATATAATGTTTTCAAGATGCACACTGTTAAGACTGTCCAGTGTTACCCCTTCTCACTTGAAATGCACATTCCACTGAAGAGCATGAATCTGTTATAAGAATCTCTTGTGGAGATTCTAAATTCTTTATTTTATCTTATTTTTAGTTCAGTTGAAACAACTTTTAAGATAGCTGCTGTAAGTCCTTTTTTTTTTTTTTTTTTTTGATTGAAACTCTTTGCAAAAGTTAATCCAAACATGTAAGAATATCATGTTGACCCAGAATGCCCTTTATTGGCAAATTAAGTATCTGTTAAATACCTTTTGTCTCTGTCCTGTCCTGCTTGGAAATTGTTTTCCATTATCTACCTCAAACACATTTTGGCTCTCTTGCAAGCAATCCATTTACTCTTCTGAAATTCAGAGCACTGGAAATATTAGGAGGGATGATTGAGTAATACGCGCATACAACGCTTCAGCAGAGCAATGCCATTTTGAGTTACTTGGTGGTTACTTTCAACACAATACACTTAGAAACAACAGAAAAAAAATGCAAGGAAGGAAGAGTGAATTCATTGTACACACCATTCTGAGGCTCAGAGCACAAAATGAGTGATTTTGAAATGGCAAAATAGATAATCTGTATTCGAGTCTGATGTATACTTATGTCTTGAAAAAAAATCCTCCTCCTATAGCATCCAAGTCTGTGAAAGAGTATATTTAATGAACATAATGACTTGGAAAACTGTTTACAAATCTTTTGAGTCCATTAAAAGTAATGCTATGTCAAAGGTGATTGTTAGCTGTGAGGGTGAGAAATGACAAAGAAGAGATGCTACAACGATGCTTTATGAAACATTTTTCATACACAGATTTCAAAATCTCTGCAGAATCTTATACAGAAGATTAACCCAATCTTATACATGACTTTTGAGAGGAGTAATTTGATCAAATTCACATAGCAAGATAAAGGCAGAGATGTGAATAGAGCTGAAGTAATGGAATGGAGGAGAGAGAATACCTCTTTTTGATAAAGAGCAGGAGCTTTTTCTTTTTCTTTTTTTTTGGTACTCTCATTTAGATTTAACTTCTCTGCCTTTAGGTTTCTCATTCCCTGCTCTTGCCGTGAGACCTCCACACTGACTTCTAGGGCAAGCACAATTTTTTTTTCAGCCAGCATTATTGTGTTTACAGTCTTCCAAGAATTTGAATTTAATGGCACCACTGGAAAATTGATCACTGACACCTCAGACTTCAGGTTTTCAGGCTTGACTGACATCTTGTCTAACAGTCTCATTTCAGACCTAAGGTGAACACTGTAGGTGTGATTAACTAACAGAAATCAAAAGAATGCGATGCTTTTGCAAAATTGATTTCCCTAGTCCAGTCTTAGAATGACAGTGAATTATTTTCAGAATTTATCAATAGATAGTATTGTTCTTAAACTCTGATGGTCGTGCCCTGACCCCATTGCCCATGCAGATAATAACGGTGTTGAAGCACCTTTACATCTGTCTCACATGTACATTATTAGTTTAACATTACAGCAGCCCCAGTACTTTCTTTTTCCCCTAAAGAAAGCAAATTCCTGTTGAGATGTGGATTGAGTGACATACAGAAGCTTTTGATATTGCGTGACCTCCTGACACTCAGTAATGAAACCAGTCTTCTGTGTTTGTATGAAGAGAACATTCAATTCAGGGAAATGTCAGTAAGATTATTTTCTTTTCTTGTCTTTTATTTTTACTTTTGATTATTATTATTTTATTTTGCACTTTTTTTTTATCATTGTTTATGTCCAATGTGCATTTTTTTGTGCATTTTATGCAAAAATGAATAGTTCTGAAAAATTACTCTAAAGCTTTGACAATTTTGCTTATCTTTTGAATAATTCTGCTTACAGCCAGAAATGAGGGGAAAATGGTAAATGCACAGTAGGTAAACAATAAATGTCTCTCATAGTCATAAATCTACTTTTTGCATATGCAGAATTCTAACCTATATGCACTTTCACACTACGGAATGCAGCCTTACAATTCATAGAGGAAATCACAAATGCAAGGGATCTCTGTTAAAGCTATCCTCAAACAACTGCACCAAAACCAACTCAGATAGACTTATGAAAATGTAATTTATCCTTAGTGGTGGTAGTGACTGGACTGATTTCCAGTGGTTCTTTAGACACATTTTTAACCTCATTATGATGATTAGAGCCTGCTTGAATTACTGAGAAAAAGTAGTGGAGAAGAGAAGAACTAGAAAAGAACTATAATCAGTTTGGTTTTGTTATTTGTTTTATTATTCTCTTTTTACAGAAGAAAATGTGAACAGTATAACTGTAGTGAACAAAGATTCCATAGTATTTTAGTTACTGTAAAACTGAAAGAAAAATGAATTGTAGGTTCATCATTATTGATTGGCAAATGCACTATCTCAACTGAAAGAAACAGTGGATTCTAAGCTCCTCAGGAATATGGAGGAAACAGCTCACATTTCTTAGCTGCATGTTAACTATGGTGTACTGAATCCACTCATGAGAAGGTTTCATGCTTTTTGGATTTATCCATGAGTAGAGCCACACTACGTACAAATTAAGTGTTCATTAGCATCGATACCAAAAAGATGGTGTCCCATTTCTTGGATTAATCTCCTGATTATCCTAATAAGGGGCAGCTCTCTTTGTCTTAAAATACTTTTAAGTATCTAATACAACGTAGAACCTTTCTAGTGGGAAGACCTTAGGGCACCCTCATGTCAGTTTCATTCTCCTGAGAAATCAGACACTAGCATACTTGTTTATTTTCCAAGGTTATATAAAGATCTTAGTAAAATGGACCTATGTAAATAGGTAATACCTGTTCGTTATGCTTGGCAAGTTGCCTTCAGATGGAGATGAACAAAAAAATAACATTGGACAAACTGAAAAAATAATGCATCATACTTTAATTTGAAAAGAGTTTCAGGATGTTCAAGATTTCCTTTTTCAGGGAAAGGAATGATGCGATATGAAAAGTAAACCTGCTACAACTAATGGTTGCAAAAGGAGTTGTATTTCTTAGAGTTATTATTCGGAGTTCCTTTGCTGGAATGTGCAGATGTGAGGACTGGAATCCTGGTCTCACTTCAGATCTAACTTCAGAAAAATAGGCTCTTCTATAAGTTAACTTGATTGACTTCTTCTACAATGTTATGACATCAGCTGAGGCCTTCCATTGCCTGCTCCCTTTGATTACTCAGAGTTTAAACTGCTAGACTAGACGTTTGGCAAGATTAATCCACATAGGAAATGTACACTTTTGACTCTCATAGCTTCTAACACATCCACAGGGCTTCATCCAAACTTCCTACTCATCTTTCCTTTTACAGGAGCCATTTCAAAACTTTCAAAACACGTCTCCCACCCACACACTCTGGAAACTTATCCCATCCTTAAAAGCGCCTACTACTTTGACCAGTTTCCTATTGCTGACTGGCCTAACTTGTACTTCATAATCCTACAAATCTAAAGTTCATTGTAACAAGATTGTCACTGAATAAGAACTTGATTTGAAACAGATTAAGACTTGTATATTGCAGTGAATTGTGTACAAGGAGGGAATTAGGCAATGTGGACAGAGTAACAAAAGTAAAAATAACTAAGAGCTATAATTGCTGAATAAACAATCTGAGTGCCTTGAGAGTTGAATAAGGAAGTAAATATACTGCCAATGGGAAAAATATCCTTCCTAGTTCTGGCTTAATGACATATAAGAGCAAAAAGATAAGTGTGTTCAATATTTAATTTAATTTCAAACTTGGTTGCTGCTATAATCCTTGTGAGAAAAATTGCATTAGTTGGAAAAGATGGTAGGCTTAAAATTATGTGAATTACATGAGAGAAAATGGATTTAAAGTTGTGAATAATTGGCGGTACACAAGGACCTGGTAGATAGTACATAGAAACTTCCTATTTAGTTCTCTGTGTTTCAGAAATAGTATATTGCATTTAAAATATGACCCTGAACCACCGGGATTAAAGAGAATATGATTCAGTGCACTCAGAAACTATCTATTAAAGATTGATTAAAACTAATTCAAACCAAAAAACTATTGTTAACAGCAACTTCCAGTTGTCAACAAGCTGATTAAGAAAAGGTTCTTCTTTTGACTCTGATATTTCAAAAGGGGAGTGGGCCTAAAAAGAAAACAGTGGCAACGAACTGAGGAGGAAAACTAATTTACTAAATAAGATATCAGAATGCAAAATAACACAATATAATACAATGTAATTGAAATTGAAATGAGAGTGTCCGAAAACCAAAGGCCTTACACTGAATGCTGAAGGCAAGACAGCTAGGAAGCACCCACTCACTGCTGGATCGATCCAAAAGGGAAGAGCCAGTGTCTTGTGACACATGAGCAGTTTTTATCTTTCTACATGATATTATGATGTGGAATACCAACAACAAAAATCATAAAACCGTGACAGTTATACAATGTTCTGTGACTATTTGAGTTCACAAATATGAGCAGGCAGTCCAAGTCTATGTCATACTTGTACAAATGCTACTATTCCATACAGTCACCTCAGATTGTCTTCATGCATCTTGCTAGAAAATAAGATGTACAATAATGATATTTATTTTTGTACAGAGAAATGAAATTCTGTGGAAGACAGCCTATCCTAGTTTCAAAACTTTCTGTCAGTTATTTTTCCTAAATGCCTCAGGTTTCTATTAACCCTCAGCTGAGATGAGAAAACCTGTTTTAATGCTGTCAGACACAAAAAATTCAGAATTATATCCCGTTGCTTTGAAAAATCTTTCTATATCTTCTCTTCCTTAATTTTCAGACAAAAATTGTATGTCTTGTAGAAAGTTTTGTGTCTAACTTTATCTTCACTAAGTGCATCAACATCAATGAATTTCTTAAAGATATTCAGTGTAAGAGGAATTTCTCCCTAATTTTCTTAAAAATAAATTTGATAAACCACAGTAAAGTCATTTAAAGAGGTATTGTCAAAGAGCACGTATAGGTGTGTAAAGAACATGGAATATCTGTATTATATGAGGTTGGATGCTCCAGTAGAGTCTCCAAGAAAATATGGCATGGAATGTATAGCCAAGCTTATGGACTTATCCAGCAAAAACACATCTTTCATTCATGGTTTCATTCTAGATTGGTACCTTTCCCACTGCATTTGATTTAGACTTAGACATCCAGTCACACAAGTGACGTGCTTAAATGAGGCAGATGTGGGTGTGGAAATTATCTTACTTCCTATCTCAGTCACATCTAGGAAAAATTAAGTGTGTGCTACAAATCCTTGTAAACAGTGCAGCTATGATGTATGTTGGTCTCTTTGCATGTGTACTCACTTATGTATCTCTATATATATGGACTCTGCCGCAACCCTCCATGTATTAAATGTATAGAATGAACACATTTATGAGGACATCTAAGGCAACTCATGTAATAACTGTTCATGAGCTGGTTTGCAGCTACCATTGAAATCTCTCTGCATTGCAGAATATTCGATCACTGCACCTAAGAAATGATTGATTAAATTCCAAAGTTCAAGGTAGAATTTGCTGTAAATTTGAGTGAGGATACTCCAAGAGATAAAATTGAGATTTAATTGAAAACAACTGGTACAGCACAAATTATAGACATTCTCCTCTTGATGTAACTCTTCTGGTGTATAATTATTTAAAATAAATTTGACAGTAGCTACTGTTGAAGCATTGTCAAACTAGTTAAAGCTGCCCAGACATTGAGAGGGGGAAATGGCACACTGTGTGTTTAATATTGCTGAGATTTATATTGGTTTTCTCCTGGCCTCACAGTTAATAAGAGAACACTGCTGTGAAAAAGCAAGCAGTCAAAATAATAATAATAATAATAAAAGATCTCTCTCCCTGCTGCAGTTGTATACAGAGAACTTCACAGGATTTTGGGCACTGACTTCTCTTTCAGTGAGGAGAAAAGGAGAAAATAGGAAATAGCTAGTGTATTTCTGTTCTGCTTCTCTTATTTCCAAGAAATATTTGATGCTTTGACATTCCCCACACTGATATGCATAGATAACTCTGCAATCTAGTGTTCTCAATACAGGAATTATGATCCTTTAAATCAAAATGTGGTTCCTACTAAATGTATTATTCTATACCTTTCCTGTAAGTGGAGAGAAGCTTTGCAAAGCTGTTACAGAAACTCTGATAGAAAACAGTTACTTTATCATATTCTTACCAAACTACCCACAGTGCCTTAATATCCCCTGTGGTTAAGATCATTGCCCTTTCTTCCAGAGTTTCAAAAATCCATTAGGTGTTATCATTAAATATTGAAAAAGAAGAATTTGCTGTTATAATTGTACTCTGGATTGAATCACATGCGAAGATAACACTGAATACTAAAATGAGAGTCATACAAAAATGGATTAATAAAAGGGGCAAATTTATTCTTTTTTATATCTTTCTTTCCTGAAAACTTCTACTATGCAGTATCTTTAGGATTGGAGCTAATACTTGTGTTATGGCTTTAGGGAGGTCAAGTTTCTTTATAGAGGCTTCTGTGATGCTGTGTTTTGGGGTTTTTGATAAAAGTAGTGATGATAATATATAATGCTTTGAATTGTTGCTGAGCCAAGATTCATAGCTTCTGGTGATGCCCTCAGTTAGGAGCTGGGGGAGCACAAGGAGCTACCAGGGAGCAGAACCAGAACAGGAGACCTAAACTAGCCAAAGGGATGTTCCAAATTATACGGCATGATGCTCAGGAATAAAAGCTGGAGAAATGGAGGAAGGAGGGACATGATGGCATTCATCCTCTCAAAAAACTATTAGGCAGGATAACCCCTGTTTTCCTGGAAGTAGCTGAGCATCTGCAGCCAACGGGCTGAATGAATGAATTTCTTATACACACAGCTTTCATTCTACCTAGTAAACTGTTTGCAACATATAAGACTAAAAGCCCTCAATCTTCAGTTTCTGTATTTTATCAAGTTATCTAAGTCACTTAGTGCTTATCATAGGCAGGTTATATTTTGTGGCAGCCAGTAACCTGCATGTTCCCTCATACACTGAATTATGTGCTGATGGTTCGGGATATTTTACATCTACTGACCTTTTGTATTTGATAAAGAAATGACGATTTCAATCTTTAGGTGTAAAATGATAACTCTACTACATTACAGTATCTGAAAAGAAGAGAGAATCCAGGCCCTCTCATCAAGATGTAGCATATCATTCAAAGTTACATGATGAAATAGTGGGAGAAAACATAGAAGATCACTGAAGAGAGCAAAAGTTAGAGCTGCATGCAGAACATATTGAACTCATCATGGGTATATCATGTCACAGCTGATCAGGAGAGTAACTAAGAGGAAAATATAAAGGTGTGCTTTTTCCCTCTGACCCACGATACTAAACAAGGCACTAAAACTCTTCAGAAACCTCAGAAAACACAATACCACAAAGTACCTCATTTTGCTCACATACTCACATAAAAACCTGAAAAGCATCTGAATGTCAAGTCCCAGGTGGATTACATGCCTTTAGAAAAGTGTGAAATATTTATTTGTTGAGCAAGCAAGTCTTTATTCCTTGCTAAGCCTGTTGGATCTGGACAGAGGATAGAAGAAGCATCAGCAATCTGCTGTGATTTCTGAGAGTCTCCCATAGAATCATAGACAAATAGAATGTCTCAAATTGGAAGGGACCCATAATGATCACTGAGTCCAATTCTTTCCTTTCAAGGAACAGTTTGGTAGCAAGTCAGGAAAAGGAACAGAGTATACACGCAGGGAGAAGTGGAAGAGACTTGGAATTACAATTGCCCACATTAGAAATGGGCAAACATCACTGATTTGTGTTTACCCTCAATTACACCACTGCTGAGGAGATGAACAGGATTTATGAGAGTGCCTACCCAGACCATTACTGCTGTGCCTGGAGCATGTGACAGCCCATAATGGAGATGTGAGGTGAATGCAAAAAGATGCTCTGTAATGAAAAAGAGATTGGTTGCCATTAAGGCTCTGCCAGCGCCAGTCTTGAAAATATTAAGAGAAATAATGAAATATAATTAAAATATAATTTTCTTCTAATGAATCAAAATGAAACGCTAAGCCAATGCTGCTGAGTAGGAAAACAAAGTTTAGGAGTATCAGCTCTAGGATGTTTCAGTGCTTAAAGGGACAAACAGAGCCACTCATTAAATTCAACCATGCTGTTCACCTCCAGAGCAGGTGGAGGTGCAGAGGTGAGAAGACAAACCTCCTCTGGTGAGGAGAGTTTGCAAAGTGCAGAGCACTACAGCTTCATTTCTCCAATTTTGTTACTTGCCCTACCCCACAATGTGAAGCAAACCTTCCCTTCCCCTCCTCTCCATTGTGTACCTGCCTAGAATATACTGATGTCTGGACTGAAGAATTTGTGTAGCTCTTGTGTAGCACACAAAAGTTAAAGAAATATAATTTTTGTGAAGGCTTGAAGAATGTGACATCCGTTAAGAGTGAGGAGCAAAGACCTGAATGATCATGGTGGGTCCCCTATGCCCTCTCTCTGTGAAGAGCTAAGCTACTCCAGTTTTTTGTCCTTATTTGAATATGAAGACAGTGGCAAGTAATTTTTTAACAGTGATATCTGGAACGTGCACACTTCTCCCCTGTCCCTAAAGCACAGCAGTATAACATAGGCTTTATCTTCAACAAATGTTTCCCTTTTGTGTGAAATCTTGACCACCATTTAGCAGCAGTAGGAGTAAATAGTAAGAAAATGTAGAAAATTATTTCATAGACAAATCAAGGTAACTGCCATCAACACAAACAAGTTTTTGATTGTTTTAATCTTGCTGTTTTGTCTTCCAAGTTTTTGATTAATCCCAGTGGTTCTGCTTGCCTCTCTCTGTCCAGCCCTTCAACACATCCAAAAAGTATGCAGAATTACTCCCTGTGTCCTTTGCAGCTCACAGCTGTTGATACTATGAGAATTTCAGACAAAACATTTTTAAGTTCCAAAAGAAGTCATGGAATGGAGATTAATTTTAGAAGCCAAATTAACACTGTTCTCATAATAGATAAATCAGATTGTCAGGCAAAAGCTATTCAGCGTCTCTTCTGAGGCTGAACTCCATGTGAGACATACTATAACACAGAGTTACCTTTAAGGCATTATAATCCTGTTCAAGGAAGAGTTTTCTAGCTTCCAAACTCAGGGGAATAAGGACAGAATTTCAGTGGTAAATGGGAATCTACTTTCATTTTCCTGTTATATTTACCAAGACACAAATATACACGCACGTATACACAACACATAATTATGGCAAGCTTCACTTTTCTGAGTTTAGAATGCTGCTAGTCCTCAGAATTCCATTCTGTTGGGTTGATATTCTGATGTGAAAGATACCTGTTTTTGGTGAAATTTTGAACATAATAAGCCAGAAAATCACTCAAACAGCATTTAAAAATAAACCTTACTTTTAGTTCTGATTGCTTTAATTTAAATCAAATATTAGCTAGGCTTGATTTCAATCTCAGTCTTAAATTACTAATGTAGATTATTATAGATAGTACTTAAACTAGTTTCCTAATTTTCTTGGAAATGCATATAATACAGAGATTTTTTTTCCTTTCTCTCTCTTTTTTCTCTTTTTTATTATTTGCTTGAAACATTGGAATATACACCTTTAATAGCAAAAGCTACATTTTGAGGGTTTTTTAATATTCTCAGTGTGAAAACTATATCACAGTTCAAACATGGACATACTGTAGATATCACAGATTCAATCTATGGAGAGATCTTTATTTTCTATACCAGAGTTCTTCTGAAAGGAGGTAGTATTATTTATTGAATAGTTCATTTATTCATTGCTGTTTAAATGCAGGTTGTGAAGCCCATTCTTAAGTTCCTATTGATGAAATTCTGTCACTTATATACGTAAAACTTCCTAATAACATCCATAAATGATTAAGATCCTTCTGCCACAACTGAGACATCATATAAATATACTTTATACCCGAGCTTTCCCTTAAAAAAGAAATCAACAAATAAAACATGGGAACAATGGAATATTCTTTCATTCAAAAATTGGTGATGAGACAGATTTTGTGAACCATCTTCTGGAAATGCCTATTTTTTACTATTGAATATCAAGAGAGCTCACAGTGACCTGATCAGATTTAGCTTTTTAACTTTCACAGTTCCAAAACTAGGTGAGATGAATTACAAGTTAAATGACTAACATGGAATAGCAATTTTTGGATTGACAAAATTGCAAAAATAAGAGTTTTGAGTATAAATGCAGGTTTAACCATTTTCTGGCTAACTTTTTACAGGAAATTCAGAATAAAATCACCACTTCTCATAACAATGAAGTTATATACAGGAATTCACATTTTTTATAAGGATCAGTACATCTTAAGCAAAAGCTGGCTTTGCTAGCTTTGAAAACACGTCGTTTAAAACAAATGTTAAATATGATCCTTTCAGGGCAACATCATTATTTATTTATTTATTTATTTTTGAAAAGAAGATGGAATTATGTTTTCCCTGAAGTATTGGATTAGGTGATGTTAGGTCTGGGGTCAAGATTTAGTTTTCAATATTTACTTGAAATAGTTTCCTCGTATAAATCTGACACACTTTGAGTAGGGCACCAGCTCAGCTGTGACATTTAACAGAATGTTAAATGTAATGAATTAGTTATTCTAAACCATCTTAACCTAAGAAATATCTCACCTTTTAAAATTAACTTTAGGAAGCCTCTGCACGTGTTAAAGCTACAAGTGCAAACAATCGAGTCATTTTTAAGCCCCTCCATCTGAGACAGTTTGAAGGCTTGCTTGTGCTACACGTCTAACTTAAATTCATAGCCTTTACTTGTGCAAGAAAAACACAGTTCCCTTAATTTTTCCGCCCCAATTTTCAATGCCAGAAAACAGAACTCCTCTAGCAAACAACTCCATGCTTCTTTCTATATTAATCTTTGTACTTGGAAAAACACCCTACAATATTGTGTTTATCAAGTCAACTCCCTGGTGGGAAAATTTATCATAAAGTCTCACTTTTCTTGTGAAGCATAAGGGGAAGGATGGGGAGTGAATCTAAAATGATGGGTTATCTTCATACAGACATATCATTCTCAGCAAGCAAATGCTGATCATCTCTTTCTACCTCCTGAAATTGTGTAAGGCACTCCACAAGCAAACTGATATATTTGTCTATAGCTGGAATTCAAGCTAAATTTAATATGACAATGTAAATTCCTAAAGACAGACAAGAATAAGGGCAAGGAAAAAAAAGGTGGATGAAAATGTCAGTAATAATTCACAGACATGATCAAGGTGTTAAGAGGTGCAAGATGTAGTCTGTCTGCATAGCTGAACTTGAGTACTGTTTGTACATAGAAGGAATGGCATTTAAGTAGATGTTAAATAAGATTGATATGACACTGGTCCCTGTTGAGAACTTTCACTCTGAATTACTGCCCTTGTCATTGAAGCATACCCAAAAACTTTGATTAGAGATCAGTAAAGCAACCTTTGGTGCTAGTCAGAGTGACAGAAGCTCTGATATTTTCATCAAAACTCTTACATGACATGTAGTCTCAAATGCAACTCCTGGATCAATAAGAATGTGCACTAGTCTTCAGTTTTGATTGAAAGCCATTCTCTGTGTGAATTGTTACTGTGAAACCTTTTCAGTGCTACTGGGGTGGAGAAATGGGCTTGGTGAAGGATAAATGAGCTGCTCATTAGAAAGTATATTTGATGCATTATTAGTCATTCAAAGAACTCATTCTCTGAAGACAGGTGAATGTCTATTGTGACAGATTGGCTCCTCATTTTTCTTTACGTAGAGATCATTTTAGTGTTTTATCAGAAACATTTTAGCACAAACATTTTCCTGGGAACAAAAACACTACTACCTGGGAAAATCTTATTTAATGTCTGCTTAAATGTTATTCCTTCTATATACAAACAGTACACAAATAATTCCCCTTCCCTCCAATTATACCTGAATTTAAAATTTCATAATCCAAATCAACACTGAAAGCATAACCAGACCCAGTTTTTGCATAAGCCTTCTTATAAGCATCCTCTCAATATGGCAGGGAGTTGCCCACCAGAATTCATTCAAGTAAGTTTATCAGCTCCTGCAGATGCAAACCAACCAATGCAGAGGGAAAGGAAGCACAGAGCCTTGAAACAAACTGATGAAAATCAAAATCACAGAGTGTCTTGATGAAGAAATGTACTTATAACAAAGCTTAAGCTGGGAATTAAGGTTCAAACTTAACACCATAGCAGCTGTCACTGCTTTGTTCTTTTATGATTCGCTGTGCTGTTGCTGAGAGGAAATTACCCAAAACAGGATTTTTCAAAGAAAAAAGCAGTACTTAAAAGAAGCTCCAGAATAATTGGATGTTCTTTCAAAAAAACCCAAAAACATACTCAACGCCTCACCTCTTCTAAACATGGGGAGACAAAACTATAATAAGGAAATTATTTTTTATTTTTCCCGGTTTGTAATTGCAAAGCTTAACAAGCACAAGGGCCTATTATTTGTTGTTCTTTTGTGGGATACTTTTGTCCTCCTTTCTACTCTATGCTGAATCATAAATACTGTTCTAGGATGCATTATTTTGTTGGCAGTACATTCTGACACAGTTATTACAGACTCATAATATTTTGAAATTGTGAAGATCTATTAGATCAGCAAGTCCATTTTCCCTCCATGGAAGAGATATAGCTTCCCAAGAGGAATGTTTTATATTCAAGTAAGTCTACTTATTGACTGCACCAAACACTACTCCTTGCCAATATTGATGTGTGTTACAGTTTGCTTTATCTCACCAAGGTCCTGCTGCATCAAATCCTGAGAAGGTTTTATCATGGGCTGTGGGTGTTTAAGTTTCTGTCCTACAGTTTGCCAGCAGCAGAGCCAAAAAATGAAGGCAGAACATAATACTTTTTCCTGGGGTAAATCACAGACGGACTGCAGAAGCAACCAGTTCTGGAATCTACATTTTCTGGGGGGAGGTTCCATTGGGTTAGATTCTTTGCCTGTCTCTTGGTATATATGCAAAATGTGATGGTACAGGGCAGGCAGAAAACAGTCATGCAGCACACATCCTGCAAGGCTAGCAACCCTCCACATGCATAGATTTACCACCCACGTGCAGGCTGACTTTCCCCTCAGTTTCTGTTCCTGTCAAGATGAATTGTTCACACTTAGTCAGTCCAGAGCTTCAAAGAAGTATCAATGCAACTTCTGGATTTTGCAGCGGTGTCACAGGAAATTCATTAGTCTGAGTAGCACATGTTTAGATGATGTCTTTCATTATAAACTTCTGTCAGTCTGGAGACAAAACCTGGTGTGGAAACTCCATTGACTGCACTCAAGCCAGACAACCCACCTAGGACTTTTTGCTTAGAAAAATCTCTGAAAAATGGAATGTGTGAGTTTAAAAGTTTCAGCCTTAGAGTTTAGACTTCAGTGTCTCATATCTGGACAAAATTAAGAGAAAAGAGAGTATGGAAAGTAGAATCCAATTACCATGTATAACTTGGCCCAGGAATAAGAGTTATTTCCAACACACATTTGTTTCTGCTGTTAAAACGGCCTTCAGAGACTTAATTTTCAAAACACAGATACACATTAATTACTAAACAGGGAGTAAAAACAGTTTTTCTGCAATACTCTCCATTCTGTACGATAAATGAGCTAATTCAGAAATGGTTCTGAAGTTAATTCAAAAGGGGATCATAAAGAAAACTAACAACTGGAGTCACTTCCATATTTCCAAATTTATTCATTTTCTCATTTATTGTCAGATTGTTAAATTTTGTTTAAATGTGATCATATATGCAAAGCCAAAGAAAGGAAATGTGATGTATGCTTTCATTTTCACTATGCTAGAATTGGTTGCCAGAAACAACTGCTGATACTGCTAATGGACAAATAAGTTCCCTTTTAGGCAAACAACTAATCTCCAAAGGTAGATGATACAGTATGTTCAAAATTGAACTGAGATTAAAGGTGACATACTGGAAAGATCTCACTCGATCTGTGAATAAGAGGATAAGGCCAGCAATCTGTCTAGTACTGGTGCTTAACAATTGCTAGTGATCTGTCAGTACAAAGCAACGAGGATATTATTATTTTTCACTTTGGCATCTAGATAAGGCAGCTTACAATGAATTCTGGATCTTGCTGTCTTCATTAGTGGATCAGCTCCCATTCATCCCTTCAAGCAAGTTAGACTCCTTCATCACGTCTGTGCACACTGATGGGTCTTTGAAGATAATTCGTCACTTTGCAATGTTCTCTGCTTAAATTATCATAACTTGTAGGTGCTTCCTTAAATCTCATGCCTTTTGTCACTATCGGTAGTCTTCTGTGATGTTTTCTTATCACTCTAACATGAAGAAATGCTGTGAAATATCATCAGTTCTGTCTGCAGGGTAGAGAAATGATAACTGTCAGTCTGCCCTATACTAGAGAGCTCTTCCACACCCGAGAAACAAAGCGTTTGCTGGCAATTTGACAAGCCTTTTTCTTTCAGTTAAAAGGAAAAAAATAATCAAAAAGATCAATAGGAAGTGTAAACTGCATGAATTTCACTGAATCAAAATGACTTTCTTATGTCAATCAGTCCACTGCTTGCAGAGACTGGTTACAGACAAATATGAGGTTTCAATACAAGCTTTGGATAGTGTTCAATTGCTAAGGGGAGGCGTCTTTGGAATACGGGGAGGGGTGGGGGACAAAAGAAGGTTAAATGACAGCTCAGATTTTACATCATTTCATACAATGAACAGACCATGAAGCAACAGATCTCCACTGGTTCGAGGCAGCAAGAATGCAACTACTTCTCACATTTCTTTTTTCAGAAGATGTAGAGGACAGTCCTCCTGACCATTTCTTCCTACATCACTTTTCAAGACCATTGAGACTATGAAATTCGTAACCTAGAAATTTTGACTCTAAGACCATGGGCATTTAATTAATACATTTTCCATTATGAATGTTATGAAAATTAAATGCTTTTCCAACTAATAGGAAATTCAGTGGAAAAATGAGTTTTGAGAGCACTGGAAGTTTCCACAAATACAGTTAGATTTGAGGTACAGCTATAGCTGAAAAAAGGACAGGTTACATAGATACAAGATAAAATAAAAGCTATACATAAATGTGTCTAGGAACATGAACGCATCAACATAAGTCGCACTGGGTCAAATAGAGTGCCATACACTGAGCCAAAAATGCATTTTCCCTCACTCTGTAATATAAATAAATATAATTTTTTTTCTACATTCCCTTTTACTCCTATGTTTGCTTTATTCAACAACTTACCTAAGCACCCTGTGCTACTTTTAAATATGATTATTATAATGATAGCTATTCACTGAAAGATAAAGCCTCTGTAGTTATTATTTAAAGGCAGCACACATTGACTAAAGATCTTAGTCTGAATAACGTGAGAGAAATGATATAATAAACAAGAAGTATCCTATACAGAAGTGATGTCCTGCATCCTTGTACTTTCTTTTCATTCCTGATAATTTCATTCCTTATTCTTACGTCGGGCACAAAATTTCATTTTGTAAAAGTACTTTACAAGAGTAGCTAATATTACTTGCTGCTCCATTGACCACTGCAAACTCAGGAACAGTCCTTTTACTAGAGAAGGAACTCAGCACTGTCACTGTTTTTAACAATATTCTTTGTTGTTTCTTAGTGTTTTATTGTGGTCTGCAAGAGTACAAATATTCTTATCCTCTACTGCATGCATTGCCTACAAACACTCTGGAGATACATTCTCCTTAAATAACAAACAAAACAAGACAAAACATTAGCAGAGGTTAAAGGAAATATTCAGCTGACTGACTAATGGAAGGAAAAATCAATTATATGGGCATTTCTTGAAAACACAAAGTCCTTTATGCTTTTTCTTTTTTATTTATCTTTTTGCCTTTGAGGAGGTTTTATCTGATACACCATTGCTATTATATCCCCTCAGCTCAATTGAAAATAGTATTGATTTGGACATTGAAAATTCTTCTGGGCTAGTACCATTGTACCATTTTTCTATTTATGTTCAGGAAACTTAATTGCTCTCAGGGTTTCTGGGTAGTATTTTTAGATAAATACACTATACCACTCTAAGATAATAGGGAATTTAAACAATGTTTTCTGAATCTGGAAGGAAATAATGGTAAATAAAGGAACTTTGTAGAGTCATAGAATCATAGGATGTCTTGGCTTGGAAGATACCTTGAAGATCATCCTGTACTGAAGGCCATGATGGGATCTTCCCAGGGCCTTTTCCAGGCTGAAGAAGTCGAGCTCCCTCAACCTTTCTTCATAGTAGAGATGCTCCAACCCTCTGATCATCTTTGTGACTCTCTTCTGGACTCACTCAAAACTTGCAATACTTTCATATGAAAGAGAGTATGCAAAGTGAGCATAAGCTCAGTAGAGATGTGGGAGAAATGTAGAGAGGATCTTTCCTTTCTCTCATGGTTTTATACTGCAGCTCAGCTGCTCAATTTCTGAACCGTATTCCTGTAAACTTAAAAACAGAAAAACCGTAACATCATGTAGAGTCAATAAAATGCCCTTTTTGGAGGCTCATTTTTATTTGTGTTAGTTCTCAGTGAACTTACTCCCTTATTTTCTCCCCTTTTTTGTATTTCATCAGTTGAATTCCTTAAATTACTCAAAGTCAACCTAAATTTTCTTACAGTTTTTAGGTGCTGGAAAAATACTGACTTGTCAAATCAAACGTCTTTGTACATACGATGATTAGACAAAAAATTTCAAATGGATTTTTTAAAATTTCACCAATATGGAACATGCTATTTTATACTTAAACACTGGAATTCACAATTAATTAAATCACCAGGTACAATATTTATGTATATATTTGGTATTTTGTGTTATATAAATGCAGAGTGATGTACTCATCATTTTTTTTTTCAGTATTGTGAACAGTATGTAATGCTAAACTTCAAGAAAGAAATTTGAGTTCTTTGGGAAAAATAAGTAAACAAAAAAATCACCTACTTTAGTAATCTAGAAAACATAGTTAAGGAGGAAAGACTGAAGGAACTGAATTCATTTAGGTGGCTATCTTCAGATTGTTGAATAAGGGGAAAATATTATATTCCTTTCTGTTTTACTTTTAGTGGGTATTCTACTATATACACCACAAGAAGTATATAATCTACAGAAAAGTAAGGATTCAGGTTGGGCAGGAGGAATAAAATTAGAAAGGCTAACGATGTATTGAAGCTGATTATCTATGAATTCCCATTTGTAAGTAGCTTTAAAAGTTTGATCAGAAGAAGAGAATGTAAGAAGGACTAAGGAGATAATTAGACTTATATGACTCCTTTCATTCAATTTTCAGAGTTTTGTAATTAATTGTCCTTATTACAATGCATATGTAACAGTGACTATTTGTTACAAACTATTGTAATTCTTTTCATTCCATTTGAATTATCAGAATTTCCTATATAACAGGAGTTTCAGTTTTGAACTACTATTGGTATCATTAGGGATCTAAAGACAGAAGGAAGGGTCAAAAGGTTGTATACAGATAAATAAATGGGTGGCTCCTGATGAGATTTTCTTGCCAGCTAAAAATCACTGCAATCCTTGTTACTCATTAATAATATGGAGAATATTTATCCTGAGAAAAATGGTTAAAAGGTCATGCAATAATGCTACTGGGAATAATAATTTTAAATATTTATAAATACTTTGTATTCTACCCCAAAAGAAGTCTCTGCAACAGTGAAAATTAACAAATGTTTTGGTTTAATTCCAAAATGTGTTGGTTCCTTTTGATCACTGTATCTTCTTCACAAAGAATGACCAAGTGAATGAAAAAAAAAGGAAGTGGAGGTTGTTCAAAAACATTCATGTCAATTGCTCTCAAGAGCCCAGACGTTTTTGTATTTTAAAAAATTAATGCTAATCACTCCACCGAATAGACATTCTAAATTTGATTTGTATCCAAACAATGGTGTCTGCCTCAGTTTACTCTACTGCAAACTGGTCCAGTCATCTGCCCAGATAAAGAGTCACATATGTCAGTCTCAATATTTTAACTTCCTCTCAATCACAACTGGTAGCTAACACTTCAGAAGATGACCAAGAAGCTGTTACCAATAGATGAACAAATGTAGAATAAATGTTATGGATAACTTTATTAATATTGTGTCACATTGTTATCAGACTAGGCAGAAAGCGGCAAGGAGAAAGTTATATTACTCCTATTGCCAACAGTGGGGTTTGACCTCAGGAATGGACAAAATAAGGAGAAATGAGCAAAAATAACATAAATTAGGTTGTGCACATAGATGTTAAATTATTAATGTATGTCCACAGTTGATTTATGTGTGTGTGTGTTCAGGGGAGTATTGCCTTTCAAAATTCGCAGGGCAGAATTGTTGTAGAAGAAAATAACCCCCACCAAGGACAAGACTCCAATGAGACAGAAGTTATCCAGAACAGATTCTTGATTCCTACAAACTAGGAGCAATGCTGCTGTTATACTGTAGATGTTTTATAAATATTTATTTATTCTGGAAAAGCAGAAAACATAAGAGGCAATAACTATTTTATCTTTTATGAATCACAATTACCTTGAAATTCACAATTATGACTTGATTATATTTATGCTTTATTGTGAACTTACTTACGAGTTTTCCTTGTTTTCATGCACACGAATGCATTTAACTATCCACTATAAAGTCAACAAAGACAGAAGTGTACCCTTTCTAATATGTTCATTGTATGGAAAAACTTCTTCTTTGTATTATTTTTATCAACACTCAGTAATTAATTCTCATAGCACTCCTGTAAGGATTAGCATCTGTTAAACATTTGCGCACATAGGCAAATGAATCCTGTGTGACTTTTCTGCGTATTTGTTTTTCCTCAAAGACACTTGAGAGATTTCAGGCTTCTTCAATACTTGGACACCAAAGCTTCTGTCCAGATTTTTGCATTACTTAATTTTGGCACACTGAGAACTGGTACTTCATCTTTTATTCTTTGAAATATAGACCACCATGATAATAAAAATTACATTTGTTTCCCCTTTTAAGCCTCTTTACATACATTATGTCAATACCCACTCTTGCTTTTTTTTTTTTTTTTTTTTTTTTAATTACTGTTTTCTGCCACAGGCACGGCCCTTCTCTTTCTTATCCTTCACAGGAGCAAACCTTAAAGCCCATCTCCTTTGACCACCAAGTCAATTCTGACTTGGCAGTCTGCAACAATGTTAGAGTCTTTTCCCAAGCATACCCACCACATAAATTTCTTTGGAATTCTTCTGTCTAGACATGGAAATCTGCACCCTTGTCTGAGTTAACTATCTGAATTCATTTTAACTGTCAATGGAAGACAAAAATATTAAAGAAGTATTTCTAGGCCATTGTTCATCTCATCATAAGAAAATGCTTCCAATGTAAATAGGTAAAATCAGGCCCTAAAATGCCCATTTGTTCCCTTTGATTCTGTAGAGATTCTTTCTCACCAGCTTAGGTGGGCATGGCAACCCCATCCCTTTGTTTTCACAAGAGGCTCCAAAAACTCAGTGGGTACATCAAATGGCTCAAAAATTATAAAAAAATTAAATGAAAAAATACAACAAAGATCATTTGGAACTTTCGTCCCAGGCTCTTTTTCTTATTTTTATTGATCATTACGTTAACATTCAAGTTCAAATTGTTCTTTTGTACATTTTTTCTTTGTAATTGCTAGGATGACTAGAAGTCATATTTTCCTTGAAATGTTCTCCAAGAAAAATTATTTGCTAATAATTTTTAAACTCTGTAAAATTATCAGTCTTACTGTCTGCAGTTTCGTAACACAGTAGTCAGTAAAAAGCAGAAAGAAAACTGAGTTTCAACAGTGAATCTCAAATAATGTTTTGCTTTTTTATAACACGCCTTTAAACGTTCAAGACTTTCCTGTTGAGAAAAATAAATGTTTACAGAGTCAAGCACTATACAGAGTTTTTAAAGGACACCATAACCTTGCTCTTTTGTTCTTGTGTACTAAAAGAATGTCAAGCAAAGGTAACTCAGTGTTATTCTAATTTCTACATCAAAAAACTGTAGCTATTACCAATGATTTAACTGTATGTGGCTGGGGATATTTGATGCTTTGCTGACCAACAGATGCTCTGATTTATTTTAAAGGTGTCAAGGTGCTCTTAGGTTTTCACTGGGGCGATATGAGAAGATGCAAAGCAGCTGTGCTCCCCAAAGCCGCAGAGAAGACTATCTTCTGCTGATTTCCTACAGTTACAATTTTTCTGCAGTTTTAAAATTCCTAACATTTCTAAATTCACATTTTTATCTTTCTCACCACCTGAGAATGCCATCTGCTGTTTATCTCACACACATCCAACTTTCCATACAGTATTTCCTTGGGATGTTCTCATATTCCATTTTGGTTAGAATTTGTTTTTCATTTTGTTTTATTTTGGGCTTATTTATTTAGTAATTAAACTGTGAATAGTGCAAAGCACATGTGGGTTTTGCAGTATGTTTCCCCTTCGCAGTGATCTATCAAACAGTATACTTTATAATGAAGAAGATAGCTCTTTGTTTGAGCTGCTGATCACAGTTCTTATTAGCACCCATGAAGTGATGGCTCATAGGGATGAAGTCACACTTGAAATGCTCATTCTTGATTTACAATAAGGATCAAGTCACTTAGAGCAGTTACTAAATATTTTCTGTGGAATGTATTGGCATGACTAGCAGAGCATTTGCGGATGGATTTTCCTAAGAAATGCCAACCTTTCGACAGCTAGTATTTTTTCTTTCTTTTTCAAATTGCCAGAGAAATGTGTTTAGTTCTAAAGAAATAATGTGAGAAAGTCCTTTCAAGCTCTATGTGGAATTCCAGACAGACAATGTTCTGATTACAATGCACTTCAAATCAGAGTGAAATGTTGATGACTACTTACTTATTTCACTATGGTATTTTGATGTGGATGATGTGGAACCTTTCTCAATCTATCCTTTTAGTGATTGCTCACTTTAATTCTTTTAAGATATGTGAGATGCAGCTAACCTACCTACAGCTTCTGAAAACTAGCTGTTTCACTATGGTTTTCAAGGCTACATCTACACTCAGAGCAAATAAAACTGAACTGGGTAGGTACCTATCTTTTAGCATGAAAGAAATCCTCCTTTGATAATGTATCTCCTTTGGCTATAAAGGAAATTTGGACTACTTGCCTGATAAAACAGATACATTTCATGTGGTTAGATTTCATAAAACAACATGAGTAATGAAATTAAATGGAGGCCAGTCACTTGAAGCTTATTCTTCAGGTTGATACTGGGGACAATACTGCTTAGCATCTTCATTTATGATCTGGATGATGGGACAGAGCACATCCTTGGCAAGTCTATAATTTATCCAAACCTGGGAGGAGTGGATGACAGACCAGATGACTGAGTTACCTTTACAGGGTTCCTCAATAGGCTTTAGAAATTGGAATTTCTTGAAATTCAGCAAAGGGAAAAGGTATCATTTGGAGCTTGCTGCTGTGAAATCTCCTTTTCCACTGGTTGGAGAACCTGAGACCTCATTCTGCCCCCCAAACATAGACATGTACTGCAGTTTGTATGATGAGGATATGTACAGTAGCCAGCCATGGAGACTGGCAGGACAGGTAAAGGTCAGAAGATACTTTATGTTAGTACAAAGGCAATTCAAGGTCCGGTTAATTCTTCTTGAAAAACGACTTTTATAATCAGTAGTTTTGAACTAATTGACACCAGCATCAATTCTTCTTGAAAATGTTAAGGTCTTGTAATTTGTTCCAAACAACATCACAGTTGACATTGTTAAGAGTACTGCATTTCTTCTGTAGTGGGTGTATGCAGAGCACAAGACATGTGAGTTTAAGAAATTGCTTAAAGCAGGATGAGTTGGGAAGACTTTCATCTTGGACTGATTCCTATATTAGTGACTTCTCTGGGAAAACATTTTCTCAGTTCAATAGGAAGAGACTTCAACAAGTATCTAAACTGTACGTATCTTATATAGTTTTAAAAACATGCAGAATCACCGAGATTACAAGCTTGGAGCAGGAAGGATTATCTACTAGCTAGACTATCTACTGGATAGAACAGAAAACTGGAAATTAGGGGTCACTGATTTATGTTCCTCTTTTTTTTTTTAGTCACAATTTTTACTATATTATCCTACATGCCTTTCTGTGCCTCTTACTCCCAATTGTCAAATAATTCTTTTTTGTTTTGTTTTGTTTTGTTCTTTACCTCTGTGGAATATCATAAAGCATATGAAGTGCTAGATTTTACAGTGTTAGTTGCCATAAATGTATCTTAGGCTCTCAATTTTGCACAAATGTAGGGTACATTTCGTTAGAGAATCCAACAGTTATTTTATTGCTGTACTACATAACCAAGCAGAGTCAGCTAACAATATTATAGAATATAGTTTTGGGTCTGTGGAGTTTTATTTTATTTTGAATGTTTGTTATATCACACGTATAGTGGGGCTAGGAAGAACTAAGTAACTTCTGACAAGATTAGGAGAGAATGAGTAGAAGAGCCTGGAAAGGAGGTGAGGTACTGAATCAGAGCATGATGTCTGCTGCTAACTAGGTGTAGGAAAGAATCTGGATAATGTATTCTACTTCTGGTAGATACCATTGTCCTAAAAGCCCCAGTTTCTCCTTTACAATAGCAACAGCCAACAACCATGATTATTTTGTTAACCCAACTGTCTGCTGCCCAGCAAAACCCTATTTTAATATTACCAAATCCATCTCTGTAATAAAGGTGACACTGTGCTCAGACATTTGAGATTAAATTTAATTTCCTAAACAAGGGCTTCTCACAAAGGTTATGTGAATCATTTACCCCAAATTGGCACGTATGACATAAGACCAGAAGAAAACCCATGTCTTCTTGGATTTTTGGCTGAAGACCAGTTATCTTTAGCTGTCTTGAATGGTCTGGGTATCGGTGGTTAGATTATTGAATCAGGCTCTTGTTTTCAAGGTTTAGATTTTTTTCTGAAATAAAATCAAAATAAATAATAGATTTTATGTCTCCACTAATGTTACATGTACTTAATTAGCAGCACATAATCACAGAATCACCTAGACTGGAAAAGACCTTTAAGATATATCATCAATCTGAACTGCCAAGTCCCATAATTAAACCCTTAGTGCCATATTCAAATGTATCTTAAATACTATCAGGATGGATATTACACAGGAAGTAAGAATTTTCCAGTACTTGACCAAGCACTCTGTGAATAATTTCTTCCTAATGCTTAATCTAAATTTCTTCTGGTCAGCCCGAGGCTGCTTCCTTTCATCCTGTCTTTTGTCACCTGAGAAAAGGGGCCATCACCCTACCCTATCCACTGCAACTTACTTTCTGGCAGATGTAGAGAATGATGAAGTCTCTCCTTAGCTGCCTTTTCTCCAGATTAAACAACCATAAGTCCCTCAGGTGTTCCTCATAACTCTTGTCTTCTAGTCTCCTCATGAGCTTCATTATTCTTTTCTGCATACTCTCAAACAAACCAATATCCTTGCAGTGATGGGCTCAAAACTGTGGTCTCATCTTTGACCTCAGGCTATTCCTTTGTACAAAAGTAAATATTACACAGAACTGAAAAAAAATTGTGTTTCTAAGGATGGGATATAAAGGATGTTAGTAATCCTGGTTATGCAATAAGCTAACCAAATCTAGCAGCATAAGCACACATACATAAATTTGTCTTTTGTTTCTTCAGTACTGTGAATTGCGCAGGAAAAAAAAAAAAGAGAAGAAGAAACAAAGAATAAATAAATCTGTCTACTTACCAACCAGCACCAGCCAAAAGAATCAAACAAAATATTCTACTTTCAAATAATCTTCAGTTAAGTATTTGAGCCTTATTTGCTCGCAACAATGAATGAGTGTTTTTTCCTTAATTGGTAGTTTGAAGTAGAAGTATGGACTATTTTTGTTTTCTGATCACCTTAGACATTGTTAAATTAATGCTTCAATAGATAGTCTGGCACTTCACTCCCACTTTTCTCCTCATACTACAATTTCAAAGTCAGTTAAGTCATCTGATGATGCTGTTTAATTCTCTTATAAATAACAGGTTTCCAGAATGTGGGAACTGTTGCTCAAAAATTATAGCCCAACAGAACAATTTGGACATTACTTTGGATGACACAAACACATCTTTTATTTCAAAATTATTGTTGTGGTGTTTTCCTATGATCTTTGATTAAACAGAGAAGTTAGCTTCAGAACTATACTAACAATAGCAATTCTATACAGAGTAATTTAGTATTGGCAGGAAGTAAGCCTATATAGTTTTGTTTCAGATAGAGTTTTTCAGATCAATAAAAATGTTATTGTGCATAAAAGAAATGAAATTAATTTGCAAGCAGAAGAAAATTGTATGTAAAAGTACATTTTTGCAAATACTGCATTTAACTCTGTGCTAAGAGATCAGTATAAATTTCTTGAATTTTTTAAGTTTTGGGAATGGATAAAGTCAACCTATCAGACTGTTTTCTCTCCCTGCATCCCAAAAGTATATTTTCCCACTTAGAACTTTGGAAGGATTTTTCATATCTTGTTTGAAATATGAGTTACTTTGGTAATATTTTTCTATACTAGAAATATTAATGTCCAAATAGTAAATCTTCATTGCATGCTTAATGAATACCATCAGATTTCTATTAAATGATCATTAGAAATTTTAAGAACATGATGGGATATGTGATTATCTTACCTGCAAGCCATTGTGTGTTTTCTCTGAAAATTCATCAGCTAGCCTCCTCATCTTGATCTCTGCCTGTCCATCACTGTATTTAGAAGTCTGGGATATAAAGCAGGTGAATACTGAGGACTTTTTCCCCTTTTTTTTGCATATCTACACTGTCTTAGTGACACTAATGATTTGGGAGGGGGAGGAGACCTCTTCAGCAGCAAATGTCATGGTGACACCATAGAGCACCTGAGGCATTCACATATGGCCAGCAAATATGACATCAGACCCATGGGAAAACAGCGACCTTCTGCAGCAGCATCTGGAGACCACATGGATTTTCCTGAAACATCTCAGATGGTGCTAAGTGTCTGTACTGAGGATAAATGATTCACTCCACAGAATGATTTCTCTGTTCTGTTTTATACCTCTACATTGATGTGAATAGAATCTCACTTTAGAACACTATTGAATATTAAAGAATGGTAGAATAATTAACTTCATACTGACATTCACTTTATAAATGTCAAAAGTGGGTTTTAGTCTGCAGAGGAGGTTATCTACAGGTTGTTATATAAATCAGATTTTCACAAGCGATGAAAATGTCTGTAGTCTCCTTCTATCAATGAAAATATGTGAGCAGATTCAGTCTCTGAAAGGTGTTTAATGGTGTTTCAAGTGATGAAGGGTTTCCTATGTCTGTACATAACTGACAAGTAGGTCACAGGATCTACAAGTTATCCAGTTTCTGAACCAGCAGATAGAAGTCAAACAGGAGGTTACAGAGTGCCTACTATGACACTAAACATCTAGACAAGGACAGATGAATCATGAATTACTGGCCAGGTCAGGAGCCTGTTTCCCTTGATGTAAGTGATGGATCTCATGAATAAGTAGGTTTCTATCATGTTATCATAATAGCAGAGCTGCAATAGAGCAATACAGATGCTCTTCTGGGCCTGCTGTAAACTACAGTAGAAGCCTGAGTTTTTCACACAAAGAATCATCTCAGACCCAGGACCATGTGAAAAACTTCTTTGATGTGGTAGAATCTTGCACCTGGGGAGGAAGAATCGCATGTATCATGTTATCCTATGTTAGGGGATGACCTGCTGGAGATGAGCTCAGCAGAGAAGGACTGGAGGTCCTGGTGGACAACAGGTTGGACATGAGCCAGCAGTGGCCCTTGTGGCCAAGATGGCCAATGGTAGCCTGGAGTGTATTAAAAAGAGTGTGTCCAGCAGATTGAAGGAGGTGATCCTCCTTCTCTACTCTGCACTGATGAGGCCACATTTAGACTACTGCTATCAGTTCTGGGCTGCCCAGTTCTAAAAAGACAGAGTTTTCCTAAATGAAGTGCAGCAGAGAGGCGCAAAGATGATAAAGGGCTTGGAGTAATTCCTGTATGAGGAAAGGCTGAGTAACCTGAGTTACCTGGGGGAAAGGCAGACTAATGTTTACAAATATCTAAAGAGAGGTGGGATGCACATGAATGAGGCCAGACTCATCTCAGTGGTGCATAGGGATAGGACAAGGAGTAATGGCCTAAAACTTGAACATAGGAAGTTCAGTACTAGCATGCAGAACTTCTTTATGGTAAGGGTGATGGAGCTCTTGAGCAGGTAACCCAGAGAGGTTGTGGAGTCTCCTATGGAGATATTCAAGACCTGACTGGACTCCTACCTGTGTGACTTACTGTCAGGATCCTGCTAAAGAGCAGAGGGATTAGACTTTATGATATCTTGAGGTCTCTTCCAACCCCTGTGATTCTGTGATTCTTTGTGAGATATTAGCCTTTATTTGGAGGCTAAATCTAATTTACTATCTAGCGATTTCAGTTTTTCTTCTTTTTCCATAACAAAACTCAGTAAAAGTTTGAACAGAGTTCAAAAAAGTTAGAAAATAATTTATTTTGTGTTGATCCACCAGAATCAAGATATTTTAGAGGAAGCATAAAACAGAATAATTTGGTTGAAAGGGATCTCTGGAGACCACAGGATCCAACTTCTGATTTAAAGCAGGCTCACCACCAACCTGCAAGAGCCTACAAGGAACATGTACAAATGGCATGTGAAAAGGGCTAATGGACAGTAGTATAATCAACTTTCATACTCCTTTTTGAGCCCTTTAGGTAGATGAGCCCTGTTAGTTAATCTCCATCTAATCTCCTTCCTGCTTTATTTCAGCTCAATCCCTTTCTTTTTTTTCTCTCTAAAAACAACCTCTTCAACTACTGAATCAAATCCTTTTGCAGTCCTACTGTTCTCAGTAGGAGGTAGCCATTCACTATAATGCCGTTTAGATTAAAAAGTGTATATTTTAGTTTACAGTGGAGTCTTTTTAGATGGTCTTAAAATACATTTACAACAGGGTAAAGTAGAGTTAAACAGTAAAGGATTTCCTCTGCACTTTTCAGTATGAAAAGAAAGACAGACATGTTTGGAAGCTGCAGGTCCTTCATTTCCTGCGTGAGAATTCACTGAAGGTGAGCTGAGAGCATTAGGAATGTTATCTGTTAATGATTAGTCTTATGCATTCTTTGTATTTTAGTACAAAGTCTTTTCATTTATTCAGGGAAACATAATGCATATGTAAACTTCAAAATATTTATAAACAAGAGGACAAAAGTTTAGGGACAGACTGTCAGCTTATTTAAATCCAAATCATTGTCTCTGATCCTTCCTACAAATTCCATACAAGACTTCTGAAGCTCTGCTAAGGTCTCTGGCACTGACATTTCCATGTGATCATTTATATCCATCATCTATATTGAAACTAGTCTTAAAAAGGCAAAACATTTTTTTGCATTTTTTTTGTCCTAATGAGAATTTTTATGTTATAATTTTTTTCAAACTATTCTATGATTTTTTTTTGTGAAGTATAGCTATTATTGTTTAAAATATTATCAATTTACAGATAACATTTTAACAGGAATCTAGACGTTTTTATCTTCAGCTTCAAAACTTCAAAGTGATTTGTTTTATGATGAAAAAGAGGAAAAGGAATTATTCTGAGAAAAAACAACTGCAACAACAACAAAAAAACACAACTACATTCTTACCTCTGTTAACAGCAGCTGCTGTTCTTATCTGAAATAGAATTTCTCAGTAAAGTGCAAAGGATTTTTATTCTTTAAAAATTTCAGGAGACAAATGGTTTCTTCGCATTTCAACAACTCAAAGCAGAACAAACTTGCCTACATGGAGATGTAACACTATCTACAGCAGTGAGGTGCAAAACTATTCTGAAACTACTCATTTCTTTTTCTGGCTTAGCAAAGTCTCTGATCATTCTGTAACTATAGCAACATAACCACAAGCTGCTCAGTTTTAGACGCTTTTTGTGCATTGTCTATTTTTTTTCCAGGATATAAAAAGGTAATGAGATACAGGCATTTTGCTTTGTTTGCCTTGTTATGCTATATTTAAATAATAAGTAATAAACAGAACAAATTAAAAACACTCCTATCTCTAAATGCTTTTAATGTTAATTATATTTACTTATAGACTTAGGGGAGGTGATACATTTTCCTGTATGTAGGCACATACAGACATTCAAGATGTCCTAGAGGCTCCCACCTGGCATCCAGATGCCACAGCAGGGGAGTAAATGTTAGGGAGTCTGTGCAAGGCTTAGAACTAGATACCTATATTTAGGTGACTGAATTGCACCAAAAACTAATTCCATGTTTTTCAAATTATCCTAGACAAAATAGGACAATGATGTGCGTTAGAACTTCTACACAGTAAGGGTGATGGAGCACTGGCACAGGCTGCCCAGAGAGGTGGTGGTCTCCTTCTCTGGAGATATCCAAGACCCGCCTGGAAGCCTACAAGTGCGACCTGGGCTAGGGAACTGCTCCGGCAAGGGGGTTGAACTTGATGATCTCTAGAGGTCCCCACCAACCCCTACAATTATGTGGTTCTGTGAAAATAAGTGAATATTTGCATAATGTTAAACATTAAGTCCAGGTAATGGCAAGATACACCCTCCTGCAACATAAGCACAACAACATCACATCACACAAAATCCAATAGGTTGCCTTTTACCCCAAAATTTTAGTCTACTAGAGTCTTCATAAAATACTACAAAGCATAAATCTGGGAGAAGAATGTAGGATTTGCCTTCTAGCTAGAGGGTTAGTTCAGCTTTCCATATACAGACTTCTCACTTTGTTTAAGAAAGCATTTTTTTCCATGCTGAAGTACTGCAGGTCTTGTGTTATATTTGCCAGTCTGTGAGGATGTCTCAGTGCAGAGCAACCCTCAGTTCTCCAGAAACTACCCAGGTCACACGTGTTCATGTTCCTTCAAACAAAGTGATAAAGATCTAATCAGGAGTCAGGAGAATATACCTGTATATACAGGAGACTACACCTATGAATAAGTATATGTCTCCCAACCAGATTTGATTCAGTATTTAAAACTAAAACCTAAAACTATTTGAGGCATCTTAAGGTATTTGATACATCAACATAAGAATGACAAGTAAAACAAGATCTGCAAGAGACTGTGGTTCTCTGCAGCAGCAGTTGGAGGAAAAGTATGATACACTAGAACATTTCAAAAGGTGTAAGGAATTCAGAAGCTGAGTTAAACTATGAAGACTTCTGTGGGCAGCTACAATCCTAAGAGATTTTATTCATTGTTTTAGACATGTCAAAAATATGTAAACAAATGGGCAAAAGCACAGAACCTATGAAAAAATGCTTACTCTTAATAGTACAGTTTAGAAAAACAAACAAACAAAAATATTATAAAACACTAGTAGTAAGCATCTTGATTTACTGGCAAGAGGAAAGGTATATTAATGGAATGATAAGTCATATTCTCTGATGTTAAAAGTCTCATATTCATAGACAGGCCCAATAAAAGCCCTACATCCTCTCAGTTAGACAGATGTGAACTCTGATCATTATATGAGCATTCAAGATCCAGAGAATAAATAATCACGTATATAGCATGGCCATTCACCATTCATTTCTTGACCTTCTTCATAGTCACCAGAAAGAAGCAGAAGAGCTGAGGAAGCAACTCACCACTGGTCTAAATTCTGTTGGATATGTTGAATTACATATTAGCAAAGTTTATTTCTCTGCGTATTATCTGAGGCCAGAGTGATTCAAGTATATACTATTCAACTGTAATATTCAACTATATACATTCATACTCTGAAGGAGATGGACCTCTGTGAATGAAAGAAAACATTTGCAGCATGTTTTATTATTGAGTGCCAAAAGACTTAAAAGAATAATAAATGTCTGCAGTTAAATTAATCATAAAAAGGCTACATTAGGACACTTTCTACCTCTTTTATTTCATTAGTCACCAAAAGTATTAACCACAACTTTCCCTCCGTGATCAAGGCGTAGAAGCATCACTCTTATGTGCAGGTGCTGAGTGAGTTGGGACTGTTTGGCCTTGGGAAGAGGAGTTTTAGGGAATCTCATCAATGTCTATAAATACCTGAAGGGGAGGCACAATGAAGATAGAGCCTGGCTCTTTTCAGTGGAGCCCAGTACCAGGGGAAGATGCGCTGGGCACAAACTGGAACTCTGGAAATTAACTCTGAACAACAAGAAGCACTTTGGTGCATGGATGGTGGAGCACTGGCACAGGTTGCCCCAGAAAGATTGTAAGGTCTCTTCCTTGGAGATCTTCAAAAACTGCCTGATCTGTTGAGATTATATAGTTCTGTACTTGTTAGTGTAGTTAAGAAAAGTAAGTAGGAAAAAGATAATTGACCATTCATTCTGATAGACTCATTTCAGTATATTAGTGATTTCCTATAAGTTACTGGAAACACATTTGAAAAGACTGGCTAATGACATATATGGTTAAAAACTATCACACAGTATGAAATGTGTCCTTGCAGTGTTATTAAGTGGACTAGCTTCATTACAGTCATAGTATAAACGTCGTAGTTGATGGAGTTTAAAAAAAGAATTAACCAGAGTTTGTTTTGGTTCAGCAAGGATAGCTATGTCAAAGGTTTCATGTTTATCTACAATGATTCAGACTGAAGGAGAGCACAAGAAGAGACAACATTAATTCAATATTATATTTTCTTTACATTTTAACATGTATACTAATTATTTAACAAATTCACCAATGAATGAATTCTGAAAAACAAGACACAGTACAAATACATGAATATAGACACTTCAGGATTCAATGAGGAATGAATCTTTCAGTTCAGACTGTCTTTCAAACAGCTTCGGTACCTTATTTATGCAGTATAAAAAATATATGAAACTACAATTTAGATTAGTGCATATTCATTTCTCTCTATTCATAGAGCAGAACAGTAGAAAAATGTTATCCATTTATTTGAGGTGTACAATTAAAGTCAGGTTTTGGGATTTAGTAACATCTATTTTTCATATCTGAGTTCTGGCTCTTATTTCCTTAATACTCTCATTTATTTATTTTTAACTTATTTATTTGTTAATTTTAAAAATTCAGCAATTAAACCTCTACTAAGGTTTAAACTGATCTTGCATTTCATAAAATTAGGATTTGATTTAGTGTTAGGACTCCACTGTAGGAGGAAAAAATGACTGTCAGGGGACTTACAGTGAACATTTTCCCCTCGATAGTTATTCAGATTTATACTTCATCTTACATATAATGTTATTGCCACTTAGACTCTATTATCCTATATAAGCCATTACTGACTTCTAAGGTGCCACATGTTTAATTGCATATGACTAATGGTATATAAAGAAAGAACTGCAGGGAATGTTCAGATAATCTTCCTTCCATTACCATCATTATAGAGCAAAAGTGAGTTCCTTTCTTAAGAGTGAACCCAGTGCTGATGTAGAATCACCTGTCAGAACCTAACCTGAACCACCTGGATAGGTTTTATTATAGTGAAGATGAATATAAAGGAATTCCTGGAGTATTTGCATATTTTAATATGTGCTCGTCTTTGTCTCCAGTTGTTATCTTGGCTCCTCTGGCAGAACAGGTTCTTTGTATGCAAGGATAAAACATTCCTAATCTTTGTCTTAGATATGATCATACACTTCACTTTGATGTCATTACAAATGGTTTCTTAGCATGAAAGAGTAGAATTGGCTTTACTTGATGGATGACATCTTTCATTTCTTTTCCTTTTTTTCTTCTTCTTTTTTTTTTTAATAAAGAGAAAAAAGATAAAACAAAACTATATCTTCAATTCTTTCAATAAAGCTCATGTCAGAACATCAGGTTTGAAATAACTATGTTGCCTCCATATTTAGAATAAACTCACAGTACAGGGAGCTGTTTTTTCTAAACACATCAAAGATTTCCTTGTGGAGTCTATTACTACAGAAGACCCTTGAAACAGATTCCCAGGATTGTTTCAAAAAATCAGTTTATTTAGATTTGTGTCAATAAGGTAATTCTAGGCTGTTTCTAACTGCTGGTAAGGTAACATTGCAAAATACTATCAACACGTAATTTCATTGACTGCTGGTATGGTTGACTTTGAGTTCATAGCATCTACTGGCTAAAGTAAGAGTGGCTTTATATGAAAAATGAAAAAAAAAAAACACCTTAATGTTCTAATTTCTTTATCTTATGGTTAACACTGGTGTACTGACGTACGTATGAAAGAAAACAGGAAAACAACGAATGTCAGCTGAGAGGAAATAAGTCATTATTTCACAGTAAGAGTAGAGCTCTGCAATTTTTGATTGATTTTCAAGGACTGCTCCAGACAGAATGTGCTAAGATACCCTATGTCAGAGATTCTGAGAAACAGATTTACAAGATCCAGATCAGGAACAAAAGGTTATAGATAAGTATAAGTACAAAATAGTTTCTGGTCTCTCAACTCATGATGAAAAATATGGGCAAACAGAAAAAAGAGAAAGATTTTAATAGCGGGAATCAGGCACAGAAAGCAGAAGCATAAGAAAGACAAAGACCTATTAGAGCGTATGCAGAAGAGGACCACAGAATTGAACAGAGCTGGAACAACTCTTTATTAAGACAGGCTGAGAGAGTTAGGGTTGTTTAGTCTGAAGAAGCAAAGGGCCATGTCAGTGGGACCGAAACTAGATGATCTACACGGTCCCTTTCAGCCCAAACAATTTACGATTCTAAACATGATTGCTTCTTCTGATGAAATTTTCAACCAAATGATTTTCATCTACCTATCAAGACCAGACATGTATGGGAGAGCATGATGCTTCATGGCATTACTATTCTGATAACTGCCAGCTCAAATCATTTTACATACATACCTCTTCATACACAGAACATAAATTCACAGAATGTAAATTTGAACAAGACTGCATTTCCAAATGAAGAACTACATGCCATCACTTTGCATTTCAGAGCATGGGAAGCCATTTCAGAGATATTATATCTTCCAAGACCCCAAAAGCCATCAGAGTTACATGAGACCCCTTGTGTCTTTGAGGAAAAAAAACAAATAAATAAAGGTCAATTTTGGCTGTTATATATTTTCAGAAGCTGTGAAATATTTAAAGCTGTGTACAGCACCTCATCTTGGACAGAGTGAGAAGCATTGAAAGAGCCTGAATACTACCAATACAATATTTTTACATCTTTCTCACTAACACGTGACAAGAAGAAAAGTTAGATACAACAATAAATTATTAGGTTCTGCCAAATACGTTCTGTGAACATTTTGGACAGAAAATCATATTTTCATTAAATACATTCTTTCAGTGTCTGCTCTCCTCAAACTTTCAATTTTAATCAAATAACAAAAACTTCAAGATTTTCATCAAAAAGGCACTTTTCCACAGGAAAGAATTCTCCTGTTTGTATCTAGGAATTAACAATTTCAAAAGGTAATTTTCTAAGCTGAGTCACAATGAATGTGATTATTTACAATCAACACTAGCTCTCACTGAGGAATACAAGGAGTTTTTGTTAAAAGCAGAAATAAATAGTACATGTAAGTCATAAAGTGAACAACTCTGATGTACTATAGCATCATGCACCTGCATGCGGTGCCCTGCATGTGACATTCCCACTTTTTCTATTGTAGGTATCAACCCAATTTTTCCCCCCTGTAGTGCCTCAAATGCATTTTCTTCCTCTGACATCACTATTCAATCAAAAGTGGTTTGTGAATGAAGAAGTTGAACCAGAGAGATTAAATATAATAATAATCAAAAAATCAGTCAATTATAATGAAAGGGTTGTTTAGTTTCTGCTCTAATTCTAAAAGTTTAGTGTACATTAGCACTTTAATTGGCCATCTTGCTGGGAAGGTTTACATCCCATAAAGCTTTATATGTTTTATAACTACAAGATGCATACACAAAATATCATGGAATGGACAATCTTTGTTTGCTTTCAGTGTTTGTTGGTTTGATGCCACTAGCTTTTCTGCTTGACTGAAGGCAGAACTGGAGCCTTATAAAGCAGACCCTTTTTCATTTCTTCTATGTTTTAACTGTAAAATACAAACAAAGCAATAACAACAACAGCAAAATCTTTCCAATTTCTTTATAATCTGCTTGATGTCAATTCCCTCAGGTTGCTAGCTTCATTCTAATTCTGTTTTTAAACATAGGCAGTTGGTTCTTGTTCTTAGCTACCTTTCACTTACCCCCTGATTTGAATCTGCTACTCTTTCCTGCTTGTCATTTGGAAATGCACTAATAAGTAATAAAGTTCGTTCTGCAGGAAAACAAATTTTATTCCCTTTTTTGTCTTGTCCTGTGCATCTTGATGAATATTTTACTTTGTTATTGTACAATATCTCCCCACAGCCACACACACACACACACACACACACACATAAAAACAACAGAAAATGCAAAAATTGATGTTGAAGGTGTAATATTACTTGAGAATAACAGTACAGTAAGACATAGTAGAGTGAAAACTAGCTCTTGTATAAATTAGTCTGTCTCACTGTCATTTCCTTCACTAGGTCAGGATCATTTTGGTCTTTTTTTTTTTGTTAATGTTGTTGTTGTTATTAATTGGTTGGGTCTTAATTTTTTTATTATTTTTTATGTTACATTATTCAATACTTACATTTAAAATGTAAAAAAAAAAACAAAAAAAAAAAAACCCACCAAAAAACAACATATAAACTCCATCTACCCATGGCAGTTACAGTACCTTACAAAATTTATTTAAAACAGTGATCTAAACTATTATTCTTTCCCTTTAAGACTTAAGGGGTCATTTAAGACAAATACTTCAAGTAGTTTTCCCGTATTATACATCAGAATATGGAAACTGAGATTACTTTTTTCTTGAGGTCGGGGCAGTAAGTAAAACAGTAGGTATCTTGAAATCTGCTGTAACTCATGAGAAAAAAGCATCTGCTACAATCAGAACTGGAAAACTAAGGATAGAAGTCAGGGAGAAGAGAGGCATGTGATAATGAATTGTAATCCTAATAGATTTGAATAACAGTAGGCAAAAAGCTTTTATAAAGTGCACATACTTTGTTGCTTCATTTTCTTAGCAAAGAAGTAAACTTCCTACTCTTATATGGGACAGTAATTGCTGTTTTCCAGTGAAGAAGTAATACTGGCCCATTTTTTGTACCATTCCTGCTAGTCAGAACCAATCTAAACATGAACTATTTGTTTGCTTGCTTTGTTTTCGATATTTTTTTAAATGAATCTACAAATCTGTGACTATAGAATTTACCAGGAACATGTTACAGTTAACAGACATTGCTGTTCTACTGCATGATAAGGTTCTGTTTCCCCTTTTTCTGCAATCTCATGGAATTTTTAACATTGACCTAACTATGAGTAGGCCCTGGTATTAAATTCAGTCTTAATTTCAAATAAAAATGCTTATTTCATAAAATAAAGTGATTGATGATAGTAACTATTCTCATGCTGGAGGGCACAACAATGAATATATTATATTCCAGATGACTAATAATCAAGTGTTTCTCTTGGAAGAAAATTCATGCTTGTGTTCAAAACAAGTCATGAAAACAATAAAATGGTATACCTGATTGATCTGCATTTCAGAAATGTAGTTTCAACGTTTTTTTAATAAGATAATAGAAATCACTAAAAAATCCAGATAAAAATGATTGTATGATCTGGAAAACATGACCTCTGTGGAAGAAGTGAAAACTTACAAAACTCTAGCTTTTTAAAAACTATTCAAACTAACTGAGGAGTGTAGATCTTTTATTTCAAATACATAGAGAATAATTCTGCAAGAAGGATGGAAAGAAACAAGTCTTCCATGTCCACGATGGCTGCAGCACAGAAACAAAAGTTAAACTATATAATGGAAAAATAAAAATAAAGTGATTAAGTACTAGAATAAATTGTTTATGTTCTGAAAAACCTCACTCTTAGAGGAAAACAAGAGCTAAAGCAACATGGTATGGATGATCCCATTGATGGCTGGATGAACTCAATGTCTTCTAGCATGTTGTAGCCTCTGATAAGAATATTTTTTCCTTTTATAAATATTATTTGCAGAAAATGCCTTTGTTCTAAGCAGTATGTTTTGCAGGAATGTACTGCGGTTTTTTTTTTTTTGCTTTTGCTTCTTGTTTTTAATAAATCATTCAATTCAGTTTTGGAAAATTATCAAGGTTCATAATGCTAGTACTTACTGCATAGTTTTCCATTATATTACTGTCTTAGAAACATACATATTCAGTATTGTACTTTACCAAGGGAATAAATTCATTGGTATTAGTTTGTAATTAAAGCTTTTTTGGAGGGTAAGAGTAAGTACATTTTGTAATATTTGGAAATATTCTCTCTATGCAATCTATGAGTTCCACTAAACTATACGGGCATGTTTTATTACGTCAGCAAGGAATTAGAAAAATTTTACTTATTCTTTGGGTGTATTTGTTTGTTTGTTTGTTTTCTGGGAAAGACTACACTAAAAGAAAAAATATATATATTTCATCCAGGTTGGATTTATATGGCTTCTACTGGAAGTTTGGTCCTCATTCCAGGTCTACATGTAGGATATTTATACATTCAGTATTTTTTTCTTTTATTTATGGTCAAAATCAGTTCATATGCCCTTGTGAGCTTCTTAAATCTCTTGTGATTCACATTTTCCCAAACACTTAAAAATTCTCTCTAGCCCTTTTAAACTGCAGACATAAAAGGTCTCAAATTAAAATGGGAACAGTGCTCCAGAAGCAACCTCATCTACGTTGAGAGTAAACTCATCTAATCTCTTAAGAGATTACTTTTTCTAGGTCTAGATTTTTACTCACAAAGACCACATTAGCCCTGCTAGCTCAGTAACACAATGGAAATTCAGGGCAAATTGTTAGGACTTTTCATAGTTACTACTTCCTAGGACAGAGTGTTTCAATCAGTCAGATAAGCCTATTTCTCACAGTGACCAGGGAGTTGCTATTTTCCTGTTTAAAAATCCATTTATTTTTGATTGTGTAGTCATACTAAGAAAACAAAAGGCTTTGCATGCTTATTTGTGGTACTCAAAGTGTTGGGAAGTGGAAGTAAAAGGCACGAAATAAAAAAAATAATAATTGTGCTAGTGGCATAGAAAAGCAAATAATAATTTTGTATTCTTCATTTTATTCAGTACTGATGTCAAGGTACCATGCTTATAATTTTCCTAAACACCTTTTAACACATTCTTATAACAAATATATTTCAGAAGTCTTCTAGACTTTCCTGCCTTCTGCTTTTCTCACAGCCTCATGGTCTGCTGTACCATCTGACCTAAAAATTGTCTTATGTGAGATTGGTTTTGTTGGTTTATTCCTAATTATCTTTCCCATTGTATGCATATTATCCTGGACACTATCTCCATATTTTCATCAAATTGAAGAGTTATAGAATCATAAAATAATTTGAGTTAGACAGATCTTCTTGAAATCTTTAATTCAACTTCCTGATTGAACAAAAGCTATCTTCAAATTAAAATTAGTTCCTTGACTAGAGTAGCTTTGAAATGTACAAAGAGAGATTCTACAAGCTCTCAGGGACACAAATACAGCTCCTGTCTACCCTTCTTGCAAAATTATTTGCCTCTGTTCAGAGATAATTTTCATTCCCTCAGCATGTTATTGCTTTTGTTTTTTTGTTTGTTTACTTGTTGTTATTATTGGCTCCATCCTCTCCATGTTCCCTTTTATGTTTTTATGTCTCTTTCAGATAAAGAAGACCCAATAATACTGCTATGCATTAAAATACTTTTTTCTTCACAATGACTTTTGCTTTACATTTACATTTACAATATTGACACTGTCCAAATTTTCTCCTATGAAGTTAAATCTATCACAATAATTTCCAAGGCAAACACTTAGGTCTAGAACCTTGATTCATTTTTATCTGACTTAATGAGATTCTGGATTGTTATTTCTTGCTGAGGGAAGCATATAAAAGGTGGAGCAGGAACATTAAATCATGATTTTCAGCTCAATGATATAATAATATATATTGCACGGACTTGTACAATTTATTTTAAGGGCATGACTCTACAGCAGCCTAAATTCATGCCAGTTAAATCTCCACTGACACACTTATCCACCTTCATTCCTACATGGGGCCACACAAACACCAGGGGAGCTTGTTAAAGGAAATAATATGACAACAATCAAAACCTGTAAAAGGCAGATGTTTAACTGGTGATAAGAATCTGATAACTGAGGTCATTAGCGGACTATTTTTCTGACTGTGGGCTCAAGCTTCAACAAACTCTATAATCCTAAACAAGTATCAGTATTTGGCTCAATCTCATACAATGTTATATTTTATAAGGCATTCAGTGTTGTTCAGTAAGCTGTTGCTAATAATGAGAGGAAATTTTAGTGCTCAAAAACCCTTTAATAAGACACACACTGTGCATATTAGTAGAAATGTATTAAACACACTTTACCTGCTCATTAAATTCACTTGCAGCATTTTTTATTTATTTATATATTTTTTGAGGCTTGGAAGGAAGCTATTAGATGTCATAATTGCTGCATCAAGCAAGATCTTCATAAAATTAAAAGGGAAAGAGTTAATACTGCATCATTATATGGCATTTACAAACTTATCTTGATCAATGTTTTACTTGTGTGGAAGGTGTTGTTGTTATTATCAATGGAATGTGGCTATTTTAAATCTCCAGTGACGAAGCTTTGCTTCCATGATTAATGAACAAATTGCTGTTTTCACAAGACAGCAAGACAGCCTGTTGTTCCTCTCTGCTTGTATAGCAGACCCTTAAGGCTTTCTTTGGGGACCTCATTATTTTCTATATGGCTAGAGAAAGAAATAAACAAAGCCCTAAAGGACATTTATGTATACATAAAGCAGAATAATATAACCTTTTAAGGGGAAACAGGATGAAATGGAGATGAAATCAGGAGCCACATAAGGATGATACTTCAGTTTCCAGAACTGTGCAAGACCTACGTATCTCTAGACTTAAATTTTTACCATGCTTAACAGTTTCAGAATCATTTTCTGCCTTTGATAAATTAGTCAAGATTAAATCAAAGTAAATAGCAAGTTGTTCTGAAACAGGAAAAAAAGTGGAGTTTATTTGCCTTGAACATAACAAGTAAAGTGATTTATCGATTTACTTTGGCTTAGCATCTTAACCCCAAAGAGTTCATAATATACTCGATTTTGTTCATCCCGTGATTAACCAGGTGAATGACACTATTTTAATTCATTGTTGTTAGCTAAAGTGTTATGCTTCACATACCAATGTTCTCTGTCCTGATTGAATGCAAAAGGTATTACTGGAATTTACAAGAGATGCATAGATTTTTATTGTAGGGGTTTGTAAATTTAGCTCTCCTCAGCACATGTAAATCAATGAAGTCACACTGACTTACAAGATACTTACAACAATCTGCACCATATATATTTTTTTTTCCATCATAGCTTCCAGTGGTTAAAGAGGTTAATTTGACAAAGCAATACAGGAACTTGGCTGGCTACACATCTCCTTGTGCAGGATTTCTTGTTAATTTCATCTATTCAGTGAGAAATAAGTCATCAATGTCTACAAATTGACTGCCATTCTGAAAGGTTAAGAAAGATCTGGAAATACTGCTATACACCACTTTGTATTTGGTTTGGTCCAGTATAGAATTCCTGGAGATCCAGAAAATGAGGAAGATCTTTAAGATCAACCTTCCATAATAAGCCAATGAAAGCTAAAGTTGAATTCACACACACAGACCATAGATGAGGCACAAGTGGAGGAGATTCCTGTTGAAGACATGAACTTAGGTTATCTAAAGCTTTATTTACTAATTTGTGTGTCTGATGGTTGAAATTAATTAAAATTTAGGATTGTTAATAATTGATACATACTCAGAAGTCACTTCTTCTGTTTGAGGAAGAAACTATACTCTTTTTTTCCTCTTTGGTCACAGTTTTCTCACAAGTTCTTTGCCTAGAAGGTAGGAAAACTTTGACTAGATTTAGATTTGATTTAGATTAGATTTAGATTTGATTTAGATTTTTGTGTTTTGTTTAAAGAAAGAGGCTCCATTACTCACGCAGAATGCTTATAGAATGCTGAAATATATTTTATACATCAGTGAAGAAATGACTGTGGAAAGTTCCAGCAGCTCTGACAGAAAATCAAAATTAATTTTTAATTTTCTTTATTATTTTTTTCCTTGTAATAGAGAAAATTTTAGGCATCTATAACTAGATTTGTAAATATAGTTATCTGAAGTTAAGTTTCACTTCAAACAAATAGGATTTGCAAGCTTCTGTTCAACCAGAGTACACAGTATAATTAAAAGAAACATAAATAAAGATTAAAAAAATCCAAAATATTCAAACAAAATTAAATCTAAAAGACCACTTTTAAGACTAAAATTTTTACAGCTAATTCAGGATCTAATTCACAATTTTATTCACAACTTTATTTATCAGAATGCATAGACAAAAACCCCTCAGTTTCATGAATGAAGAATAGACAATATTTCAGTTCTGATGATGCAAATCCCCAGTATGATTTTTGTGAGCTAGAACTTTTCCCTAATTTACTTCACCCTTAGCACACTTCTCAGTAAGATTTTGGTTATTCTAGAGCAGGGAAGAGAAGCACTTTATGTTGCTTTTGTATTTACCTCTTGGCAAAATTGGAACGTTTTCCTGAAATAACTTCATTTTTAATGAATCAGGGTCTTTTGAGAAGAACACATTTTGATGAAACATCAGAAACTACACAAATCTAATGTGTAAATAAAAAGAGTAGCTCCCAAGACACACACTGAAAAGACCCAGTCTCTATATTCAGCAGTCATTATAAAAACAACTTAAAAAAAAAAAGTGAAAACAAAGCTAAATTGAAAATGAATGATGAATCCTTTATGAAACATGAAGACTATTGTGGCAATCGTTTCCACTCACTCACATTAACTACATTTAGTTTTGATGACTAAAGATTAAGTAAAAGAAATAAAAATATCCTGAAAAGGCCAATAAAACTGATGAGTTATGGCAAATGGAGAGGAAGGGTTTTGTGAAAGAGAATGAACAGAACCTGGATTATTGGGTTTGCATAGAAGAGTATCAAAAGAATTCTTAGAAATATAAATAATGATTAGCGGAGACAAGATGAACCCAGAGCTGCTCTTAGTGCTTTCTTCCCTAATCCATTTCAGGTTCAGAAATTTTAAATGGCAGGGAATGTAGGTAGAGGGATGAGTATTGTATTTTGGTAACCAAATTTGTACCAGTGTATTTTTTTGAGATTTATACATTTGAATGTTAAAAGGAAAACTATGGTTATCTGTAAAAGTCAGTCATTTTGACTCACATGGCACATCTTTCCCTGAGAATTTTATTTCAAGGAAATTTATTTATTTATTTGTTTGTTTATTTAATTGTAAAACGTAATAAATGTTCTTAACATAGATAGCTGAGCAATTTTTTCTACAATGAAGGAGCAGTTGATATCATACAGGTCTGGAACTGCTTTGGTTTCTTACAGTAGGAACAAGACATGCTCTAATAATAAGGCAAAAAGAGGTTATCTAGAGAAACAAATTTGACAAGGAAACTGGAAATCTTCCTTGATTACTCCTTCCTTCTATTTGCAAGAGTCCAGGAAAATCAGATTAGATGCTGCTATGAGTGGCCCTGGAAGAGCAGGTTCGTCAACAGAAGATGATAATTTCTCTTGGGGAGACTGGGTTGAATCTTCACAAGAAAATATTGTTATTTCAATTTTTTCCATGTTCTGCCAGCAGGAGAAGCAGCAAGATCTAGATATCTATAAAAACTTACAGACTCATAAAATAACAGAATCGTTAATTTTGGAAAGACCACTGAGATCAACTAGTTTGACCATCAACCCATGCCTGTGACCACTCTAGACCATATTCCTAAGTTCCACATCTACACACTTCTTGAACACCTCCAGGGATGATGGTTCCACCACCTTCCTCAGCAGCTTGTTCCAGTACCTCACCACTCTTTCTGAGAATAATTTTTTCAGAATACCCAATCTGAACTTCACTTTGCACAGCTTGAAGCCATTCCCTCTTGTGCTATTGCTGTTATCTGGGGAAAGAGGTTGAGCCCCACCTCGTTACAACCTGCTTTCAGAGAGTTGTAAAGAGCAAGAAGATCTCCCCTGAGCCTCCACTTCTTCAAACTAAACAATCTCAGTTTCCTCAAATGTTCCCCATAAGGTTTGTGCCCCCGACCTTTCACCAGCTTTGTTGCCCTTTTCTGAGCATGCAAATGTGATGCCTACTTCTTTCTTGACCCTCAAGGTGGCCACATTCAGCATGTCCCACACTGCCCCCAGATGACAATTCCTCACTTGTGCGAAGCAAATGTCATTTTGTGAGGACAAAGTTGATGTCATCTCATCAGACAAGTGCTCTTTGAGAACGTCAATTTATTTTTTTCTGTGTTTGTGGGATTATTATTTAGGAATAACAAGATCTTGAAGGCAGAGTTATAGAACATTGTGAGTTGGAAGGGGTACCTTCAGCTAGATCATGTAGCTCAGAGTCCCATCCAGCCTGACCTTGAATGTCTCTAGGGATGCGGCACCCATCTCACTGGTCAATGTGTTTCAGTGCTTCATTACCCTTACTGTAAGAAACCACTTTCTTTACATCTAATTAAAATTCGCCTCTATAGGACTAGGAGTGGCTGTTCTTTGCTAACCTGATGCAACAGCCAGTAAAATTAATAGAAGCACTTCATAAACTTCATAAATTTTGAGCTGTCTGTATGAAAAATCTCCATTACCTAAAGTAACTTGTTCTCTGCAATGTCGATATAGTGTGAAATCAGTGTGGTCAGTGGGTGGAGGATTGGCATTGCATTTTAGTAAGAAAACTCACTGTGGGTGTAGGATGGAAAAGTACATTTTAGTGTCAAACTGAGAACTATTTTAGAGTATGTAGAAATGCGAACTGTTGAACATTGACAGCATGCCTTTATGCTACTTTAATGGCTCATTATCTTTCAAGGCAAATGATGAAAACCTAGAGGTCAGCAATACCATCTTTGATGCCAGTTGTACTCCCACCTCCAAAACTGAATGTAGTAAAAGACAGCATTTGCTGCCATCAGTTTTGAACTCAGATGATTGTGTCAGTGTTGATACAGAGATGCTCTGAGAACAGAAAATGCTAAATGTCAGATTTCCTTTGCTGTAGATGGAGTTCTCCCGCCTTCAGAAGGCCTTATCACAGCAGGCTTCACTTGCAAGTTCTCTCTGTAATTATGACAGTGAAAAAGATTTCAAAATATAAAGCCTCAGTTTATTTTTAAAAAATAAACTGTCATAAGTGATGAGCTCTCTTGGGATAATCAACTCTCTCCACCTCCAGCGTAGATGAAATTGAAAGCAACAAACTTTAGATGGGTATACATATATATATTGCACATGATAAACTTGCCAGAAGGAATCCATTGCTCCAGGAAATAATTGAGGAACCATTTAGGAACATTTAGAAGCAGACTTATATAAGTATTAAAATAAGCAACAGTTCTACGGTTGTGATATATTGGTTAGGAAGAGATGACAAGGCCTGTTTTCTTATTCCTAGACCATAAATTGAGCACTAGCTCATTTGAGAACAGATCTCTCTTGATATTCTAAAGGACATTACACTGAATATTTCTGTTTTTGCAGGCAAAACTAAAATCTTCTTACAAAGGTCACAGTGTTGCTGACTGCAACTCTAGATCAGGAATCACTTCACTGAAGCCACTGAGTTCTGTTGCAGACATGGCCCAAGTCTGGTATACAGTCAATTAAACAAGACTTTTGGGTACAACCAATAACGCATGACCTCTCTGATTTAGAAATTCTTCTGGACTTTAGAAATAAAAAGAAATCTAAAGTAATAAAAATGAATAAATAGGAGAAGTGGAGGGGGTTGAAACTATCCTGGCTACTTATGCTGAAAATTCAATCATAGATTTTTTTTCTTTTTTAAGAAGATCTGAGAGCACAGTGTATTGCCACAAATGATCCAGAAATCTCATACAGTGCTTTACAAAAAGCATTTGTCTACTTTCTCAAATACTATGCAACAGCTGGGAGTGATTCAAAGCTTCCAACAGAGTTCAGGACAGACATAAAGGAATAGAAGAGAAAAGAAATTGAAGAACTCCGTGGCAGTTTGTGACCAGCATGTGAAGAGGAACCAGGAATTAGTCAGTGGTGGGAAACACTGAACCATCATCACACAGGAAGTCAGATCCCAGTAAACTTGTTCTTTGTCCATACTGGAGAAGAGCAGGTCAAAGAGTCTGGCACACACAACTGAGCATCTGGGATGAGCTCTAGTTACTGATCTCCATGCTACAAGAGAGCCTGCAGTACTTATTGCAACCAGTCTTGGTAAACAGAGACCATGACAAAGGTGACTTTGATGCACAAAACAAGCTGTGGAAGAAACTGTGGTTATGCACAGTCTTTCAGAAGGTGGCACTTACTGTTAATATGAGTTTGTATTAGTACTAATATGAAAATGCAGATACTCTGCTGAAACACCAACACTATAAATGTAGTTACCTCAGTTTCCCTACAGTTAATACAGAATAAAATAAAAAAGCCACACCACAGTGCTCAGTAAATTGCCTATATTTTTCCACTAATTACAAAAGCATATCGTAGCTGATATTAGGAGAAATCTCTGTAGACTGTTTCCTCCAACATCTCTGTTCAAACCAGGGTCAGCAATAGCAGGTTTGAGTTTAGCTGAGTTATGAGTAGCAGGGGTGGAGACTTGACATAATCCCTTGGTAACCTGTTTCAATGCATGATCATCTTCATTCCTTTATATTCAATCTCTATTATTGATGTTATACAGAAAAATAAGGTGGCTAGATTTAAAAATTATTTTAACTTAGCTAAAACAAGTTCAACATTATTAGCTAGTGAACTCTTAAAAATAATCAGTACTGTTTTGTTTTATACTTGAAATGCTTTTGTGTTGCAAACACTTGTAAAGAAAGAGAACAAGTTTTGTAGGAAGAGACAATATTCTTAACTAAAGTAAATTAAGGAAAAATATATGTGTAATGCTCATATTCACTCTCTCGCAGCCACATCATTGTCCCCTTTCTTAAAGCATCAGCTTGCACAACAAAATTCATTTTACAAATCTTATTCTTTTATTCAAGGTAGCAGCCATACCGTTATCACAACGAAGAAAATTATTTAATGATTTTCTTTTTCTTAGCCTTCCCTAAGTCACTTTATTTTTGTCTTCAAATTGTTGGAAGGAGTTGGAGACAGACCAACAATGTGAGTAACACATATGTCAGGTTACCAAAACTCAGCTGAGGAACTGTCAGAGGATTCATGTTTGTTGCAGCAATTAATGCTCCTTATGCAGTGTGGCCTATGTTCTGGCTTTGTTACATATGCAGTCATGGATTCTTCAGTTCAGAAAGGACCTTGGGAGTCTTACTACTAGATTCATTTTCCCAAGGAGAAATGAACCTTTTTTATTTATTGCCTGACAGCTGCTTTCCTACTCTGTTTTTAAAACCTTTTATGGAGGTGAGAGAAGGCCCTGAAAAACATCTTCTGTGCTTCACTAATTTTATTGCTATAACACTTCTCTTAAGGTCCAGTTATAAACTTTGTTGTAGCAATTAAAATTGCATTAACTCTTATCCTGACTGCCATGGTTATGAAGAATAATTTGTTCACTTTAACTTCACATTAACTGACTACCTTTTTGCTGTTATAAGGTACACATATCTTTCTCTTCTTTTAGACCCATTCAATCAATCCTTCCCTATATATTATGCCTTTTAGATTTCTGGCCATTCCCATATTTTTTTTTGAACTTTATTCAATTGAATTTAACAGTTGTCTCTGGAATCCAGAAAATATTATGTCTTTTTATATAATATGTATGTAAACATAAAAATAAAACATGAAGATATACATATGTACATATGTATGTATATCTGGTTTTACTTTTACCTGAATTTCTGTCACAATCTTGTGTACTTAGTGACTCTAGAGCTGTGAAATTATAGTGCTGCATGAGTGTGTATGATTATTGACATCCAGCTGGCAGTAGTAAACTTATTTATTCTTTTTGAAGATTTGAGGTTTATTCCTTCATGTCACCACAGCAGCTGTATTCAGTTAGCAATAAGTCATAAAAACCGGTCAGCTTGACATAACTGAAAAACTGAGGTTTCTCAGTAATACTCTTCATAAATGATGGTTGTTGTGAAGATAGTTCTCTCATACTATTAATCAGATGCATTAATCAAGTGGGAAACTTCCAAATAATGAGACTGAAATATTAAAATCAACATGTAAGGAAAAATAGTCACTTACAGAAATTAGTAAGTTTGCCACTCACCAAATAATTCAACAAAATAAATAAATTTACTTTTATCTAAAGAAAACACAAGCAAGGAAAGGAAAAGGCACAGTGATTCTGATCTAGATGCCCATTACTCACAGCTTGAGGTTCTGAAAATGACTCAGCAGCTGCTCAAGATAGGCACAAATAACAGCCTTACACATAAATGTACCCAGGTTATAATGAAGTGGAAAATGTTTTGCTATTGCTTTACATTTTCTCTTCCTGATAAATAAATAATTTAACTGTGAAAACTATGCATCATTACGGGAATAGTATTTAGATTCATATATCACATTAAAATTGGCTACTCTTCAGGGCAACTCAACCTTTTTTGAATGATATAAAATGAAGTCCCACATATGTTGTAGGGTGCATAAATGCAGTTCAGCGTAATCAACAATTGCTAAAACAAGCTGCCCTCTCCTCCACACCAGCACGGATAAAAGTATTTTTCATACAATTGCCTGTCTTGTTTATAAGCTTAATCATTGCATGAACTTTATAGATAACACTGAGGATAATTGAAAAAAAATCATAAAGCAACAAATGGTAGAGTGCTTTTAAGTACAGATAACTTTGCAAGTAAAATTCCAGTTTATCTTCTGATATGGCAGCAAAATCAGATATCTAAGAATCCCAGGCCCATTCACACAGAGGTGCGAAGAGTTCTTTGTAGATGTCCTCTTTTCACAGAAACTGTAGAGTCTTCCCAGTAGGGCCACAGATAAGCAGCATGGAAAAGCTGTTTCTTGAATCCTGAAAACACAAAGATACAATGAGGGGAGGAGAAAATCTCTATAATATCTCAGAGTTCCAAAAGCTTACAGGTTACCCTTTTCTCCCTAATAACTAATTCAGTGACATTTGAAGGCAAAATAATTTTTATCCAGACATCATCCATTTGAAAGATATGAAGATCTTGAATGCAGGAAAGTAAAGGCTTACTCAGCACATAAAATTAATTGACACAGAAGAGAACTACACCTATTGCAGACTCGGTTACAAACAAGATTCTTACTCCTGATTGGTCTATTATGGTCTTCATAACACTTTCTTGTGTTTCTCCATGCCTTAAATAGTTCTAGAACATTATGTTGTCAAATTAGGAAAAAAGATTCCTTTTAAGGCATATTCTGGGATCAAAATAAGATTGATTAAAGTTGACAGAGACCTTATTTGCAGTTCACTTATTTTTCAAGAAAAATCAGCATATGGGTTTCTGAAAAAGCAAGAGATAATATTAGCCAGTAACAATTAAGTATATTTCAAGAAACACTATTTCTAGGCATCTGTGCATTTGACTGTGATTTTAGTGTGGGAATCAGTCTGTATTCTGCTGTTTGTCTTAATTCTCTGTTCTAGAGGAACACAAAGCTCAAGTTTTACATTCTTCTAAACAAAGGAAGCCAATAGCAAAGTTAAAAAGTGACTTATTATATAATTTTAAATCTATCAACAATTCAGAGGTTCAGCTCCCCCTTCCAATGTCATATTTCCTTCCTCACCTTTCTTTTAAGTAGTTATGGCATCATTGCTTTGATACCATTGCTTGCTATGTAGTCTGCTTCAAGAAATTGAGGGATTTTCCTTTAAAAATTTTCCTAAAGAAACTATGAAGAATCTGCAGCTGCATTTCCTGGTTGAACAGTCCCTGATGGGACTAGGAGGGAGGGAAAGCCTCCTTACAGAAGCTGAAAAACAAATACATATGAGTTGGCTTGCAACACATAGTCTTTCGCTAGAGTGCACACAGCTGCGGAGTCCCCAGAAGCATGGAAGTTGTTCTGAGGCAAGATGAAGAAAAGATAATATCAGCTTTGGGAGAGTTACTTGGCACTTCAACATAGAAGTGCTTGTACTTCCATCTGGGTTGTATGCAAAATTATAGGAGCCAGAGCCATATCCTTCTCCTTGGGTTGCTGACAGGAGTTTGGCTCTCACTTTAATAGATTCTTTACATGCCTGCCAGAAGGTTAGAACCACAAAACCTGTGCTAGAAATGGCAACCTATATTGAACATGAGTTCACACTGGCAGATGGAGGACAAAAAGTCAAACCAGTTCTTCCTTGTCCTTTGAGTCCTGCAGTTATACCTCACAATGTTTTTGACTTGCTAGACCTTTTCCAATATTGTTTGAATTAGCTCTTTTCCTCTGTTAAAAAGTTTGATTCAGTATAATTCATGCCTTGCCAAAGTGCTTCCCAAGTTTCTTAAGCAAACAGCTGCTTCTTTTACTTCAGCCTCTCATTTGACAGGTTTGGGGAGAAAAAAACAAAAGCAACAAAGAAATCCACCACATTTAATCAACTCACTTTGCTCTCTTCAGTGTATTTTTCTATATCAGTGAGATGACTGAAGTTAAAGTCAGCTGTATACTGCTGCCAGAATTAATGAAAGTGATGTAGGGCAGCATTGCCATGCCCTGAAACAGTAGAAAACTCCACACATAGTGTAAATCATTCGTGAACAACATTTTGGCTTGCTTGGGCTGAATTAAGTGAAAAGGAATTGTCTTGGGCTGTATATACAAAAGATGATCTGAAATTAATGCCTTCTATTAATTTCCATGGAGATTACAATTTATACGAAGAGCACAATAACACTACTCAATACGGCAAAATTTCAGCTTCAAAACACTATTTTTCAACATATTCAACACCAAATGTCTGCATGTCACACTCAAAAAAATCTGTACTAGTGGATGTGATGCACTGTTCCCACTACTGAAACACATCACTGTGCTCATACTCATTATTTAGTCTCAATAAACAACCAGCAAACACCAGTGAATGTCAATGGGTGCCATTTTTTTTTCCATATAGAGGAATCTAATGACATATCTTCACTGTATACATACTTCCATGTCAGATGCTATTTTGCCACTGCCCCTCTGTTGCCATCTTCCACATGGCAAAAAAATGCAACAGAATGTACTGCTGTACAACTGGCCATCTGCCTCAGACATCAAGGGCAATAAAACAGGAGGCATTACTTTCAGAGCAGCCTTCATAAAACATACTGTACCATTAACATGCAAGTAACAAAACAATTATGTAATGATTTTCTTAATACATAATAGAAAAGAACAAAAGAAAACTATGGAACATTTGATCTTTTAGTGAAACTGAAGCATCAAACTGGTTTGATGGCAGTGACTGCATTTCTTAGAGAGGTCTCAAGGTGTTCAGAGAAATTTTGATGAAATTTTACTCTTCCTGTACTTCATCCATGAAAATAGTTGCTCACAAATGTATGCACTGCCAAAAATCACTGACATGAGTTAAGGGGTGATTGTGAAGTGATAGATATTTCTCTCTGGAAAGACAGGGATTATGAAAGTCTTCACCAGCAAGGGCTCTAACTGCACCTCCCAGGTTGCAGAATGCAAGAATAAGAACTGAGAGTGTAGCCTTTACCTAGAGAAACACTGCTCTCATGGCTGCTAACCCTTAAACGATGGAGAGAGGGTTAGATCCAGACTCCATCCCTTCAAGTCACTCAGGTGCATTGCTTGCACCTGAGCTCTCTGGGTTAGTTATGCCTTCTCACCTTGTGCTGAAGCTTTAGTTCAGGTTGTGGCCTGGCAATTCTGCTGCATGTACTGAAAGAGTTGGGGCTCTCTAGCCTGAAGAAGAGAAAGCTTTGGGGGGATCTTATAGCAACCTTCCAGAAACTGAAGGAGACCTACAGGAAAGCTGGGGAGGTAGCTACAGGATGAGTGGAAATGGTTTAAAACTGGAAGATTAGAGTACATACTAGGAATTCTTTACTATGAGAGTGGTGAGTCACAGGAGCAGTTTGCCCAGAGAGGTTGCGGATAATCCCTCTCTGGAAGCATTCATGAATGGGCTGGGTGTGGCTTTAAGCAACCTGGTCTAGCAGGAAGTATCTATGCCTATATGGGCTGGAACTAGATGATCTTAAACGTCCCTTTCAACCCATATCATTCTATGATTCTGTGAATGTCTCGTAAAGAGACATGTCAGATTTTTGAATTGGATATCTGATTGCAACTCCATACATTCCATTTGAAAATTTGCAGGTGATGTATTTATTTAAACTCAAAATGATGTTGTAAACATAAACTAATGATTTTTCTTGCATTCTTGAAAACTATTTTCAAATTCTTTTGTCCTTTTGAAAGCACAGCTGCATATTCTTTGCTGTTCAGATCACTGTGTTTAGCCAGTGCCTCAAAATGTATACAATTATTTGCCATCACTTCAGTCAGCACTGCACAGTACTGGCCTACCTGTGCCCTGCTTTCAGTTGACACAGACTTAGTGCACCAACAGTTTGGCTGTTGCTGAGTGATGGGTGCACACCCAGGGGTACCACATGGGGAAGAACTACCACCTTTATAGCATGGAGAAGAGGGCAGGCTGTGTGCAGCTCACAGGCCGTGAGTTGGACATGCCTGTTGTAAATGTACGGAAGACTCTTGATCTCTGTTGTGTGTGTGCATGCACATGCATGCATTCAGCTTAAGTATGGTTTTACTGTCTCCAGTGATATATCATGTACATTTTACTAATAGTTCTACCCATAGTTTTCAATGATAACATACATTCCTGTCTTTTTTTTTTTTTTTAATGTTCTAAATCCTTTTTCTCTAAGAGCAACAGATCTGCCTATATTTGTTGTTTCAAATTTCCTAAATAATGGGGTGAAGTAATCTGTGCTGGAAGTAGTGAGAAAAAGAGAATTAAGTTTGTTCAGTCAGACAATTAGATATTCTTCCTTTTTATCACTGTGAAAGAAATCAGCTAACTCGTATTAAACTCTGAATACCTTCCATTGTGCTCTTTAGCATCACATTAAAAAATAAATAACAGTACGTAGGAGCTTGAAGGCAAAGTTCATGCAGTGAACATAAAGAAACTGTAACAAAACCTTGAATCCAGACCAAGATTTTGAATATAGAACGCAATGTTTTTATCATGTTTATTCTGCTAAGCTTGCACCAAAACTTTTCAGTTAATGGTTTTTGTACTAAGCCACCATATATGTTTTCTTTCCCCTTTTTTCTGCAAATTTCACTCTAGTGATGGCACCTATAGTGGAAGAGATGGAAATTGTGTACATAAAGCTTTATGTTGCTCTGTATTGAAGTGTTCTTAGAAAGACAGTGGGACTTTCAAAAACTTTAGCTAGCTGAGAATCACTACTTCATAATTACAGCTCATCTACTATCAGATAATATGAGTTCACTGCCTTTCACTCAACATCCAAAAAGGTCAAGAAAGATTACTTTAATGGAAATTGAGTTGATTTTTCTTACTTTTCTTCACCAATTCTGAGTCATTATTTTAGGCAACATATAATCTTCAATATTCTGGAATTTTCTCAGTGTTCTGTGACCACTTGTTTTAATAATTTAATAATATGTGCTAACAACTCATAAACAACATTATTTTCATTCTAGAAAAAATAAAAAATAAAAAATAAAAGGCCAGAAAAGTATTCTTCATACTATCATGTGGAATTTACTTTAGTAATCATTCATTTCAATTCAAGCTTTGATTTATTCTTTTTAAACTGTCAAATTAACATAAAACGTTTCTTTGAGGGCTTTATTCTTGGGAAAAATATTTCAAAATGGATTAAATGCAGTTGTTGATTTTCTTTAGGATTTTTCATTCTTTGGAAAGTTAAGCTAGTTGACCTTGATTAAACTAGTTCAAAATACAGAAGCATTTCCATGCATTAGTAAGTGCCTGGTTCTCCCTCATCTTTCATTTCTAATTGTGCTGCTCATTATATTTGCAAGAGAATTTTATCTGGGTATCTGAAGAACTAAAAGCATGAGATGTGAATCTGTAATAATGTGGGGTAATAACAGAATCCAACCTTTTGCCAAGGTAAAAGATGTAAAAAAACAGGGGTTGCAGAAATAAATTTATCATCTCTGTCCCCAGTAGTTTGCATAACCAGATCTATTATTGCAAAACTGGATGTAAATACAGGGAAGGGTAGAGTCACTGCCCCTGGAGGTTTTCAAGAATAGGGTACATGTGGCACGGAGGGATGTGGTTAGTGGGCATGGGTTGACAGTTGGACTAGACGATCTTAGTGGTCTTTTCCAACCTTAATGATTCCATTTTACCTTTTTCTGATGAAGTAATCACACAGTGCAATGCCAAAGATGTGATAGCTGAGGTAGCCACACAATCCTCTCCTCCACTGCAGACTGCCCCCTAGTGCCTTTGTTTATCAAATTATGGTAAAACGAATCTTTAGTAGAGATAAATCCATACAGATCGATTAAACTCCAGTTTACACCAACTGTATATCAGCCTTAGTGCCAAAACTTGGCAGTTAGAATAAAGAACAAAGAGCTTGGTTTGCTTGTTTGTTTGTGGAGGAAAAGAGATGTTACTGGCAGCCTCTGGGGAAGCAAGGAAGACAGAGCTGGAGCTGGAAACTGTACAAACCAATGAATAACTAAGGATGATTCTCAATCTTTCTCTAGTAACAGGTCTGTATCTGAGCAAAAGAAAGAGAAAAAGCTGTAATTATCCTAACAGACCTCCAGACACAACTAAGTTCTCCTTAACAGAGAAAGAAAAATTGTTCTAGACATTTCTTTTGCCTGGTTCCTCATTTTAATAGCGAGATTCTCAAACAATTCTTTTAAATGCTAGCAATGCTACCTGCTAGAGAGAGAAAAAGTCTTTAATGATAAGAGTAGTGGAGCACTGGCATAGGGTGCCAAGAGATTTGGTGGAAGCCCCATCCCCAGAGACATTCAAGGTCAGGCTCTGAGCAGTATGATCTAGATGTATATGTCCCTGATCACTGCAAGGAAGTTATACTAAAAGACCTAAAGGTTCTTTCCAATTCAGACAATTATATTCTTCTATGAATATGTGAACATAGACAGTTTACTACCAGGTAGGATCAGGGAAAATAAAACTCTTACTAAAGCAATCTCTCTTGTATTCTGTAAAATTCTATTTTATGAATGCAGATGTTCAAATTTCATTAGTGGTGTAGTTTCCCACCAAACTTCTTCAGTCTAGCAGTCAACTGATAGCACAACAATTTTTGTCCTGTGATTATTGAGACCATATTGCTGTACAGGAACTAAACAATAGGAACTAAAGCAAGAGTTGAGGAGAAATTTAAGCAATTAAACAATATGACCTATGAACTATGCATAAAGCTGTTATGCGTTGAAAGAGTTGATGAAGGTCCTGTAAGTTCTAGCCCAGAGACATTTCTACCTTATTCATATATTGTCAAAACATTGGTTGGATTTCCTGCTGCTACAGATTCAGTCTCAATATATCTAAATATTAATTAGCACGTAGGTTAAATTATAGAAGTAAAACCATCAGTTTCATTCTTTAATACAAAAGATTGTTGATATTGTCAAAAATTCCAATACTATCAAGATTTTTATCACATTTCTAACAATATTTTATCTTTCAGAAAATTCACTGTATCAGTAGAAAAAATGTTTGGGTGAGAATTTCGACTAATCACAGAATCACAATAAATAGCAACTATTATGTTTCTCAAAATTTGTGAAAAATATTGCTACACTTTTTTATAACACTTATCTAAGTATGATTTAAATATTTTAAGATACATAATGTTTTTTATTTGTGAGGATTTTAGTGGTACAGTATTGGGAACTGAACTGGGAACTGAAAATTCATGCCAAATGCAGGCAATTAAATATTGCACTGCGAGATAAATCAGCATTCTTGAGCTAAATACTCTTAATGACTCATATACTCATTGGCTCACCCAGAAGAAGGATGAATAAAACCCAGTCAGCCACTTCTAGTTGGACCTATGATTTTCTACAGCCAATTCAATCAGAATAACTGGCTGAATAGTCATTCACATTATACACCCTTCTGGCATTACATTTCATGCATTTCCCCAACAGTCTCAGTACTTTAGCTTGTATGATATTGATTTATACAACAACAGCACAGGAGATTTTCACTCTTCTAGATAGGGGTCATTGCACACATTCCTAGGTCCAGTCGCACTGTACGTTTCATAAGCTTTGGATAATGCATAGGTCACTAACTGGAACACTGCACATGCATTTGATCTGTCAGCTGAATGCTAACAGGGCATCAGTATTTGTCCATTCAGCACTGCATTTCCACTTACAGTAGTTAATAAAGTTCTTTCCAAGGAATCATGCTGGCTAAGAGAATTGTAGCTGTATTTATTCCCATATTTATTCCCCAAAGCTTTCCTCACAGTCCTGACCCTCACTGACTCAGAGGTCTATTTTGTATGAAGAAGACAAAGAAAAGGTTATATGGTTTTCCAGAGAAAGCCAAGAAAACATACTTGGTGGCATGCCTTTTTCATTGTTACTTGGAAACCATTAAAATATTAAAATGTCTACAAAAGCAATAAAATGATCACAGGAGTATGCGGTGATATTTAATTTTCCCACAAGTTAAATATCACTGATAATTAACTGTTAGAAGTTTATTTTGAAATGACATTTCAGTGGAATATCAGACCTTTACAACATAATTAAAGGTTTTCTCATTGTAATGGTGCCCTATTCCTGGTATGAAAGCTTTTTGAAATTATCTGTCTGCTTCATAAATGATTTTTTTTTAACCTTTTTAATTTTTTTTGTCCATTTCTTGTTTTGTTTCTCTTTTAACTACTGTTCATAACCATCCCACCTAGTTAGTGTGGATCTCCAAGATGGTAATATGGCTCAATTTTGTTTGTTTGTTTGTTTGTTTGTTTGTTTGTTTGTTTGATCTCATAGCTTTGTCTGCTGAGTTGGATTTTCGTCGATGTCTGGAAATAATTTGCTATAAGGAGAGTCTCCTTCTGGATATTACAGCTGAGGGCACTTGGGCAAATAGAGTTGAATTTAAAAACACATCCCAAATCTTACCGGAAATAGGTTTTTTATGTGCCATGGATGTGCAGTTTACATACTTCACATAAATATCTAGTCTGCCTTGCATGAGAAGAGAGACCAGTGCCCATTTTACTGTAGACAACACAAGGAGTGACAAGCAGAAATCACAGGGATAAAGAAATTTGAAGTTGGTCCCGTGGTTGTAGAAGGGCAATTCCTGAGGGACAGCCTCTGAAGCCAGTAGTTCGTTTTCTCTTGTGAATCCCTTTCAAGCTTTAGTCCAAAGCTGATGACATTATCAAAGGCACAAAAGCTTCAAGTCTTGCACAAACAAGCCACTGTGCAATGATAATTATATGGACAATCTTGTGCATTATCATCCAGTGCTCAGAAATAGCTATTACTAATATTCATTAGTGCTGCAAAGTCAAGATGGCTCCATCAAAATTATATTAGAAAACTGCTAGCTTGTAAGGCCAATCCCAGAGAATGTTTCTACAAAACCAAATAAACAAACACCCTCTCAGCATTTTCTAAATGCTGAGATCTAGCACACATTATGGATGATTTACAACAGACAACTGGAAAGGAAATGTGCAGTCTTTGGTGAAAAAGTAGCTAATATTTTGGATATGAGATGTGGTACTGAAGGTGGTCTCCGTGCTGGAGAATAGTAAAATTTAATAGAAGAGAGAAAACTATTCTTTAGCTGATGCTTTGCCATCCCAAGAGCAGACAGGGTATAAGGAAGAGTAAAGCAAGCTAACTTTTGGTGGCTCATCACTGCAAGATAGTATGTCTGGAAACATGTGATGTGATTGTGAAAGTCTTGCTGATGGATGATGAATTCTTTTTGCTCTGGTCATAAAGAAAGCTTCATAGGATGATTTCTGCCAACAACAATTGCCTTTAGTAGGCACTGGGATCCACAGAGGCTACCCTGGACTTTTGTAGCAATGACACACCTCTGAAAAATCTTCATTTTGCAGATATGACTTACTGAAGTTCCTAAGCTCTATAACTTTCAGATAAATTTCTTATACTTTATATTTTATTGGTGCAAATCCGAAATAGAGAAAAACAAAACTTCTTTTATAGAAAGAACAATTTTTTTCCCAAGAGGCTTTACGAAATATTTATTTTTTTCATTACTTTTTTTTCTTCTTGCTCTCTTTTTAACAGAACTATTCCAGAATTTTAGCTCTGACAATGTGAGAAATTATATAAAGGGTGTTAACATTCTATAAATCTTCTGTCAGGTAATGGGATGTTGGGCAAACTGTTTCCAGAATTAAGTGAAAAAAACAGACTGATAAAGAACAAAGAGTAGTTTAGCCCTTATTTTTTCAGGAAATGCATGCTGTTAACCCTTGTATTTCAAAGAGTAACAATTTTTTTTTTATCAAAACCTAGTTATAAGGGAGTTATCTTACAAAACAAGTAGTTCTACAAGAAGTGTGCTAAATGCAGTTTGTATTTATATTATATTCTGGGCAGGCCCCAGCTGGAGGCATGCCATAGTAACCATCACAGGATGTACAGCAGTGTTGGAATCATCTGCTATAGTAGACACAGATTGTTACAAGAAGCTGAAAACATTTATGCACTTAAAAAATGAAAACATCAGTTTTGTAGTTCTTAGATGCATTAATAAAATTGCTTCATGAGTGCATTCTTGTGTTGAGGGAAGTAACATAGGCCTGTCCAAACCATATAAGTAATAAACTCAGATTTTTTAAGGATGAGTTAATTTGAAGGGTTTCATTTCATCAAAGGGACTTGGCTCTTTAGATAGTGGGGACTGCCAGCATATCTTAGGACATATTACAAGAGGAGTAGCATTTTTCTTTCCATTTTGCAGATAGAAAGGTACTAAGCAGAAGAAAAGAAGATAATTCGCCAATAGGCAGACATAAACATATTTATAATACAATAAATCACTGTACCCCCAAAATGCTATTGAAAAAAAATAATAATGTCAGCTAAGTAAGGTCATACCTCACCATCCATAAGAAAGTTATTACTGAAAACATTGTTCTAAGGAGAGAAATCAACAACAACAAAAAAAAAACTTAACTGCTGTCTAGCTGGTCACAGACACCTTTCTGACCTCAAAATCTTCAAATGAAGGGTCAGACATCTCAATAGTGTACTGACATTCTTTGATGTCTTTCAGCTCCACACAGTTACCTCCACATGCACTTTCCTGAGACATTCATCTAACAGTTAAGGGTCTTCTGCGGAAGAAAAACTTGTATCATGAATGAAAGAGATGAGACATTTCATGAAACATTTGCACAGCATATTCACTGGCAAGCTATGTTTGATGAAATAGTGTCACTGCCCTCAAGAGTTTTCTGTTGTTTCTGTTGTCTTCCTATTCATTCTTATTTTCTGTAAAGAGCTTACAGGGGAAATAAAGATTGCAGGTAGCAATGAACTGACAAAGACACTTATTTACACTCTGGAATGATTCAAATGCATAGAAGAGGAGAGTGACAAGAGGACGGAGTTCTCCTGGGGAGATTTTCTTAAGTTTGAAGAATTTTGCTGTGTTCAAATCTCCAGAATTTCACAAAGGCTTTATTTGGTAGAGATAAAAAAAATAAATAAATGGAGCTGCAAAGGTTGGCAGTACCTTCTAGGCAATTTCACAATAAAAATGCAATTATCTTTAAAATGCTTAGGAGTATCCAGAAAGTTGTACCCAGTAGCTATGTACTTGGGCAAATTTATGTGCACTGATATCGTAATCCAACTGATAAAAAAATATTCATATGTCACTGCTAGTTACAAATTGAAACTGTCCCATTATAAAGGAAAAACAAAATTATTAGATAACTGTTTAAAACAGTTGCAACCTCTCTGCATCAGTATTGTCACATTCATTTCCAAAATCGAATCTGGAAACTCTCTCTTCTTTATTTTTTATTTTTACTTTTTATCTTAAAGGCAGAATTTAAAATGCATTTGTTTCCATACTACCAGAAGTTCATAAACAATACATCTCACTGAAAGGTATGAGTAAAGACCAGCATGAAATTAAATATCTTTGTTGGATCAGTGATTAGGAACTGAGGGATTAATTATTTTTTTTAAAGAATTTTCCTAACCTTTCTTCAGTGGCTGTGATTCCTCTTTATCCCCTAGAGACACTGGCCAAATACTGGATAAAATCGACAGCAGCAGTTTGTTCATTGATTCAAGGACATACACAAAAGCAGGGGCAACCAAAAATGTTTGATAGATATGCAGGCGCTGCACAGTTAAGGTTCGTGTGTGAAAAACCATTCCTAAAAATCAATATGACACTTGTCTGGTGTCAAAGGTAGTCAAATCAGTTTGCAGGTAATGTGGTGATTTTCTTCCAAGCAGGTCAGGTCCCATACACACGAATTTATCATGGAAAGAAGAAAAAGAATCAAGCCTATTATTAGACAAAGCAGCAAAGGAATTTTCTAGCAACTAGGACACAGTCAGCTGTAGACAGAGACCAACACAATTTTTGTTCCCAAGAAGGCAGAGAGATTTAGAATTCAGAGAAGAGCAAAAAATATACATATACACATATATATATATATTGGAAACAACTACAGGATGCAACAAACACATTTGGATTTTAAACTGTTATTATAACCATTCAATGGCATTACTTAGAGCTCACCAGTTTCTAATTACCATGACATCAGTCATCCAGGTACTAAGCTACTAGCCATAAACCTCCATCTAATCCTTCTTTTCATCAGTTTAACCCCCCACCCACACAAAGAAAATAGAATAAAAGACATAGCCTGTCAATCAGCAGTGATAACACCCTCATACAATCAAGCAGCAGAGTCCAGGAAGGATTAAGCATGGGGGAATATCAGGGTTATCAACTAGAGAAACAGCAAATCAGGCGAAGAATGGGTACACATATAATAACAATAAATATCCTGGGAACAATTCTAACACATTCCAGTAATGAAGAAAAGCATAGTGTATCCAATCTATGTTTTTTAAGAAAAGATATTGTGGGCTATTGTGTGTAGAGAGCACTGGTGTGAGTGAAATGAGTTGGTAGCTTAATGAATGCTGCTATTTCTCCTCCTGTGAATTTGGCTAAATCTGTTCCTGTTTCTCTTACAAACATATATAGAAGCTGCATATCAGCTGCAATCAATAATTCTTCACTACGTTTTATATGTCTAGTTAAGGTGTTTCTCTAAGAAAGACAGAAGTAATGAGAAAACTGAAATTGAAGACGGGCTTTGTCTTCCACTGTAGTAAATGTCTACCTTGTTAGACACAGAATGCACTCTTAAGATAGTTTGTTCTGGGTTTAGGGAGAAAAGGAATTCTAGAAAATAGTCCCTACACAGAAAACAAAAGTACTTCTCAAAGTAACAATGTCTTCAGAAAGGCAAAATGCTTCAGAGAGGCACTAGCAAGCTGTTCAGTGAAGTAACTTTACATTAAGATTCTGCTGTGCTCAGTGTAACTTCTTTCAGAATTGATCAAAGCAATCCCAACAGGAAATATATCACAGGTCTATGGTAGACTAGAAAGAGACTCATTCTAGAATTGTTAATATGGATGATCAGAGCACTTGTAAGAGCAAATAAGGTGCAAGATATAGCTCCGATCACCTCAGACTGTCAGTGTAATGCTAAGGCAAAGCAGTGGTGAGTGAGTGAATGCCTTGACCTGACAGATAAGAGACAGGTCTCCCTCCTGTTTTCACTTCAGAGCAGAGTGACACACTTTAGAATTCTCCAGAATTTTAGCTGGACAGAAAAAAAATTACTTTCATGCATTACCATTTGTCAACTCAGACTCTGAGTGTCCTCTCTAATATAACTATTTTCGGTTTCCTGAAAGTTTGAGAAAAGCTAATGCTTTGTGGGTAACAATACCTGACGAATGAGGGGTAGGTTCAACAAAGTGACTAACTTTTGTGGATCCAGATTCAAAAATAGTATCCGAAACCAAAATGACACATTAATTCCTTGCTTAATGTTGTGCAAAATCACATACCGCAAAAAAGAGAGTACTGAATATATAAAGAAAAACCTAGTACAAATATTATATATGAGAGTTTAGTATGAACTTCAGCTCAATGTACAGCAGGAGCATCTGAGTCAGGTCTCCAAAGAAGCACCTTTGTGCACTTAGGATTAAAACAGATGCTACAGAAGAAGAACTTAGTCAAGCTAACTTTTATTTGTTTCCTGTTTGAAATATTGTCCCTGAAAGAAGCAGGAGGACGTGTTCCCCAGCCACTCCTACATTTGCTATATATAAAGAGAGAATAAGCTAGCTGATATCACTCCGCTTTCCCCCTCCTAAATTTGAAATTCTTTTGAGGAAATGAAAACAAATGAGACAGTGGGAGAGGATCAGCGTTATTCTGTGGCATAGTCATAGAATCATAGAAGTTTATAATTGCTGAGATTTGAGAAGTCTTGGTTTGAACTGTCTCCTTCTTGTGATGTTTCCACTCTCATTCAGTTCTAGAAATTGATTATAAAATAGGCACGACAATAATTCAAGACTTTTTCTGCCACTCTCCAAAGTTGGGGCAGTACACTCATCCAGCTAAATCATGTTTTACAAAGAAAAAAGTTACTGTTTTAAGAGATCTTCTAAGTGTTAATGGGAGAGATCTTGGAAAGAGGAGAAAAGTGAATCACAGCTTTCAGCTGCCCATACACAAGAATGAACTCTAGCTTCCCCTTCCCTTTCCGACATAAACTGATACTAGTCCTCTATAAGAAATCTCATCTTAGGAAATCTTGATGTCTGCTGGAAGAGTCAGGAAAAACTGGAATTTCAGAGCATCTTCTGATAAATGTTTCTTTGATGCTGTATCATGTTCCAGAAAGACTGCAACAAAGACAGCAACATCAGTGTTGTCTCTTAGGAATGTCTAGTAATAAAACTCAAATACAGAAGTCTGCTTCAGCTTGTGCTCTAGCTTTTCAACTGTTCTTTCCTGCCAAACTGATGGGAAGCTATCTTTGCAGTCCTTGGTCCTGCAAAACAGACTGGTGATGCTTCCTGACTACCAGTAAGTATCCAAAACTTAATTCTTAATGATTAGTTGGTCTATATTAGCTAGGAAGAAATTATTATTTTTGTATAGATTGAGAAAAAGCAATGGACATTATCAATCATTTAGTAAAAATGATATATTTAAAATGAGAGAACTCTGCTGAGCAGCACGTAAAGAGACGTGCTTATACAGCTAAAGACTGACAAAACTGAAATTTGTACTGCTTCCAGTCCATAAAAAACAACTTGTGCCTGCCTCTTGATTTAGAAGAGAATCCATAGCATGTTGATTACACTAATTACAGTGCAGTTGAATCCTTTCTTATTCCTTAGCCACTAGGGACCACAAGCACATTGCCTATGGTTCTGCCTAAACAACATGCTTGACTTCAAATTACAAGCATAGACAGATTATATTCTAAGTTATTTCATACTCCACATGAGGAGAATAATGAGTTTTCTTTGCATAAGTTTCAACACATGAAGTCTTCTATTTGAAACAGAGGAATGTATGATAACATCAGAGATAAAAATGAACACACAGCATCCCCTCATAAAGGTCAGGAGAAACAAAGGTAATTGAGAAAAGAATGAAAAAAACAAAATTAATAAAATAAAATAAAAAAGGAGAGAAAAAAAAGGAGGGAATCTTGCTAGAGGAAGTGTGGCATGCGTCCTAAAAGGGTTTGAGTTAAGATACACAAAAACATGTAAGTGAATACTCATCTAATTTCCCTGAATCAACCTGATGTATCTCATGACCACTGTAAAAGACAACAGTCACATGAAGAAACTTACAAAGAAACTGTATGGAATAATCAGAAATATTCTTGTTAAAACTAACTTCTTTTTAGCATGAAGAATGTGAGCAACCTGACTGAGATTTCTTTCACTCTTCTACCTGAAAACCTCTTTTCTTGTTAATTAATCTATTTGCTGTCTCATTATAGCTGGAAACTTTAATTCACTGTTCTTATTAATTGTCACATTAAGCACTACAGCCACAATACAGAATAGAAGGGAACTGTGAAGAGACAATACCAGAGGGTAGGGAGAAATTTTAAGCATAAAATGCTTGGCAGAGAACTAAACTTAAGGAGAAGCAATGAGCATTCATATTAGAAAGAAATATACTTCTCTCTTGGAAACAACCAGTTCCATCCTTATCAGAGCTATGATGTTGTCTGAATAGTGACTGGGCTCTTTCCTAAAGTTCTTTCAACTCACTGATTTACGTGAGACACAGTTATAGTGAACTTGACTGGATAAACCAAAAGTCCATTTTTCCTTCAGTCTAAAAGTAAAATTAAAATAGCCTGCTTCTGCAGAATGCTTTGTCTTCAGTACCCACCTCTGTATCTTCTTATTGTTTTCTCTTTATTACTGAGTGCAATTCAAAGGCATTTACCCAGTGTTCCAAATCACTGCATAGCTAGGACATATAGCAACACAAACATTCCACAGTGGATGGGAAAGAGACTATCTTAGCTTCTGCCCAGGTCCCACATAATTACAGAGTATGACATTATGATCACACAAGGATCAGGTTCATGTTTTATTCATAAGGATTTACCTCTTGCACAGGCTTTTGGAGGGATAATAAAGCCCTTACATTGTGGTTAAATTAGTTAGCCAAGAACACTGGAGGAAGTCCTTGGATCACTTCCTTGTCCGTCCTTTAGGTTCTTTCCTCATAGTCTCCACCAAAAGTTTATAAGCCCAGAGCTTCCTATGTTCTCCATGATAGTAGTTCATGGAGGAGAACAGTGCAGAAGACTTTTATTCCCTCAGTCAGACTGCCTCACCTCTCCCTCAGAATCCTTCCACCCTAACCTCCCCAAAGCTTCCCTGCAAAAGCTGGTTCTTTACTCCATTTTCTGGTGGGCAGAGTTCACCTAATCAGATGTAGAGAATTGGAGTCATCAGCTTCTGAGTTAGTCATCCTGGGATCACTTCATGATCAGTGAAGACAGAAAGATTGCTCTTACAATACAATTCATGTGGAGTTTACTCCATATGAATGGAGACTAACAGAACTGTACCCGAAATTAAAAGGTTTTACTTAGAATAGTCGAAGTTTTATTTTGGTGAAGGATATCCTGGGAAGTTTTCATTACTCCTTACTCCTTATTCCTATCTGTTATTCCTTATTCCATTTGTATAATTCGTACTTTGATTACCCTCATCACTGATATTACAAAGAATATCATTATTCCCATCTTCAACCTGTTTTGAAGAAGCTGGGTATTTATACACAAACAAATGTAAATTTTGTTGTGAGTTAAATAGTAGCATATAATAAAAGTGTTCCACTAAAAGGAAAAAAGAAAAATTCTAAATGGTAAATACACCTCCTAAGGAGACTCACTGCTATAAAATGAGGCGGAATTTTTTTTCTCTTGTAGGAGAGGTGGCCTTTCCTGTTAGCAATTTTCTTTGAGTTTCTAGTACGGTCATGGCAATGTTATTCCTTTCTTCCAAATTGTCTTCTTCAGGTACTCAAGCTGTTTTGATCTGAACTTATTGTTCATTGGAACTATGGACTTAATGGCTTGAAAATCTTTTAGCAGTGACTTGGCAAAGGTTATGAAGTGACTCAGTAGCAAAGCAGGAACAAGCACTCAAGCAGACCTGGTTCAAGGTCTTTCTCTGAGGCTCTCTGCCTGGCTCTAAGTACTTACATGACCATCATCACTCAATCTTTCTTAACAAGAGTATTTTTCATAACTATTACTTTAGAAGTGCTTTGTAATAACTCAGAAGTACTGGGGAAAAAAAAAACTGGAAAGCTTTTTTTTTTTTTTAACTCAGAATATATGTTTCCTTCCACTGTGTACAATCTGTTTCTGTGGCAGTGGCTTGAGTTTCCTAGGAAACGACTGCAGGTCAGACCTTGATTGGTTGTGTTGTCAGCTTGATTGCAGTGTTTCAGGTGGTGGGCCTTGTAAGTGCAGCTCTGAAGCAAGTAAATAGGGGGCTATCCAAGAGCTTTACATTAGTGGTCTGAAAGAAACCACACAGATTGCATTTTGGGGGAGTATGTGACACAGGGGGCACCACTTTGAAGAGAATAGGAGCCTGCGTGGGATTAGAAAAGAGGCAAATCAGAGATGTGGGCAGGAAGGGTGGGATGGAGGGCTTTGGAGGCCAGAAGTTTGGCTGCAGCAAAAACTGCCATCGTCTCAGCTCTCATTGAAGAAGGAGCTGTTGTGTTGTCGTGGCCTGGGACCCACTAATGCTTCTGTCCCTTGAAAGCTGGGACTTAAACACTTATTTCCATCTTCAACTTTATTGATTGCACTGCATGTTCTCTGAGACAAATGTCTACTGAGAGGGGAAAGAAAAAAAAAAAGATGTTTTCTACTGTGGCATCTAGGTGCCACTAAATTAAAAAACAGAGGTATCAAAGAGAATAGCATCTTTGTATCTGTCATTCTTCTGGGAGAGGAAGAAAGGATTGCCTAAAAGGGATATCTCTGATGCTTCTTTGCTTGTGAATCAGAGAACAGTAAAAGCACACGGGAAGAGCACTCACATTGGGAAGTAAACAGCAGAAGAGGGAACAGTTCTGGAGAGTTCCCTGGGTTCATTGAGTTTTCACCCATCTTTGTACATGCACACAAGAGTCTTCTGTGCTGATATGTGAACACACTCACTTAAACTTTTTTTTTTTTTTCTGGTTAAACCCCATATAACTTTTCTAAAACATAATTACAGAGGTACAGAATGTCCCCTTCCCTTCCTTTCCCTTCATCTCCTTCCTTTTCCCTCAGAAATGAGTTTAATTTCTAACTTCAGCAGAAAAATATTAATGTGTACTTCTAAGTCACTCTGACAAATAAATTTCCACATGGTGATTAGGTCGTGTTCTGACTCCTTAATGTTCTTTATAAATACTCATGTACTTGAAAAATTATTAGGTGAGTAGACATACCCAATGCCAAATAAGTAGATGAATCTATGCATTAAACAATAAAAAGGTGTTACTTCTATTCAGTGTGTGCAATTGCATTTATTTTCTCCCTGATTCACAAGTACATCACTTTCTGTTATTTGAGCAAAACATGCTTAATAGAATTAAACTGAATTTGGGTCTAAAAGCACTCACTATTTCTGTAGTTAATCTTAGGTAGCTGGTGCCAATACCAAGACAAATTTGTGGAGGATGCTGCAGGCACCACCCATGGTTAGAATCAGTCTGCAGTTTAACAGCTTGGCTGACTGTCAGCTGAGTACCAGGGACTGTAAGTATGCTTCAGCCTAAAGAATATGCAAGTTAGTGTAACCCTGTACAGCCTGCTATGAAATAGGTTGGAGACAAAAAATAAATCCTTTCTTTTCATGTTTGTTGCAGGTCTGCAAAGATCATCTCAATTCATTTGACATAATGCATACCTTATCAAATTATGTTTGACAGATACATGATGAAGGGTGTGTTACAGCCTAGATAGCTCAATCCCGCCATGAAGTTTCACAGGTTAAATGGAGAAGGAAGAAAGGGGGACAAAAGACAAAGAGACAAGGGGATACTACTGCTGTCCTATGGAAGAGAAGCAACAAGTGAGAATATGGAGAAAAGCTTCCTGATTTTTTCTGTAGTTGATAGTGAAACTCTTCTTTAATAGTAAAACACTTTCATGCAGATGGAAAGCTCTCATTTAGAGATAATCCTCCGTACTATCTTATCCTTCATTTCTTGGCTTTACACAAGCAACATTGAGTTACCATCCTTTTGTTACATTTCTCTGTTTTGTGTACTTAAGGAACTCTCTGCATTACAGTAGCTTATGTATATAAAATAGAATCAAGAATACAACTGAATGAATCAGAGCTATAAGTAAACAATCAAGGAAATTTTAAACAGAAAAATGAATAACTATCCAAGTAGCACAAATTGATGTTGTTTTTTTTTAATTAAAAAATTTCAAATCCTCAGCACAGACAGATTAAATGTCACAGAAATGACTCTTTATCTCCAGTAAAATGTTTCCCTGGAATACTTATTCCAGATGATGCTTTTGCTAGCATCTTCTATATGGTACATAGAGGGAGCTGTTGGCATAGGTTTATTAGACCAATCAGAGTGAAAATTTTCCATTGCTACCAAACCCTTTATAGGTTTTCATTATTACTTGAACTGGAAAAATCATACCTTCATTAATATACAAATAAAAAAAATCTCATGAGTTTTAGGCAGATAAAGTAGATATGAACTATAATGTAGTATTCTGCATTCTCTGGGACATTACATTCATTAGTATATGTACATTCTCTCCAATACCTAAAAGTTTTTTTTGCTATTCATTAACATATAATTAGAAATATTATCTTTGCAGTGTATGAAGTATATAAAATAGACCAGATACATAGCATAACTGCATATTTTCTGATGTGTGTGTTTACAATTCTCCTCTATTCTTGCTACTATCCCAGGACAGTCTGAAGCCCTAGAATAGGAGCTGGGATTTATGTCCTCAGCTCAGTACAAAGAACATACTATTTTGACCTGTCACTCTGTTGACCTTCAGGGGTTTTGTTCAGGCTGCTGCAGAGACAAGGATCAGATCAGTATTTTAAGGCTATTATCGCTAGGAAATGTTTAGTTGTTGTTAACTGCCACTGTAAAAGCAGGGGTGCTCTTTTACTCTACAGTTCTCCATCTCCTAAATTGAGATACTTTGCCCTAAGGATTAGCATAAACACATCAGAACTGCAAAAAAAAGCAGACTGAAGAAATTCAACAGTTAGAGAATCTATATTTAAAATGAGATAAGGAAGGATCAATTAGGGCAAGAATATTTTCTAATAATGAGAAATAAGAATGAATGCAACTTTTTTTTTTACTAAACTTATAAAATACTTCATTAACTTTTCTGTCCATCATCTTCCTTTGCTGAGATTCTCCAGATTTCCAAATTCCACGTGATGCTTGTGGCACTGACATCTTCCAGTCATGACTATTCTTTCCACAGTTTTATCTCAGAAACCCCTAAACAGAAAGTTCTGGAAATGATGAAAGAGGAATCAATTCTCATCAAACATCTGGCAAAGCTGTTCAGGCTCACAGCTTCAATAATACAAATGAATCCTGGCAATTTAAGCCAGATCAGCATTGAAACTCTATATCAAGAGCTGGACATCACAAAGAAATAGTATTAACATTTTATGAGATCGTCCTGGACTTCAGGAGCATGTTAAGTGTGGAAGGTATTTTGCACATTGCATACATTAGAAACGCTGCATGATAACAATGTGTTGTTTAATTTCACAGAGATCACACAGATTTTAAAACATTTATTTTTCTTCTGCCTAGTCAATGGATTGGAGACTGGATAAAAAGGACATTATTTACAATGCCCAGTCGTTGACTGGCCTCATTTTCAGAATCATAGAATCGCAGGGTTGAAAGGGACCTCAAGATATCATCGACTCCAAGCTCTCTGCGAAGCAGGATCCCTACAACAGGTCACACAGGCAGGAGTCTGGAGAGGTCTTGAATATCTCCATAGAAGGACACTCCATAACCTCTCTGGGTAACCTGTTCCAGTGCTCCATCACACTCACCGAAGTTCTTTCACATGTTAATGCAGAACTTCCTATGTTCAAGTTTTAAGCCATTACTCCATGTCCCATTGCTGTGCACCACCATGAAGAGCCTCATGCATTTGCTGCCCACCTCCCTTTAGATATTTATAAACTTTTATCAGATCTCCCCTCAGTCGTCTTTTCCCCAGGCTGAACAGACCCAGGTTACTCATCTTTTCTTCATATGAGAGATGCTCCAGGCCCTTTATCATCTTTGTTTGATCACATCAGTGAGAGGTTTACTACCTCCAGTGTGAACAACAAGGAACCTTTTAGTTTCAGCTCACACACAAATAATGTTTTGTTTATTGCTCAGTGTTGTGCTGAGCAGGTACTGTAGCCACCTTGGTGTCCAAAATAACAAAGTCTGACTTGTCTGGATCTCAAGTTTTGTAACCATTTGGTACCTGGAATAAAACAAATTTAACTTTTCTTACTTAAGATCTCCATTCGCCAAAACACTCAAACAGAAGTTATCTTCAGTGCATGCACGTTTCCAGTGATTAGGAAAAAAAAAACTATTTATAAGTTTAAAGATGGCTTGATACTATTTGAATAGGGATTAAAGCATTTGCTTACATTTCTGCTTTAGAAAGTTCACAATATTTAAATAACTCATTTATTTATTCAACAATTTGATTTTAACTAAAGTGCTCTAAAAGCACCCAATTTTTGTTTTGTTTTACTTTGTATATACATATATATATATTATTTGGAATGGATTTATAATATTTAAAACTACGGTTCCTCTAGAACATTTCTGAAAGAGAAAAGAAAACATTTATTGTAGGGTACATGTACTTAAAAATAAAAATCAATATTTTTATGATTTTGATATTTTGTATTTGAAAGAAAATTAAACACTATTCTTAAATATAGTGCCATCTCTTTGGTTCATGACACTAACAACTGCTGAAATTTTAGTACTGAGGCGCAGAAATTTCTGTTTTGTGGAAAATGAATGCTAAATTGATCAAAAGCATTGCAGAAGATCTTTCTGTTGGGTTTCTTTATGTTCTGCTAGAAAACTTGTATAGTCACAATGCATTTATTTTCCTCTGAACTGTGTTCTCCATAGCAACAAATCACAAAAACGTGTAAGTGCTAGTATGGGAAAAGTAAAGATACTCAAACAGCCTATACAAATCCTTAGTTGCCCATAAAAAGATAGTGTGATAAGTCTGAGAGAGAGGACCCAAGGTGTTTCAAAGAATTTATTATCAGCAGGCTTCCTCCTTGGTCAGGACAGGCATAGCTGATGATTAAAAAAAACATCATAGAATTATCTGTGAGAATGAAGATGAATTGATTTTACCTGTGGGTAGGAGATAACAGTAACTGGAAGGCCAGTTGACAGGGTTCAGGACACAGGTAACTGGTAGGTAGTTTTGGAGATTGTTATATTTTTCCCAAAGGCTTTTGTTAAAAAAAGGGAATAAAGCACTGATGATGCTCTGTTAAATCTTATGACACTTTTCACAGGACCCTGCTCTATCACAGTTTCTAGTTTATTCAAATTTAAATACAGACTGTAAATTTCACAGTGGATTTTGACTGTTCTTTGCAATTCTTGTTCCTGGTTGCAAATGTTGACCATGCATTCCATGATTTCATTTATAGGGGAAGGATTCTGTGGGACGGGAGAGCTCAAGTTTTCCTCACTGCTACTATCTCCTTGATCTTAGCAAGAAAAAAAACAATTGGTCCATTAGTGTGCAAAGTCTATTTGAGCAAATAATAAAACCAGAATGGAGGATCTGTGATTTTTTTAATGTGACTTCAAAAGATTGTAGAATAGATTCTAGAATCTAGACTCTAGAAAAGTCACATGAGTGCTGTGGTTTAACCCAGCAGGTGGCTAGACCCACACAGTCATTAGCTTGCCCTCTTCTTCCCAGTGCGATGGGAGAAAGAAGTGGGGGAAAAAAAAGCAGAATTCATGAGTTGAGATAAAATTACTTACTAAGATAGAGGAAAGGAAAAGGATAACAGTTATGACTATAAATATGTACCTGGATGTACATAAAAAGTGATGCACAAGCAATGGCTCACCAACGCCAGCTAGCCCCCCGAACATCAGGAGATAAACTCCCACCCCCTTCAAACTCCTTCCTCTTGATTTTATATGGTATAAATTATCCCTTTGGCCAGTTTTAGTCATCAGTCCTAATTCTGTTCCCTCCCAGTTCCTTGGGTACTTCACTGAGAATGGTCTTGGCTGTGTACAACACTACTTAGCAGCAAAGTATAAACATTGCTGTGTTATCAACACTTTTTTTTTTCCTCTACAATCAAAAACATAGCATCACAATAGACACTGTGAAGAAAAAATCCATCCTAGCTGAAACTAAGACAATGGGTAACCATTCTACTGTTTCTGGAGTATTTTCTAAGTAGAGGCATAGATAAAATTTCTCATGCATGTACAAGTTTGGAAATATAAACACCAATAATAAATTGTTTTTAAGGTGTTTATTTGAAAGAGTCAAGACATAAAGAAATACAGTAAGTAGAATTTTCACCTTTAAGTGTCTGGTCATGCTACTAATAAATGGTTGAAAAGGATGACCTTTAAATTACAAATGAGGAAGATTATACAAAGCAGAATTTCTACAATCTATGTAAAAAAATCAGATGGGGTCTCCATCGTAAGACTGTAAGTTTTCAGAAACCTTGTATTCCGTGTCATGATGAAAGTAAGCCTTTTCAAAGGTATTTTCAGATATGTCTTTTGAGGTGAAAGCTGTGAGTTTTTCTTGGACTGTATTTCCATTTTGTGAGTGAAAAATAAAGAGAACCAAATACCACTTCAACACTCTTATCAACATGCTCCCAAATTTATCTCCTCTTGGTGAAGACTTGAAAACTCCAAACTCTACGATAACATCAAGGTAATTACATCATTCGAGTAACTCTTACTGATTTTCTCTTATTGGAACTCTTCCATTTTGCTTCAGTAGTTCAATCACCCTTCTGGCAAATAGCTTAAGCTGTTAAAACCAATGAAGAAAAGATCATAAAACTGGTGGTTCAGACAGAAAATGAAATATATCTCCTTTTTCATAAAACTTCTCTTAACGATGCATAATTGCTAAGTAACTTAAAGTGGACACATAGATTGCTGTGATATTAAATTACTTCTCTGCAATCCTGTTTAGGAGAAAAAGTTCAAGGAAACACACGATGTGGCTATGCAGATGGGACAGCAATGTAAAAAATGGACTTTTGAAGATACACCGGAAATTCCTACATTTTACCTACCTGAATATTTAGGAATACTCTTTGAATATAAGTCCAATTCTGCACAATTAGATCTTCAGGCACTATAAATCACTAAGCTTGTGGTTCTCAAAAAAGCACTTGACTTGAATTTTGCTTATTTAAATTAATACACCAACTTTAAAATGAGCTTCTGCATGTTAGTGAACTCTTATTTCTTTAATCACTCATTTAAAATTGGGTATTATTTTACAGAAAAACACTCATTTTTGGATTATCTTTTGAGACAAGTGCTTCAGAGAACACAGACAATCTAGTAAGGGATTCGTTTGTACTGTTTAATCAGTGAAAGATAGCTCAATTGTTTATAGAGAACTTAAAGGAGACTCACAAGAGTTTGCTACTATACCCTCCAAAAGGACATATAAACAAATGAAACCAGACAGCTAGAGCATCTTCAACATTCTCTGAATTTCAAGAAAGCTTCAATCTTGAATCAAATCTAAATCAAAAGAACACCATTTAGCACAAACACTAAAGACACTAAAGAGCTATTTGGGGTAGGTTTTGTACTTAAATTTAATATTTGTGTTTTGACTATTGGGTAAAAATAGTTATAAAACAACTGTCATTCAAATGTTGTCTTACTTTGCACTACACCAAAAGTCACCTTAGAATTTTAAATAATTTTCAGCTTTTTGTTATTTATTTTTTATTTTTTAATTTTATTTTAAGATTCATAGCTACTTAAATCATTTTTCTTTCCTGAGGACTGTAGAACCTTTAGCTATTTTCTCATAATATCTTAGAAAAAAAATTACAGAATCTTGTGTCATAGTCAAGTTTATTTTTCCCCATTTTGCACCTAGAATAAGAAATAAATATGAAATCTAAGTTGTACTGACATTTAAATTTCACTGGTGTCAATGATAAGATGTTTTTAAATATTAGAACTTTTCTACTATTTATATGCAAATTTTATTGAAGAAATAGCTGAACCCAGCTCTCCCAAGCCCTAGACTAGAATTCAAGTGAGTTATCTAAGAACCACTGATAAGAAACTTAATCTGATGAGTGAGAATTACTTTTTTCAACAATCAGGAGATTAATATTAAATTTCTGGTTGATTAGATAATGTAGTCATTTGTGCAGCTGTAAATAGGCTGAAGTATAAGCGAACTAGAGACATGGGAATTATAGACATTCCCTCAAAGATGGTGATACAGATTCTCTCAAAATCCTGGAAAGAGAGACTGGAATCTCCACAGTGTGATTCATTGCTCCAAGCAATATTGAAATAAAAAAACATGAATTAAGACTATCCATTGACCAGAACATGAGTGTATCTTAAACCAAACACCATTGATCAATTAAAGTTAGAAGAGGTAAGAGCAGCTCCTAGTGATGACAGATATCCATTATGAAGTTTCATTAGTTTTCTATTAGAAAAACAAATTTTTCATAAAATCATTACAAACATAAAGATGTAGAACACTTTGCACTGCATTAATAAGTCTGAAATCTTTACAAATGTCATGCAAATAAATGTGGTTTTCTATACACAATTATGAAAGTATCACTAGAAAATCCATCAACTCATTGAGTTCTACATCAAAATAAAGATATGAGATGAAGAGCAATATTTTATGACACTTGTAATTCATTTTAATATGAAAATGTCAGTAAGAAAGTAAGTTCTTCAAGATTCATGCAATGTAGAGTTCAGCATGTCGCAGAATTAGTAAGTACCACACACAACAGTCTCATTAATTACTTAATTCTGAAAAATTGTGTTAATAATCTATCATTTTAGACAAGCTATTGGCTCAATGTCATGGAGGAGAATCAAAAGCTTGGCTGCCTCCTTCTCCTGACATCTTCTACCTTTTAGGCTATGTTTGCAACAGATAGACCTTGCCATGAGCTTTAATATGTCACTAAAGCTGAATATTTATCTCTGAAATGGGCCTTGGAAACATTTACAGTTGAGCATAGATACCTGAGCTTGGACATTTGCTGAAGTTCTGAGTATAAGATTATTTTACATTACTTTTTCTTCACCTTCATCATTTATAACAGTGAGAGATGCAAGTTCTATAACCCAAGAGTTGAGAGCAGATCCAAATTATGTTTGGAGCAATTCCTAGAATTCAAGCAAAATGGAACACAGTTATAAAGATACTACCTTCTTTTAGTATTTTTCCTAATAGCATGTCATTTTTAGGATAAAGTTCATGTTCTGATACATCATGTACCAAAATCCTCACTACATTTATTTTGTAATTTCAGATGAAGATTTTACTCATAGTTCAAAAATTCTTTGGATAGTGTTGTCTGTATCTACAGAGAAATAGCAGGAATCTGTTTTCTCTTTAAAATATAAGAAGTTCTTAAAATTAGCTTATGTAAAAATTTATTTCCAGGGAAATACATTATGACTTCTATTAATTATCTTTCCTTTGGATAATTTTAAATATTTGTTGGGTAAGTTCATTCCTTAGGTTTTGGTTTGTTGGATTAATTTCTCTTAATATGAAGAGAGCAGAATTTACAAAATCTACTCTTGATTTTTTTAAACAGAAGTCCCAGGTGTTTCATTTTTAAAAGATGTTACAGCAATAAAAATGTTATTAAATTGTCTTCATTCATGCCATTATAGTTGAAGCTGTGTCAGCATTTACATTACAAGCTCTTTTTTTTTTCCAGAGAAAATGCTCTGGTCCACTGGGTAAATAAAATGTCGTTTACTGTGACATATACCAAAGAAAGCTAGAAATAGTCAAGAATAGAATTATTTAGGATCTTCTCTTATGATGTGTTGCACCTTTTTCCTACTGATGAATAACTCTATCACCTCCCAACGATCATAAATTTCCTTTGTACCCCAAACTATGTTAATGTTATATTTATTTACATTTTTAGTATTGAGACAAAATGTATTTCCTACTGCTACTGTATATGGTGATCATTGGCATAACTCTCTGAGACACCACCTAGCCTTAAGAACTGAATGGCCCTGAAAATTCATTAAAAAACTCACAGGTAATTCCTGAGTTTTCAGCACTGCTGAAATTAGGTCCCAAATGCCTCCAGTTTCACATTACATTATGGAAGTATCTCAAATCGTAAATTATTTCTGGGACCTAAGTGACATACAAAAGACTGCAGAAGGAGCTGTGCAAGAAGGAAACAAAAATGAACATAGATTTTCTCCCAGGCCTCTGCTAAATAGTAGATACCCCAGACTGTTAATTTCTCATCTAAGTCTCCTTTCTCAAGACATATCTCACAGATCTATTAGATTCAGTTTGTTATCAGTCACTCATTGCTGTGCCTATACCACAACTACTACATCTATTTAACAGTTATAATGTTTTCCTCTTTCTTTGAGAGTGTTATTCTGCAGTTTAATAAACTTCTGGGCCAGTATTATGACCTGGTCATATTTCCTAATTTATCTAAACTTACAAAAGGTCAGGTTCTGATATAGTCAATTGAAAAATAAGTACTTTGAATGTCATGCCTGAACTCTTCATACTGTGCTTTTAAGAATTAACTGTTCATCTAAGGGATTGGTGGTCTCTGTGCTTAATCACAAAATCATCGAATATCCTGAATTGGAAGGGACCCACAAGCATCATTGAGTCCAGCTTCCAGCTCCACACAGGACTACCCAAAATTCAAACCCGATATCTGAGAGCGATGCCCAAACAGACCTTGAATTCCAGCAACATGGGGCTGTGCCCACTGCCCTGGGCACCCTGTTCCGTGTCCACCATCCTCTGGTGCAGACACATTCCCAAACACCCCGTGCCTCTCCCCTGACACAGCTCCATGCTGTTCCCTTGGGCCCTGCCACTGTCACAGAAGGCAGAACTCAGCACTGCTCTCCACTCCCTGTGAGGAGCTCCAGTCACCACGAGGCCTCCCCTCAGCTCCTCTTCTCTGGGCTGAGCAAATCCAAGGACTTCAGTTTCTCCTCATACGACTTGCCCTCTAGATCCTTCCCCATCTTCCTGGATCTCCTTTGAACACCCACTAATAGTTCTATGTCTTTCTTGCATTGTGGTGTTCAAAGATGCACACAGTACTTCAAGTAAGGCTGTATCACCACAGAGCAGAGCAGGATAGTCCCTTCCTTTGCCACACTAGTAATGCTGCTCTTGATGCACTCCAGGACAACACAAGCTTCATATAACCTACTCCTTTTTAATATATATATTTTTTTAAATTAATATCTGAACTCTTTAAGATCAACTATCTTACTGGACTCAAGGTTATCATAGAAATACTTAGCAGCTACATCAGGAATTCAGTATTCAGCTGTTCCAGAAGTTGTACAAATATGCAGGAGAAGACACTATCTGCCCTACATAAGGAAAAAGTTCTGATAGGTTTTCAGTAGATTAGATAAATAAATGACAAAAGTGGAAAGGAGTGTTTTCACACCAAAGTCTTGTTCTAAGCACAAGTGTTTCCTCTCTAACGTGAGAATGTGATGAATCATCTGTTGGAAGTACCCATCTCTTTCTCTCTCTTTTTTTGACCAATGAGAGAAATTTGATGATGAGATTAAAGAACTCAGGTTTGGGATGACTGCAATCCAAGTCAGATAATTCCAATCCATACTCCCCTCTTATTTCTGTCTTTCTTACTGCAACAACTTGCTTGCCTTCCTTACTCTAGTGAATTGGTGTAGTTTTGTTTCAGTAATGCCTCAAGGTTTCAGTTCTCATTATATTCCTCTTTTACTGGGGACTATAAACTTAGCTCATATGAGATATCTTTGTCTTTCCAATCCTCTCTTTCTTGTTACTAATAAATGTCCAAAGGAATCAATATTTTTCCTCAGGTTCACAGATGTTTTGAAGAAAACTTTCCTATCTCTAGCTGTCTAAGCTAATTTTGAGGTACTTAGAAAGTTCAAAGTAAACTATTCATGACTTGAATATGAGTTGTTTTGAACATTTTTCCTTAAATCCCATTTTCTGGAATGAAGTATTTTTAACATTGACAGTTCTCATAAAGAGAAAGCTAATGATTTTCTTCTGAGCATAATATGCGGATAATTAAGATAATGTTTTTAGCAATCTGAAGTGTTCAACTGCCTTCATACAATATAAATCTTTTTTAGCTCTCTTCGTATATTTAATTTAACTAGGCAACAAAACAGTAGAAAGAAATATGATGGCTTGCATAATTACACAGCTATATTCAACATCATATTTTTGGAAGTCTTTCTCAATCTTACACTTAGTAATTTTCTCCGTAACTGGGCAATTTAAGATTTCTTTTTCTTTTTCTTCTTTCTTGCTGTATTAAATGTCTGTGTCTGAGCATTACACATTTGCTTTCAGTTTGCATATGTGTATGTAAACAAAGATGCATAAAAATATGCATAGCTCTATATGTTTTTTGTATAATATGCATGCATATGCATTTACATATGTACACACACAAGCAAATTTGCATATAAAATTAAATGGCATATGTGTTCATAAGAAGTATTGATTTGTTCTGCTGGGTACCTGAAGATTGTTGGATAATAAACCAATCTGAGAGCTGTGTGAGTCTTCTGATGCTTTTCAGAAAGAATTGCAAGAAGCAAAGTCCTGTTTAAGATGTATTATACTGGTGATTAATTGGAAAAATAACAGAAACTACTCTACATGAAAATACTGCTTATATCCCTCCAATATCTTCCTTCAGATCCAGTTGTACCTTATGTACCTTCATACACTGTAGTTGCTGACTGCTGTCAGTGAGGTGTGGGTCTATGGCAAGTCTGGCTCAGCAACTGTGCAAGAGCTGTCATGCATCTCGCAGCTGCAAGCATCCATCTGCAGCAGGAAAAGACATTTCTGCACTGAGGGTTCAGCTGTTTTTCAGGGAAGTGAGCTTTAGTCTCAGGCTGCGTGCTTACTCATAGACACGTAATTAGGAGGAGATATGGTCAGAAACTGGTACAAGAAGTTGCATTGTCCCTACATTAAAAAAAAATGCTTTAACAACAATTCAAGTGCCAGGAAACCTGATGAAAAATCATGTGCACTTTCTATGTACACTTTCTAGACAGAATAATCGGGATATTTTAATACTTTTTATGTAAATTATTTGCAGACCTTTTTTCCCTGCAAACTTTCTAGAAGCTGAATATCTTCCAGATTTTTAAAGTCTTTAGTTGCTCTATATTTCTTTTTCAATAACTCATCAACAAACAATTGAAGAGAAAGCACTGAAATTGCTAAATCTTTTTACAGTAAAATTTTACTTACATGAGATTAGACAAACATTGGTAACCCATGCTATACACTATTAATATGAATCCTGCATTGGAAGAGTAAATCTGCTTTACATACAGCTAGTTGAGAATTCAGAAATCTCATAGGCAGACTGGCTTTATAAGCAACTTAGAAAGAGAAGAGCAATTTTTGTGTAATTTTAGCAGGTTTAGTAACAGTCTGATGTAAATGCTGATGAAGATGAACTCAGCATCATTTACTGAGGATTTAAATCACGTTCATTACTGTCCACTTGCATAACTCAATTTATCCATAGCTCTCCATGGACTTTTCAGAGGGGGAAAAAGAATTATTGTCTCTATTTCGCCAAAAGTTGATGTCTGAAAGCATCCAAAGAGGTGATTTCACCCACATCTGCACAGAAGGTTATCAACTAGGACTGAGGGGAGAATCTTTAGCCTCTTAATAAATTCAGTATTGATAGATTATCTCATGGAATATCACAGGTCCACACAGACAGACAAGGGTATTTAAATGTAAAATTATTAACACTCCTGCTGCAATTCTTCTACCAACAAAACATATACACAGCATTCAGCTGGAAACTGCAGAGCATGACAGTCAATGTGTTGCTATAATACTTGTTGTTATGAATTAATTAGCTCATTTGCATTTATACAGCACACTTCATGCAGAAGCAACACATGGCATTATACACTTAAATTACATTACAATTAAACACAACTTCTGCTAATGAAGTTAAGACTAAAAAACTCAAAAAGACAAAATTTCTCAGCTCTGATGGGAAGCATCTTATATTTTTTAAATAAAATGATCAAATTTTTAACAAAAGGCAACTGCACATGTCAGTTACAAGGACAGTGATTGATCAGCTGTTTAAAAAGGTAAGTGGATATGAAAACAAGAAATGAATAATATGTAAACACTGTAATAGCTATAATGTCTTCGATAGGAGGACTGTAGCATCCATACTCACAATGTGATAAGATTATTTTTTTATGTAACTACTCTAGATGCTGAATTTTTGCAAACCAGAGACTTACACAGGCAATGGTCAAGGAAGGCTGCAAAAACAAAGTGGCAATAATTCAACTGTGATGTTATAAAATGTGAATCAGGAGCTGTGCATCCTGCTGAGACAGAAATGGCTTTAACCTTCTAAATTCCTGAGATGGCTAAAATGAAGTCTGAACAGCATGGCTCACATCATCTGATTAGGAAATTAAAATTCCACTCCCAGCCAAATGTTGAGTGAAGAATTACTGTTGAGAGAGTTATTGGACCTATGAAAAAGAGAAAAAAAACATAATCAATTCAGTTTTCTCTAAGTTAGGGAAAGAAGGGAAAAAAAACTATTAGCAAAGATCCAAAGCTTGACTTCTGAGGAAAAAAATTTCAGAATTAAAACATCTGTCATCAGGGACTAAACTTGTTTTTAGTGATATCACTATGGACATAAAGGAAAGGCCTTCTGGCACTCTAAGAAATAAACCAGAGAAGTTTGTGAGACACCAGTTTCTACATCCAGGGCTAAAGAACTTGCCCCATACACACATTCTCATATGTTACTCTTGGTGTTTTGGCTGAACCTTCGTGCTAGAAGCACAATTCTCTGAGCTCTTTTATTGTCACATTTATTCTTATGAGTAATTTTCTGACTGATTCAAAGTTTTCTTTTCCCACCAAACTCAGTTCCTTCAGCTATTTTTGCCCACAGGTAAAATTATAATAAAATCTATTATTTATATAATAATAACAATAAAAGATTAATCACTGTTTCCTTTATTCTTATTATTTGGAGAGCATCAGTCCTAAAAAACTAAATAGCAGCAGAGGAATAGACCCAGTCACCTGATAACAAACTCCAGGTGAACTTCCTCTTCAAATAGAATCATGGAATCATAAAATCATTCAGGTTGGAAAAGACCTCAAAGATCATCAAGTCCAACCACGACCTAACCAAACTACCCTAATTCTAACAACCCTCCACTAAATCGTGTCCCTGAGAACCACATCCAAACAGTTTTTAAACACATCCAGGGATGGTGACTCCACCACCTCCCTGCATAGCCTATCCCAGTGCTTAACAACCCTTTCTGTAAAGAAGTGTTTCCTGATGTCCAACCTAAACGTACCCCGGTGCAACTGAAGGCCATTTCCCCTCATCCTGTCACTGTCACCAGTGAGAAGAGACCAATCCCACTCTCACTGTAAGCACCTTTCAGATACTGGAAGAGAGCACTAAGATCTCCCCTCAGCCTCCTTTTCCCCAGGCTAAACAGCACCAGTTTCTTCAGTAGACAAATTCTCCAAGACAAAGTTGCTAAAGGAGTTCTGAAGTCTTGCCCAGGCTCCTCCAGGATGAAGTCTTACTTTGTTAAATCATGTCTGTCTGCAGCACAAGCTGAAAGCTGAATTTGTATCATAATAGTGGAATTTAACTTAAAGGTCAGAATAATTTCAAAAACACCTAGCAAGGAGAATTACAGGATCATTTTTCCAATGGAAGAATAAGAATGTCTTTTAGTTTGATGCATCTATAAGTAGAGTGAACTATTTGCTACAAAAAAAAATAAAATAAAAAAAAAAAAAGAAAAGCGAGAAGTTGGGGAAAGAATGTATCGGTGGGAAGGAAATAAGGGATTGTTATTTATCCATTGTTATTTCTAATTCTAATGATTTTTAGAAATGTAAAAGCTTGATTTACAGTTTTCAAGAATAGTACAACTGGTAACCTCCCTGTTCTGAAAGCACCATGAGTTCTTGCAGAATTCCTCCTACAGGGACCCATAGGACAGTAAAAATTTTCTCTCTCCTATTTGGCTCTTACAGGAAAAAATCATTCACTGAGAGGGTGGTCAGAAACCAGAACTTTTTGCTTGATGTTTGAACAATAAGCTGACGGCACATTTTTTAAAAGCAGATTATTCTACAAGAGCACTTCCTTTCTGTTGTTCAGAATATATACATTTGCAAAAGAATTTGTGAAATTACATGTGGAAAACAAAAACAAAAGCAACACAGATTTAAAATACAATCAAAACCAAATGCATTTTTCAGAAAATACATCAGCCAATCTAATTAGAAAGATAGGAAGTTGTTAGGATCGTTTGTTTGTTTTTGTTTGTGTTTTCTCTTTTTCCATAGGATTTTTAAATGATGTCCTTCAGAAGCTGAAGATAATGTGCAGTTGTTCAAGTATTCAAGTAATTCAGGATCATATCAACTATGTATATCCCATGCATCCTATCACATACAACACTATCTGATTGGAGAAATTGCCTGTGGGATTTTGAAAACATGGCATTTGCCCACTACTATTACAAATTTTGGAAGTTATGGACACCTGAGATAATTTTCTCTACTCAATAGTAGTGTCTTGATACAGTAGAGACAAATGAGATAGTAGGCTGTTCCCAGTGAGCGTATCCTTACTTTGTAATCGTAGAACTGTAGAATTACAGAATCTCTAAGGCTGGAAATTGCAATAAGATCACGCAGTCCAACCATCAACCCATGTCTGTGACTACTGTAGGTCAAGTTCCTCAGTCCCACATCTACCCTTTTCTTGAAAAACTCCAGGAATAGTAAGTGACTCTCCCACCTCCACGTGCAGCTTGTTCCAATGTACAGCTGCTGCTTCTGAGAGAAATTTTTCCTAATATACAAACAGAACCTCCCCTGACATAATTAAGGCCATTACCTCTTGTCCTGTCATGTGCCACCAGCCAGGGAAGCTGAATGGTCATGTGCACTGTAGAGTGATCTCTTTCCTCAGGCACTTCCATAAGAACCACACTGTGGGAATGTGAGAGAACTTGAGGTATTCGTCCAAAATGAGACTGTAACTTTATCAGTAGTTAGCAATAAATTTGAGCAGCCTAGTGTAAATGCTGACAGTTAGAAGCTACACATGAATGGTTAAGCCAAAACAGGGGATTGAATGAAATAGAATTTGAAATAAATAAACATCTCACACAGAAGAGGAAGGGAAAAGAAATAAAAATAAATAAAAATAAAAATAAGAAAGGAAACGGAAGAGAAAAATGTAGCTACCTGTACATGCAGGAAAAACATGTCAGAGTATTCCTCCAGTCACACTGGCAATTTGAGCATGGAAAAATTACTGAAGGCAGATCATCATTATTAGAGCAAGAAAAATATATTCCTAACAACTGTGTTATCATCCATCAAATCTCAAGAGATAAAAATAGACTCATTTGCTCCAAGGTTGCAGGGGTTACAGTGTGAGGCAGGAACCACAGAAAAAGAGATTGATACCAAGGATTAAAGATCACAGCTGTATAGAGAGGAGGTGGAAACAAATTTGAGTTATCTCTAAAGCCCTGATGAAAGAAAATGGTGCTTTGTTAAAGAAGGTGACCACTGAAAGATAAAACTAGAAAGAAAACATTTTAATAGTAGAGCTGAGCATAGTGTTGGTAATGAAACTGAAACTGCAGTTTTGCTTATTTTTGTGCTTCTTCACAAAGCAAAAGGTTGGGCCAGTTCTCAAGGTAAGTAATCCTAAGCCAATTTATTCTATCTTCAGGTAAAAATGGTATGGGGGGAAATATGATTTCACTAGCTTCGATTCAACCCAGCTGTGTGGCCTGATGCACCAGACTGTTTCACTCCGTTATTAAGTTACCTCAGGCCTGACCACGACAAAGCAAAGGTTCTTGTTTGTGAGGGGCTGGAGCAGCCAAGCTTTGCAAAGCTCAAACTAAGCTGGGATGTGATCAACCAAAAGAACAACTGCAATGGCTATTAAATCTGTTGACACAACAGGTATTAAATTACAAGCTGTTAAGGATTAGACTACTGCAAGAAGTGCTAAATAGGAAAGTTTCTGTATCTGGCATATTGACAGACTGATATGTTTTATGTAAGATACGGAGACCTAAAATATACAGCTAGACTAATGCATAATACTACTAATATTAGACTTGCACATAAAACTGAAAACTTCTAATGTTAGCGCTTGACCCTGTGGAATTCTGAAGTGACTATTCCCTTCAAACTGGTGGGATCTGAGCATAGAAAAAAAAAATCTCTCCCTCAATCTGCACATGTTCTTCATGTTATAAATAAAGAAGGATAGATTTAGCTTCTGAAGGTACAGATTTTAAAGAGGAAAGACCAAACACTAAATAAAATTATATAGAAACATTATTTTATTTTTGTTAATTTTTCAAAGATGCCAGAAATCTCCTGCAGTACCCACCTCAGACGTCGTCTGCCTTCTTTGGTGATGCTGGTTCACTAAAAAAGTTATATGATATTTCCTTACTCTACAAAATTGTAAAACCCAGTTTTCATTTGATGAGAACGACATAAATGCCTTTATTGTCTTCTAAATCATTTGACCTTCTAGGAACCCCACTGTGGGTGTCTGTCTCATGGGGTTGCAGTGATGGTGGGAATTTGGAGGAACTGATGTGTTGCAGGGTAATTTGTCCTATTAAGTCATCATTATATAAATACCTGAGAAGCTTCAATAAACTTAGATTTTTAAATATGTGGATAAAGATTTCATATGTGCCGATGTATAGCCTGTAGTAAGGAAGTGTCTGTACAGTGATTTTGAATTAAAATTGAAGTCTTACAGTACATTAGCTGTGACATTTTCTTCAATGAATGATAATGACAGAATTGGTAATGGATTAGGCGAAAGAGACAAGAGAAATATCCTGAGGATTTAAAGAGCTATTTATCCTGTATCTGGCTAGGCAATCCCGGAGCAGAAGGGGCCAATTTGTTATTTTAAGTGAGGTGCTGAGAAGCTGAAGAGGAAAGAGGCATGTTCTGCCTGCTGCCAAAAAAGGTTAAAATGACTTAAAATGACTATAAATATTTGTTATAGAGGACCTTTTGTTCTCTTCAAGGGTTTGAAAAAGAATCAGAATAAAGGATTTTATAGTGATCAATCAATGTCCCTTGGACTGTAAAACAATTTCTTATGGTAAAAGAGGATTTGTCAGACCTTGCAACTAGCAACTAATGACCAAAAGATGCTTAATGTGGACAGAAATATTACTGAAAAGTATTAACTAGCTCAATGTAAAATAAAAAGATAAAATAAAGAAATAAAATAATATATAGAATAAGAAACATATGTATAAATACGGTTTTGTATGTCCAAATTTCAGCTGTTATCCGCACAGGCTGCTTTTCATCAAAGCAGATGGACTCTTCACCTTATGAATCTTAGAAGACTCAGAAAATTTTCAAGCAGAACTATTTGTTTTTCTGGGGATTATACTTCTGCCATGTTGCAAAATTAACAACTGGGAAACACAACTGGATTTATGTGTTTTGGTTTATCTCTGGCCTACTCAAAGAAAAACTCTGACCATTAGGAGTACCAACAGAAGGTACATGCAGTGTTAGAGAGTAATGAAAAAGGCAGAGTTAAGCTTTTCTTTACGTGAAGAATATCTTAAATATTGCTCCACCAGGGTAACTGTCTCAAAATCACATCATCATCTTCAGGATGTCTGCAGCAGAACACCCTTCAGTCCCTGATATCACCTTTTCTGAAGATAGGTTTCTCTCAAAGAGCATCAAGCCAGTGCCAGTCAGAACAGCAGGTCCCATGCTGCCATTGTAGTAAGTTCCTGAAGAAGACAATCTACTCTTAGATTTCTAGCTCCCAGGGATAAATATAGAAGAGCTGCAGGTTGGTTTGGTTGTTGGTTTGCTTTTTTTCACACTTACAGATTCAGGAAGGCAATTCTTTCCCTCTCAACCATAAGAAAAATGAAATAAGAAGGGAAATTGGAAATTTGAAATTTTTGTTTTATCATTCAGTTCCAGCTGATGGGCTCCATGAAATTCTTGCATAGGCAATATTCCAAGTGGAATTATGGAGGTGCAATTTTCTCAATTTCAGTGTTAACTTACGTGCTTTCTCTGTCTATGGAAACTCAAATTCTGATTAACACATTTGAAATGATATTTTCCTTAAACATCTCCTGTGTAAATGAGTTGATGATGAATTTCTGCTGAACAGTTTTGAAGAATCTCTGTTTCTGAATCCCCAGTGTACAGCATCATCCAAAATCACAACTTCATTCCAAGTTGTTTTACAAATGATGAATGCATTCCTAGTTCATCAGTTCACTCAATGTCAGACCTGATGTGGGCATTTTCCAGGAAATCATTATTAAATAAAAAAAGGAAGAGAGTTCTAAACAATTATCCATGTTATATTGCTTCTTAAAGATTACTCACCATTAAACAGATTTAGGTCCTGTTAAGTGCAGAAAAGAAATTGCTGAGATTCTTTATGTGTACATGGGGACCCACTTGCTTCCTTGTAAAGTACCTCATGCGTTTGTTAGTACTACTTCTAGCATACAGTAATTAAGATTTATATTGCTTGAGAATATTTGATGTTAATGCTGGAAATTATACTTCTCTTTAATCAGAAAGTAAATTAAAAAAGTACACTTAAGACTCCACAATTCTGAGCATCATAGCATTCTCACTTGTATTTGGTTTAACAGTGCAATTCAAATGTTTATCAGAAAGCATCAAGCTGTGGCAGTCAAGGACATAAGTAAACTGAGATTCATAAAGAAATCACAAAAAATTAGAGTGTTTTGTATTTTAAAATAAAATTTAGCAAGAGGAGAGATTCTATTCTCCAGAGTGAATATAACTGTTGTTTCTATAATAAAAAGATCTCAGCTGGGAGAATCAATGGACTACTAAAACCAGAAAAATATTTTTAAAAACTTTTAATTTATCCATTTTTTCTCACAAAACGTTGTTTTAGCATTAAAGCATCTCTACCTTAAAAAATTACAGTAATCACAGGAAAAAAAGTTAGAAAAATAATAAATCAGATCTCCACATTTTGAAGTAGCATAGTTGTGAAATCCCCGGGAAAAGAGAGAAAAGAGGAATAAAGTATAATAATGTTAACTCACTTCAGATCTAGTAACGATATGCAAAAAATCAGATAAATTGATCATAAGAGCTGAGAATTGACCTTCAAAATAATTTTGTTTTACTTTGTTTTTATCTTGTGTTTCACTGTCTGAAGTCTGGCCCCTTATACCTGCTATTTTAAACTAGCTGAAATGAAATTTTAATTTAATGAGAACAGTTTTTTTAGGGCTCAAAAGGTCAATAAAGTGCCAAAATTTGCACTTCAAATACTAGAACCCTAACTACTACAAAATAACTCACCTGATGCCCTTACATCTAGAAATTACTTTATTTTAAAAATGTGGTCAAGATCAGAAGTGTTTTAGTTATTTTGGTTATCTGTTGATCCATTAACAAACCGTCTCCCATACAAGGAAAAGAATATCCACTTAATTGACCTGTCTGCTGCTGCCCCTCACCCTGATAAGCTTTGAGTCTGTGGGTTGCTTTCAAACAAACTTGACCGAAAACCTCTGTATTAAGAGATTATTATTCTTGTGGATTTTGTGAATCTCACCAATGTGACAGAAGACATGGATTAAAATTAGTTAGAAAAAAATGCAGAAAGAACAGCTGATAAATATTCTGTGTGGCAGTAATTTTTGGCAATAAGCACATTAGGAGCTCCGAACATGACATACTACCATGTGATCATTAGTCTGCTCCTAAAGGAAAGAGGCTATCCAAGGGACACAGAGTAAAGTTGAAGCTGTATTATCAGAAGCAAAGAAAAGTAACGTAGGCACCTTCTTCTATCACAAGGAAAATTTTATTAGCTCAAACATTCATAGAACTGTGTGTTTTTAATAGCAAGATACAATTTCCTACACTCTTGAGTGTTGCTTGGTTAGAGACAGAGAACATTACATTTGATATGAATACCAAAAAGTGATAATTATTTCATAGCTGATCTACTGTAGCATTAAAATCTCCCACAGGAAGAATTCACTTCATGAAAAGATTCTTTGATTTATATCCAGGAGAATTATTATAAACAGATATAAAGAGATAATACAAAAAATAGTTTAAAAATGCTATTTACTAGTAAACAACTGCTTAAAAAAAAATGACACCATGCAGGAATTCCTGAGTAATGAGACAAAAGGTAGGAGTTAAATAAGATTTACCTACAAACATAAGAATTTCCTCTAAGTAAAAATTTGTTCTGGAATTGGATAAAATATCTGCTGGATAAGCTGTGATTCTAGTCATCTTGAAACTATTAATGCATTCCTCAGGATTGCTACAGAGTTTGGATGTAAAACAAAAAAGTCTTTACAAAACCACAGGAAAAGGAGATGCTTCATCTTAGAAAATGACCACAAACATGAAAGAGAAGGCACTGTGAGGCAGGGACTTTTCACTTCCTCCAATTCAGGCTTCTCTATTTTGTTTTGAAGTGAGTTCTGCCACGAGAGTCATCTGGAATCCAGACATGGAATAACATAAGTGACAGTCCAAACCACCAGAATCCAGGTGTCTTACTTATGATCAGTAAGTGTTTGAAGGCATATCTGAGCAATTATTTTTGTAGTGTGAACCAAAGGAAGTTTTAAAAGTTTTTTTACTTGAGGCCCTATCTGGAGTACTGTGTCCAGAGCTTGGAATGGATCCAGAGGAGGGCCACCAAAATGATCAGAGGGCTGGAACACCTCTCATAGAAAATTTGAGGGAACTGGGCTTGTTTAGCTTCAAGAAGAGAAGGCTTCAGGAAGACCTCAATGTGACCTTCCAGTGCCTGAAGGCCCAATAAACAGGAATGGGAATGACTGTTTACATGGTTTAACTAAGACGGGAGATTTATATTAGAGGTTAGGAAGAAGTTTTTCACTCAGAGGGTGGTGAACCACTGGAACAGGTTGCCCAGAGAGGCTGTGGATGCCCCATCCCTGGAGGCATTCAAGGCAATGCTGGATGGACAGCCTGGTCTAGAGATTGGTAACCCTGCCATGGCAGGGGTGATTGCTCCTTTTCAATCCAGGCCATTCTATGATTCTCTGATTCTATGACCTCTTTTGATGGGAGAAAAGAGAGAGTAGGGAGCTTGACTGTGGTGTGTCATGCTATGTGCTGAGTATTATAATCGTTGAGTTACTAGGTCTTCCCTTTACCAGCTTCTTCTCTGACAATGTTTTATGAATCTAACCTTTCATTTTCATTTTCTTTTGTCTATTCTGCAAAACCAAAATATTTTCTCTCAAGTTGAATAGAAAGTTTTATATGCCACTGACTTTCCTTTTAAAGTTTTTCTTAGTAGAAACAACAATAAAAAAATTCACTCTGGATCAAACCATTTGTTGGTTGTTGTTTTTTTTTTTCTTTTTTTTTTTTATATTTTACTAGTTTGACCATGGAGAAGAATAATCTATTATTTATGTCCTATCCACTACATACACAGTTTTCTCTCCAGGGACAAAATACGACTAAGAACAAACGAACTAGGACAGATGTTGCTCACATTCTTTCATTTACTGTGGAAGTTGTTCAGATTCTGCTACAGTGGAAGTGGCATGAGAAAATAGAGACTGGAAATCAGAATGATTTTCTAAGGAGTTTATGTAAAACATGTTACTAACAGATCACCCAGGATGCATCAACATCAAGGTAAGGAAACTACTGAGACACAATTCCCACATGTTACACCTTGCTTTCTGATTGCATCCCCTCCTTAATTTATATCTAAATATTTATCTTGCAAATTCCTAGATGAACATTGCACAATCTAGCTACAGGTCCCTGCTGTTTATGACACCATATAAATTCAAATCATATGTAGTAGAAACAACAGAGTCCTTAAATTAAGGAATTGTCAAAAATGGTAAGGAAATATGTTTTTTTCCTTAGCATGGAACACAATGTAATTGATTAAAAAGAAGTAAGTGAAATAATGTCAGTGTGAGTAGAACAGCAGTAGTACTTTATGTTCAAACAGTTCTTGAGTAACTTCTTCTTTTTTCAGTTCTTGAGTAAATTTACTATCTGGGTATTATATTCATAAAATAATTCTGTCTTCAAAATTGAAAACATATTCTGCCTTTGGTAGAACATTTTCATAATATTTTCTTTTATTAACAGCTGAAAAGTTTTTCAGCTGTCCTCATTAGAAAACTCCGGTTTGTCAAAAATGAAACTGTTTTCTTTACTGATACACAGTGATTTTCTAAATATATTATCTGTTCGTTTTCAAGAAAAGAAAACTGAATGTTTGTTCTCCATTGGCCATACTAAATTATGCTAACATGTAATAAATATTAGCAGTTGAAACAAAACCAACAATATATACTGAAAGCATGAAAACAAAAACAAACAAGCAAGCAAAAAAAACAAAAACAAAAACAAAAAACAAAAATGATCTGCAGTTGTTTCTAAACTGTTTTCTAAACTGTTACTTAATTACTTTCCAGATCAACTGAAGATCATTACAATGATTGTTAGAATTCAGCCCAACTTTGGTCAGAAGAAATCGAAATAATTACCGTTTTGTAATTTTTAAAACTGGAGTCTATTTTAAGCAATAAATTAATTAATAATAATAATAATAATAAAAAGGTGAAATGGAATTAACTGTAGGGGAAATTAACTACAAAGATAGGCACAGCAGTACAGCAGCAGTACAGAAATTAAAGACCCTAGGTCAAAAATTCCAGCATTAGTTTAATCCAGAATGCTTAGTGTTTGCTAATGGGATTTGTTCCAATTTTTGCAAACACTTCCAGACTGGAAATTCCTTGTTGGCAGAAAACTTACCTATCAATAGCATAATTACCAAATATGTGAGACATCCTATGTGTATGCTGTTACTTCTAATCTTAATCTCTATTTGGTGCTCATTTAAGTCATGGAATTCATTACCCGTAAGACGCCAAATGTAGAAGCTAAATTTCTCCATGTTCTGAGACAATAAAAGTACACTGTTTGCAGAGAAACCACATTCTTGATTGAAGTTAATGGTCAAATTCAGATTAATTACACCTTATCAACCAATTGAGTCTCTAGCAGTGCTGGTTGTTTCATTCTCTGGTGTTGTCAATCATTTACTGGCAAAGACTTACAAGAGTATGACAATATATCCTTAAATGCATTATGCTAGTACTTTCCTAAGTCTAACAATTGTCTTTTATTTCTGAGTAACTATCAATGTTTAAGTCATATTCAATCAAAAGACACTGGGCTTTTTTACAAGACACCTGTCCAATTAAGAAAAATTTATTGACATTCACATCTCAGCCTTCTTGAGCATTTAAATGATTTTCAAAGTTCATTACTCCACTATTAAACTGCAAAAAGAGTATGAAATTAGAAACAATTTACATCACAGAACCCAATATATCTATGTAGAATGCTTAAGCAACATTTCAATGAAATATAATAATACTCCTTAACAGAAAAGAGCTAACTATTTGGCCATGCTGCAAAAAGCAACTCAGTATCTCTTAATATAAAAAAACTGTCCAAAAATACGAATCAGAAGGAGTCAATGCAGCAGTTAAACTGTTCTCCTCTTGACCTTATCTTTTCCTTCAAGTGATTCAGCTCAGTAAAAGCTATTGATGTTGTTCTGGTATAAACCCACTAAAATATATTAGGATTAATATACATTGACTATCATGCAAGTTCAGCAGGTGATAAGAAGCATTAACATCTTGCTGCTTTTTTGAAGTGTTGAAGTGTTATGTTACGACTCTACAAGAACATTCATGCATCTGTTTGTTTCTGAACCTGGGAGGTGTTTCCCCAACACTTCACTGCATGATCTTATCCAAAAAAGGTTTTGGCACAGGAATGGTGAAGACTAAAAATTCCCTCCTCCCAATTTCTGAGTTCTGTTTGAATTCTCTGACAGTGTCTGCATAGGACATAACTTGTCTCATCTAGGGTTTGCTTTCCATATTGCACACGCAACATTGAATTGAGTGACTGTAGGTCAATGTCTCATCTTTGTATTGCATCTGGAACAAAATATTCATGGTCAGAAGGTTTAATATATAGTGATGATTTTTCTGTCTGAATTCAGTTTGTTTGCTGAACAAAGGTCAATTTTATCTTTTCTAGCCATTCAGTTTTAGTGTAGTTATGAAAAAAATCGAAGAATTTAGTTCTACCTCCTGCATCATCTGTAATAGTTTGATACTGAACTTCTTTCCAAGTAAGTCCCAAGGTTTTGTCTAAACATACATGATTAGCTCTGAAATTGATCGAGGCAAACTGGAGCATGATTTGCAGAAGCATTTAGAAACATACAGTACTGATGTCTTTGGGAAGCAGTCTCCAAAATATTGAAGATTTGGATGCTGTAATACTTCTGATCAACTCAGCTCTTGATAGCTCTTGACTCAACAGGCTCATCCTGCTTTCAGAGTCCTGATAAACCTAGGAGACATTTATCTGACTGAATGTAGTCCTGGGTAATATAAACACAAAGTCACCTGGCCTCTCCTTATGGTAAGGCTCTTACGGCAAATTATAAAATCTTGAAATCAGTGCCTGAAATAAGTTAGATAAATTGTCTCAACATTGCAAATTTCTTATTCATTTATTATGATGAACCTCGTGATTTATATGGAGAAGTCCATATTGTATGCAGATAAAGTTACATGATGTGATTCCCGCTGCTGGTGGTTAGAGCACATAAAGATTTGAAGGCAGATTTTAACTTCTTGGAACACAAGATTTCTAAGCAGGGAAGAACAGATTGCTGTAAAACGTGTATGTGCTGGTGAGAGAGAGCACCTGGGGGATTGCTGTGATTCCAACATTTTGTAAATGGCAGTCAAACAAACAAAAAAATCCAACTCTGTCCTAGAAAAATAACAATGCTTTCTGCAGGGAGATGAGACATAAACAGAACACTGAAGCTGTCCAAAGGAGTAGTATTTGCACATCTATGTATACTCACATATGCGGTTCCTGTTACTCTGTTAATAGCAGAGGTGCAAGGCTTCTTTTATATTCCAAATCACACCCTTGCTTAAATAAGCTGTTTGGCTGTTGCTATCACAATTCTACTTGTTGTTTGCCAAGCAATGCTTATTCTCAAGACTTTATAAATGTGTCAATTCCCTTTATGAGCACTGATAATAGTATTGTAAGTGAGTTATTAGAGGGTGGCAAATAGCGGAGTACATTAGTTCATTACACAGTGGATTTATTTCCATTGAATTCCCAAACTCTTTTCTTCTCATTTCCTATCTCCTTTGTGAGTTGTGATACTAATCATCTTTGCTTTAGCATATCTCACTATTATGCTTGGCTTGAACAAGTGAGATAAAGCAAAGAAGGAGTAATAGATGGCAGGAAGCAAATTTGGGTGGACAAGATAGATTTTCTGTGTCTTGTTGCCTCTCACAAGGTATGTGGTTATGAGAATTGGAATGGAGCAGAGTTTGCAGTTCAGTGTCTACTATGGGTTTGCAAAAAAAAAAAAATTGTTTATAAATTGCATACCACTAGATCTATAAAAATGCTAATGATTTAAACTTAAACTTTAATAACTACCTTTTGTGTTACTTTTTTCATAGTTCTTCACTTGTATAGCTTTCCTCACCATGTGAAGCTTATGGCCACTCATGAGCAGCACAAGAATAGGTATTGTTAAGCACCTCTTATATATTTTTTGTATAGAAGGAATGAAGTAAGTATGTCATTCATGATATAAAAAACCTATATATTTATTTGTACACTCAAGATATTAAATAGTCCAATGAAATAGTTGTAACTACATTTTTTCATAACAATTTCATATTTATTTAATCTTTCCTACTCATGAATATTTTAAAAGGTACATATAGTCCATCCTTACCCTATTGTCTCAAATCTCCCTAGAATAAATAAATCAATAAACAAATGAATAAACAATCACATTTCTTCTAATTCTGCAGAAAATGTTTATTTGACAAGCTCTTCCACTTCAAGTTATCACCACATAAGGATTTACTTGTCTTTTCTTCCCTCTAGAAACTCTTCATACTTTGTAGGATTGAATTATACCATCCTTCTGAGGTAGTTATGTTGGAATTAATCCATATTTTCCTTCTAAATGTGTATACAGTCTACTTCAGAGTAGTCTTACAGTGGAAAACTTCAAGTTAGCAATTTCTGATTACCAAAGCAATGGACATTCTCTTATGTGATAAATCAGCAAGCTTGGTTGAATCTGTATTTGGCCCATAGCAAATAATAAGTGAGGAAATTGCTGTCAGATTTAAATGAAAGTTTTGTAAGTCTACAGAAGAGATCTACTTTGCATGCTGTTGCATCAGCAAGGTTTGATCTGACTTCAGCCAGATTTATTTATGTATACTAAGGACAACTACGTTTCAGTTGTCTAGCTCAGCTCTCCTTAAAATCAGTGGAGAGACATGTACATTCTAGCTGTGTAATTATTCTCATCCTATGGTAGATATTTAAGGTTTGATTCTGCTGACCATACTAAATAATCAAATCCAATTTTAAATGCCTTGAGTTACCTGAAATATCCACGTGGAATCAGAAGGTGTAACAGAGAACCTACTGGAGACCTAATTGTACTAAGTGGTGGATACGCTGCGTGGTACAGAGCGGCATGCACTGTGCATTTCAAATGACATTATACATCTCAAATTGAGAAATAGAATCAAATATTAGCTCTACTCGCTCTGACAAACTGAACACTATAATGGGGTGGTGATCATAGTGATCTAACCCTAACCCTAAATTAAAAGAAATGTGTCTTAGTGAAGCTATTGGAGTATGAATTAGAGATTGTAGGGATTGTTAACATATCATATCAGACATAGTGTTTGGTCAAAGATGACAGAAAAGGCAAATAATGCACATATTCTCCTGTAATATAGCAATATACATATGTATATAATAACAGCCCATCCAAATTACTGCAGGAGAACAGTTGCACAACAGAATATCTGCATGGTATTAAACTAAAAAAAAAAAAAAATTATACTTCAGAAATTCAAACTCTTGATGGAGATATTGATTCATCAGTTTATCTAAATTTAAGTGTTGTCCATTTGTGATGTAAGAAGTTAAGTGTAGTTAATGGAGGTCTCGTCAAAATAATTTAGAGTTTTAGAACTGTCCATAGTTGTTTTTCTCCTGCACTGTAAACCAAATCTGTCTCTATATTCTTTTGAATGGACATTTATTGAATTTTGAATTTAGATATGAAACTCATACATGGACATCTAGATAAAAGCATCTTAATGTAGGCAATTTATCCTGCAAGCCTAATCCCCTCCAGTTTTTTTTTCCCTGCTTCTCCTCTTGTCAGCAAAATCAGAACCCCTCTCTTCCATCTTTTTTTTTTTTTTTTTTTTGTTATGAAATTAGTTTGCAGGTTAGAACTAGCTGAGAAACATGTTATGAAACTTCATCAATGGTTTACAGGCTGTTTTGGACCAGTTCCATGACTAATGGAGCGGAGGACCCATGGACCCACACTCTGGGAAAGGGGAAGGGGGAAATCGGAGAGGGTAAGGAGATGGGCCTAAAAATGAAACAGCAGCAACGATCTGAGGAGGAAAACTGATTTACTAAATAAGATATCAGAATGCAAAATAGCACAATATAATTGGAATTGAAGCTAATAAATCAAATAAAAAAAAAGAACGAGAGTGTCCGAAACCGAAGGCTGTACTCTAAAGATGAAGGCGTGACAACTAAGGAGCTCCTACTGCTGAGATGAACAGCAAAAAGAGGAGTCTTGAGACTTGCATGCAGTTTTATCTTTCCCTCTGAGTGGAAAACGGGAATGCAAAATCCTTTGGGCTATCTTCGCTTCTGAGAACCAGGTACCAGGAAATTCAATAGTCCACGGAACTGGAGCATTAATTCTTTAACTCCCAGTGCCTTACATGATGCTATATTATGGAATACCAATAACAAAAATCATAAAATCATGACAAACTGCTTTCCCTTGAAAAATATGTTAAATGTGCATGTTGAGCAAAATAATAAAGAACAGCAAAAAGTAAGCTTTAAAAGGTGATATATTTTGGAGAGAGAACTCAAGCAAGCCTTCATTATTTTCTGTCTGTTGGCCATGCTTAATGGAGTCAATCTCAAATGGAAATTACGTGTGTATGAAACAAAGGATGCTTTAAGAAAAATATTTGCTTAGATAGTCAGCATAAAAAAAATATATATCTTTGTGCAGTTTGTAGTCCTATGTTTGTGCAGTTTGGAGTCCTATGTTCTGGATCTTTTTGTAGCCTTTCACTTGAAATATTATTGAATACAAGTGAATTTTACTATCCTGGAGAATGAAGCTTTTCCAGCTGTTATTTCACAGAATGATGAAAGTTTTGGATTGATGAAAACTCCTTTACAGTGGCATAAGTGTCTTCATCGTATTTCTTACAAACCAAAAAGAGAAGGGCATAGACAGTAGTGGAAAGGGTTCCACTGGTCAAAATCTTTGCTTCTTTGTTAAACTCCATTAATTTTTACAGGCAAAACGCAAAAAAAATAAAATAAAATAAAATAAAAAATAAAATGTATACAAGCATATAGAACCCTAGTAATTTAGACTTCAGCAGGTCATGTTGCTTCACAGACTTAAGAGGTAGTTCATACAATTATTGAATAAAAGCAAAAAGTATAGTTACCATAGCAACGACCACAATATGTGATGCTGATATTTCCCTCTGAGATTTTAAAGACACACACATTTTTATGGAAGCAGTCACTGCAATATCTCAGCTGCACTTGTTGATATTTGAGTTGTTATTAAAATGTGCTAGGTCTGTGGGGTGATTTTGAAGAAGACGAAGAAAGCAGTTGCAAGAGTACTAATTGTTTGAACATAGAAACTGTAAAGTTTCATTGTCAGCTGTTATTGGAAAGACATATATTCACATTTCATATTTTCAAACAGAAAGAAAAACCTGTGTAAATTCATATTTCCCAAATCAGATAAACACCATCTCTTTCTTTTTCCCTCTTGAGTAGTGAGTTTAACATATGTAGCAACAGTTTGGTAGGAAATATCTCGAACTCCTCTGGACCAGTAGTTTCCAAGTGTGTCCTGCTATTTTCTTACTTTCCCGTTTCTTTTCTCCAAATGAGAGTACAGACTATGTAATATAGGCTATCATATTAGCTTTAAATGCTAATCGGATGTAGGTGCTTGGAGTATTAATCTCGTGTTTGCTGACAACTTACATTTCACTGAACTTTTAAGGAAAGCTGTTCTTATAATGCAGCTATTTCAGAGGACAGAACATAAAAATATTTGAACAACCTTCCAACTAATCCTTTTGGATGAAATAACCCAAAATGACATTGCTTTGGCATACATGAGTTACAGCTCAAAGAAGGGTATTATGAAGTTCTACAGGCAGGACAATTGTCTAAGAGAAATGTAAATTGAATTTTTAGAATGGTTCAAACTTTAGAAATCCACTACTACTACTTCCTCACAGTCCAAGTTAAATATTCACTTCAATTTTAATCAAATTCAATTGGTCAATTGAAGTATCCTCCTTAAGTTACTAACTCATCTTACTTTTTTAGCTTAAATCAGAGATGCTAGATTTTTATTTTTATTTTTTATGAACCTCCAATAGAATGCTAGGCTAGAAAATACGCTTTTTTTTGAAATTATTTTTCAGTTAGTTTTCTGGGTGTTTCAGAAGCAATCTACATATTCTGCTGCTGAAAACTGTTGTCCTTCTGATACAGCATTTCTGTAGTCTGTGTAATAATTTTTATGTTATACTTATGCAACTGATACAGGTGTAGCTATACATAGTCACTGTATATGTTGATATATATGGAAAATACTATTGTTTAACTTTAATAATAATTCAATTTAGAAGCGAGTTGTATAGATATATCATTGCAAGTGTCTGAGAAAGCATTTCAGTAAGGTAGAGATCATTGACAGTGAGTAATGGTTTATATAACCAAAATTGTCAAAAGAATAATTTACAGATAATATTAGGAAGGGTAAATGAGTAGACAATAGTATTTCAAAGTGAATATAAGCTCAGGGTGCAGTGATCCAAAAACTATATTTGAAGGCTATAGAATGGAAATACAAAGCAGGCAGAGCTGCATGCTTTTGAAATAGGAAATGTATAGTCTAATTGTTAAATATGGCTCCATTTACTGAACAAAAAGTACTATCAGCAAAACAAAGAGAAAAAAAAACAAAGAGGAAAGCACTCATTTATACTGTGGGTGGTGAACTCCCTACAGATGGGTGGAACAAAGACTATGGATTTGTATAGTCCCATGTAAATTCATAGAGGTTATCTTATGCAAGGGCCATATCGGTTCTCACCTCTTTATATACAGTACTGAAAATAAAGGTTTGGTTGTTCTGCCTACAGTGCAAACACATAATGTGCCTGTTGCTTATGAATGGAGGTGTCTTCTTAATTACATTCTTCTGTACATCTCTGAACAATACAACAGATTTATTTTTGAGTCGCTCATTTATCAGGTACTTGAAAGCAACACAAAGATACTGTGAAATTATTGATGAAATTTAGTACCAAAAGCATTAAGTTACACACAATCAAAGAAAAACAGGAATTCAATCGTCTCTCAGAGTAGAAGGAAAGAAAATTTGGATCATAGAAATGTAAGAAAACAGAAGCCCTTTTTTATCAGTGAAATGTAGAACTAAGAACTACATTACTGAGCACAGTGTCCTTCCTGCACTGTCAGGTGTAATATATAGTATCATCAGTAAATATAAAATTATCTGTTCTGAGTGTAATTAAAATGCTGTTCTCCTCTTTTCAGACATATGTTGTACAACTCTGATGCTTAGCATCCTCTTTTCATGTTCTAGGCTAAAGATATTCATGATTGATACAAAAACATTTATTCTTATGCCACTGATATTCTTTACACTTTCCCTTCTTTGCTGTATTTTGAAGTCAGTTTAACTCTAGTTCAGTCTTTTTGTGACTTTTGACTGTGATTCATTTAGTTTCAGTTTTATGGGACAATATCATTTTTCTTGATCTAACTCCTACCTTCTCAGAGAAGTATTCAAGCCTGAAGTCTGATTTCAGCTTCAGATTCAAATAAAATAAACTTCGGGAATGAATTAATCTTAGCTGTCATAGAGGCAAAGTACAGTCTATTGTAACAATCTCAAGAGTTTTCATTGATTACAAGGTGAGATCAACATGAAACCTTACTTTAAGGGGTGGGCTGAGAATGTAACCTTTACTAAAGCCATACAGAGCACACCTTTTTTCCAAAATTTTGTCATTTGCTTCCAAGCAGCACATACAATGAAGTGTTACATCCCTACTGCTTCTCTCTCCAGACCGTGCAACCATTAAACCAGCTAGCACAGTTCAGTATGCATAGTAAGTTTTATTAAATCTATAATTCATATTTCTTAGATCCTATTGTCACACCAATAGTTGTAAGCAAAAATAATTATGAGATACTTCAAGAGTTACTAGCTAGAATGGTAATAAAATGTTGCAACAAATAGAACCTTATGTAAGTCCAATGACACTCTCATTGAGCCTCTGTATAAAACTTCTAGCATGTGTTGAAGAATCACAAAGTCAAAGTGCCTCCAGCTACACTAATGATTTGGGGATTTGGGTCTTTAGAATGAAAGGTTCTGTTTGTGTGTTCTCATGTTCTCACTGGCCATTGTACATCTTTATATAAAGATCAAGGAAGACCTTAGGTGGATAAAGATTTGTTCCAGCCTATTTTCCCCAGCTACAATTCTAGCAGATTATAAAGATAAAATGGTCTTAATTCTATGGAATTTGTGCAAAAAATGCTTGCATATTTAACCTCAAAGTGTCTGTTGAAGAACTGGATGATGACATACTTGTTTACTCCTGTTTCTTTTTTTTTTTTTTTTTCTGCTTCAGAAGGATCATTTCTATGAAAAGAGGGAGGAAACACGAGAAATGCGCATTACTATGTAGGTCAACTATTAATTGGTTTCAGAGGGCTTTATTCTTTAAAATAAATCATCCTTTTATACTTACAGAAGACATTTGTTCCATTTGCAGTATAAATTGGGACACACGCAGTTTTCTTTGTTGTTCTCCAAGCTAAGATGAGTAAGCAAGCCCATTAACTCAATGAGCAATATAGCGAGGCCTTTTGCGAAATACTTCAGAAGAAAAGTAGAAAAATCTCCATAACCGCAGGTGAACAATAAAATAGCTATGAGGCAAAAGTATTGTCTGCAGTATGCCCTTAATCAGCGGCTCTTCTTTTTACATCCCAGTGTGAAATCTTCATATCAGTGAAGTTAGTTTCAGAAGAAATAATCAAGGAATTCTTATAAAATCTAAAGGCCACAAGAAATTAGATTCTATCTCCACCAAACATCCATTAAATGCTCACAAATAGACAACTCTCAGCTCAAAATAGTTTCTGTCAAAACTTCAGCTTGAATAACAATGTCTTACATTATTAAAAAATATAACTTTATTTAGCAATAGCTCCATCTTACTTAAAATACGCAAAGTTGCCTTAAGTGATTTTTTTTTCTCTTCAGATAAATCATCTAGAATTAGTTTAGGCGGACAAAAGAATTAATAACTGCTTATTTTAGAATCTGTCTTATATGGATGACTAGTTTGACTTCAGATTAGCCATGACTGGACAATTTTATCCTAATTTCAAAATAAAGTACAGTCATAACTCAAAATGACGCTTCTTTCATCTTTGTTATTATACTGGACTTGTACCATTATTGTACCATGCTGTACTTCTCATACCATTGCAGAATAAATTTATTCTTTTAGCCTGTTGTCCACCCGGTAAACATACATTTCACAATTTGTTCCTCTATTTCATATCATATTTTCTTTTTAAGTAAGCATTAGAGATGGAGTATGGAGTGAAAGAGTAAATGCAAGACAGTACAAGTCTATGTGGCTGGGTGACATTCACTCTAGAGCCTAGCTGATGCGGTTGCTAAGCCACTTTCCAACATACATGAAAATTCATGGCTATTACATGAAATCCCTTGTAACTGGAAAAAGTGAAATATTACTCTCATTTTTAAGAAAGAAAGAAAAACGACCCAGGGGCCTACAAGGCATTGAGCCCCACCTCTAAGTCTGGAAGGATCATGGAGCACTTCCCCCCAGAAGACATATTAAGGTACATGCAAGACAAAGAGGTGAGACAGCCAGCATATCTTCACTAAGGGCAGATCACAAGCACAGGCTGGACAAAAAAGAACTGCCATCGTGTAATCAACAAAAATAATGACTTTCTAGGAAGTACATGTTTTATTAGTCATCACTCTGTGGAGAAAGGCCTGAGTTAGTCACTAGTCTTCCCTACATTTCGTACTACTTACTGAAATGCACATACTAAGTAACATTCTGGTGTAATTCTTCAGAATACTGAAATTTTTATGCCTGGAAGCTGGTGCTGCCATAAATAACAAATCACCGAAGTCCACATGACTCTTTCGCTACATGCATAGTAGACATACATAAACAAGCCTGAACCACTGCCCATAAGCCTCGTAGCTCCTAGATGTACAAATGCAATGTAGTTTCTAGAGCACACATGGAGGCAGTATGGAAATTACATTATAAGAATATATAGGGAAGCATATTTATAAGAACATATGTTAGCACACAAACTGGAATATAGCACAAGAGTTGTACAGGTTTCGGAAATAAAATATCTTAAATATTCCTAAAAGATATAAAGTTAATATTCATTTTACACAGGAGAAAAAGCATTATTTATTAAGTATCAAGTTAGTAATCTTTTATATTAAGTGATATTCAAAGGCGTGTTATTGCTTAATGTCCAAAATAGACAGTTTGCCCTCATTTATGAACAAACTAGAAAAAACAGTTACATTTACTAAGTTTGTTATCGAAGAAAACAGCTTTGAATAGAAATATTATTAGTTCCTTCTCACTTTTTACTTTTCACTGTGAATGTCATTCAGTATTTTACTTCAGAATAACAATAATGCCAGAGATCTTTAGAGCCTAGTATGGCGTTTGAGGAGGGGTTGCTTCTGCCACTGAGTGATTACAGCTAAAACATAGTCTTTCAATACTCCTATTCTTTACATTTTGTCTACATGATCTACTCGAATCCCAATCATTTAGGAACATGGTCATTTTCCTACCGTACGTATTATTTTCCTAGCATAACATGGGCCTGGATTTAAGGACTTTAGATGCTATCATAACAATGACTGGTGGCATATACTTCTATATCTGTATTCCAGTTTATAGTTCTACTGCACTCCACATACATGACTAACATTCACTTCCTTTCAGGAGTCCAGTTCATCTGTAGCAGCACAGAGTTGATGAAAGTCAAAAGACAGTGCTATTTTGTCTTCATGTTCTAAATGTTATGCTAAAAGTAAGGTGGAACTCTTAGATACTTACCTCAGGGTTAGTTTAACAGTCTCTTGCTTTGTAGTTTTCAATGATCTCTTTAAAACTCTCATGCAATGCATTACTTGAAATGTAACTGAATTTGATTGTACTTGTCCTAAAAGAAAATCTCCCGAACATGATCAATCTATTCAGGGATTTGAAGTGTGATTTGTATAATTTACAAGCTGTATTTAATACTAACTATCATCACGCTTACCTTTATTTGAACATCCTGAAGGTTCAAAGACTTGTACAAACACTGATAATTAAATCTGGGATTTTCAAAGAGATCTAAGAGTGAGCCACCCATCTACCTCTGAATTTGCTAACTGGAGGCCTCTTTGAGAAATCTGGTCCTTGATTATTTCAATCACAGCTCTTCTCCAGAACAGAGAACACTGCCTTACTTGTCCTGTCTGCAAGCCCTAGTCAGAAAGAGTCCATGTGATCAAACTCTTTATGTTACAAATAAGATTTTCAAAGAATGGCTTGATTCCAGAAGGGATAAGAACAAGTACAATTTTAAAAGCCTCTTGAATATATCAGAGACTACAGATTATACTAGTAGAAAGTTGAAGTCATAGAATCATAGAATCATAGGGGTTGGAAGGGACCTCAAGAGGTCATCGAGTCCAACCCCCCTGCCAAAGCAGGTTCCCCACACCAGGCGGTTCCCTACACCAGGAAGTCTTAAGATGAAAATAAAAAATAGTGTTTATTAGTATTAAGGATGATTAACCCTTATAATAAATTATAAATTGCTAGAGTTTGTCCATAATCAGCAATACTAAATATATTTATCCCTGAGATGTGAAACAATTTTATCTTAAAATTGCTTGCTTCTATTTTTCCTGTGTTTTTAAGTTATGTCTTAAAGATTTTCTATTTTTGGTATTTTTTTTTCAGAACACAGTTCTTTCCAGAGACAAAGGGAAATATCACAAAACAACTAGATGCTGTTGAAGGATTCTCATCTAATAAAAAAATGTAGCATTGAGTTTGTATTTTCCATATGCACACTGACTGCTCTACTCACAGCCTGTGTAACCCCCCACAACTTCTTATGTTGAGGCTCTTTAATTCTTTCCAAGTGGATATACCGCATTCAAGCATTCAGATTAAATTGTGTCTCTAATGTATGGAAGAGAAAAAAAAAAAAAAGCAAAAACAATATCAAAGACCTGGAATCCTGGTGTAGCAACATGTTACACTTAAATTTTCACTGAAAGTTTCTGGGTATCATAAACCACATATGATCCTGTATTAAATTGTCTTGATAAGCCTCACAACAGTGATTACTTGCAACACTGCATGTCCAGCTCTACTCTCACATTACAGCAGTGTTCCAAAAACCAGAAATCAGTTCAAAATGAATTCGAGACTTTCAGTGCAAAATAATTGACTCTTTTTACACTAGTGACCCATTATACACACATTTTCCAGTCTGTAGCAACAATCTTTGCTAAAGAGAAACATAAATAAGTTCTTACTTTGTCAGTTTTATTCCAAACTGTGTTACAAGATAACAGATGAGCAATATTATTCATTGACAAATGGGTTTGATCGGACTAGCGCAATGGTTCATTAACCTCATGATAAGTTTGGGCTATCTCAGAAGTGTTCTTGCTGTGAATTTAGATTTGAAGATGGCTCACACATCAAGGAAACAAATTGTCTCATCTTTAAAAGGAAAAAAAAAAAAAAGAGGAGGGTTTAAAGAAGTTAATTGATGTCTTTTAAATCCCATGACTAATAAAGCATTTTTCCTTCTATATATTTCTTTCTAATTCTTACGAGACAAATCAGACAGACAGAATGCCAAAAGCAAAGATTGCTTTAGTTCTGTTGTTACCAATTAGAGAGAGTCAAAGAACTCTGATTACAATTATCAGATTTTAATGAACAATTGTCTGTCAAGATGTCTTCACAACTTTAAGTGTGCATGCAAGATTCGTATGCCATGTTCTGCTTCCCCTGCATAGAGGGCTAGTCTTTAGATAATCAGTACCTGATTTTTAACTATCAGCCTTCAATATGTGTTTTAAATATTTTTTTTCAGTCTCTAGGAAGAGTATTGATCCTCTTGTTTAATCTAATATTGGACTAAAATATTAAAATCACAGTAAATCAGGAAAAGCAAAATTTAAAGTTACAAATCTGCTGATGTAAGCTGGCATTTTTTTCAACGAGTATTTTTCAACTTTTTCTGTAGTTTGTTTCACCTTTAAAGGTAACTTAATGGAGCTGTTCGGTTTGAAATCTCAAAGTTGGCATTACAGTAGATGCCGTAACATTCAACTTGTGTATACATATATTTAATAATGCAATAGGAAATGAGGAAATATTAGATTAACTTGAATGTTTCTACAAATAAATGCCCACTTCACCTCTACATGGTTTAAAAATGGATCTCTTCCATAATTCTAACCATGTGCTACACACTTGAAACACTCTAAATGATGGATACTAATCAGAAAGTAATTATAGTTGTGCACTGAACAGACTGCAGCCTGTAAGACCCAAGCTTTTTTTTGATGGAGAAATTACATGATATCCAGAAAATGATGCACAAAGGAGGAAGTATGGACTTTGTGCTTTATGATTATAAATGGAATGTGGCCTTTGAATTTGCAGCCCTTTGGAGCACTAACAGTCACACATGAAGAAGGATGAGAAGGCAAGGCTTAGCATTTTCACTGATTACAATGTATAATTAATGTAAATATCCAGAATCTGCATTTGGTAGCTTCCTACGACTGCCTGTTTTCTGTATAAGAAATGTGGGCTTCTGAAATTGCCCAGTGAAATGGAGAGCTAATCCCTGTTTAGCCTGAGTGATCTAAATCTTTTTTCTCATGCACATAACTCACTTAGACACTTAGGAAAATTAGATACACACTGCCCGTGTGAGAGTTTCTGTACTTTTCTATCTATCTCCCTCTTTTCCACCCCACCTAGTTGTTTTTTTAATTGATACAGCCAATGTATGTTCCAGCCAAATATGACAGATGGGATAGCAGTCTCAAAGTTATTAAGGTCTGACATAAGGTCTTATGAAAATCACTCTTAGGAAAGTAAAAAACACTAACTAATGAATACATGTCGAGAAAGACAGCAGCATGAATTCTCATCAGACACTGGAGGATCCAAGTATGAAAGATAAAATCATTTTATGAAAGTCTCAAGCACAGACATATCCTAAAGTGAAGTTTACTAGACAGTAGAATATCCATCCATGAGCCATATATCTTTTGTAACGCAGGTTTCAGAAAGAATCAAACACTTTCTGTATTCTATTACTTTTTTTTGCATTTGTTTGACTGCCTTAATATGGAAACATTTTTTTCTAAAATTAAAACAATTGAAGTTAGTTTAATAACATCATACCAAAAGCTTTATAATTTTATTATTTATACATAGAATAATAATCTGAAAAAAAGGCAATATTTTTAATTCCCTAGAAAATAAATCTTCGCTATCTTAAAATCATAGAATGATCAAATCATAGAATCACAGAATAGTATGAGTTGGTAGAGAACTTAAATATCATCCAGTTATAAGCCTCTGTCATAAACAAAAACACCTTCCACTAACCTGATCAGGGCGCTCAAAGCCTGATCCAACCTAGCCTTGAACACTTCCTCACCACTCTCTTAGTACAGCATGTGTTCATTCTATCTAATCTGTATGTACCATCTCTCAATTTAAAGTCATTACTCCTTGTGCTATCCCTACATGCCTTTATAAAAAATCTCTCTCCAGCTTTCTTGTTAGTCCATTTTATGTACTGGAAGGTTGCTATCAGGTTTCCCTGCAGACCAGCCTGTCTTCCTGGCTTGGTGACCTGAATTAGACCTCCACTAGAATGTCACCTGGCTCTGCCTCCTTTTAATCTTGTCCCATAAACTCATGTTTGGTTCCTCATCCATCCCCAAGCAGCCCTCCAGTTATCATAGCTTTTCAGGTCTACTTGTTTATTCCTCATGCTACATTTGCATAGGGGCTTTTAAAGTAAGACCCCCTATAAAGATGACTTACTGGCAGAGGTGTTTGGAGTTTCTTTGTACTTTTCTTCAGGTGCTCTCCTGCTGACTTATTATCCTTCTCCAGGCTCTGAACATCTTTTGCTGATACTAGTATCAAATTGGTCAGAGAGGGATGGATTGAGGCTTCTCTTCACTGGAAACTTTAACGTAAAACCATCAGCCTGGCAAGCCTGAGCCCGAACATGCTCTTCCTCTCCTCTGGGGATTGACCCCATCAGTTCCCAGTAGACCAGTTTTTTCAAAGTGAGTCCAATGGTCAAATTAGCTAAACACCAATCTGTAACATCACTCCCACAACCATTTCTTGATTCTTTAGATTCAATTGGTCTTTTCAATACTCTTCCCTTTGTCTGGGAAGATTGCTTGGCCACAAGCAGTAGGTGTGCTGCAGACTGCATTTGGAACCAGCTATCTAACTGCTTCCCAACATTCCTGATATTGCACAGCCTCCTCACCACCTTCTGAAGCTCAGTCACCTGCTGCAGGAGGTCCTCTACCTGGTCTTACTTGTTGCAGGAAGCTCTGCCACTTGTCCCTGCCCCATTTGGAAGGTCTGGACACTTCCTGCAGTTTGAGGTGCTCAGAAGAGCCTATCTCTTTAGCAGCTCTGTCTGAGTGGAGACACTGGCCACACTGAAGTATATGGTGTTTACGCGTCTGCTGGAGCTGCATCCTTTGTTCTCAGACAAGTTCGACCATCCTGCCCCAAGGCTCAGGTAGGATGAGTGCCTTCTGATCTGTGGAGATTTTCACAGAGTGGTGCCCAGTCGCTGCGTTATGCGTGCTTCAAGTTTCCCTCTTGTCCTTTGGAATGGCCTTCCTAGACAGCATTCTGTTAATTATTAACTGTTAATATATATGGTTTAATAGTTCACTAAGCTGAAAGACTTACCTGTTTTTTATCAGTAACCACTTTTATTACTCCTTGTCTAATGTGTTCTTTAGAAATGTATGATGGCTCTCTCCTTTCACTTTCTTCAGTGATGAACTAGATAAAGCCTCACATGAATCCTGCTTTTATAGCCTATTCTTGTCTCCTCTTTCTAAGTGATATAGTGTAGAATAAGGGTCTTATTCTGTCACTGTCATTTTTACTGAAGTATGTGCAACGCCATTAAATACTTCCATTAAAATAGATATTGCTACTTCAGAAACAAGGCACAACTCAGTTTAATAGCAACATTTTTCCAATGACGTTCCAAAACGTCACCTTGCTATGAGGGCTGAAGTTGAAAACAAAGAAACTATAGATAATAAATAGATATAGATGTCAAATTCTAACAGTGTTTTGTTAAAAATCTGCAAGAGACAGTCAGAGACCTGCTCCTCCATCTCAACTGCCACAAGTCCATGGGACCAGATGGGATCCACCCAAGGGTGCTGAGGAAGCTGGCAGAGGTGATTGCCAAGCCGCTTTCTGCCATCTATCAGCATTCCTGGTCATCTGGAGAGGTCCCACAAGATTGGAGGCTTGTAGATGTGACTCCCATCTACAAGAAAGGCCATAAGGAAGATCCAGGGAACTACAGGCCTGTCAGCCTGACCTCGGTATCAGGGAAAGTTATGGAGCAATTGATCTTGAGTGAGATCACACGGCACATGCATGGCAATCAGGGGATCAGACCCAGCCAGCACGGGTTCACAAAGGGCAGGTGGTGCTTGTCCAACCTCATCTCCTTCTACAACTGGGTGACCAGACTGGTAGATGAGGGAAAGGCTGTTGATGTAGTCTACCTGGACTTCAGCAAAGCCTTTGACACGGTCTCCCACAGTATTCTCCTGGGGAAACTGGCAGCCCGTGGTGTGGACAGGTTCACTCTTCTTTGGATTGAGAATTGGCTAGAGGGCTGTGCCCAGCGGGTAGTGGTTAATGGAGTTAAGTCCAGCTGGCGTCCTGTCACAAGTGGTGTCCCTCAAGGGTCGGTATTGGGGCCCATCTTGTTAAATATCTTTACTGATGACCTGGATGAGGGGATTGAGTGTACCCTCAGTAAGTCTGCGGATGACACCAAGTTGGGAGGATGTGTCGATCTGCCTGAGGGTAGAGAGGCACTTCATTGAGATCTGGATAGGCTGAACAGCTGGGCTGAGGTCAACGGGATGAGGTTCAATAAGGCCAAGTGCCGGGTCCTGCACTTTGGCCACAATAACCCCATGCAGTGCTATAGGCTTGGGGCAGAATGGCTTGAGGAGTATATAGAGGAAAAGGACCTGGGGGTGTTGGTTGATGCTCAGCTCAACACGAGCCAGCAGTGTGCCCAGGTGGCCAAGAAGGCCAATCGCTTCCTAGCCTGTATTAGGAATAGTGTGACCAGCAGGAGCAGGGAGGTGATCATCCCCCTGTACTCAGCTCTGGTGCGGCCGCACTTCGAGTACTGTGTTCAGTTTTGGGCCCCTCACTACAAGAGAGACATCGAGGCCCTGGAGCGTGTTCAGAGAAGGGCAACAAAACTGGTGAGGGGTCTGGAGCACAAATCTTACGAGGAGCGGCTGAGGGAGCTGGGATTGTTTAGTCTGGAGAAAAGGAGGCTCAGAGGAGACCTCATTGCACTCTACCACTTCCTGAAGGGAGGCTGTGGTGAGGAGGGGGTCGGCCTCTTCTCCCAGATAACTAATGACAGGACAAGAGGGAATGGCCACAAGTTGCACTAGGGAAGATTTAAATAAGATTTGATAAAAAATTTTTTCTCTGAAAGAGTGGTCAGGCACTGGAATGGCACTGCCTAGTGGTTGAGGCACTGTAACTTGCGCTGTTCAAGAAGCGTTTAGATGAGGTGCTAAGGGATTTGGTTTAGTTGCTTGGTGGGTAGGGATGGTGGTGGGAGGATGGTTGGACTAGATGATCTTGTCGGTCCTTTCCAACCTAATGAATCTATGAATCTATGAGGAAATTTAATTGTAAGCACTACCAGTGCTGGTAATCCTGGAGAGGGAGGTTCTGAAATGTCCTTGGACGTGGCATGTTCTGCTTTGTTCTGCTTTCTGCTTACTTTTCATCAACATGTCTGTTTTAAACTCTTATAACCTAAATATGCTTGGACACACTGAACTCAGCATCCCCTAAAGAATTCATTTAGGTTGAACTTATATTTATGCTTGTGAGATTGCAATTGCAAGTTGAAGATAATCCCCTCTGGTCAAAGAGTAGTTTCAGCCCATCCATAACAGATGGAGCACATATAACAGCTAAGTTCAGCTGAGGAATATTTTAGTAATCAATATGAGAAGGAATATATTACTGCTTTGACAATCCGTTGCAAATAAATACCTATGTTTTCCTCTCAACTGTATACTACATTAGAGATAAAATTTACAGCTATATATGGTATTGGTGTCCCTTCAGTGTGAATGCAAAAGATGTAAATTGGACATATTTCAGTATGCCATTGGTAGGTCTTGGTCTCTACAGTTAATGAGCCGATATACTGTTAAAATAAAAGCAGTTTGCTGCTATCACTGGTCAGCAGTTACTACCAGTCTTTAGAAACAGAAGAAACAGCATATTTGAGTAGTAGCAGTTCTTGGTTAATGACCTTTAGCATATTGCAATTAAGATAAAACTTCATATTGTTTGTTCTTGTGTTGTTTTGTTTTTCCATAGACACACAGCATTTCTACATCACCTTTTTGCATTGAACTCATCTGCTGTATTTTAGTTGTGTATTGATGACACGACTGTCCTAACTACTTTGAACTACATCTATTTTACGATTAGGTGTACTGCTCTATGAAAGTGCCCATCTTTCCACTAATAACAAGACATCTAGATCACATCTCTATTTTTGAAGGCTTAAATAAAGAGTCCTACTTTCCCTGGAATTACCCATGTATGTATTAGCATGAATATATGAATGAATATCTACTTTGAATAGTTTTACTTCTTTTTTCAAGTTTGTGAATTTAAAAAAATAATTTAGAAAACGTAGGAGTATGATTTTCTTGTTTGTCTCTTCCCAAAGGACTGACATGTTAATGCAGGATTTTCTAAAATCAATGATTTTAGAAGCAAATTGCTAACACTGATTCTTTAAGGTGGAAAAAATCCTTTTCTATGTAGATAAATTATTGCTGTATTTTATAATGGATGAAAAATACTGTCTTTTCTTATCACCAGTCAAGAATTATATCTCTTAGACATCCCCCAGGACAGATGGATGGCACACATTCAAATGCTCTGAACTCTCAAAAGCTCTAAACCCTGCCACTATCGCAACAGCACAGGATTCCTCAAGCATCAGATTATAATACAAATTATTTTTACATTATTATTATGATTGCTATAATTTTGGAGAATAGTCGAGCTGCATATATAGTTAGGTTCTCATGTAGCTTGTATGGGTAATATTACTGCCAGGTAATATTTGTCATGATGAAGAAAGACAATCCTGTATTATCCTCACTCACACATGCAATAGAGAGGTTCTAAGACCTTATTCAGAACATATACCATAGCAAAGCTACCTAACTTACTTAATCTCTTAGCAGATTCTCTTCCTTAGGCAAAAGTAAATATTATGAATATCCCTGCTATGAGAGTGATGCTCTGTTCTTCAAAGAAGTTAATTACCTGAATGCAGCTGTTCCAGGATGCACACAAAGCACTTTGACAATCTGGATTTAAACAAGTTTATGATTATTCCAACAACCTGTGCTTAAAAACATGTTTTCATATAAGTGTCACTGGCTGCACAGTGGAGTATACATATATATATATATATATTTTTTTTTTTCACGCAAAGAATTAGTACTATAATTTCTTCCTGATGATTAAAAGTGTTCTATACTTTTTTTTTTTTTTGGTCATAATCTTGGGACAGATTGCTAGGAACAAAAGTTCAACTCTTTGAACTGTCACTCAGCTGAACTTGTCATTCTTTAGATCTGTAAAAAACAAGTGTTCTACTTTAAAGGAATATTATGACTAATTGCAAGGATCCAGGGTAATAATCTTTGGGAAAAAAAGCCTTCACATACAGAGACAGTTCAATCTTTCTGATTAGTTTGTCATTTATTTTAAAGAGTTGGTTTGATTAATATAATTAGGAAACATTTGTGAATGGGCTTATGCCCAATGCCATCCTCTAAAGATTTATGCTAGATTGATATATTTTTTTGGCTGACGTGAAAACACTGATTTAGTAAATGAAGAAAAGTCATATTATAGCTGAAAAATTGTATATGTGATGTAATTAAGTGGCTGCAACCAAACAGAACATGTTTTAATAAAGCCAAAAGAAAAATAATATTTAAGGGAAATGGGAATGAAGGTGTGAGGTAAAGAATCACACAAGGATACACTGGCACACATTTCTGCTCAACACTGGCTGTTTAGTTTCAGCTACAGAAGTAATAACTGTGCACTCACTGAAGTCACTGACAGCACATGCTAATACTTGCCTTCACCCACCCATGTGAACAGTCACCCACCTTGTGGCACCCTGCTTCAGCCTCAGACCAGCTCCTCAGGCCCAACTAAAGAGAAGAGAAGGAGTCAAGTGTCTTCTTTCCCAGGCCAAACACTCTGGTCACTGACTCCAAGAAATATTCTCCTGAGGGGATGAGGGCAAAAGCAAATATTCAAAATTAATATAGTCTTCAGACTTTGGTCCCTTCTTTATCTGTAAGAGACACATACAGAAGACAACTTCCCTTCTATTCTGCTTTGGTAAGCATATTAATCTCAGATTAGCCAAGTTGAGGCGGATGTTGCACAACCAATGTGTAGACATTTCACACAACTTAGTCAGACATATGTGCATCTCCACACACACCTCCAAGAGATTATAGTTTAAGCTTTTTGAGCAAGCATACTTTGTTAATATTTAAGACAGGTACAGTGATAAATAGCCTCATGAATACAGAGAAATCTGTGGTAGCAATGAAGCTGCTGTCGGTAGAGATAGATTGAGTAATAACTCTGTTCTGGGAAATACAAGAAAAGAGAATGGTGATTTATTAAGTGCTATGAACATATACTGTTTAACAAGTATAGCAAATGGAAGTGAATAATACATGAAAACTGCTAGGCCTTAAATTTAGTGCATAGAAAACTGCAGATTAAATCCATAGCAGTAGAATAGTAAGTGAAGAACCTGAAGAATGACAGGTTATAATGGGCAGTGAGGAGAGGAATGAACCTGATTACGATTGTCTAGATGTCACAGAGCCTTAGGCATGAGGAAAAGCAGATGGACGGTTGAAAACCATGTAAAACTTTTTGGTGCAGCTAAGGGGCCTGTTATGTGTTACATTCATAGCATGTGGTGCTTAACTTATGGCTTTGTTCCACGCTGAAAATGAGTCATAACTGCTGCTTCAAGCTGTTTTGATTCTGATGACAACTCTGAAAATATAAAGCAACCAGTAGCTCCCTACAGCAAGCTGTTTCCTGTCCAAATAACGTGTCAACCTATCTAACCTCCAGGTTTTCTGGCCTGACAGACTTTTGTGGATTTTTCAGACCCTAACACCAAAATCTCAGTTTTGAGCCTAGCTTCAAAAATCTCAGCACTTCCAGAAATCAGGCTGTGCGTGGAATGTTGAGAAGAGCAAAATAAATGAATGGCAATCTATGAGACTCCCAGGAAGACTCTGCCCTCTTGAAATCCAACATAATTGATGAGTTTAATTTACATTTCTTATCTCTACAATATCTGCCCAAACCCCTTCATGAACAAGAGTAGAGTGGCCTGGGTGGAACTGTTTGATTCTTCATGTTTTGGAGAAGCACGTGTATCACGCAGAGAACTCCTGCAGGGTTCCTCTGCCATTCAAGTCTGGATTCTCCACTTAATACAGCTTTAAGCAGTCACTGGACTCTGTTCATTCACAGATTAATTGTGTTTGAAGACAGCAGGGACCACTGGATCATTTGATCTGATGTATTTATACTACATGTCATTAAACTCCACGATTTTACATCTGTACAGAGATGTAAAATTTCGTTTACACTGTACCATCAAAAAACATAACTGGAATATCTGAACACAAAGGTACTGAAGAGTAACAATACTGGTTAATCGACACCACAGTCTGGGCTGTCCATGTTAATGCTACCTATCATTTTTTCTCCTGATAATACTGAAATATATCTGTACAGCCACCTGCCCTTCCTACAGTTTATAAGACAAAAAGTCTTATAAAACTTCCTCTGAGATTTTACTGTGGTATAGTATAGTGTATTTTAGTGCCAGAATGAACTACATGTTCAAATGTAGTTGATAACTCAAATATGATGATGATTTTCCTTTGAAAATACTTGGTAATGACTAATAAAGTTGCGAGTGTTTTTTGGTCCTATGTGTATCATTGATAATTCACCTTTACTGTCACCAAGGAATGAATTCAAACCATTTTGACAGAATTCTTCATAGATCCATCTTGATTAGAATTAACCATAGTTTAATAAATTCTAGCTTGTTGTGTAAGTACCATTTGGAAGTAATACCTCCTATGTATCTCCATAGAAATTATATCAGGTACAAAGAGCACAACAACATTATTTGATAGAGAAGACTATTTCCTACAGAATACGATTTTCCAACCTAGTCATCACCATTACTATGCATTTTGGCTAGTGATCAACAAGAGCCTGAGTGCTGCACTCATAAGTTTCTGCACCAATGGGGGTGACCCATTGTTTCACAGCTGCTATGACAGAGCCATTGCTAGGAAAATTTTGTCCATGCAGTTCATCATTTATCAGCCTGAACAGGTGGAAGTGAGAAGGCACAAAATCTAGACTAGACAGTGGATACAATAGGACAGTCCTGGCAAGACTGTCAATGTGCTCTACAGTCTTCACATGGGTATGGGGCCTGGCATTTCCATGTTGAAACAGAAGGGTTGTCTTCTCTTGCAAGTTCAAAGTTCGAACTTCTCTGGAAGTTTAAGTCTTGAGCTTAGTCAGCATCAAGATATAGATTCTAGTGTTGATGGTTTGTCCAGGAAATCCGGAAGGATCACCTCTTTCCTATCCCAAAAGACTGCACATGACTTTACCCACTGAGACCTGTGTCTTGAAATTTTTCTTGCACGGGGATTTCATGTCTTGCCACTCCATGGACTGCCATTTTGACTCCAGTTTATTGTGATAAAACATCTTGTCTCTGATAATGATGTGATCCAGATAACTGTTACCTTCAGATTCATATTGCTTCAATAGGCATGAAAAACTTGCACACAAGTACACAGTTTCTGTGGGAACCACCTGGTGCAAAGTTTGTGATATTCCAACATTGCCACAATCATTTCCTACATATTGAAGCCAACATTCAGCTCTATACACAGTTCACAAGTTGTAATCCATGAGTTCATGTGGATGAACTGATTGAGATGCTCTTCTTTTTGTGGTATGACAGCTGTGCACGGCCGTCCAGAACCTGGCCTGTCTTTAACATTGTTCTCACCATTGCTGAAACATACCACCCACCACCTCACTTTTCTGACATCCACCATTTGGTCTCCATAAATATTAAGCAAGTATCAATGAATGTCAATGGATGCAATTTTTTCCTTATGCTGGTCAGTTCTACATCTTTGCTTCATACAAACTTCCTTGTCTCTAGTGTCAGACTGCCCCTCAGCTGCCATCTCTCATACGGCAACAAAATGTAATGGAATATTGGTAGGATGGCCAACGTAAAAACATTTACCAAACATAATCTTCTTAACACTCCAATAAATTTCAAAGTCTACTGTGATTAATGTATGAAAGAAATTTTTTTTTTTCTTCCTTTTCTGATGTCATCAAAATAACTGAGAAAAGAAATTACTTGTAGAGCCCAGGACTTCTTGAGTTTAGGAAAAAGTATTGTATGTTGGAGACACAAAGGAAGCTTCAATCTTTTTATCTAATTTTCAAGAATGGCTTCAGAAGGAGCTAGGCTAGATTTTGGTTTGTTTCAACTGGATGACCTCTCTGAAAATGAGTACATATTTTCCTTTCTCAGCCTAATTTTTTTTTTATTTCTCTCTTCCTTCAGTTAAAAAAACACACACAAAAAAAAAAAATTAAGAAGCTCTTTACAAATCCCAGTCTACAGAGGCACTGGACTGGCTGAATGGCTTCTAATCCTCTAATTTTATACATGCAGAGTGCCTCATACAGTGGAGCTTTTACTGCTTTGTAAGTGGTTCCATTCTAACTCCCTTACTTCTCCAGTTTAAGGTTACACTGTACTTGAAAACACCATCTTAATTATACTTCAATAGCAACTTCATAGTTTTTGTTCCTCTTTCAAGTGTTTGAAATGAGTGCATAACTACTCCCCGAGGTTATCTCTATTAGCCTAATACAAAACTGCTCATCTTCATTTCAGGTGTAGAGTTTTGAAGGAGACTGCAGCTTTCAGCAGGCATTAGTCACACTGAGCCTGCTGAGTAAAAGTAGTTCTGTGAGAGTTAAACGGTGCCAGAGGACTTTGGCCAGATAAGTGCTTCCAAATGAGTAGTTCTCATGAGTGAACCCATCGAGTATCAAACTGAAAGATGCCCAGTTCGAGGAGTGCCAAGTGTAATCCTGACAGGTGATAGAGCTGTCTGTGATACTGGTTAGCATCAAGTGTACATTTCAATGTGGGCTTTCTCTCTGTGAATAACGGCTCCAGTTCCTTCAAAGTTGTTAAAGTTTACTGAGGACAGAAATATTTTTCATTTTCCTGTTATCTATAAGTAACAGTTTATGAGTGAATGCAAGCTAATACCCCCCAAATTGTGCTCAAGAGATATGACCGTTGCTATGTTTTAGCCAAGACCACATCTTATATCTCACAGCCAAATGCTCCTTCAAATTAATAATTACAAGCTCCTGAAACTTTGTCCTTTATGTCTATAGTAAGTTCACGTCCCTTGAAAAATATTATTGTCCTCATCTATTTGAGATTCCTCACTGAGGTCACCTTTATTGTTATTTTTATCACTGGATATGTTGCTTTTTTTTATGGCAGTACTCCAAGGCCACAAAAGAGGTCATTTTGTTTGGCTTTTTGTGAGCCCCAAAGAGCTTGTGATCTAAATAGGAAAATATTATATATCCATCTTCTGTGACTATTTTGACCTTTCTCCTATTGCCAACTTCCCAGATACAATGGCAATGATTCTCCTGCTGGGCTAATTACCTCTAATTGTGCTGTTGCGTTTACTTTGCTAAACTCAATTTTTGCCATAAAATAACCTAAAATCTTTTTTCCAGACTGCTGTCAGTTGAAGGAGAAGGAACTAGGTGTACTGGTGACCAATAGGATGGCCATAAGCCAACAGTGTGCCCTTGTGGCCAAGAAGGCTAGTGATATCCTGGGGTGGACTAAAAGTGTAGCCAACAGGTTGGGGGGGGGTGGTTCTTCTCCCCCTCTACACTGCCCTTGTGAGACCACATCTGAGGTATTTCATCCAGTTCTGGGCTCTTCAGTTCATGAAAGACAGGAAACTACTTAGAGAGTTCTGTGGAGGGTGACAGAGATGGTAAGGTGTGGGAATACAAGAAAGTATATTTAGAGCAGAAGCTGTGAAACAGGATAAACAGCATCAGAAAGGAAGTGTGAGAACCAAGGACACTTTCAGAAGAAACGGAAAATAAGTTCAAGTAAGCTGTGTGATGGCAGACCCCAACTGGAGGAAGAGTGCATGGCTTGGAATGACTCGTGATCCTGATTGGATAAGCACCTGTATGCATGGTTAAGGACTGTTTTGGGGAGTATTTTGTTGACATGTAAAGTCAGGTGGGAAAGTTACAAGAGAAAACTTGTGAAAGTATATAAGGGATGTTAAAATCCGTAATAAATGATTTGGATCGTCCACATCTGAGTCCATCCCTCAGACGCTGCAGTCAGGGGCATGGAGAATCCCTCATGAAGAAATGCTGGGAGACCTGGTACTGTTTAAACTGTAGAAGACTGAAAGGGAATCTTATCAGTGCTTATAATTGTCTAAAGGGTGAGTGTCAAGTGCATGGGTCCAGACTCATTTCAGTGCTGCCCAGCAACAGGACAAGGGGCAAAAGTCTTAAACTAGAACACAGCAAGAAAGTCTTTACTGTGTGGGTGACAGAGCACTGAAACAGGCTGCCCTGTTCAGTGTGGAGAGTCCTCCTCAGGAGATGTTCAAGGCCCACCTCAACTCTTTCCTGGATGGGGAACCTGCAGGGAGGTAAGATTAGATGATCTCCCAAGGTCCCTTCCAACCCATGGCTCTGTGAGCTTCTGAGTCTGTAATAGAAAAAAAATCAGTTGCAAATGTCAATAGAGTTTTCCAAGTATTTTGTAGAGTTTACAAAACAAATCAGCCTCATTTTACTAGCAAGAAGCATGAAAAGTTTATTTATTAGGAGAGTAATATTTGTCATATACATTAAAAATGTGTAAGAAAATACGTAGAGCATTCTAATCCAGGCCACACGAGGACCAATATTATTCAACAAACGCAGTTTGGGTAAGATGGCAGATAGCAATGGAAATGATTAACCAACTGTGTTATTCAAAGCATTCGAGTTATACGGGATAATAACAAACTACAGAATAACTAGAAATAAATGAAGAATGAAAATGAAATTCACTGTTGAAAAACAGAAATAAACTCACTTGTGAAAAGACAGTCTTAACTTTACATATACAATGACAAACTGACCTGCACCTGTCAGAAGTTAGACCATGAGGTTATAGTCAATAGAATTAGACTAAGTAGTTGAAAACACCAAGTTATTATTTAGGAATGGTTAAGAAAGTAAAAGTATATTATGGTAATGCATAGAAAAAAAATACAAGATATGAAGAACTTCATTACCCTTTATTAAACTATATCTTGTAGAGGACAATTCTGGCTCTCCATTGAAAATAAGGTATACTGTAAGTAAAATGAGTCCAGAGAGAATAAATAAAGACGATCAAAGATGTAATCTGATTTGCATGTGAGAAACACCTAAACCCTTTTAAAATCCTTTACTGGAGGGAAGGGGAAGTGTTATTATCTTTACCTAACTGTCCACATGTAGGAGACTATTATTTTATACCATTGCCTCAAAGTTTGCTGATGAACACATCCGAACATGTCCAAGCAAGTCCTGGGCAAGGGTTGTGAAATCCTTTGTCTTAGGGACAAGCAGATATGCATGTCCTGGGGTAACGAAAGAAAGATAAGCTTCAGCTCAATGGCCGAAGAACACTCTTTCGTGTGTTACTCATCTCCATGGGGAGACAGCCACCTCAGGAGACGCTTGCCTGGCACGCTAGTACGGGATTTGTCACATAGGCAAGAGAAATGGAGGATAAAAGAGGGATCGACCTCTATGAGATTGGGGGTGCTCTTCCATCGGGAACCTCATGAGCTGATTCCCTGCTGCTGAACTCCCTCCTGGGCCTGCTGTCTGACACATGCTGCTTTCTCCTGGACCTCGCCGCTCCTTCGAGTTGTTCTACCATCTGAACCCTCACGAGCTGATCATTGTTTGCTGCTTCCCAGAGAGGCCTTCTCTTAGGAGAGACCTCATGAGCTGATCACTGTTCACTGTTGCCCCTCCCAGTGCTGACCCCTCGCTGCTTCTCCGGTGCTGGCTGACTCTGTTCCTGGACCGATTCCGTGCCGCTTCTCTGATGCTGACCCGGTGCCGTTTCTCCAGGACAACTGCTTGCTGCTCAAGGCTGCCCGTTGCTGCTGCTGTTCTCCTCGCTTCTTCCACCCCCTGCTCTTCTGCCTGGGATCGTCGGAGCCGCTTGCAACCGGACCGCCCCTAGGATCCTGACTGGTGACTTTCCCTGCGTTGTACAAACCCTTTGCTTCTTTCCTGTCTTTCCTATCACTCGCCTTCCCTTCCCCATCACCCTTATTGATACACACTGTCCGCCTTCCCCTTCCCCATCTCCCTGGTCAATATTGGTAATAAACAGTTTGGACCAACATTTGAACCGTTGCTTCTTAATCTCATGCCAGGTATACACATAATCTAAGAACCTCATCTCCCTCCTTTATATTGGAACGTGGCACCATGTTGTGTTCCAGTCTGTTAAAGGGTTCACTTCTTTCAGGAGATGGATGATTATCTGAACTCTTTTGTCTTAAACTGAAAGACTCCAGTGCCCGCTCCCTTATCTCTCCTTGTTACCAGACAGAAATCACTACTCCTGTTTTAATGTATCTAAGGAGTAAGTATACATCTGTCCTAGATTTTTGCTAGGAATATAGTGGACTTCTCTAATCCACTCCTAGCTTAGGCTGAACAAGTATGTGTGTGGACTAGCTACTCAACCAAAGCTGGAGACCTATCCAGGTCTGTGAACTGTGGCTGTCCTAATGAGATCGGCTGTATTTTTGCCAGTTTTGCTATTTGCTACCTTCGCTGTTTGTAGTATTCCCAATCCTAGGCACAAAAGGTATAAGTGAGCTCAGGTGTTCTTCTATCTGGTGCAGCAGCATTTGATCTGAGACCTTCAGAGCTAAAAGTAAGAACAACTGTCTTACACTGATGAAACATGCTTACTACACGCAAGCACAGAAGAAACCTGCATTGCTCAAAGAGGTGGTGTGAAGATCTCATTTGTCTTTACACCTTGAGTAAAAAAAAAAAAAGAACTTTCAAAAAAAAAAGAGAATATTAAAATCTTCTTTCCCAGACTTGATCTCTTAGTGGCATCCGTGTAACTCAAGTGTAATCTCTCTTGTACAGCCTCATTAAGTCTTGACTTGCTTAAAGGAGCATATTGAAAGAATCTAATGAGACACAGCACAGGTGAAGTAACCTACTAATTATAATGTGCTGGTCAATACTTGTGTACAGCTTGACTTGAAAAGCGTCAGGTGCCTTTGTTGAGAACATCTGTAGTCCATGGGGATGAACAGCCATGGACATGTTTCCAGCATTTTACTGTACTGTGCAACCCCAAAAGTCTCACAGAATTTATTTTTGTTTCCATAGTAAAAAAGGTCTTTATAATTGTGCTAAAGTAGGAACCCTTATATTAAACAATTACTTCAGTGAAGTTTTTAAAGCACCGCAATCAGCAGCAAAAGATCTTTTTGTGTTTATTCTCCTTTTACTAGGCCAGAAGTGTAAAACTAGCCCTTCATGACAACACTTGTTTTACAGATTTGAAGAAAAAGCATTCCTTACTCTGTTACCACTTGGAGAGCAGATGACAACTTCCTACATTTTCTCATGTCACATAAGCAGCGTGTGTCAGTGTCAGGCAGAAGGTGTTTCTTGACTGGAAAATCTCCAGTAATCACAAGAGAAAGCCAGAGAGTTAATCAGCAAGGCAGCAGTGACAGAATGTTTTTTTATTTCTCACAGTTCTTAGGTCATTGCCTTGCTCCATGCCTACCCATTAAAAAGATGTAGTCAGTTTGACCTCCTGAGGCTTGAAAGCTTACTTTTACTGCCACAATAGGTTATTTTGCAGTAGTTTGAATCTTTCAAATAACTCTTTATTACAGAACTATGATTGATGGAATATTATATTGAAAAATATCAGATTTATTAAAGAATTTTCTCCCCCCTTGGAATACTGTGTTGTCTGACTGCTCCAGCTCTTTCTTGAAGTGCTTTCCAGAAGAGAACTTGCCAAAAAAATATTTGAGTTATTATACCTTGCTGATAAATAACCTCAGACTGTCAGGAAGAGTGATAAAGACCTTGGAATAGAACTGCTTGTAATCAGCAGTACTGTTTGCAACCACAGGAAGTAGAAATGGCTTTACTGTGTCTGGACACTGAGCAGATCCTTTCCTTGGATAGTCTTTTGTTCCCTGTACCCATTCCTCTGCTGAACACAGAACATCAATCAATGAATTTATAGCCTCATCAAACTTGAACACTTGCTCCTAGGTTTTAAAAATGCCAACTGCTGCCTTCCCTCAGGAGACAGTGTTTCACAGAGCTGATAGTGATTCTGAATTGTAAAACTGGGGCTGATTTGAGGGTATTAGTTTGGAGATCCAGTGTTGAGCTGGAATTAATTTTAAATTAAGTTGTAAGAAAAGAAGAAAAAACTATTGAAAATATTTGGTAGGTTTGTATGGGATTATGATAAGAATAATACTTTACAACTAAATGCCAAATAATTTCAAAAGAACTCAAATGATATGGCAGTTTAAGGACCTCTGTTCTTTTATAATTTTCATATTTTTCTGTGTTCTTTTTTTCCATTAAAAGCAAACTATCAGTGCTAACTGGAAACATGGAGTTGCAGAGGAGTAAAATATGGCAAGATTTTGACTTGAAGAACTAACCTTCAACAAGCTGCCTTTTGTGAATAACAGAATTATTAGCTCAAATCTTGACACATGACTATATATTTTTAGTCAGGTTCCATTTATCAAAAACCTCTGTTGACTCCAGCAATCTCTTCTGAGATCAACAGAACAATTTCAGTCATTTTAGCACATTTCCCCACACTTAGCCTCAGTGTGGTCCTGTAGAAGAATATTCATGCATAGTACAGGAACAGTATCTCACAAGGCATGACTGGATGAGTGAGATCAAAGAAGATGGTCTGTAAGTTGAAAGTCCTAAACTGAAGTATCTGCAGTTTTTCCTTTGTTTCCACTTTTCACGTGTGGCATAAGGCATCAGCAGATGTGGAAGCAAACATGAGATAATGCTTCAGTTATTATGAACATACCTCAGCTTTTCTTGCCTCTCCCTACCATGGCAAACTAGAGTCACTTCTGCTGTATCTCAGACCCATATCTACACCTTTTTTTTTACCTGCTGTCTGCAACCATATCCCTATTCTGTAGTGAGACACCTCTTAAACCACCACAAAATTATTAAGAAATACATCCAACAATTTACTTAACATTATAAAAATAATAAAAAATATATATAAAAGTAACTGAAACTATTTTATCTTCCAATCCATTCAGTCTATCAGTGTTCTAGAAAACTTGTTAAGTGTGTGTAGAAAGGCTACTCAATAGCGCTATAGTACACTTGATTTTACCATGAATATTATTTCTGATTTTGGGTGTTAATGCATTTGAGATTCTAACTCAACCTCTATAATGGATGAGTAACTGGCAAAGGCAAAAACAAACAAACAAACAAAAAAAACCTAGAAGTAGCAGATCTGGTGGAATTCTGTGCCAGCAGAACTCTTATTGATCTTTAGAAAGATACAGTGTTTATAACCATGAGAGGAATAGTTTTACAAGTCACAAAGCGTTGAGACATTTCAAAGAGCATTGAAAGTTGAATGCATTTAATTTAATTTGAGTAAATGGATAAAGAGCACAGGTAAGATACACATATCTAGGTGTGTACACTGAGGGGCCTACACATTACCTAGAGTATTTACAGATGCTGCAGTCAGTGCACATCTAATCAATACGGTTAGTGAAGTTTCCTGATCTGCACGATTGACTAAATATAGTTTGAAGGTATTTTTCATTGAGATTGTTATTTTTCAAGACTGCTATCTGTATTGACTGTTAGGTGTGTTAAGACTCTACTCAATGACAAACCCCAGATTCCTGATGCCATTCAGTATGAACTAAGGAGCTCAAATCATTCGCTTGGCCTTGGTAGATAGCGCTCCCGAAGTTCTTAAGGGAGACACATGTCCTTCTGGACCAGCAGCTGGTGTAGCAGCACGGTAATCTAGGGCATTTCAAATATCACTGTACCCTTACGTGAGTAATCAAATCAGGTCATAGAACTCCACTTCCTACAAAAAGAAAAAAAAGCTTAAACTTACAGTTGTGATATAGGTGTCTACCTATAAAAACTGTATACTCCAAAATGCAGGTGTCTGAGGATTCTGTTTGGTTATTCAAACATAGCCATCTAATTCCATTTCAGATTTCCCAGGATATCCCATTTGACACTCATCTGCCCTTCCAGAAAGGTACTGTTCTCCCATGGATCTTGCATTACACCTTCAAGATCTGCACAGATGTTCTGGATACCCCTGGGCATCTCAAATTACAGTAAATGCCAAGTCTTAGGCAACTGAATCAAATCCTAAGTGAAGGTTGTCTGTGTCCCTGTCTGAACCATCTGTCTAGACTTTTCCTATTGTCAACATAATCGCTGGAATTTGAAGTACAAACTACTTGACCAAAAACAAGTATTTAATTAGAGTATGATTATTAACTTCTTCCTCTTCTCCCTTGAATTTACCTTTAGTCATTTATGTCCAGTGGAAGTAGAAGTACAAGTACAAGGCTACTACTGCCTTGATTACAGATTTGATTAGGAGACATTTCATATGTGTAGTTTAAATGGAAATCATTATACAAGAACGTCAAAGGAAAGTTGAATCCTTTATTCTTACTATCCAGGTACAGACAGTGGTAATATTTGAATCAGATAAGAAAATTTACATGAGTGAATGGAAGTAAAATCTGGTGAAGAATAACACATTTATATTTTGTCTATTGTAGTGAATAGGCTGTTAATCTCCAATGAAAAGTACTAAATCAGTTCATTTATATGTCTTTATGTTTATTATATGTCTTCTTGATATTAAAATATAGCAAATTTGAAGCAATTTTTAATTATTTATATATCAATCAAATCTGGAGAACCTCTCTTCCAAGTTTTTCTCTATCTGGCAGAAGAATCAAAATCACATGTAATAAAAAATGAATCTGTAGATTTTGATTCTCAATATTTTACAGCACTAATTTGACATTTTTTTGCTTCTCCTTGGGAAATGAAATGGCCTTTATGGCTTGAAAACCTGACAAGAGTTTTGTCAAAATAATACTTCTGGTTTAGATATTGCAGTTAAGTATTGTGTATTGTTGTTACTCTTTTTTTCTTTTTCCTTTTTTTTTTTTAATAACATAGAGCAAGCCAAATTGAGTGATTAAACTCCGACCTGTATCTGTAGGAACCAATTTGAACAACCTCTTTTAAGAAGTCTAGCCTTCTCTGTAGCATGCACATAGCTTTCATTAACATTAAATGCAGTTACATGTGCACACCAGGGCATAAGCTTCTGTGTATGTACTAATTAGCTAAGAAATGATCTCATATTTATTCTCCTTGAAGTTAGTGTTTAGAAACTCGATTTTGGCTTGCCACCTTCACAACTTTTTGAGATTATGTTTGTTCAGTTTCCTTTAATTATTTCAATTATCAGATTTCTTCAATGACCTGCTTCAGTGCATGCAGCTATTTAAAAGAAGGAAGGTTCTGTATTGTAGCCTCATGAATTTACTTTCCCTCCATGTCTCTTTATAGACCAATCCCTATAAAACATTACCATTATATTAATACTACTTAATTAATAAATCAGACGAAGTTAATTCTGGGTTGGTAGTCAAAATTATTTTGTGGTTACAGAAGTTGTAATTTGGAAGAAAATGCAGATTACTTCCTCATGTCTCAGATGGTCTATCCAAAAGACACTGCTTTCTTTGTAGCAGTTAGCCAATACAAAACATCAAGCTGAGAAAATAAATCACCACAGTGATACAAGGGGTTAGAATTTTTATTAATCATATATTCTAAATGGATCTCTTACAAATAGAAATTACTTAATTACTGTTGGAATTGGGTTCAGAATTCCCAAGTAGCTTTTCCAAATCAGAGCCTTAATCTAGCCAGACTGTCCTTTATAAGTGTTTCAACTGCTAAAACGTTGGAATTAAAAGAGCAAGTACTAACTAGAATGATAACAGTTTTTGAACCCACTGCTTTTGCAGAAAGTCTGGAATGCTGTATTTCATAATTATGGGACCTCTAATTCTGATCACAAAAAATTTCATATGAAGGAATGTCTTACTTTGTCTGCAAAATTTGTAATGCTCTGCTGCACTTGTGCACCTTCAGATGAGTTACTTCACAGAATCATGGAATCACAGAATTGTAGGGGCTGGAAGGGACCTGTAGAGTTCATCTGGTCCAACCCCCCTGCTACATCAGGCTTCCTAGACCAGGTTGCACAAGTAGGTATCCAGGCAGGACTTGAACATCTCCAGGGAAGGATACACTCTGGGCATATCATTATTATTATTTATTTGTTTATTTATTATTATTATTATTATTATTAATGCAGAATTCCTAATTCTTTCTGCTTTAAATTATCTGCAGAAACACCATGTGATCAGGTATTGGAAATGAAATTCACTTTGTTTTATTTAGATGTCCATGATGTGAATATCTACTGTGAATCCAGTTTCCCCAGCTCTGGGAATCAGAGGATATACAGTGCAAAATACCTCACTCCCTTAGATGTCAATTGAGGGGGAGAATGCAAGCATCATAAAAATGCTGTAAGTTTGAGTTTGGACCAGACAACGCCCCAGGTCCTTTCTAACTTGAAGCATCCTCCAATCTAGCAAAACTATAATGACTATTTGTATATTTCTCTCCTACAATAATAGTCTTACTGGTTTTCTCAGACAAGGCAGTTAGGTTAGCTTAGAGAATGCATTTAAAGGTTATGTGAGATGTCATCTACCTTTTTCTTGTTTTTTACTTCTTCTGGGGATATTCAAAATCAGAGAAAGATTCATTGTGACTCTGTTATATCAGTTTAAAAATTAGGTTGTAAGTTCATCCTTGCAAAAATTTGTTATTATATAAAATGGAATCTTGTTATTTGGAGGCATGCAAAGAGATATGCATTCATCTCTTGTATATTAAGTTTTGGCTCAAACATGCACTGGTTAATTCTAGAATCGGGGACATTTGCCTATTTATTCCATACTTGTTTCTCCCCTTTATTTATTTTTTATTTGTCTTTATTTAAGATAAAAGAATATTGTCCTTTACTTCCAGGCCCTGGTAGTGCGGTAGGCTTAAACAGAAAGAAAGCAGAGTTAATTAATTTTCCCTTTGGAAGCTGCCCTTTGGCCTGAGGACATTTATTTTAAAAATAGCTTCCCTCTGCCTGATGCCAGTATTATCACAGATACAATTCTCAGCTTGACTTGTCCAGAACAGAAATGAAATCTTTGTGTTCAAGAGATGAATTCTGTATGCACTGCTTCCCTGTTGTGTTCAGACAAGTTCTTTCCATAGGCTGTGTGGCAAGATTTTGAGAGTATTGTTTTGCTTGGTTTCTGTATATCTGATCATGCTTGTCATACAAGGGTAGAATCTGAGAACACAACGCTGGTGAGCCTTGAATATACGTGTATAAAACTGACGTTCTGCTTTCCTGGATCTGCTCAGGCACTTTTGGCAGGCTTCTGGCACTTGAGTTTGTATTTCTTTAACAGGAAAAGAAAAACAAAACAGCCAAGCAAATGTAGTTCAAATATACTGTTGGGTATGTCTGTCTTCTACAGACCACTATTAGCTCAGACAAATGTTTCTAGATCCCTACCTTAGTTTAAACTTTGAGTAACATGGGCATCTTCTTAAAGACAGATTCACTGCAAAACTGGAAGAGATACTCTGTGCAGGTGACATTAGCTCTTCCCAGAAGTTGCCACCGTTTTACTGAGCAGTTGAGAAAATGACTGGTCTCAGCCCTCTCTGAAAAGGGGGAAAGCCAGGCTTGTAAATTAAAATTTGTGTTTATTACTGTATGGCAAGATACATTAATTCCCACTGAGTTTAAGAAAGAATCACAAAACTCATGTGAATTGTACTGTACCTTATTTTTATCACTCTCCCATCATGAACTGCAGCGTGTGATAAACCATAGTGCGTGTTTCCCATCTATCCAGAAACTCAGATCAAAGGGAGAGTCTGTATGCTTAAACATCTGCTGTGATGCTATATCGAAACAAACCTTTCTTCAGTTTTGTTTCAAGTTGATATAGTGCTGAAAAGAAGAGCTGTGAACTTCCCAGGCCACACAGAAATGATGACTGAACAGTGGTTGAACAGCCCATTGAAAAAAAGTCTGGACTCGCCAAATTTGAGACTTTTCTCTCATCTTGTTTCCTGGAGATTTCTACACAAAATTATAAGGACTGAGAATGTAATATTTAAGCCACTGAAGAGCAATGAAAAAAAATGAAGTACATTTAAGTGATTGCTAGTCTGTATACAATTGTATTCAATGTGGTGCACTTCAAGTGTACTGCACAGCCTACTTTATAGGGACATTTTGATGATTAATCTTTGTGAATTGCTATGAGATCTTTAGATAAAAGACACTATGTAGCATTCCTTAAGGCCTCAGGCATGAAAGCAAGATTAATAATTTAACAATAAAAATATGGTTACCCTAGAGGCTGTCAGATACCTCTGGTGGTAGAAATACCTACACAAATAGGCACTGTAGCATTGATAGAATAATTTATTTGATGAATTTCTCAGTATTTTCAAATGCATTTGACAGCATCTTTCATTATTCACCTAACTTGCATATCACTGTTAAACTGTAATCTCATGAATGTGAAATGCATACTATGAGTTTTCAGAGTTTCACTTAATGATGAAAGGTGTTCAGATAATGTGGAACACTTACCCAAACATTCTATTAAGCGATACAGAATATTATAAAAAATATTATAGCCATTTCTCAAAATTTTCTTGGTGAGCACATTGGACCAAGAGCTTACCTAGTATATAATCTATAAGACCCAGGAATACTCATGGGTAGCTTTCTGATGATAGAAGCAGTGACTCAATTGACAAGGAGACTGCAAGTTATCCATACCAAGTTGTATCTTCCATTGAGTTCAGGACATAAAGTGTCTTGAAGACATATGATTGTACTGAACTGCGTATATTCAGAGTTGATGTAGAATACTCACACTCATCCACCTTACAGAAACCATTTGTTCTGGAACCTTATCGTATAGGTCACATCCTTCAAGTCCACATCACTCCAATTTGAGACAAGGGTATGTTGGGAGATCATTTCAAAGGCCTTGCAGAAGTCCAGGTAAATGACATCAGCTGCCTTCTCTTTGTTCACTGATGCTGTCATTGCCTCATAGATGGCCACCAGATTGTTGAGGCATGATCTGACCTTGGTGACTCTGTTCTGGGTGTCTTGAGTCACCCACTCATCCCTCATGTGGCTTCACATGTATTCCAAGAGGATCTGTTCCATGTTTTTCCAGTCGCAGAGGTGAGGCTCACAGGCCTGTAGTTACTCAGATCCTCCTTTTTCCTTTTCTTATAAATGAAAGTGATGTTTCCCTTTTTTCCAGTCACCAGGGGCTTCACCTTAAAGCCACAACTTTTCAAATATGATGGAGCAGCTCAGCTACCACATCAGTCAGCTCCGTTAAGACCAGTATGAAGCATTATATATAAATGTTTATTAACTCAGTTTTGGCTGAAATTTTAGGGTGATGATGGATGATGGTCAAGGTTCACAATTTATCTGTGAAAGAAAATGACTATAATAGAGAGAATTGGCCTGTCCTAACATCTACTGTGGATATATGAGTTTACGTAATGGCACACAATCTTTCCTGCAGCAATCTAGACTATGTACAAACAAAACTTTTACTAGACAAAAAACAGGCACAGGCAACGCAAATAACTTATTCAAGGTTATAAAAAAGGTTACCGAAAAAGGTTTCTTTCTGATATAGACTAGCATGTCAGATCACCCAAAATGACTTCTAATGCTACAAACCCATCCTTTTGTGGATAATTGGCTTAGCTGAAATGGTTCAGAGGCCTTCAGTAATAGGTATGGTGAGGTTGAAGATTTCATCATGAAAAATTATCAAATACTCAGTAATCTCTAGTATTCAAACAGTGTCATTAAAATATTCTCTTAACGAGAGCAGCATTATTTTATTTAGTAATGGAATAAAGAATGGATGTGACTTATTTGTTTTTGCTTCTTTTCAAAGATGATTATGTAGTAAAGTTGAAGGAGACCCTATTTTTTAACACATCAAAGCATTTGTTTTACTATTTAATTCTTTGGTACTGGCTCTCCCGAGGCCTCTGCTGCTATGAGCTAATGCAAATTCCGTCAGGAAATCCAACAAGCTTAGTAAACACTGAATATTAATTCAAGATGTTTTTGAAAATGCATAAACAGCATCAGTCCCAAAATCCAGAGCAGAAGTAAATAACATTGATAAATTGATATGTCAGAATTTTATGTGGAGTGCTGTTTTGACCATAAAAAGGAGCTCTTTCCTTGCCATGTTGAATGATCATGTTGTGGTATTCTAACATATTAGTTCTAAATGGTTGAGAGATGTCCCTGCTTTCTTCGTCTTATTCCCACAGCTTGCCCAAAGTGATAAGTTCTGCTTTCCCTGTGTTGACTAGTATCTTTTTCTCTAGATTCACTCATGAAATGTATTTTTTGAAAAGAACTAGTTCTTTGATCAAGGACTCAGAGGAGAACTTAGGAAGCATACAGTTAGTCTTCAAGTTTTATCAGGCAATCTGGTTAAGTTATAGTATGGCTATTGTTCACCTATGAATGTCTTCTTCCTTCTCTGGTTTTGTCTAAATTATAGATGGCTAAGGAGAAATGAATAATAAAATTTGTTGTAGGGTCTGAAAACATTTTTGTAGGTGGCAATAGCATTGTGAAAATCAGAATTCAGCTAAGAAACTTTCCAATCTACAAATTAAAAACACGAAAATACTTGCCACTGCCAGGTGCTACAACATCATCTCTAAAGTGCATGATTTTTAAAATGCAGTTTGTGGCTGGTATCAGAATAATATATGCAATTCTCTTCTCTACTAAGTCTAGTGTTACTTAAATATCTTGTGGGACTCTGAAATTGCTGGGGATGTATTGTTAGAAATTCTGAATGCCAGACTGGGCATCCAAGGAGAAGAATTATTGCTATCTGTCAAAGGCCAATTGACTGAGACCAAAGGCTGTTTTGTGTTTCTTTTCTAATGTGTTTTGTGTGCTTCATTCAGGGACAAAAATAGGTTTTATGAATATTGAGAATGATAAGAAGAATGCCTTGGCATGTATCTTTCTTTATGCATCATTATATATTTTAATATTCATCTAAGGGACATCTCATATAAAATATGATTTTGTAAGCAATGATCTCCTTTAAAATCTTTGAGCTTCTTTTATCATATAGAAAGTGGGAAAGGAAATCAAACTAAGGTTTCACTAAAGCACAAGCAAAGATTTCACTAAATGTGGGATATCTAATGATATCCAGAGACTCATTAGATGGTAGCAGATGATACAAAGTAGTACTTATTCTCTGGAGAGCACAGCAACTATTTCTGATATTTTAAAGATTAAAAAAAAATGGCAATTTAAATATTTTATAGGCATCTGACCTCATCTAATGCCTGGATTCTTTCTGGCAGTCTGCAGATGAACTCATGCTGTCTCACAGCTCATTGCAGGCATTCACATAAATGCCTTGTGAAACCACTACCAATTGTCCAATTGTCCAATGTGACAATCAGAGCTCTTGAAGCCACAGGTTCCACTTTGCAGGATAGAAAAGAATTGTGATGCACTCTGACAGCAATGGAGCATCTTTTTCTTTCTCTATTAACCTTCCTTTTTGGAGAAACTGGAGGACACGTGATGGGTGTCTGTTGACAACAAAAGCAGTTTGGTACAGAGTTGTACTCAATTTTTCCCTAAATATATACTCAGACCAAATATAACTGGTTATATCAGTTTTACACCTGGGTATATTCTGACATAAGGTATTTTGAGGATAACAGTTTCTCCACTGCTTTTATAAATAATAATTCAATTTTATTTTTCTCATACTGTCACCTCTAATTTGGATGAAATATTAAACAGCAATGACACCGAATACTTTTAACTACAAACGCTGTTCAGTTTTTAGTTTACAACTAGTGAAATATCCCCTTTTTGGTAGATTACTTGTACCATTATGTATCTTCCATTCTTCCCAGATAGAGCAATGATAAAGGCTAAAGCTAATGTTTCAGTAGTTATAAAATAATTTAGTGACTTTCAAAATTAGACACACAATCACAGAATCATGGAATGAAAGGGAATGGAAGGGACCACAAGAGATCATTGAGTCCTGGCCCCCTGCTAAAGCAGTTACTCTGCACTAGGTCACACAGGTAAGAGTCCAGACTGGTCTTGAATATCTCCATAAAAGGAGATGCCACAACTTCTCTGAGTAACCTGGTCCAGTGCTCAGTCACCTTTACCATAAAGAAGTCCTTCTTCATGTTAGTACAGAACTTCGTATGTTCAAGTTCTACTCCATTACTCCTTGTCCCATTGCTGTGCACCACCGTGAAGAGCCTGGGCTCATCCATTTAGCGCCTGCCTCTAGATATTTATAAACATTAATCAGATCACATCTCCAATTGACTTCTTCAGGAAGATCCCTGTTTCTTTGAACCGTGGAGCCCAGAACTGAACACAGTAGCATAAATGAGGCCTCACTAGGACAGAGTAGGGGGGGAAGATCACCTCCCTTGACCTGCTGACCATGTTCTTTGTAATGCACCCCAGGATACCATTGGCCTTTTAGGCCACAAAGGCACACTGCTGGCTCATAACTCATCTATAGAAGTAACTCTGGTGTTCAAACAATAATATCTGCAAACGAAAAATTTCTTCTATTTTTGAAAAAAAAAACAAAAAAAAACCCAGAAAACTATTCCATTTTTTTAATTATTTCTCATGCTAGCAGTATACTATAATGAATATCAGATAGACTAACAGTGACAGAGAGACTTGCATTAAGCTCCCTTGGCCATCTTCGGAGTCATTAGCAGAGATGATGACAAAACTAAAGATTTCTTGGCTTCCAGCCTGATTTTTGAGCAGAAAAATTCTGTATTTTCTTAGAATCCAGCAGTAACCTGTCTTTGTTTCAGTGTATGATTTGAATTTAAGTCACCCAAAAGAATTATAGTTTTTCAGGTGAACATTTGTTGCTATTTTAAAGAAATTTCATTAACTTCTGTTGATACTTAACATCTTCAATATCTATTTTTTCTTTAAAAGTAGATGTGAATACATGTAAACCTTACACTCATGGCAATGGCCACTGAAACTTGCAGTGTCTATATTCAAAGATCAGCAAATAATATGTATTTAATGGAGGTAAATAATTTGTTTCCATATTGAACATTTTACTTCAAAGATGTTAGTGTTTTTTATGGTGGGATGATCTTTGAAAAAGATTCCAGGACCAGAAGTGATTCTGTTGTCAAAAGGTTGTCTTGCATAATTATGATAAAGATAATAGGTACATTTTTGTTCAGCAAGTAAATTCTCAAAACTGAAGCACTGAATTAGAATGCACAGTAGAGTGTGATCTGATTTTGCTTTAGCTCAGAAGAATTTTCTAGAAAGGTATATATAGAGTCTATATATACTGATCACTCTCTGTTGAAGAACATTACAAAAAGAACCAGGGTACAGGAAAGATTACAGACTAACTTTACATCTGTTTGGTAGAAGATATTCTCTATTTAAATGATTACACATCTGAAGATTTCATAAAGAATTAGTAAAAAAAATTTTTCAGCAGCCCTCAAAATTGAAATTTTCCATTCCCCTTTCACAGAATTACAATGGAGAAAGACTTGTCCTAGTCACAGTAGAGGTTTATGAAAGTCACGTCCTAGTTTGAGTTCCATCTGCCAGTGTACTCTTTCTGCCACTCACTTTTCTGTGACTGCGTTAGCTTGATTTGTCATTATATACAGGTCTAAGATTTGATAGTGGTAATCCTTCTTACTAAAATAATAATCACTCCATAGTTTCTCTCTTCTTTTCTCTTTACTTTAGCTTTAGTTTTCATACTGCTGTATTTTTTCTTTTCTTGTTACAGACTTCTGCTTACACCCTCCTCCTCTCTTTGTCTAAGCTTTTCCAAAAATACCAGCATTTAAGAGAGATATTCAAATGGCATAACGCCTAAGTGTATTCAAAATTAGTTGAAATCTCTAGTAAGAGATCACCATTAACTTTGTGCTTAAAGGTAGAAGTGATTTATCAACAAAGAGCAATGGGCAAAGTAGCAGTAGGAATACATCTGTCTTAAGTCCTTTATTAATGGTGCTCGTCCTTAATTTGTAATAAAAACATTTTAAGAGGTGAGCGTTTCTATATCTAAGATCAAGATTGCTAAGTTTTTGACATTCATATGAAGTAGTTGTTAGAAATAACAATTAGGTTCAAGGAAACTTTTTTTCTTACCAGATATTTTTCAGAAAAAAATTGTTTTGGACTGGGAGGAAACACATAGGAAAGTTCAGGAAATATGATGTTTAGCTATTTGCGTGTTTAACTTTGGTCTGGTTTTCTAATCACTTCTGTTTAAACAGGTTTGTCTAGCTAAACATCAATCTTTAAGTCCAGGAAGTTCTCAAATTCTATTGTCAAGCATCTCAACAACACACAATCTCTTCATCCCTTAGTTTCATCCATCTCAAAGCAAATTGTATGAAATGTTTCATGTTTGTTATTGTATTTCTGAAGTCAAGGCTCTAACTGTGCTGTTTTCTAAAACTCCTTTTTCCTCTGCTGAATTCCTGGAAAGTCTGATTATCCTCATTGGGTCTCATCCTTGAGTCTAAGCATCATTGTTAATGTTAAGTAAAGTACTATATGTTATTATTACTTTTTTTTTTTTTTGAACCTGTGCTGAAAAAGAAAACATGACAAAAGTACAGAATAATTTGTTCTGTGATGAGGTGATTTACCCTGTGATTAGCCTCTACTAGATTTCTGGGCTCTCTCTACGATCAAAAGAAGGGGATGGATCTTTGCCTTAGTTATTCCTATCTCTACGCAATTTTGAGGAAACCTAGATGTTTGATAGGGGTTAGTTGTCCAAAGTTTAGATAGTTATATTTAGAAGATGACTTAACAAAAATATTTCAAAGATTTAGGTAATAATGTCCCTTATGAGTTTTGCTCAGAATGAGTTGAGTTAGCACAGATCTTTTTCCTCAGTGCAAACTTAACTAAGACAATCTTTGAGGATTAGCTACCTATCCAATTCTTATTCTCCTGGATAAGTCAGAAGGGAATAAATACCCAAAAACAGTATTATGACAGCTTATGAAAAAACATACATTGCAGAGCCTTTGGCATCCAGGTTCCTGCCTTGCTATGAGAAAGAGATATTGCTGCCTAGTCTGTGTGTTGATCTGTATGAAATGGTTTTTCAGTATGTTTCTTCGTGGATTGAATTATAAAACTACTGGCACTTTCAGAATTGAATCTGGAAAGATGCAGAGCTCCATGAGCTCCCAGTGCTTACAGCAAAAAATGATGATATTCGGCAGCTTGTCAGCACTCAGTCCCTTCTGAGCTGCTAAGAGCTGTACAGACAAGGGGTACCTGGGAGCACACCTTGGGAGCACTCTGTAGGACCAGGTGGTATTTATGCATGTACCTGCAGATACTGTATCTCTTCAGAAGTCAGAAACTTGATCTTTAGCCACTGCCTTGTTTTCTGCTTCAAACACTTCAGTACAATATGCATTAAAAGGAGAGTAAGCTGCCCTTTATTTTGGCCCACATTGTTAAAAATATTGAATGAAGATACATGAATCAGGTTATTCACACTGCATGGATGTGATTTTGTTAGCCTCTGCCAAACATTGGTTCAGTAATTCCTAAAGTGCTTGTAGCTTACAATGTGAGATGATTGACAGCCATTAAAGTGCTATACCTTGCCTTCTGAGAGGAAAAATGCATTACTGATGAGAACAGTAAAAATTAATGATGAAAATCATGGAGCTAACACCTGATTACTATTGGCTTAAACAATATTTCTTTTCATCATGTTTAATCATGTGCTGAAACTAAAATTCCTGTCCCATTAAATAAGAGTAAGGAAGCTTTATAAAAACATCCATCTTTCCAGCATGAAAATTCAACTCTGTTTAAAGCTCTGCTGGTGTCTAAGTGAATGTATATTGATGACACCAATGGCTCATCAGATCAGAGTTGCTCTTTTATCCTTGTCTTCATGTTTCTGATCATGTCATCTATTTTTCTGAATTGCAAATGGTTTCTTCAGTTTTACGTTACACACAAAAGCTGTTTTCTTTTTCTAGAAAAAAATCTTTCTCACTCTGTATTTTTTTTTTTTAAGCTGATTCATTCTTTTCAAGGGCTCTGGATAGCACATCACATAACAAACCCAGCTCATTATTATGCATTATCTACTGCTGCTTGCTGCAATGCAATATTTACACTTTTGGCATTAAGGCAAGAGATGGCCCTCGTTATGTGGCACAGCCACCACTGATAGATCGACACAATGGTTTTTCAGAAACATGAAGAATTGAAAATAGTTCATCTGGGGATTGCAAGTGCAATGAATTCTTTATATCTAACAGTTGGCCTGCACTGACCCAAAGGATATTAGATTTCTTAGGAGCAAACATGCTATGCTGAAATGTACTTAAAAAGCTCAATCTCCGTGGCCTGCAGTGGTGTCCCCCCTCCCCCCTCCATCACTGTTGGCCTTTGCCAAGCAGAGCTTCTTCTCCTTCCATGCAACCCTTGCTCCCTGCCTCATACTTCCCGCAGGCTGCCTTAAATCTTCCATGCTGTCACTGCACAGGGAGCAGGCAGCATTGGGAAGGGGTAAGTGAATATACCATTAGAAACTGGAGGAGGTCGCTCTCAAGCCCCGGATTTTACAGTCGTATCACTTGGATTGGTTTTACAGCTGGCAGGCCAGAGTGACCTTTGGCTACCTCCTCTCATTTCTGCTGGCCCCTTCCCCATGAGTCCATATCAAATCAGCTTCTCTTTCAGTCTTATAAAGGGCTACTCTGCCACTGCTGTTCCCGCCCACAGAACAGGAGGATCTGACCTCAGATTGGAAAATGGAGTGAGGGAAAGACAGCTGAAGGACTATTGAATGGCCCCCCACTTACCAAGTTTTTCTACTCTAACAACAGTAGGACTGAGCCAAGTGCTAACTTCCAGTTATACCAGCAATTCACCCAAAGTTGTCAGGTAGCATGCAGGCAGAAAGATACTGTGGAAACAAAGAAGGACATCAAGTGACACCAACCTTGCAGGAAGCACAAGGCAAAATCATCTTTTAATGTTAATGAGTCACTTCTCTAACAGTTTCTCAATGGTGATTCCAAAATACTTGACATACAAAACTTAAGCACAATGTCTTTATGTAGTACCTAAGTACAAATGTTACACCTTTTCTTTCTACCTTGGTCTTCTCTGATAACTCTTTATCACGCAGTCCTCAAACCACTGGTTCAAAAGAAGGTGGCTCGGGAACCAATGACCATCCGTCTATGAGCAAAGATAAGCATCATGACCACTTGAGAAATCCAAACATCCACAAGTCTATGGGTCCTGATGAGGTGCATCCCAGAGACCTGATGGAATTAGCTGATGTAATCGCCATGCCACTCTCAATGATATTTGAAAAGCCAGGGTGGTCAGGGAAGGGAAGATCTACTGATGTGTGATCTATCTGGTCTTCAGTAAGAGCACTGACACTGTAAACATCCTCTTCTCCAAATTGGAAACATATGGGTTTGGTGAATGGACTGTTCAGTGGTCAAAAAACTGGCTGCAGGATTGAATCCAGAGGGATGTGGTCAATAGCTCAATGTCTGCATGAAGATCAGTGGCAAGTGGTGTCTCATAGGGGTCGTGCTGGGACCGATACTCTCATCAGTGACATCAGCAGTGGGGTCAAGTGCACCCTCAGCAAATTTGCAGATGACAAGCTGTGTAGGGCTGTTGACATGCTGAAGGGTTGGGATGCCATTCAGAGGAACTAGACAAGGTTTAGCAGTGAGCCCAGGAGAGCCTCATGAGATTCAAGAAAGCCAACTGCAAGGTCTTGCATCTAGATCAAGGCAATCCTCACTACAAAACAAGCTGGGGGATAAAAGGATTGAGATGAAAAGTAATTGGGGAATCTGGTGGATGGGAGGCTGGACATGAGTCAGCAATATGACATCATAGCCCAGAAAGCCAACCATAACCTGAACTACATCCAAAGAAGCAGGACTAGCAGGTCAAGTGAGGAGATCCTACCCTCTTCTCTGTGCTGGTGAGACTTCACCTGCAGTACTGAGTCTAGATGTGGTGTCTTCAGTACAGGAGAGACATAGTCTTGTTAGAGTATGTACAGAGAAAGACCTCAGAAATGATCCATGAAATGGAGCACCTCTTAAGAAGACAGGCTGAAAGAGATGGAGTTGTTCTGACTGGAGAAGAGAAGGCTGTGAGGTGACCTGTTAGTGGCCTTTCAGGATCTAAAGGAGAGCTACAAGGAAGGAGACAGACTCTTTAGTGGAGTCTGTTGTGATAGGACAAGGGGAAATGGTTTCAAATGGAAAGAGGGTAGATTTAGGTTCAATGTAACGAAAAAGTCTTTTATGCTATGTGTGGTGAGGCACAGGAACAGGCTGCCCAGAGAGTTTGTGGAAGTTCCACCTTTGGATACATTCATGGTCAGCGTAGACCAGGCTCTGAGAAATCTGGTCTAGCTGTCTCTGTTCATCGCTGGGGAGTTGGACTAGATGACCTTTAAAGGCCCCTTTCAACTCTAAGGATTTTATGATTCTTTTGAGATTGGTTAGTTGACTCATGTCACTGTTGATCAGTGTTCACTGTTGATCAGTGAACCAAGTCACCACAAACAGCCATCTGTGCACTGGGCAAAATTTCTACCCCACAAAACCATTCTCTCTTTTTCTCTGCTAAGTATCCCAGCACCTTTTCAGAGAATCATTAAGACTAGAAAAGACTACTAAGTTAACTTTAACCTGGTCCAATCACCAACCCATCACCATCATGTCTACTAACCTATGTCCCTCAGTGCCACATCAACCCTTTTGTTGAACACCTACAGTAGCAGTGATTGGGCAGCCTGTTCCAATGCCTCACCACCCTTTCTGAGAATAATTTTTTCTCAAAATCCAACTGAACCCCTCTGGTGCAACTTAAAAGCATTACAAACTTCACGTCCCCAAAGTGATTTCAGTTCTATGTTAGGTACTAGTTAATAAAAAAGTCTTCTTGGTAGCAAAGAACTAGATAGAGTGTTTGTTGGTTTTTTTCACCTACATTCCTGCAGAGCTTTTGACTTTGCCAACTCATGGTGATTTTAGAGACTCCCCTCAAGATGGAAGGCCAACCATCACAATGCCTTGTACTGAACTATATAGTTGAGATCCAGCCCATCTATGCAGCAGCACACTGCTCACCTCTGCCAACATGGCTCTTGTCCTTCCCCTTATTTGGATGACAATTCAGAGAGGATGCAGGAGAGAACAGAATCTGGGGGAGATGGTGGGGAGGGGATGAAAAGCTGTCAGATAAATGAGAGAATTTTAATTGAAATGTGTGTTTCAATAACTGCATTGCACAAAGGTTTATTGTAAGGTTGCTGTGGCAACCTTAACTTCGAGCATCCTGATGTGTGATTGAATCTTAGATTTAAATCCTTCATTAAGAATGAGAGTTTTCAACATGGGTAAATTTGACCAAAAATTGATGATCCTGACACTGAGATTCTGATTGTCACCTCTGATTTTAGTCACCAAGGAGAGGGAAGGACAGAAGCAGCTATGTAAATGGCCAAAATTCTAGGCTGGAGGGAGATCCTTTTCCTGTCTTACAAATGCCTACCACCTTTCCCCCCCTGCCCTGTGTCTTCCCACTCCCTAAGGATGCTATACTAATCAGACTTAGTAGCTTAAAAGGCCATAAAGGGAAAAATGTCAGGTGCGAGCTGCTCTGCTCAGCATGACAGGAGTTCAGATAAGAACACAAAAAATACCACATGGGGTTAGACATAAGGTTCATTTAGCTGGGTAACCTTTGCCTGGCAACAGCAAGTAGCAAATGCTTAGGCTATGTATAGATGTGACCTTTCTCTCCCAGCCCCTCCCAGCTCCTGATAACCACTACTTAAATGTGTCCTTGCAAAGCTCCCCCAGATGGTGGCTTTTCCTACTAAAGACCTTCTGAGCTAAGAGAGATGTATCTTTTCCTTTTCTTTTAACTTTTTTTTTCTTTTATTTCTTTCTTTTCTTTTTTTTTTTTTTCTGTAAGTGGTCAAATTTCATCCTTTGAAGGAAAAAAATGATTGCTGCTTGTATTATGACGGAATGGGATCAAGGGTTCAGGGCAGCCCTGTAGTCAAACAATGAAGCAGAAGTATGCTAGCAATGAAAGATGTTTTCTGCTCTCTTTTGTTCTTTCTGTGCCTCTTAAGAGAAAACAAAACAAACAAACAAACAAACAAAAAAAACCAAAATGAAACAAAAAACTAGAATGATTTACTTTTGTATCTAGAAATGGGGATCATTCAAAATGTTTTCTTTCCCCATTTAACCATCACAATAGTTTCAACCTGGAAAGCTGGGACCAGATCAACATCCTTGATTTTAATCACTGAGGGAAGTGAAGGGAAGAAGAGCTGCTTGTATGGTTAAACTTCTGTCAAACTTCATCCCTGAAACCGTAACCTGTTCATCAACACTTTTTATGTCTTTTAATTTTTTCCTGGCACAGCTTTCATTTATGTTACATAGGGATTACGATACAGCAGAAAGATATTATATATTAAATAATGAACTTACCTGGAAAATGAGATCTACATTAATGTAACATTTATTAACTTACAGTTCTTGTTTTCTTCATTTATACATCGAAGAAATGACAGCTCATTAAGTACTTGATTTTCTCTTGTTTGAGGAAAAAGAGGTGGAAACTTATAGGACATCTGATTATTTGTGCAACACAGGAGAAACTTATAATTTACTGGCTTGCTGGGCAATTGGTTTTTGCCCTGAAGTGTGGTTTTTGATCACCATCCTTGCAGATTTAGTTTGCTGTGCCAATGGCTGTAAAATTACTGAGTCTCTTATTAGATGGAATCACAGAATTTGTGTCAATGATTCCCAGTTACAGCAAATTACCCATACTGATCAGATGCTGCATGGTCTGGTGCAAACACATTTTCTTTTGGTTTCCTCATGCATCAGACCTGTAACACAAGAGAGAAAATTCACTAAAACTTGCATAATATTGAACAACTCAAGCATAGAAAGATTGCTTGCTTGATAACATGCTTGCTACTGTAATTCATATTTTTATTTTAAAACAAACAAATAAGCACACACACACACGCACACAAAACATATTTAGGGATTGGTAAGAACCATATCTTATCTTTAAAAATATAATGATTTTTACAGCTTTTCTCAAAAAAAAAGGACAAAACCTTGTGATTTATAAGATGTTAATGAAACTACAAACTCACGTATAGATGATAAGCTCTGGTAAAGTGAAAAAATTCATATTGTGTCTTCTATGTTTCTATAAGATATGAGAAGTTAAAACTTTTGTTGTTGTTGTTTTTTATTAGAGAAGGAAAAAAATACAGAACTGGAATATGATGCTTTTTTTGGAATCTTATTTACTCTACTATGAGATATTCTCTTAAGAAACCTCCTGGCACTTTCCTGTTTCTTTCTAAGAATAGTATGAATTTTGAAATTCCAAATGTGCTTTTGTGCCTATCCCCAGAAGTTTTCCCAGAAATTTCTGACTTTTTTTTCTAGTCCTTCTTTGTAGTTATAGAATTACTTTTCAAAAGAACGCTGTTCCTGGCAGATCAACCACCCATTTTAAATTAAAGAAAAAAAAATTCCCAGTGATTCCTAGCAGTTCTCTGTCATGAATACTTTACCTCAATATTTTTAATTTAGTGAAATAACAGTGTCAAAGTTCATTAGATGATGATTCAAGGGAGAAGGAAATAATTATAAGACACGGACTGAATGAAAAGAAAAATCACAGAATCACAGCAACATGGTGTTGGAAAGGACCTTTGGAGATCATCAAGTCCAACCGTGCTACTAAAGGAGGCTTCCTAGAGTATGTTGCACAGGAAAGCCTCTCGATGTGTCTTGAGTACCTACAGAGAAGGAGACTCCCCAACATATCTAGGAAGCCTGTTTCAGTAAATGCATGACGGGATTTTGGTGTACTTGTGTTTTTCTTCAGAAGAATTAGGATAAAATGATCTCAGAGTTTAGAAATTTGAATTGTTCTTTTTGTTTGTTTGTTTTTAATCTTACTGTGGTAGTGATAGAACAGGGTCAAAAACTTATGCTTTGGATACCATAATGCCTCAAGGAAAATCTTCTGACCTCAACTTGTTACATAATTAATGTTTACTGCTGAGCGAAAGGATTTTGTCAAGAAGAAATATCAAGAACAGTGATCTTTTCATCCCAAGAGAAAATATATATATGCTTTTATAAATCATCGCTTCAATCTGATCATCAGGACCTACTGAGAACATTACGTCCCCTATCCTCATCCAAAACAGAACAACTGAAGGGCATGATTTTAAACAGTCATTCTTGGATTATGAGCAAGAATATTGTTTCCATGATGAAGACATCAGTGTAAGTTCCTTTTTGGTCTATCAGGATGCCGAGTTCTATCTTTCTGTTCTCAGAAGTGAGTTAAAACTACAGAATTACGAGTGGACTAGAGAGGAACAGAAAAATCTTCAGAGCAGGTAAATGCATAAATACTGCATAAAAGGAAGGAATAGCTAGAAGAGAACTGGTTATATAGTTAAACAGTTGATGTATTTCCTACCTTTTTATATCTGTGCAGGGCATGTAGGCTACTTTCTCCATTTGAATGCTGCTACAGCAAGGATTTGGTATTTGTTTAAGAATAATTTTAAAGGTAAAATCTGAGATTTCTCACGTTATCCCCTAATCAAGGACTGAAGAGAGAAGACCGGATTCTATGAGTGCTTAGGCAAAATCACCCTTCAAAATGTGTTTTAAACAACAAAGGCACTGGGCTTTCTAGTCACTAGTGAAGAATTAATGGCTCTTGCTATTTGTCTGGAAACCTAACTCCAAAACCAGGATCTACATTACAAGATTTTACCCTAAAGATATGTGGTATGGAATACAACTAGATTATGTACTGAACTATGCTACCAAAATCCAAGTTTTCACTTTCTCTCTTTGCAGTTTGCATCTTCCCTCTGAAAAAAAAAAAAAGTAGACTACTTTGTGGTTTTATGTATTTGCACGTTGTGGCCTTTGTTTGTTGTTAGATTCAATGCAGTTGAACTGTATGGAAATTGTACAATTTCTTGGAAATTTAAGGGAAGCTGGAGCTTACCTCCATTGCCTGCTTTTATTTATTTATTTATTTACTTATTATTTTTTTATTCTCTTGTCTTCATGTCTCAGAGTTTTGACATTTTCCCTGGTGATGGTTGCTATGCTATTCCTCAGCACACTGGCTGGTGTGCAATGGCTTAGGTGCTAAGGTGCATTTTGTATGGAATATCATGGTATTTATTTATTTTATTTTTTTTCTTTTTCTTAGGAAAAAGGCACTTTTTTAAAGAAAGAAATAGAAGACCTGAAACAGGACTTCAGTACATTTTTTTTTCCCCCAGTGATGGTGTCAAATTTATTATCAACACGCAATACAGTTCAAGGCATACAAATTTGATAATGACAAATTGTTAATTTATCCCTCTACATGCTATCATCTAGGAGGACTGACAATTAGGCAGATTTGAGTAGCTGACTGTTTTGTTTGAACTAATATCTCATTGTTGGCAGATGTCAATGGAGGATTGAAGAAAGAAGAAATCTTTCCTGTGTGGAACCAAGTGTTGGACTCAGTGATCCTTAAGGGTTCCTTCCAACTCGGGATTTTCTATGATTCTGTGATTCTATTAACAAGGTGTGTCATTCTTATATAGAAAAAGTGAGGAGGTTGTGTGTGAATATTACCTTCCTAATGACTGCCAAACCGAGCCCAGCGTTTGAAGTCTGAGACCACAGAAGTCTCTTATGCACTGTATAAGTGAGAAATAATGAGAGATTTTTTTCTCCTTGTTTGATTCTATCTAACACTGAATTTCACATGTGTGCAAAAATAGGAAGACAACATTCTCTTTTCATGGGTGGTCCCTTTCCACACGTCATCTGTCTTCCCTCCCAGCTCAACCTGTTTTCTGGGTACTTGAACTGTCTTATGAAAAAAATATTTATAAAACAGCAAAAAGCAGCACTGTTTGTCCTCATTTTTGTGAACTCTGGCAGACTCAGGCCTCTGGGAGAGTCACCAGCAGGTAAAATTGACAGCAAGCTATAGCTGACTGCACTCCCGCCCCTAGGATCAGCTCCCACCAGACCTGCCACAGATTGTCACCCTTGTTGCACCAGCAATAAAAGATGCATAGGCTGGCTGAGTCATAGAGGAAACATCTTTTCTGAGTGTGTACCCAGGCTGGCCTGACATATTGAGAGCTTTGGTGAAAGGAGACCCATTTAGTGGATGAAGGTAAGGCTGCCAATGTGGTTTACCTGGACTTCAGTAAAGCCTTTTACACTGCCCCCCACAACATCCTCATGGAGAAGCTGGTTCCTTTATCTGAAAAGTAATTGGAGTGAGAGTGGCGTTAGTCTCTTCTCAATGGTGACAGGTGACAGGACAAGGGGAAAAGGACTCATGTTGTGCCAGAGGAGGTTCAGGTCGGATATAAGGAAAAATTTATTTACAGAAAGGATTGTTAGGCATTGAAATAGGCTCACCAGGGAGGTGGTTGAGTCAATGTGTTTAAGAACTGCCTGGATGTGAAATGATTTAGCAGTGGGTTGTAAGAGTTAGAGTAGTATGGTTAGGTTGTGATTGGACTTGATGATCTCGAAGCTCTTTTCCAACTTGATCTGAGCAATTCTATGAAAGCCCAACAGCAACTTCTAGTTTTGAGGTGGACTAATTGAAATACTGATTTGTTTCTCAGAGTTTGCTGATGAAGTGGGGAAAAAAGCGGTTGTACCAATAGAACAACAATAACGAATTGAGCTTAGCATGGAACTAGAGGGAGAGATTGAAGAAGAAAATCTACTGTTGAAATAAAAAACGTCATTTCACTCAACCCAAAATGAAAAGTTCTGTTAGAGGCACTTGTAAAGCAAAAAACCAGCAACAACAACAACAAAACAACAACAACAACAACAACAAACGCCAACAAAGAAGGAAAAGAATAAAAGCTTTCACTGAGGTATTGGCATCACCTACCATTTATGTGATAGTTCAAGTGTTACAGCATGTAACACTGTCTATGACAAATCAGGGTCCGCTCTCTCATGTGACTGTAAAGATCTGAGCCAGCTACTCAGACAAGGTGCATGGAATCCTAAGCATTCACATTATCCCTGCTTCAGGTTGCTTCACCAAGTTAGTTTGCAATCCAAGTTCACTAAGGTAGCTGAAAGAATCACAGAATTGTAGGGGTTTGAAGGTACCTCCTCAGATCATCTTGTCCAACCCCCCCGCCAAAGCATCTCCGTAGCCCAGGTGGCACAGGTAGGTGTCCAGGCAAATCTTGAACATCTTCAGAGAAGGAGACTCCGCAGCCTCTCTGTGCAGCCTGTTCCAGTGCTCTGTCACCTGCACTGTGAAGAAGTTCCCACACACATTTGTGCAGAAATTCCTATGCATCAGTATATGGACATTTCACCTCATCCTATTGCCACACACTGCTGAGAAGAGTCCAGCCTCGTCCCCTTGCCTCCCGCTCCTTAGATATTTATAGACATGGATCAGATCCCCTCTGAGTCTTCTTTTCTCAAGGCTGAACAGACCCAGGTCTCTCAGCCTTTTCTTTCAAAGGGTGTCCCACACCCTTTGTCATCTTTGTGACCCTCCACTGGGCTCTTTCCAGAAAGTACCTGTCTTTTTTGTACTGGGTAGCCCAGAACTGGACACAGTGCTCCAGGTGAGGCCTCAGCAGGGTGGAGTAGAGGGGGAGGATAACCTGCTAGCCCCTGCACCCCAGGATACCGTTGGCCATTGGCATAAAGAGCAATTCCACCACCCTGCCTTGCCATCCATGACAGCGTTCCAGTCATGTGAGCCATCCCACCACATCTCTGTGATCACTATGAGATTGTGGCCTTGTGAACACATGTGGACCTCTAACACTTCCTGTTCATTTCCCATGCTGCATGCATTAGTATACAGACTGTTGAGATTCATATCTACCTTAGGGAATCAACAGGTGCAGTGCACAGGGACGCAAGAAGATTTCAGGTGGGGAATTCACAATGGAAACTCCTCTGAGGAGTCTGAGTTTTTTCTAGACCACTCGTTATTCTTCATAACCCCAGAAGGGAAAGAGGAAAACAGCACTTGTGCTCCCACTCCCTCAACCAACTTTCCTAAAACCCTGAAATCCCTTGTGATAGTTTGCAGGCTTCCCTGAGGGATTTCATCACTGTCTGCCTGAACTATCAATAAGGGATGATAATCAGAGGTATGAGCCAGACCTGTGAGTTTTTTGTTGATGTCCCTGACCCAGACAGCATACATCCCTGTGGTTTGGGTTGGATCTGCATATGGGGTCCTCCATTCCCCTGAGAAGGGAATCACCTACAATTTCCCTTCTGACTTTTCTGATAGAGGCAGTCTCAAGGCATGTAGATGACTGCCTTGCCCTTGTCTCCCTAATAGGTGGATCTTCCCTCACCTCTCTACACACCTCATCATCAGTTTCCAGCACCCCAAACCTATTCCTTAGGGGGACCTGGGCAAGCAGGAAGAAGAGGAAACTGAACTCAACAATAAGTATGATCAGCTGCTTATTTAGTGAAGAATGAAAGGAAAATCACTTTTTCTTTCTCTTCAGCATTTAATTTGCTGCATTTGTTTCCCTGTTATGACTGAACCATTTTTTTTTAATCTGTATGGTTTAGCCATATGTCTGGGGGTGGGTGACAAACTTCATTAAAAGCGGAATTCTTCAAACAGTGAATAAGAATACTAATTGCTGTAGTTAGCCAGTTTCAGGAATCCAGCCCCTGATAATCAGGTCACCTCTGCTAATGTCCCTGACTGATGAATGTCTCTGTCTGATGTTTAAATATATCAGTTGCAATCTCACACCATTTAACACACACATAAAAGCATAAAAATAATCCCAGGGACAGTCCCATACAGAGAAGAGTGTAATGCATCAGTGTGGGTGCTTCAGTTGGATTCATATTAGATGTATTTTCTCAGCTTGCCAGGTGCTGTTTTATTCACTATTTACAATGAAACTACCCCACTAGGAAGTAATATTTAAAACTGGGCCAGAGCATCAGTTCTGTCATTGTGAACTGAGAATAAATTACACTGTTCTACATTGCATAGAAAGAGGCTGAGGTAGAAGTGGTAAAAAATTCTATTCTGAGAAAACATGGAAATTCTGTAAGTTTTGTACTTGATGTTTGGCTTGTACTTTTCTTTTTGTCCATTTTTAATAGTAATTTTTATATAAAGCTATCGCTATTACTTTCTAACCCTGATGTCTAATCTGAAAGAAGTAACAAATTGAAGTAAATTCATAGAAAAATATTTAACAATTGTACTATGAAGTTCATAATGTACCTAATATATAAAATTGGTATCTGTATCATCTGCACTAGAAATCTGGATTCCTTTTTTTGTTGTTAATTTCCACCACAAACACAATTCCATTATCATTTGCCTGCAATCCTCCAAGATAATCTTCAGTTTTCAGACACCAAAGGAAAAATCAAAATAGACAACCTGCCAGCTATAATCTATGGAAAACCTCCAAACCAACACATCCGTTTCCATGAAGGCAGTAACCATCCAAAATGCATCAAAACAGTTATATTACAAAGCCATGCCCTTGGACACCACTATATCTGCTCTGAAGAGAGCATTCATCGTCTCTACCTAAATAATTCAAGGTGGAATTTTATCCAAAAAGGCACTTTTTCTAAGGGAATAAGCTACTTTGAAATGAGAATTCAAATGCATCACAAGAATAATTTCCATGTGTTGTATACACCACATGTTATGAGCCATTTTTCCCTGGAATCTGTATGGGAAATCAATGACTTGTTTAATTGTAGATCAAACTTGTATGGGATGATCATATCTACTTAGAACTCTTCAAACCAGTCACAATATCTGTAGATTGCTAAACACATAAGAGGAAAGAAAACTTTCTTTAGGCCAAAAACATGACTAAGGGATCAGAACTAAGGAAGATATTTAAACCTTATCAGGATACCACCACTTTAGCCACAGTAAATATTCCCACAGTGGATTCTTCGAGCCCTTGATCTTTCCCTTGTCATTTTATATGACATAACACTCTTCATAAAGTTCACGAACTGTCCTACTCCTGAAATGAAAGAACAAAAACAAACCACAGAGATGATAAATAATGGCCAAAAACACTCCCAATAAGGGAGATCCCTTTTTCCACAGAATAGTTATTCCCTACTATTTCAATCCTGGATATCCAAAGAGATTTATACAAGTCTTCTAAAGATGAAGCTGGGAACCAAAATTTGTGATCTGGTTGGTTATTAAAAAACAGGATTTAATCAGTCAACACACTGATTTTGAGGTGCACTATAATGTTTCCTGTCTTAGCAACTGCCTTTTCTATATATATGATTTGATATTTATCTCATTAAGATAGTCTTCTTTTTTCTCATTTTAAATTTAGCCTTAAAGTACATCACTTTAGAAATATGTTTACATATTCTGTACAGGAATTTTAAGAAGTTATTGCCTTTATTTACAACTTATCTCTGATTTAAATATAGTAAATATTTATTACTGAATATTTTATTTTAATATATTTTTTTCTGAAGTAATATTATCCTTTCATTTTATGAAGGTGTTTTTTTTTTTTAATAAAATAGTGCAAATGTCAATATTTAAAAAACACTTTCTGAAGCTTCTTAGTCCAGTCTGATGTGATTTTTTTTTTTTTTTTTTAAGATCAACCTCAAATTCTAAATCTTTCTGTAGTTTATTCACAGAGAAATTAAATTCTAGGAGGACTCAGTCTCCTTCAGTTATTTTTGTCCCTGCAACGTTTTTTTTTCTACTTAATTATAGAAATCTGTACAAACTGTTGGGACTGAAGGTTGACTTAAAGTAGTTGCTAAATAGTGTCCAAAAACTTAATAACTAACTGATGATTAATAGTGGGAATGTCTTATATTAGTTTATACATCTGCAGTGTAAATGTATCTGTCTGATCTTCACCTCAAATTTTTTCTGGAGCAAAATTTAGACATTTATTCCTATAACTTCTCTCGGCTAACAGCATTACAGTGCAGGCACCAAAATATTTGCCACGTGTTTTCCACCCCAGACCCTGAGTGTTTTACATGCTTTAGTAGCTTAGTTGAGACCAATCCTGTTGTCAGTGTTTCACTACTGAAGTAAGGAATCCAGGTAGAATGTCAAAAATCCAGCAATGCTTGGGTTGGATCATCAACATATACTTGTTGATGAGCTTTCAGTTTATGACTTCACATTTCCTAACAGGCTGACTGCGTGAATTTTTGTCCCTGGGATTTACACACACGCAGAATATAGATTAAATATCAAAGGTCTCTGAACTGTGAGTGATATTTACCCACAGTATAGGTGTCATTAAAATGTTGATCTAGATTCTGGATTTGAGAATATAACTGGAAGATCTGTGTGTACAATTTGTGTTATCAGACGAAATATTATCCTTGTAAAATGCTGGGGCTTCATGTTTGAAGTTGTATAACATGTTTTCACTCTACTTTCTTGGCCAAATTATGAGAAATTTTTTCAGATTGACCTAATTGTTGCTGTTGGTACTTTTTTAGCATTCCACTGGATCTGATGAAAGCAAAACTTGTTTCTGATCTATTTTTAAATAACCAATGTGGCATGTGAAACTGAAAACTCAAAAGATATCCCTAATAAAATGGTTTTGTTGATTCATATTTCAATCACTCAAGAGCCATGAAGAATTACTCATAACTTCAATTCTTATCCATTTCTGCCTGATTCAGAACAGCAACCTGAATTTGAATCACTCACCTGAAAAAGATGAGTATCTTTACAGTGCAGTCAGATGATAGCCTAGCTAATATTAAAACTCTTGTCCTTTCAGGAATATTGCTTAAGAGTAACAGCAAATCCTTGGTCTTTTTGGATAGATCATCCACCTGTGGCTTGTAGCACATGGTGGTTTCAGTCTCTGATTCATGTGCACTAAACTATTTTGACAAGGGGAGAAATTTTCAGTGTAGCAATGGAGAGAAAATTATCTACATTTATCTGTAAAATTAGTGCTGAGCAACTCTCATCAGTGTGATTTCCATTCCAAGTTATCACACAAAACTCATTTATTGATCTAAGATACATGTTCTGGCTTTTCACATAGATGAAGACAATCCTCATCATTACGAAGTTTCAGAAACATATTCAGAACTATTCGAGCACCTATAAATGCATTTTTGCATTATTTTATTTTATTTTATTTTATTTTATTTTATTTTATTTTATTTTATTTTATTTTATTTTATTTTATTTTATTTTATTTTACTTTGCTTACACCTCAACTAAGGCAAATCTACACACTTGCAAAGTTTTCAGCAAATATAAAAGGCACCAAAATTCATTTCTTAAACTATACTAACTATATTAGCAAACTCATGCATCTTAAAACCCACACTTAGACCATTCCTGCTTTTGCTTATAATCTGCGTTACCAGCAAAGGACTGAAAAGGACAAAGCCATGCCCCAGCTCACAGTTACTGCACACTTCACAATTAACATTTAGCTGTTGCATTAACATATTACTTTTTGTTGCTGGAAATCAGAGACTCAGAGCTCTTGAACTATGTATATTTATTGCAGACCCTGAACAATTGAGATCATAGAATCACAGAATCATGGAATCTTAGAATGCTTTAGGTGGAAAGGGACTTTCAAGCACATTCAATTCCAACTCCCTGCATTGGGCTGGTTGACATCTACTAGATCAGGATGCCCAGAGCCCATCCAACCCGGCCTTGAACACCCCCAGGAATGGAGCAACCACAGATTCTCTGGGCAGACTGTGACAGTGCCTCACCACTTTCTGAGTAAAAAATTTCCCCAGTGCCAAATGTAATTCTCCCCTCTTTTAGTTTAAATCTGTTTCTCCTTGTCCTATCAAAGGCAGATTGCATATTCTCATTATTTGTAACACTTTTTTCTCTTTGAACTCCTTGTGCAGTCAGCTAGAAGTGTATATGGGCAAGAAGAGAGTAGTCTAGCTCCTCAAATGATGCAGTTTTGGAGGTGTATACACGAGAGCAGATATAATTATAAAAAAGAAATGCACAGAGATGAAAGTACTGTTGATACAGTTTAGAATATCTCAGAAAAAAACACAGTTTAGCAAGAAACACAGCACAAGTATAGATTTTATTGAATAAGGAAAAAATGATGGATTTTCCCCTTCTACTAGGTCGCTGAATACTTAAATGGATTGGATTTTAAGATATAGCTGCACATTAATATCCTTTACCATTGTCATATCAAAGCCAGGAAGATTTTGTTCACTAAATGAAAACCATGTTGTAAGATGCCATTTTATTTCGGAACAGGTTTATATATTCATTGCTAACTTTAGCAGTCCAATGTTAATACTGTTCTATTGATATTTCTAGTGTGTGCAGTTTTAAGCATTACCACTGGAAGATGGAATCATTTTAACAAACCTCTTCCCTTCCTGTTTCATCCACTGTAGGAGCAGACACCATACATTTTCGTGTTTTATGGCACTCAGATGGAATGAGCACTCTTTAGTATATTACTTATGCAGCTTGATATTTGTCTTGTATGATTATTTTTTCCTTCAGCTAAAAATAATTTAATCACACATTAAAGCAGTGAAAATTCCATTGTTTTTGAAGACTAGATTCTCCAAATTTAGAACCTACTTACCTCATGTGGTTTTGTTTGAGGTTTTCAGATTGGCTTTATTTATTATAAATGCCATAAAGTAAAATAATTCTAAATCACTCCTGCGGAACTACAAAAATGAAACTTCAGATATGTGAGAGGATTTTTATGTCTTTTAATTAGAGCTTATGTTGAAACTTCAAATGCTGTGCCAGAATGTTTGTTAAACAGCCTTTTTCAAGCTGTCTACAAAGGACAGAACCTCAGCTGTTTGGAGCTGAAATGTCATGGCTTTTGAGTAGTTTTATATGATAGTATCAATAATAAAAAATCCTAGCTATTACTTAGGAGATATATAAATGAAATCAGATTTTTTTATCCTCATTTTACAGTTAGGCATATTGAGAGGAGGTGAATGCTTGAGTTAGAGTATTTGTCTCTTTTCCACAGCTGCTTGGAGGCAACATAGTCGTGAGTTTGCCCAAGATTTATTTGCAGCCTGTCAATCTAAAGTCAAACGATGATTACAACTTCCTAAATTTAATCCTTGTGTTTCAGAATTTCAGCTAGCCTGTTGTTATTCAGAAAGTTTGGTCCACTTAGTACAAGATTTTCTCATCATACATTGGATTTCTTTTTCTTTTCTGAAATATCCATTGTATTTGTTGCAGGCATGGACATTTTATTTTCTCTCCTGTTCTCTGCTTGTGGCATGTTACTGAGACTTGTGAAGACTGAAAAGCATCAGATTAGCAAAAGTCACTGGACTTAAGATACTGCATGCTTGTAAAACATAATAAACAGGACGAAGTTAGGTTTGATGACCTAATAGTACCCTTTGGTCATCAATTACGAAATTAAGAAAGCTGTGAAATTATTGAAACTATGAAAATATAAAACATAAAATTCAGGATAATATTAAGCCATTGAGAGTGGTGAAAATATTAGATGCCAAATATATGTATTCATTGAAATCCAAGCACTAGAAATCAACTCAGGCAATACCATCATGTAGCTTAATAAAAGAAAGAGGAAAAATATTTAAGGTCTCTTGACCAATTTCTCCCCATATTTGATAAGTGCACACACTAAAACTTATTTTCAAGGAATTAAGTGCCTGAGATTCAATTTGTAATGTTAAGTAAATCCTGACTCACAGAATATGTGCAGTTCAGTAAGGATTATTCTCAACACAGTTTCAGAATGATTATGTATGCAAATTTAAGTTGATATACCTATACTGTAACTTTGTCTTAGCTTTTATTAACCATAGAGAAGTTATCACAATGGGAGAAGAAATTGCTCATCAAATATTGAAAATTTTAATCATTAGTTTGAGTATTTAATATAGCTTAATTATAGCGAAATTGTACTACACAATTACTTCAGCTAATACCTATCTTAGCTTCAGAAATATGCAACTGGACCTATAATGTGGTCCATCTAAGTGCCATGAAGATAAGTGACAAAGCAATATCTAATCTCTGAACTTCCAAGACAACTGTTCTTCTGAATATTCACATTTCCATGTAATTTATCTTCTACTGTAACATCTTCCTTATCGCAAACAGGAACACAGAGGCTGTGGCTATCAAAGCATGGACTTACATGTCATGAAAATTAGCATATTCAGTATTTCCTTGTTTGTGATAGCGACCGTAGTTTGTGTTTGCAAATACATACCGAATAAAATCAACCATATACTTGAAAACTAAAAATCTCACAGGTAAAAAGTCTGGGATTCTAGTTCAAAAGAGTATCTATAGAAAGGTTACTAGACATGCTAAAAATAACAATAACATCATGTGTTGTTTAAAAAAGAGTCTTCTGACTGAACATGGAAAATAGTTGAAGAAAGTTTACATTTAGGAAAGCATAGCGGCAATACTTCGTATTGACTGCTTTCAAGACTTTAGACAAAGCTATTCAAATCTCCTCAGGTTTTGAATTCATCTTTTTTTTTTTTTTTTTTTTGGCCTCGTTATCTTTCCTGCCTTCCAATTCCAATCAGTCAACTTATGTACTCAAAGAAAGTGTTCTTGATGTATTAACTCAGAAGTGCTTTATGATTTTAGGCGACTCTTTTCTGGCTGCCAATTTGAAACACTAAGGAGGGGAGAAGCAGGACAGATATGAAGGGCTAGAGGCTAGAAACACCTTACGTCAGACCATGAGAACACCTCAGAATAAAAGAAGTTGTTCTGCTTTCTCTTCAAAGGAATGAATTCAGAGTTAGTATACAATTTCAGTTTTGACTCCCACTACCTTGAACTAAGACTTCTATTGTCCAATCCCTGTCTGTAAAAAGGATAGTAATAGTGATAGCAACAACTTCTGCCTTCATTTTGAACATAAGTATATTACAAGACTGAAATATTTACACAGTATGTTTGTAGAGGTCAAGTACTAAAACCTGTAGTTCACGAAAATTGTAGTCCTTGGATTAGAATCAGATTCTAGAAATGCTAATCAGCTGTAGCAATTGTATTTGATAACTTCATAAATTTCTGTATGCTCCAGCATTGTTTTGACAGGTGCAAATTTTAACTATGAGGTCGATAATTTAGAGTGAATCTTTGTATGTGACAGTGATTGTTCAAAATAGTGTTTTATAATATTCTTATCAGGAAAATAATTAATCTTAAATAAAATTTTGCCAGAAATAGTTGATTTATATTTGCACAGACTAAACCTGTCATACCTATCAAAGATATCATTAATATAGCCAGTCTGAAACAGAGACTTATTTCTAAGGTGAGCTACATTTCCATCTAACGTAGACTCTGTATTATAGCCATTAATAAAGAACTAGGTAGATGCTCCATACCTATTTCTCTTAGAAGATATTTGCAGTTATCTTCAGGATTTCCTGATATCTTTTTAAGTTCTAAGATTTCATGGCTTATTTTTTCTTCTTCATGTAATACAGTCATTCCCTTTCAATAAGAGTTTGTATCTTCACATTAACTCATTAACTGCACTTGTAAACTGTCACTGAAGCAAGCAGAGCTTACAGGAATCTGGACACAATGTTGGCTTTTATTGGTAAAATGCAATTACAAAGGTAATTGGCTCCTATGTATCTGTGTGACACTTTCTTGGCAGTAGTTTCTCCCATTTCTGGATTGCCTTCCCCTGTTCTACTCCTCCTCAATATGTTTTAGTGTTGGAGCCAGTAGCTTGGTGACCATTCAGAGGTTACACTTGGCAGGTTTAGGACACAGATGCTGGGTTGCAGAATTCAAGGGTTTGAAAGAGTTTTTATACCAAGTTTTCTGAGTGCCTTAATCTTTTGGATCATGTGGCAATAATAAAATTAACTTCAAATATAATGAGAGTTAACTACCTTAAATATAATGAGAGTTAACTTAATGAAGCATTATTGAAAATTATTTTGGTTTTATTTTTTTAAATTAATTCTCTCAGCTTCAGGACCATGTTTTCCAAATATTCTGCTCAAGATGAGATGATGACAAATTATTTTATGTAACTTCAAATGATAGATCCTTGAAGACCACCCACCTAGTGTCCTGTGCAGTCATTGAGACATTACCATTTCTACACCCTACTACAAATAATCCAAAGTGTAAAAGAAAAGATATGACAGGTGGCTGAAGTGGGAAGTGGGGGTAACAGGATGATGTGGTGCTGTCAATCCTTCAGTCAAAAGCAGTAATCACAGCCCACAAAATGCAAACAAATATAGTCATAATCTCCTCCATGACAGATCAGTACAAGATCAGTGCAACTCAGAGTTTTCAGGATGAGTACAGATGAAGTACTGCTCCTTGTCCCAGAAGGAATTGCTGTAGACTCAGACGTTGTCTGAAGCACAGTATATACATATACACACATGATACAGGCTTGGAATTGTGGGATCAACAATATTCCTTCTGGCTCAAACCGTTCTACGTTTCTGTGCTTCTATGATATATGGTTACTGCATGAATTTCATTCCATGAAATATGATGTGGGGCCCTGGAGAATGTTCTTCAGGCATCAGACTTGCCCTTAAAGGGATCTCACCAGGAAAACTGTGAGAGCATTGTGCAACATCAATTTCAGTGAGATGAACTTTTGAAGAGTGTCTCCCGGTAAAATACACATGTATCATCAACTTCTAAAACATCTGAGGTAGTTGAATAAGGCCTTCAGAATACAGGTGAAAAAGCTGAGATTCCACATGATAAAATTCATATCCCACATTAAATGGAGCATTTACAGTATTAGAAGTCTCTTAATAATAGTCCTTTCAAATTGTAATGACAAAACTTTCTGGAATTATATGTTAAGCATTTGCAAGTTTATGATGTATAGATATAGGTATAAATTTAAATCTTTTCCAGACATGTTTTTAAGACTTAAAAGCAAACACTGTAGGACTGTAGGGCAGTGTTTGCCGTTATTATAATCTGATATTAAAATACTGAAAAGGTGCCCACCAACATTGCTATGCAGTAATGGTTAGTTGACTAACTATTTTGGATGCTGTGCTTTGTCCAAGGTTGCATAAAATAGAAAAATTAGAAAATACATAGCTGGAGAATAAGGAATCCTCTTTATGACTAATTCTCTTTTCCATCTTTTTAATAAAGGTAGATCTACATGTTTCTTAAGCAGAGAAAATTCCAAAAAAAAAAAAAAAATAGAGGCTTTCTTGTGAGTAATGGGATGCTGGCAAAAGAGTTGCTTTATTACTAAAAGAACATGTTATCCCTTCTATTTAGACTCTGCAGAGACACTGAGATAAAATTTTCAGCTCTGGCTTGGGTAATGTCAGAGGTATTTAAGGATGTCCACCCTTTATGAAAATTAGCTTGCATTGGAAAAATTTTTGCCTTTGGCTCTACATGAATTTATGCAGGAGTTGGAATAGCTTTTTTCATATTTGACATAATTATTTGCCAGAACACAAAACAAGCCAGAATTCAAGCTATTCTTCTTTGGTCTTTTAAGGAAGTTAAAAAGAATATCAAATCATTCCATTAGTACTCATCAGAGAAATCAGAGAAATTCCAGAATGCTGTGGAAGGCTCTACAAGTTTGGAAGGTCCATGTACAACTAGCATGAGTTCAGGTTCAATAATGAACGAACACATCCAAAAGTTTAATGAAGATGGTTAGTTGGAGGGTTATTACAGTCTAGTCATGAAAAAATCTGGTTTCTACTGCTGACCAAAATTTCTTCGTCATGTTGAGAGCTGAGTGAGTTCAGTGATAAAGTTCCAGTATAAAAATACAGACAACGCTACAACTAGAAGAGAATGAAGAGAATTCAGACAGTATTGTGCAAAGTCAACAAGTGTTTGATTAATGATTTAGTTATGCATGAATTGAAGTATGAAGAAATAACCATACATATAATGATGAAAATCCATATTTAGCATAGGAGACAGACCAATTATGTATGTGTTTGTTTCTGCTGTTGAAGATTTATTTTGTTTTGGAAAGTAGAGTAACAATGTGACTTAAATCTCTTACTTTGTTATGTAATTGACTGTTTATGAATAGACAGCCTGTGGCAGCGAATATGTTATAAGCAATCAATAGGTTATCATATATTTATATAAAATATTCATCAAATAACTTGAAACTGAACAAATTTATAAAGAATGTTATATCAGTTTTGCTTACATCCAGTGATGGAGGATGGATTAGTTCCATTGGCATCCATAGAATATCTCGTATTTAGGCACTGGTGTATAGTCTGGTCTGGGAGGTTTTATGTTTTGTTTTGGTTTTGGTTTTAAGAGTAGGCCCTTGGGTGAATAAGTACAATAGCAATTTCTTTTTGACAATAATAGATACTAAAAAAACAAAAGAATTACCTAGAAATACAACCAATTTACCACTACTGAAGGATATTATATAACATGTTCTGATATTGTGGAAGAGTTGTTTAATAGAAAAATGGCTGGATTAAAAAGCTCTTCTATTTCCCTGTACATTTGAATGAAGATAGATTGTAATTTTTCTTTCTGGTCCTATAACCTATTAATCTAAAATACTGAGAATACTTCTGTGGATGATTTCTAACTAAATCAATTGGATATATATTTGTAATGTCGATTGTTTAGAGAAAGGAATTTGTCTTACATCATTCACTACACTGTCTATATATGTATCTATACATATATAATTTGCAAAAGTTAAGGAATATTTAAATGCAAAGCTAATTTAAGTGAGCATAACCTTTTGATCTAAAAAATAAACGAGCTAACAATAGGAAAAATTGCAATCTGTTGAGACATATTTGAGTTATTTTGCTGTAATTGATTTGGCAGCAGCTTCAGTCACAGATTTCTGTTTCACAGATTGTCCCCAAATGAATAAAAGGTTTGCTTTGAAATATAATTAATACTGCTTTCAGCTGCAAGACTTTCTCAGGTTGTCAAAGGAATTTGAAGAAGGTAGTTAAAAAATAAAAGAAAGAAAAGAAAAAAGAAAAAGGAAAGAGAAAAAAAGCAACAGGATGAAGTAGTTAAGTCAAATCTAAAAATGAGATGAAGGACAGCAGAAAAAATACCATAAAGTTGACTGAAAGCATTGACAGAAGTCTCTCAGGTATTCATTTATTATAAAATCAATAATCAGTAAATAATTTAATCTGTCACATAGACCATAAATCCATTTTCACAGGGTCTGTAAAGGTAACTTATGAGCTCTTTGGCTCTGTGTGTACCCATTACTACCAAGAAGAGACTAAAAAAGCTTAATTTTTCAGTCCTAAAATCATGACTGCTTTGCATACATATCCAGGTGCTTGCATAGTTTTTAAAGTTCAGAAATTCATTTTTTTAGAAATCTACAACTAAGTGCAATGTGCAGCATGGAATGGAAAAATGAGGACAATTTTTATCCACTTCAGAAAGAATAATTCAGAGCCATGGACAACGTCTTTTTTCCAAATTTTCTGCAGAATGAGACTCATGTCATGCACACAGGACAGGTGTATGAGTTTTTGTAAATAAAATGAAGCCATAAATCTGGCGAACAGAGAAGGGCAGAGGTGGTGGTAGAGATGGTGCTGGCATCTCATGGCTGATGGCCTGCAGTCCCAGGCAATGAGTGGGGTGAGAAGAGACACCAAGTCCTAATGTCTTAGGTGACAAATCCCCATGAACAACTAGGCACCAAATCTGAATAACAATGTATGTATGTAAACCTTCCTTGATATTTATCTGTATCACTTGTTTATCAGTAGTTTTAAATGTATTGTTAATGGCTCAGACTGAACTTCCTCTCCCAGTTGCAAAAAAAGGATAACAGCAATTTCTATTAAACATGAACTGTGCACAGTTCAAATCAACAAAAGATGGAAAAATTATGATGGCCAAACAATGCTTCATAGTTTATTCCAGTGTTGTAGCACCTAGTAGTGTTCCACACTGAAGAGCATTCTAGATCTGTTGTTTGAAGTCATTTCTGATTGGCTGAGCTCTTTGCACCCATTCAATTTTAGTTGGAGTTGTGATCTTCCCTCTGTTCCTGGTATTGCTAGTAAAGAGCCTCTAAGTTTCATCTATTCCAACGATACATCAGATGTTCTGTCATCTCTGATCAACAACAACAAAAAAAAAAGATTACTACTTTAGACTTGTATATACTTAAGGTAGAGTAAGATGAAAAACACTCCTCATTGTGATCACATTTTTGTTTATGAACAAAATAAACAACTACAGCAGCTGATGGCAGAAGAGGGTTTCTCGAATGAAAAGAGAAAAAAATATAATTAACTGTTCTAAAATGAGTTCACTTTTCAGCATGCAAGAAACCAAAATCCTTTTTCTTTTTCCTGGATTTCAGCTGTGTAAATTTGATGATGTGAACACACATCTATGAGAACTGAGTTATTACTTCAGTCTTTAAATAATTGTCATGATAATGTTTGAGTGAACTTTCTTTTATCCCAAATACTTGGGGTTAGAAAAAGATTGTCACATATCTGCAATGGAGCATATTTGGTAGTCAGTCAACAGTGAGTGCTTTGCTAGCAATCTTGGGTAGCTTTTCCTTAAATGCTTAAGTAAAAATTGTAAATGTCATTTTTTCATTTCCAGGTGTCTTCCATTTGTGTAGTTAAGGTCCCTCGGGGAAGATAGAATATTTTTTACTTAGAGTGTCTGTATGTAACACTGAGGTAGTATACTGACATTTTATTAGGAACTTTATATTATCAAAGATGATTTACAGTGAAATCTGCATAATAGTTTTTTTTTTATTATTATCATTTTCTCTTTCTTTTCCCCAGATAATTAACAGTGAATTAGTTGCATGTATTGTTAGTGGAGGAGAATTTGGGGAAGGTAAGGGTTTGAAATAGCAGTTTGCGTGCTTCAAGCTAGCTTCACAGAGGGGGAAGGATTAGTAAGAATCTGGTACTGAAGCTGCCTTATGTATGAAACAAAACTGTTTGCAAAGGATGCTGTGAAAAAGTGGAGAGAAGGGGGAGATTGAAGATGTGGCTTACTGTATATCCTAAATCTGGCTGGAAGATGGGCTTTGAACAAGCTGTTATTTTCCACATGGGAGTAGCATTGCTACAGTAAAATGCCAGATTTCATCCATCATAATGTCATGGCTCATATTAAAATGTCTTGAGGGACCTGAGGGAGGGATGGGCAAAAGACATCAAATCAATTTTCAGGCAATTGCTACGGTTTTCAGAACCTAAGCCCTATGTGATGGTGTTATGGTTGCACAAAGGGAGGCTATAAATAAGGTCTATGTATCAAGAGAGGAAGTAATTTAGAAAAAAGGCAGTTGATTTGACTTTTGCATGAGGCTGAACATATGGTGAAGTACAACCAGGTTATCATTCTTTATATTCCTCACAGAGACAAGCACTGACTCCTTATTTCTGCAAAATTAGCACATCAGTGTGGTCCTAAAAGTGACAGCTTTGGAGCAGGATATTTCTTGCTCATTAAAAAAAAAAAAAAAGTAATAATAATTAAAAATATATATATATACAAGAATATTTCATATTTGTTTAAATTAGCACTTAGTTATGAGACATACAATCCAAACACCATCATATAGCTAGTTATTTCTGGAAACTTAAACAATGACCTTTCTGCAGAATTTGGATGTTTTTACAAATCTTTTTAAAAGCAAAGGGTGGGAAATCTCCCCCAGGATAGTCCTTCATTACAAGAAAGTAAACTCAGAAAGTTTGAAAATCTACATAAACAAGCATAAATGGGTTAATTATGACTTTTGCAAGGCAACAAGTGGTATTCATCACATATGACATGAAGTATTTGTACAGGATCACCAAGCATGTAACAAATTTGTCCACATAAGGGCTTAATAATCTGGATGCTGCATCCACATAGCAACACCTCTGTTACATTCCTTCTCAAAGAGGAGGGACAGAAGGTATGGAGATATATTCAAGACACATAAAATCATAGAATCATAGGATCATTAAGGTCAGGAAAGACCTCTAAGATCATCTAGACTAACAATCCACCTACCATTAATATCACCCACTAAATCAGGCCCCTAAGTAAAACATCTGCACATTTCTTGAATACCTCAAGAAACGAGTGGCTTTATTCCTATTCTATTGTTTTCAAGCAAGAGGATTTGGGGAGTTCCTTATAAAGATTCTCAGAAAAAGTGTCTATTTCTCAGGCACTTGTGTATATTTGTCTCCTTTCTGACCTGTGTTGAAGAATGTGATAAGAAAAGCATTCATTAAACTAGTCTTACAAAGCTATTTTTTGTCTTAAGTGGTCAATATTTATTGACCTGCAACGATCATTAAAGAAGAAATTATGACTTTTATTGTTTAGTATCAATCTTAGGCAAGCAAATATCAAGATTTGCTATCCAGCAGCTGTTTGTCTTGTATAAAATTAGAAACTGGCCTCAATCCCAGCCAACATGGACATATGGTTGAGTAAGAAACATACAATACTTAACACTAATTGACATACTTGTTTTCACTAGAGCTGGGTGAATTCATTTTTTTTATCATTGTTTTGTAGCCAAACCACACCAAATAAAAGTGAGAAAGTTTGATATATGAAAATTGTTTCAGCAATAAATAAATAAATAAATAAATAAATAAATAAATAAATATTTATGCTTTATTAAAAAGAAATATACATGTATATATATTTTTCTTTCCAAGGTGAGTTGATGCTATTTGATCTTTTTCTTTCAATGCAGATGATTTATTTAAGAGCAGAGACCTGAACATTTTATTACAAGAATGTTTCCAGTCAATAGCCTGCTTGTACAGACTTCAGAGAGTGGTGGAAGTACAGAACTGGGAAGGTGAAAATCTTTTGGACTGTACACTATTAAATCCAACAGTTCAGTTTACCCGTGTAGTTGTAGATATGAAGTTGGAGTTTAAAGGATGAGTAAGTCTGATACAAAGAAGGTTGGCTTAATTGTGGAAGGAGACAGTGTGGCTTTCTCTGGCCACAGCATGTGGTTCTCTGATCTTGGGTGAGTAACTTCATTTTCACCAGAGAATATGTCCTCTTCATTTGTAATCATTTGATAATGTTTCAATCCGTGTGTTGCTCTGTGACAATTATGAATGAAAATTTTAAAGCTTCGGATGGGGATGTTATACAGTAAAAGTCTGCAAAAGTCAATAAGAGTTTTGTGATTTTCTTTTACTACATACAGGCCAAAAATGAATATTTTACTTTATTGCATTGATGAATTTATCCATCAGTTTGCTTAGCTGTGCAGTAGAATTTTGTTTCAAGAGATAGCTACTTCTGTTGTTACTTCACATTAGCAATTACATTCTTCTTTTCTACAGCTAATCTGTATATCTTCTCCATCTTGAGTCCTTCTTTGATCTTGTACCATTAATACAAGAAACTCTATTGATTTTTCAGGTCTTATTAAAAAAAATGCAGTTGTGGTTTCTTCTTTGTAGGTTTGTTAATATAGTATTGAGCTAAATTCAGTTACCTGGACATAAGAATCTACTGATCTCCAGCAGTCATTCCAAAGGTCACAGGTGTCCCTTAGGTCCTGCATCATATTTGTCAGGTCTGTACAGATGTCTTGAAAACCCCAAGGCATCTCAAATGGCACCAGATGTCCATGCATAGATAAATGAATTTATCTCTAAGGATAGGATGCAGTTCCATATTCAGCTAAGATACGTAGCATGCCAGTGTTTACAAGAAAGTTTTGTTTCTAGCTTTCCATGACTATCCGCAGAGTTTTTCAGTCTGGAAGAGTAGGATTGTAGTACAAGGACCACCTTAATATCTCAGTCTCTTGAGCTGACACTAGTTCTCCATGCAGGCATCTAGTGTAATCTTAGAATCTTGAGTGTATTTAGTACATTTACAGGTGCTTGCATGGACTCATGATATACAGGAACCCGTGTCTTCTGGATTGGTAGCTGGTACCCAGGTAGGACGCTCCACCATACCTTCACTGACAGTACATACATATGGACAGCTGGTTCAAACCCTTCTGGTCATAACAGCAAAGGACTCGATTTAGTTGCTGAAGTAGACATCTACTGATTCTTAAAACTCCTTTATTTTCACAGAGTTTATAAATGTGGCATAGATATCAAGAAGATTCAGGCTTTTCATGGTCATGAGTAGATGATGTGACAACTTGAGTTACATACATATACTTTAAACATACGTATATGTCATTAGACATATAGAACAGAATATATGCAGCTGAATAAAATCCTGGTTCTACCCAGCATAGAAAAGGAGTAGCAAGCATTTTAGCTCCCACAGAGGCTCCTACAACACACAAACTAATTGTCAGAACCTGAAACTGAATCCCAACTGCACTGAACAAACACTGAAACAGTAAAACATTTAAGTATGCCAGCTATAGACATCAAAATAGCCTTTTAGGCATGTGTTAATGTGCTCATGCTTAAGCATAAGCTACGCATTAAGTATAGGCACAGACCCTTCCCTTTGCAAAACTTTTCTTTTTCTTTCATTCTTCTTCGTCTTGTTATTTATTTATTTTTTTCCCAAGGCAGAAAATAATTTCTCACCTTTTTAAGTGCCACTTGGCTGTGGGTATTGTTACATCATGTGGAAGTGCCAATTAGAGACAATAATTACTTGACTTGTCTGTTTTAGCATGAAAATGCCTATAACATTTTGTCCTTGGCAGTTAGAATTTTTATTTCTATACTCATTCAGTTTAGGAAACATGCTTTTTTATGGCACCTGATTTAATGATTTCTCTCTACACAGTATAGGTAAGGCTGCACATGGAGTACTGTGTCCAGTTCTGGGCCCCTAGTACAAGGAAGCATACTGGAAAGAGTCCAGCAAAGGGCCGCAGGGTTGATCAAGGTACAGGAGGATTATTGCTGTGAGGAAAGTTTGAGAGAAATGGGACTGCTCAGCCTGGAAAAGAGGAGGCTCAGAGATATCTTGTCTCTGCCTACAAATATCTGAATGGATGATGCAGTGTGGACACATGCTCTTCTGTAATGCCCAGGGCCAGAACCAGAGACAGTGGGGATAAACTAGAATGTATGATGCTCCCTCTGAACATCAGGAAGTGTTTCTGTGCTGTGTGGGTAATGGAGCACTAGCACAGATTGCCCAGAGGTGCAATGGAGTTTCCTCTTTGGAGATCTTCAAAACCCAGCTGGACATGATGCTGAGTGCAGCTCTGAGTGTCCCTGATTGAGCAGAAGTTGGATCAATTGGACCCAGAGGTCCCTTTGACCTGAACCATGCTGTGATTCTGTGAATGATGAGCAAGAATATTGCCCAAGTTACAAAATTCCATTCTTTATTAAACTAATATTCCTAATCTGTTTACTCTGTTTATTTGTTTTAGGGCTTCCTTTTCAAGGCAGTTTGTCTGATCATTTTGCATGATTTAAATTATTCATATTAACTTAACTGTAATGTAGATTTTATGAAGGATGTACTCCTAGATTAAATATTCTAAAATTATATTGGATTTTCCCATCCCAAGTAGCATTTTCAAGGAAAATTAAATCAGTCTGCACTAATGAGAACCTAATTTACTAGAACTATGTATGTGTTAATGAAATGGAGTGCAAAGTAGAGTGTTATTTTTTTATATAACTCCAAGTTTTCTGACGTTGAGGATGAGAATGGAATAGCCACAAATCATCTAATACATTTTGATGTGTTTCTGCATTTTAACAGATCCCCGTATAATCTTAAGGATCGTAAGTGTATGTTTATCTAGAATGTTTTTACAGGCTTTTAATAATTCCCATGTGTAAAATAAAAGCTTGGTTTTAACTGCACATTAGGTACTCTCACTGGAAAATGCTTCCAACCAAATTCTACAGTTTTTACTTTCTTTTTGTTTTTAACTAGTACAGAGTATTTTAGAGATTTTTTTTCAGAACTATTCAAAACCACTTCAGACTAAAAAAGTATATTCATAGGTGGGTGTTGATTAATGGTGCTAAAAACACTTTGTGTAGGATCTTATGCTAATTACCCTTTATACCCTAACCTGTGTCAATTTTAACAATCTAAATTAGCATTTTCTCTTAGGACCAAGGAATGTGAGAATTGTGAAATTGGCTCAGTAAGTTGAATTAACAGTGAGAAAATTGAGATGTTCTACCTCTCTGTATTAACATCTGCTGCTTGTACTGGATGTGATGTACTAATGCGATGGAGACATTAACCTACCCCCCTGGACAAGATAAACAGATAGATAGATAGATAGATAGATAGATAGATAGATAGATAGATAGATAGATAGATAGATAGATAGATAGATAGATAGATATGAACATAAAAAATAAAAAATAAAGGCATTAGAAACATTAAAGATAAGATGAAAAGGAAAAGGAAGAAAAGATGGGGTGAGGAAAGGGAAATAAAATTCTCACTGCATTGTAAAAAAGTGTAATTGGTGACAATTGTTATTGGCAGTTCCAGGTAATCATGTCTGGAATAATGGATTTTTGACATGCAAGTCTTGAAAATTGGTTGCATTATTGTTGATGCAAATAGTTTAGTTTCTTTCCTATTACTGCCATAGTATAATGGAACACAATCTTATAGGCAGTGGGTGATACATAGAACACATTGCTCAGATAAAATCCTGATTACAAATGGTTCCATTTGGTTTATTTTATATTCTAATAGTAACATAAGTCTTTCTGGGTTCATTACATTATTAAAATAAAAACCTATGTTTCTGAAGAGAATAGGAAGTTTTTATTATTGTTTCTTCCAGTAAAACATTGCAAAGATTATTCAGATTTCAGGTTGGAGACATTTAGTTGATAAACAACAGTAATCAATGGCAGTGAGAAGAAGCTTGTGTGTTCAAAATATAACGAAATCACCCAGACTTGTGAACTGCCCATTGTTGCTCATTATTACCATAATCAACACTGCCCAAAATACTTCTAGGCTGCCAGGATGGCATCTGTGCAAGAAGCAGCATCCAGTCAGCAGTGATATGCTCCAGCTGAGCACAAGTCAAACTGCAACATCCTATAGGCTGTACTTACTGCTCCTGAGAGCAGGAGGCTGCAATTAACAACAGATAATCCAGACAATGCTTAAAGATTTGTCTTTGTTCCCATAATTAAAAGCAATTATAAATTAATAAAATGTATATCCATATTAAAAATAGAATAAAATAGGTAAAAACAGCTGGAAAGGCATTCTGGGTATTTGGATGCAGAGGAGAGAGGTGTAAGCCAGACCAGTGAGCTGGTGCCATGTTAATTTAGCTTTAATGGGGCTGGATTTACTTATGGCTGGCTAGGAGAAGCTTGCTCCAGCACTGCTCCGATGGCCTGGCTAGGCAAGGCCAATAGGGGAGCATCAGAAAGATGTCAGTTGCAGAGCTTGCTGCCAGCTTACAGATATATCGCGGTGGTGCTGACTGCCTGAGCTCTTGGAAAGGTTGGAAAGAGCCAGTACAAGGCCTCAGCGCTTATCCTTCCCCGTCTGGCAGGAAGTAATGGGGGGGGGAAAGAGTTTCCCACTCCTATCTTCCTCACTGCTTTTGCTCAAACTTGTATGGAAGATAGAAATAATGAGTTTGGCCCCCAGTCATCACTTCATTAAAATAAAAATCCTTCCTGACAGCCCAAATGTGATCTTTAGAATCTTATTACTTGTCAGAATACACTTTTATCCTATTTCTAGCCAAGAACATTTTAAATGATTTCCTTTCATTATTTTTTTCATCCCCACAGCACTGCTATATACAGTCCTTCAGAATCATTGTATCAGTTTCCAAGAATTCAGTTCAAATTGAATTTCCAGATCTTTAAGGGAGTCCAGACAAAACAGCTTAAAAGTAAAAAAAAGAAAGAAGGCAGTATAGTTACCCTTGGTTATAGTAGCTATATACTTGATTCTTTGTAAACCAGCACAGTCCAAGAGATAGTTATGAAAAGACTAAACAAGTGAAAATGTAAACAAGTTGTCATCCTAAATACCTACTTTGTATTTTAAGCTTTAAGTTTGCACTGCCATTAGACTTAAATTTTTATCTGGAATAACATTTCAAAATCCAAGCATCATCAGTCTGATTTTTTCTTGTAAGAGCCAAATTTTTGTGTATCTCAAACAGAGGCCAAAGTTTGATCCCTGCTCTTTGCTTGCTACTGTAGAATGTCAGGCAATAAACAGTTTTCTGGGAATCCTCAGTTTTACTGCTTTTTCAGTAGGATGGTAAGTGATAACGTTAACAGATACTGTGTGTACCTACTGATTAGTTACAGGTCTTGGCTTTGATCTACAGAAGTTGAACCATTTATAAGTGTATAGATTTATGCACCATGACTTGCTAGCTGCCACTCATCTAACTCTGAGTTAGCTGTTCACTGGGCAAGCTATTTACATTTTCTTTCAACAATCCTTGAATATCTGCAATGAGGATGCTGTGATAACCTGATAATCAGATGGTCAGATGAAGGCATAGAATTGCTTCTTCAGCACCTGCAAAATTTATCTGGTTTCTTCCACTTTTTTTAAAAAATGATAAAAGTGATGAACTGCATCTTAGTTTGTCACCAGAAGAGAATGTTTCCCTAACAAATGATCATGTGCCACTCCTAATCCAGAATCTAAGACACATATTTTCCTGTCCTATTTTCCTTCAAAACTTTTCCTGTTGTTGGACATTACAAACCACACTGACCAGTTATTGGTACTATCCCTCAACTGGAAAAACAGTGCCTTTCTTGGGCCAGTATCAACTTGGCAGGCTCACCTGCTTTCTCCTTACAAAGTTCACATGTCCCACTCTGAGTCATTTTGCCTCTAAAATCAGCTCTGGCTAACATCTCTGAGGACTGGGGTCTTTAATCAATTATGTTCAGAGCTGTGACAGAAAAGATGGTTCTGTCAACATCATATTGCATGTGCTTGAGTGCTGAATATTTTTGACAAACTCGACTTTTATTAAGCATATCTGATTTATGTTCTACAGACTCTTGGGGGTGAAAAGGCAAATTAATTTAATAATGGATTCACTTTCTACGAACATCTGTTTGCAATCTGCCTGGGCTGCTATGAATATCATTTCCTTGCGTATCAAATATACTCTTGTAATTTTTATACTGATTCCAGACCCCTTTCTCTCGGGAGGGATTTTTATTATTTTATTTATATATTCACTCATTTACTTTATTTTCTGAAGTTAAATAATATTGCATTTGGACCTGCAAAACAAATGATTTACTATTCCAAAAATGGTACACTTTGCAATAATATTATGTTGCAAAAGGCTGAATAAATTGAGCTGTGGAATGTGTAGAGAAAAAGATGCCAAGCAGAAATTATACGTATTTTCTTTCTATTTGAAACCAATAGAAGCTTGTTAAACCAGTTGATTTATTTTGTTGCTCTTTTATCCTGGTAATGCTTTGGAAGGAACAGAATGTTTACTGATAGAAGTAATCCAAGTGGTGGAACTGAGAAGACAATGACCTCAGTACTTTCAGATGTGAGGCACTGCATCTCAGCAAAATGCATCAGCCCATGAATTTCTGCAATACTAGTGAAGAATATGTGCTCAAACACCTTATTGGACTGGTACCACAGCCCTCAGATCTTTGAAGTGTTAAGACATCACAGAATGGAATAGAAAAGCCATGGCTGCAGATAATATTAAAAACAGGGAAGAACACTTTGAATTTTAGAGATTATTTGATGGTAGAAGCTCTGTTTCCTTTCAAAATGACTGAAGTTATATCTGTGGGCATTTCATTAAGAAATTCATCTGTTGGTACTATTTGTTCATCAGTCTTTCTAGCGGTGGATGTGCAATGAGTGCTACTTAGTGGGACTACTATTTTAGAAAAATAGTATTTTTCCTTTATCCTTCAGGAAAGACAAAACAAAGTCAGAGACTCTACATTTCAATCAGAGAGTAATATGGTGCATGATGATTTTAGGAGATATCATTCCATAGACCTATTCCACACCTCCTACCTTCTCTTCACCAGTGATTCAATGTTCTGTCATATGGTAATGGTTTCCTGTCATTCACAGTTAAAATGCTCTGCACCTGAGCCATTGAGCTGGCATTAGGAAAACACTATAGGAAAAAACATTTGGTACAACCTGAGATCTTCATAATTCCTTGGAAATAATTGCTATGTTCTTAATTACTTGGAATTTACAAGGAAATATAAAGTTGCTGCAAGGTATATGGTTTCTACACCAGATCAGTTTTGACAATAAAGGTGATAAATTACTTTAGCCTCCCAGTTTCTTTCTTCTTTGCAAATTCCCTGTATCTAATTTCTCTATCCTTTTAGATTTATTCTCATCTCTAATTGTAGGGGAAAAGTTAGGTCACAGCTTGAGCTGGTGATTGAACACCTTGCTAAGAAGTGTGGTTGGCCTAGGAAGCACAGGCAAATTGTTTGCAACTGTGTTCCCCACATGACTAGGAGTTCACCCAAGGTGAAGTCACCCTGACTCATGTGAAGGTCAAAGGGAGAACGTCTCTTGAGTCCAGCCTGCTTTCTGCTATGGAGTGCTCCATAGGGATTCCCCCTCACCAGTTGGGTGAGGTCAACTCACCTTTCTCTGTATGACCATTGTGAATACTTTGCGCTGTATCATCAAGAATCTGTCAGAAGCAATTTTGCTTATTTGTGAGCAGAACAGAACTTATCAACTCAAACTGATTATGGTGTGCTATCTATGAGAATAAAATCCCAGAACAGAACAAAAGCTGCCTAGATCACTGCAAATGTTGCACATAGTCAGAGAGGAAAAGATTAAAAATTTAGTCCTCACAAACTTGAACTCCATTCCCATATCACAAACAACAAGGAAAAGAAAGGAGGTAGTCATTCACTTTAAATCAGAAAAGGAACACATATCCCAGGCTAGTTTCTCTGAGGGACTACCATAGCGAAAAATCTAACTCTGAATGTGTTTTTGTAAGGTTATCTCCCTGCTCTTTTCCTCACAGTCTTTCTTCAGGGCTACGTTGCACATCCAAACACCTTTCACCTGACAGACTGAAAAAGAGTAGAGGTCGTAAGACTCTGGAGCTGCAAGATTCTGTCTGTAAGTAGATAATATTAATTGCCCAATTTCTGAGAGGTATGTCTCTTGACAAGTGTTAACCTGAGTTTCTCTCTCAAACAGTTAGACTCTGAAATGAAGGAATCTCTAAAACCCACCTACCACCTGCAGCCCATCTGCTTAGCAACAGTGGGCACTGAGCTCAATATTTAAAGTTGTATTTAACATGTATTCGAACAAACTCCTAGTTCTAAAATCACGTTCCCAAAACTTTGGGCTTTTTAAGGGTTCGTCTTACAATCTTGAAGAATGGCTTCTCTCTGAATTATTTTGCTCAAGACTATGCAACTTGTGCTGATTAGTAACATAACACCATAACTCTAAGTACTTTGTAAAATATGTAGAGGTGTAGGAATACAGTTAATAGATTCTTTAGAGTTGAAAGGGACATTTAAAGATCACCTAGTCCAACTCCTCTACAGTGAACAGGAATGCGTACAGCTGAATCAGGTTGCTTGGTCAAGCCTCTCCTTGAAAGTTTCCATGGGTGGGGCATTCACCACATCTCTAGGCAGTCTGTTCCAGTGCCTCACAACACTCATTGTAAAATAGTTTTTCCTTATATTCAACCTAAATCCATCCTCTTTGAGCTTGAAGCCGTTTCCCTTTGTTCTACCACCTCATGCCCTGCTAATAAGTCTGTTCCCTTCATTCTTACAGACTCCATTTAGATCCTGAAATGCCACTACCAGGTCACCTTGCAGTCTTCTCCAGGCAGAATAGCCCCAGCTATTTCAGCCTGTCCTTATAGGAGAAGTGCTCCATTCCATGGATTGTTTTTGTGGCCCTCCTCTGGATGCACTCCAACAGGTCCACATCTCTCTTGTCCTGTGGAATTCACATATAAATGCAGTATTCCAGGTGAGGTCTTGCCAGCTCAGAGTATAAAGGAAGGATTACCTCCCTCTACACGCTGACCAAACTTCTTTGTGAAGCAGCCTGGGATATGGTTGGCTTTCTGGGCTGTGAGGACACATTGCAAGGTCATTTACAGCTTCCCATCTACCAGTATCTCTAAGTACTTTTTCATCAGGGCTGCACTCAATGCTTTCCATCCCCTAGCTTGTATTGGTAGTGAGGGTTGACCCAAGTGCAAGATCTTGCACTGGGATTTGTTAAACCTCATGAGGATCACCTGGGCCCACACTCAAGCATGTCTAGGCCCCTCTGCTGTGTCAAATGCTACTCACAGCTTGGTGTCATCAGCAAACTTAATGAGAGTGCACTTCACCCCACTGTCGATGTCATTGATTAAGATATTAAAGAATATCAGTTCCAGCACTGACTCCTGTGAGACACCTCTTGTCACTGATCTCCATGCAGACACTAAATCATTTACCACCGCTCTCTAAATTCAATCCTGCAGCCAGTTCTTTGACCATTGAACAGTCCACTCTTCAAATCCATTTTTTTTTTTTTTTATTTGGAGAGAAGGATATTGTGGAGTACAGTGTCAGAGGCCTTACTGAAGTCCATATAGATGACAACAGTGGGTCTTGTCCATTTGATGCAGTGATACCACCTTAAAAGTCCACTAGGCTGGTCCAGCAGGATTTGCCCTTGGTGAAGCCATGCAGGTTTTCCCATGTCACCTCCAAGAAATGGAATGCCTACTCTGTAAAGACAGGTTGAGAGAGCTAGTGCTTTTCAGCCTGAAGTAGTGAAGGCTCTGGGAGCACCAGAGAGTGGCCTTTCTGTGTCTAAAGTGAGGCTAATGAAAAATAAGAGAACAGATACTTTTCAGGATCTGTTGTGATAGAGCAAGAATAAATGGTTTCAAACTAAAAGAGAGGAGTTTGACAATAGATATAAGGAAAAAGTGTTTTTACAGTCAGGGTAGTGAAGCTCGTGAACAAGTTGCCTGGAAAGGTGGTGGATGCCCCAGCACTGGAGACACTCAAGGTCAGACTGGACAGGACTTTGAGCAAACTAATCTAGCTGTAGGTGTCTTTATATTCTGGAGGGGATTTGGACTACATGACCTTTAAGGTTTCCTTCCAACTCAAATGATTCCATAATTCTATTCTAGTTTGTTTATTTATTATTGAGATAGATTTCTCCTGTGATTATTCTCCATAAGATAATAATACATCTGAGTTTGCCATAGCCCAATACATTGACTTGATTTTCATTCCAGAGTATTTGTAGTCCTCACAGACCACAATTCCATAAGGTGCAACCTGACCATTTAAGGCTAGTAAAATGAATGTGACCTGAGAGCGCAAACATTTTGAAACTGATGGAGCTTAATTACATGGGATTATGAAGAAGTAAATGAGAAACTAATTGAAAGTCAACAGACATGGATTTGACCTTTGTTCTACTGGGAAAAAGAAGAAAAGAAAAAGGCATGTTTTATGATCTCTGTTCTTTTTTTAACTTTGTCCTTTCAAATATAACATTCTCTGGGACAAAGACTGTTATCTGTTGTTTTTTGTTTGTTTGTTTGTTTTTTTCTTGTCTGTACAATCCGTACTACAGGAAGTTTCAGTGTTAGTAGAAATCAAGGGGAATTGCAAGAATAGTAATTATGGTGTCTTTGTTTCCTGTGTCACAAGTCCTTAATGAGTTAATAGAGAAGTGTCAGTATTAATATTAAAGGAAGGACAACAGATTCAGCCAGCAGGGGATTTAAAAAAGAACTTTAGTGCCTGAAAAATCTGTAGTAGATGAAGAGTTTCTTGTGGAGTCTATTTTATTTAGACAATAAGACATTTGTTCAAATTGCAATAGACATTCTAACACTTCTTATTAGAAATCTTAAAATCCTGAAGGAAGCTTTCCTTCTCTCTCTCTTTTTTTTTTTCCCCATTGAAGTCAGAAAGAGAAAGGTTCGTGCTTTCTTTTTGTTCTGGGAGAGGCATTTCTATGAGCAAGTGAAACATTTGATAAATATAAGGTTTTATATTTTATTTTATCAAAGTCTTTTGACCATACTCATTGTTTCTAAACATTTTCCCCTTTCTGTAGTGTCCTGTTTTTCTAAAACGCCAGTTATTCACATTGGAAACTAACAATGGAGCTTTGAACAGTGCAGTGTGTCAAATGCATTGTACAAAATATGTGTGTTTGAGAATGATGAAAATGATAGAACCCAAGTTTGTACTGCTGAAAAGAAAAGCATACATTTTTGCAATTCTATTGATTCAGAAATGTTCCTTGGGTTCACAGGGTAAGCCTGGTGATGGGGAATGAATGTGTTTACATACCTTAATTTCTTTGAAGCAGAATGTTTACCATTTTAGCTCCTCACAATGAATGGGAAGCAGGGCTTACATGGTCACTGTAAGCAACAAAGAAGTTTGTAGCTTAATTTCCCTGAGGTTTCAACATAGTGAAGCAGTAGGAAAACAGCACAGCCAGTAAGATTTTTTTTTTTTGTAAGGAACCGAGAGTTAAGAAGACATGGACTAAGAGAAACATCCTGCAAATGTTTTTGTGTGTAAATAGTTCTCCTTCATGGCTCAGAGCCAGTAAAGTATAAAAGCATGATGATTTTGAAAACTTCAGTTCACTTCAGACAAACCACGTGTGAATGTGTGTTTGGTATATTGCTGATCAGCGTGCTCAACCTGACACAGTGAAAAAGGAGGAATGAATTAGATCGTCATAAAGGGAAGCAGTTTCCAGGCAAATGAGATTAGACAGAAGGAAATGCCTATGCTTGTGGATTTGTGGATTAACTTTAAAAAGTTTCAAATTGTAACATTTTTGACACAGGATTGCAGTTAGGTAATTAGTAACTGTTATAAAAATACTTTGTCCTTCTCTCTGGTGTCTTTCTGCTCCTCAGACAATATCACAGAAGAGATATTTTTTGAGAACCACTTCTGAAGACACATCCATGTCATGTTTGCACCCCACATTACATTCTACTAGATCTACTACATCTACCTTCTTCCTGCTATCATAACTAAATAGTGCTGTGTAATTTATTGGTTGATGTATGTTGCATTTCAAAATACAGGTGGCAATATTGCTGCACCTACTTGGAAGGGTAAAATAGATACTTCAGCAGAATGAGAGTGACCAGACCATGTAGAGGATAGTCTACTTTCCACTGCTGCCTAGGTTATGAGGTATCTAAATTAAAGTGCTGTCCACATTGTAGAGTTTCTAGATTATGAAGGTATCACAAAGACATAGTTTCTTCAAGTTATGGAAAAGGTCTGTCATGATGTCATTGATGTGGAATGTCCACATATAACCATACTCCTTAGTTCCCCCATGCTCCTTTGGTATCTAAACAGCTCCTCTGGGCAAAGTGCTCTGGAGAGAAAACTCAATGGGACTGATGATAGACCTGTCATGAAACAGGGCTTAGGCTTCAGTCTTGACTCCTCTCCAGCAGTGTATGAAGATAGGAAACTTTCTTGTTCCTTGGTCCCTGCCCCGTATTTTCACTTTTTATCTTCACAGGGTCCCTGAAGCACTTGTGCTAGAAGAAATACTCACTCAGCTCTTAAGATTCATAGCTTCAGTATGGTGATTTAGTGATTTTTATATTTTTTTCCTAAAGGCACATAGCTTTGAAATGCCAATCCTGCATGAACAGTTAAGTGTCCTATGTCATTATAACATGCTAGAGACCCTATAATATGCATCCATGGTCCTGTTCTCTTACTCTGCTTCACAAAATTGGAGGATGAAGCTTGCAGGTAGTTTTGCTTTGTTTTTTAAAGGTTATTTTTTTAATTAACTCTAGCTGTCTACATTGCATTTTTGAAAAGCAATTAGCTTCACATACTTAGACTGTTCTCTCTGCAGACAACAGGTGCTAAGAAAAGAGCTGAAAGAAAATTCACAAAAGCTATTGGCTCTCCTGTAGAGTACCTGGCTGAACAGATAGAGGGTTGAGGTTTCTGTTTGGAAGTGGACAGGCCTTTGAAGTCAATGAAATAACTCTCCTGGTTTAGATTCAGTTTTCAGTCAAATTTCAGTTGCTGATTGGAATAGTTGTAGGACTGCTAGTGTCTTGCTGGTGATGAGCTAAAGCAATTAGATGCCTGAAGCTTGTCATCTCCTTGTTAGCAGGCTTCTGGGTATGCCTGCAGCCCCCTTATTTGCAGAAGACTGTAATTCAAATGACATCTGTGAGTTATTTATAGGCAACCAGTGCAGGAGCTGTAACCCATATAAAATCAGCTACTATTTTAGTTCCTTGACTGACATATATTCTCCAAGATGTCCAGGCTTCAGGATTCTCCTCATTTCAAATATAGGGTCAAGGCAGACTGGCTTTTTTTTTTTTTAATTCAATCTTTTTTTTTTTTCCCCTCCAGTTCTATGCAGAAATCTTTCTACTACTGTGTGTAACTTCTATTGAAGGCTTAGTTGTAGGCATAAAAAATTAAAAAGAGTGCAGAAATATGCACAGGTCAGTGGGCAGCTTCAAGACCAAGAGATATGAATGTTCAAGTATGTTCATTCACAGACTGAGGACATAGCAGAGCTCATATGGAAAGCACTCAGGTGTATCTGCTCAGTCAGCTGCAGAGATGGAAACACTGGGTAAACAGCTACAACTAACTGAGAAAGGAGCTTCATCTGCCCTGTCACTCAGAAGCAGGCACATTTTCCCTGCTTGCTGAATTCATCCACTGTTGTCATTATCTGAGTATCTTGCCTGTTACTTCTCTCTGCAGCATTTCCAAATCAAACCTTCACCCTGCAACATATAGAAATCTTTCACACTGGTTAAAAACTGTCTAGTACAGTGCAACACTTTCTAGTCCGAATCCACTGAATAAATATGATTAATTTGGTTGTTACTACTTATCAGACTCTCTTTTCTTAAATTTCCCTAATTTCCACTCCATCTTCCCTTTCCCTCAAAACAAAAAAAAAAAAAACAAAAAAAAAACATATGCAAAGAATTCATCTTTAATCATAGAAACATACTTAAATTTGAACTGAGCAAATTTAATTACTATGTAGAACTAAGAATTAGAATAGTGTCAGTCCCTTGTTATTAATATGTGTTAACATTTTTTTTAAGAGTAGGTGTAATTTACTTCAGAGCATAAAACTGATCGGATCAATGTGTAGCAAAATGATACATGGATGCTGAGATTATGATAATTAATCACCTAAGCATATGTTTAAAGTCAAGCTTGATAGGTATGAGTCAGAAAGTTTTAAATTAGTAACCCACATAAAATGCAAAACATTGCCAGCATCATTTCTGTAAATCTTTTGTAAATCTTTAAGAATATTAATTAAATACATTTTGACTTCAGAAAATAACCTCAAAAGCATATTGGGCTGCATTTTCATTACCACTCAGCTATCTCCAGGATAAATGTGTTTCCGTTATGCATAGGAAGATACCAGATTGACGCATCCATTCAGGAGTGCCAAACTGTGCTCATTCTGACTGCTATTGCTTCTAGTGAAAGGTTCTGTCACCAGATCTTAATTAAGCATGCTGTTGATAAAGCTCAAACCAGATTACACACAACACATTCTTCATTGCTGCAGTCATTCCTTGGTGACATTAGAAATCAGAAGCAATTGTAGAAATTACATATATCTTGATTTTGTAAATGATTTAGGCTGTTGTGATCAGGTATGCATAGCATAATTTACCATTGCAATGATTTTTTCATTTCCCTTATTTGTGCAAGTGGAAATGTCTGTATTTGTTTTGATGTATTCATGCATTTTATGAATAAATATATATGCTCTGTCTCTAACCTTCTAATCTGGAAGAAATCTAATGAATACTCTGGGGTTGGAACTGGATGATTTTTGAGGTTCTTTCCATTCAAAGCCATGCTATGACAATCAAGAAGTGATCTTTGACACAGAGTTTGGTTATACTGATGGCTGCATAGGTTTCTAGTTTATGCTGATTACATCATGTGTAGGTTCAATGACTGTGAGCAGAGCTGTGACATTTAGCTCATGTACACAAATGTCCATCTTAAAACAACTATCAGAACTTCTCAGTACGTTGAATATCATGCTGATCCTTCAGTGCTGATGTTTTTCTTTGTAGTTTGATAATATTAGTAATATTTTCTTCTCTTTAGATCCTAAAATCTGAACTTGACTTATGTATTTAATTATTTTCTAGATTTGAAGTCTGAAAAGCACGGAAACAGAAATAGCTCATAGCTAAACACACGATGAGGACATGAACATGCAATAATTGACAGGAATTCCGAAGTGATCAAAACAAAAAAAATAAAAATTAAAACAACAATATAAGGACTTTAAAAAAATTACTAGTAGGGAAATTCTGAATATTTTTACCTACTGGGAAGGTAATTAAGTCTTGGTAAACCACCACTCATCTTTTTTCCATCTGCTCCTCACAAGTTGACCACCAAGGATGTCTGGTGAAAATGTTTTCAGAATTCTCCTCTGTGAATTTCTCAGAGAAGTCCCTATCACCATGTCTGTACTACAAGAAATAAACAAAATAATCCATCATTGCTCTTATAATAATACTACTATTTATGTTCAGGATGACAGGACACTGGTTTTGGAAATTCAGGTGTCTTAGAAGTACATTCTCAACTCTCCTTCCAGACAACTATGAACCATGCAAAGGTAATTCCATACCATGAATGTAGCTGTTTTTCAGCTTCAAAAATCTTTCCTTTTATTTCAGAAATCTTATATGCTTAATCTGTAAATTTTCCAGCATAGAGTCTATCTTGTTATGCAGAGAAAGAGGTCTTGATCTTACAGACCTCCACATTTATGATAATACAAATAACATTCATCTCATACATATTTGCCCTTTTTTAACCTAGTTATGTGAAAAGGCAAAGCATCTTATTTGGTGAACATGTTTTGAAAATCAATTATTTTCTGAATTGCTTTCAGGCAATGATTTCAATCCATTTTATGGTCATTTGATGATAAAAATTGAGCTTCCTTTTCAAAACAAAACTGTTTCACTGTCAGGCTAATGCATCTTGTATGCAATTGCTAGATTTAAAAATATATATAATTTTTTATATTGGACAACTTGGTGTGGCCAACATGTTGTGGATCAACACATTGTCCACAGAAGTATAAAAATTCAAGAGATCTCTAAAAAGATTTTGACATAGCAATGCTGACAACCTCTAAATACACCTCTTCAAAAAACAGTTCTCCAGCTTAATATATACAGTTCTGTCTGGAATTGCTGAAAAGCTAGATGTTTAATTTGACCCTAATAGTTCTGTTTCAGTCACTTGGGTCTGTCATATTAATAAGACCTCATAAATCGCTTGGCTATAACTCAGAAATTATAAAGCTGTCATAACAAAGATGAGTAGTACATAAATGCTTCAATGCAATGTAAAGAATGAACTGTAAGCTTTCTGTGGGGGTGCCCTTCCCTTGTCTGCAATTATGCCCCTTTGTGTTCAGGCAATGACTGGCAGAGGAATAGGGGCAACTTGTTGCTGTTTGTAACTTCAGATCTCACTTCTCCAGCCAGTTTTACTCAGAACAGCCCAGGAGAAGTGAAGATCCAGGCTTTCTGCTCTAGATGTAGGTATAAATTGAAGATGTGATGAGGTTGGTGCTCTTAAGATGAAAAGAAATGGTAGTTGTTGCATTGAGTAAGACTGGAGATTTGAGATAGATGTGTATTAGGGGTCATAGTTGAAGCTTATGATTAGAGTATATGGATTGGAGGATGGACATCTCCATAGGAAAAGGAATGAATTTGTCCAAAATTTGGAAGAGGAATTGTCTAATCTCATTTATATGTTTTTTGTTTGTTTGTTAAATGTGTATTTGCTTATGAAGCAGAACAGAATTTCCCCCCTGGAGTCATTTTTTTCATTGGTGTTGAGTTTAATAATGCCATTAAAAATAAAATGAAAAAAAAAAAAAAAGAAAAAGAAAACAAGAAAGAACTTAAAAGCTTCATTCAGGCACTGTATTTCCTAGACAGTGGATAAATTCTTTATTCATTATTTCTTAAGTCTTTACTGCTGCCCTCTTACCAGCCTATAGCATTTTTCTTCCAAAATAAGAATTATCCCAGCCTATTTAGCACAGAACGGAAAAACAATGTCAATGCGTAAGTGATAAAGTAGCAGCCAAAGTTGATGCCAGGGGCAGGGTTATGTAAGTTGCCACCATAATTATAAAATTAAACAAAAGATAACTTCTCAGTTTGGAACTGATTATTTTTTGACTTCATTAAACTACAAGAATAATTCATTCATTGCCCTTTTCTGCTCCCATTAATTAGCATTTTCAACAAGTCTCTTCTTCAGTGTCAAAGTTGTTATGAACTAGGGGTAAGACAAGTTTTTTTTTCCCTCCAACTCATTGTAGATAATTTTCAAGATATTGAACATATTCTCCCAGTGGGAATCTCAACCAATTTTTTTTTATTTCTTCACTTTTCTCCCTAAGCTGATGGTTGCTTTGGGGACAACATAAGGTTTTTCATGCATACAAGAAGTTATGTAGTGAAAATGTAGATGCTAGTAGATTTTGAAAGATCTAAATATTTATCTGAATTTATTTATTGCCCGCAAGTAATTTGACAGCAATGAATAACTGAAAAAAACAATCCAGAACTATGAGTCAATTGTAGATGTGTAGTGTATGTAGAGTATCTAAACTGAATCTAGAGCAATGTAGTGCTTAACCACAAGTATATTCATGGATCTAGTACACCTGGCTTACAGCTGCAGTGCTGAATTGCAGATCTCCTTTCTTTTAACTTGATGCAAGTAAGAAACACGCAAGTACTTTCCAACTGTACTTTTTATGTTCTCAGAGAATCTCAGGTTCAAATATTAGTTACTCTATTGCAAATTAGAAGCATACTAAGCACTGAAAATAAAATTGGGCCCAGATATTTCAGTTTGCTACCAATAAACCTGCAGAAACAAAGCCAAAGCTTTTTTCTCATTATCTCTGTCAATGTAAAACAAGCTATTCTTTGTACAGCAATGCCTGATTCCTGACAATTTGGTGTCCTGCCTCTTGCCAGTTCTCTGCATTGTAATATGGTGAATACTATGTAGTACATCATTTCTGTACTGCCACCAACACTCTGAGCAAGGCCTATTATACCTTCAAGGTGTTACTGACTCCTCAGTAGCAGGAATGGTTACTGCTGTATTTGGCTCTTGACAGTTCTTCTTCACTCCATGGAATTTCATATTTTAGATTTCACCAGACTTTCAAATTCCATTGGGTCTTGAGTTATTAGAAGAATACAGGCAGCAGGAAAGTTCTATAAACCTGTTTCGTTGGTTGATCAAATTTTAAGTGCTAGAATGTCATCATTTTTTCAGCAGATTTTAAACTCTGAAATTCCTACCCACCAATTATAGCTATTATTTAGCAAGGAAGGACCACTTGGACCAACTTTTATCCAGTCACAAATGTCAGAACGAGTCTACCAACTTGTCTAATACCAAAGATTGAAATATGAACCTCCACATATTTGATAAAAGCCATGGGTTTCCTTTGTATTAGATATTCACCCTCTGTTGATTACAAAATTTGGAAACCTGATGAAAACTTCTGAGTTCTGAGTAGTTTGGTTCAGTGTGTGCTATATGGTTGCATTAATCAGCCTATTCTATCTCTGGTTTGGCCGTAGCAAAACAAACCACTTGCAGAGAGGAACTCTGGATTGCAGTTAAGTTCTCACCATGGACTCTCTCGCAGGTGAACCTCCAGCTTTAAGTTCTCCTTACACTGAAACATAGTATTTGTTCACCTAAGATCAAGGATATAGTTCGGAAGTGTTCCAGGTTGGAGTGACTTCCCAACTGCTTTCTTATGGCTTTCAACCAGATGTTAACCTAGAATGAGGAATTTCTGAAAACAGTTATTTTATTTGTAACAATGGACAACCTGACCTTTGAAAGTCTACAAAACAAACATAAATTAGCCTTGGTTTTCAAAACTATCATGTTAATAATCCTAAAAGCTTCGACACCTTAACTCCAGCGCACATCCCATAACTTTTAGAGCGTCTACTCAGGAGGTGAGTGTCCACTGAAGGTACACACATTCCTATTTTACATTTTAGCATTGAAAGTAAAAATTTGCCCAGTGTTTCATGATGTACATCGTTGCATTTTATAATATTACTCTCTAAAATGTCTCCTTTGTATATTTTCTCTTCTATTATCTAAATAAATATAGCACGAACACACACACACACGCACACAAAAATGTGATGGCTTTTAGTGTCATTTATTTAAACTTAGTGACCAGTTTCATGCTAAAATGTCTCCTGAAGGGCTATTTCTCTCCACTGACTGGAAAGAGAACTGATGACCTACTCAAACTTAGACGCTGATATTTTCTACCAGAAATAAGGTTGTGGTAAGGTGGGGGTCAGCCTATTCTCCTGTGTAACTAGCAACAGGACTAGAGGAAATGGCCTCAAGTTGCACCAGGAGAGATTCAGGTTGGACATTAGGAAAAATTTCTTCTCTGAAAGAGTTATCAGACACTGGAATGGGCTGCCCAGGGATGTGGTGGAGTCACAGTCCATTGAGGTATTCAAGGAACATTTAGATGTCGTACTGAGGGACATGGTTCAGTGGGAAATACTAGTTAAGAGGTGAATTGTTGGACTGGATGATCTTGGAGAGCTTTTCCAACCTTAGTGGTTCTATGATTCTATGATTTCAGCCGACAGATTAGTCCTCCATCTCATAACATATACATCTTTAAAAAATAAACTTGCTATTCAACTGTCTGTAACTTTCAGGTTGCAAATTTTGAAAGTTCTGTCTGATTTTATAACACCAATGGGAGAAAACCTCTGCTAATTTCAGCAGAGAGATGTCAGAACAAAGTTATTTTTGAGTCTGGGTAATCTGCAGTTTCTTCTGTACAGAACTGATCTTATTTATTCTTTTTATTGTTTAAAGTTAGAACTATGTTTAATCTGCGTGTAAATCAATTCACTGAGCTACTTAAAGGATGAAAACATTGTAAAATTCATTGTTTGTTTTTTAAATTGGTTCTCCACTCCCAATTCTACAGGAAAAAACATGTCTGAGCATGACATTAACAGGTACAAGGTGAACTGGCTGGGTACTCCATTGCTCTGTGAATTGAACCAACATTTCTATCAGTGATTACATAATTAAAATAGAATGCTATCTATTCAGAATGAGTGATCCCACAGGTACAAATCCCTATGTCAACAAATATAGAGACTCAGAGAATTCCTTTGTCATCTGTCAGCTGGGGAAAAACAATAGATTTATCTCCGTGTCTTCTGGGAAACACAGTCTACAAGGATATTGGCACAGGGCATACCTTGTTTTGTTGAACTTTGCAGTCACCAGAAATCAAGTTCTTTTTCTTGTGAAGCCCCTAAATTGCTGCATTTCATTACCTTAGAAGAGCTCATGAAGTTATCCCACTGCTTTCCCATTAACACATGGGATATTTGAGAGATAGAGAAATTACAAAGATGCTCAAAGAGATTTAATGTGGTATGGGCATCTAAATCATCGAAACATTTAGATATCAACATTAGAATAAATGCAGCCCACTGTTATCCTTTTTGTCTATAGAACTTAAATGGGAATAAGACAGTAGTGAATCTCACACTATACTCAAATCATATTTCTTCAGAAAACTTATAATCAGGCTTTCAGTGTGGTTAGTATGTAGAGAAGTAGAGTTTATACTCTTCTATCTATTTTTTTCCAAACTTTCTTTATATTTCTCTTCATCTCAGCATGAGAAAGCATTTGAGACATCAGAGATGCTTTAACTCTTGCCAACATATTAATCTTTTTCTTCACTGCAAAATATTCAGTAGAGTCCCTTCAGTTCATTTCCCAAAACTACATTTATGTAATGGTTGAGTAATAAAAGTCAGCAGAATGGCTAGATGGTATTTCATCCTTTTGTATTATCACTGAAAAAGACATTATTATTCCCCTATCAAAAATATCCATCAACCAAATTACATCCCTTTTCTTCACAAAGTTTTAAAATTGGATACCTAAGTATGATAGACAATGTAGAGTTATTATTTAATGACCATAAGGGGAGTTACATTTTGATTCATTTTCTTTTGTGTTAAAAATTTATGACAAACATAAAACCCAGATATAACGGCTGAATCATTTGTAATGGTCATAATTATATTTAAATCATATATAGATAAAACATTATGTACATTTTAAAGCATTATGCCATTCTGAAGCACTTAGGAAAGTAGACTGGCAGATTCAAAAGGAAGCAAACAGTAAGCATAACCTAAGCTAGAAAGAAAAAGTACTCCCTTTGAAGCATGACCTCTAAAATAATAATATTTTTGCAAAATTTTTACCAATTTTTAATGTCTTTCTGGAAACGTCTACTTTCTCCCTTTCTAGTTTAGGGATTTGAATACTGATTTTGTTATGGCCTTGCAGTGTTATTTTGTTGTGTTTCATATCTCTCCACCAGTTCTGTTTCCCTTACCATGAAATACTAAAGGAAAAAAAAGAAAAACAATCATTAAGAAAAAAAAAGCAATAATTTAAAAAATGGAGTGCACAGATCATCTGAGAGCTAAAGATCTCAGTCACTCCAGACTAAGGGGAAAATTTTACATGAAACTGGAATTTAAACACTCCTCTCTGCTTTGTGGGTATCCTAAAAAATTTCAAACTAAACCCAGATTGTTTCTGTTTCAATGGAAAATGATGCCAATGAATTATCCTTTGTTGCAAAAGGTTGGTCCAGGATACTGAAATTCGAAGTCTGAAAATAATGCAGAAATCATTTTAAAATGTGTAAGATATTTATCCTGGAATTCTCCTATAAACAATGAAGGTCAATTTACTTCTCTCTCCAAATTCTAGTTTATTATCTTAGTTCTGGTTAAACTGTAGGTGCTCACATCTACCCTTTTGCCAGAGAACTGTGGTTCGAAGTATTTCCTATATAAGTTTTTTATTTCAAATGAAAATCACCTCTTCATGGAGTTTACTTTGGTATTTGTATCACAGATTATTTAATCTTACTATGAATGAAATACCAACTTTGAATTTATTAGAGAACTAGTAAGCTTTACAATAACCATTAAAAAGCTCTTTCTCTTCTGTTAGAGACAGAAGAACTGTAGTACAGAATATCCATGATTTATATTATAGAAGTAAATTATCACCACTTCAGTCTTCTCACAATACCTTTTATTTTTAGAATCAAAGAAGAACGTACCTTTCACTTGCTCCATTCTTATATTATATAACATTTGCCAGGTGAAGGATTTCTTTTTTGAGGGGGGGATTATCCCAAAAGTAATGTCTGGGATACTATTTATTCTTTATTTTTCTATTATTCTATCATAAGGTACCTAAGGAAATACTAAATCTCTAATAGTGAGGTGTTTTTTTCTAAAGCAGATGATAGGATTACATGCTTGTGATTCATGAAAAATTTTTGTGCTATCAATTAAACATTTTGAGGATAGTTTGGATCTTTTTATATATATATTTCAGCATTAATTTCATGTAATTACCCTTAATAGCTATGACGAGTGTGAGTTTGTTTAACTAACAATAACAAGAAATAATGATTTGGAAATTACTTGCAGTTCCAATACTTGTCTACAATACATATGAGTAAAGTACATACATTTCTTGTTTCATTGCCATCACTATTAATTACAGCAATAAAACAGACTCAGTTATTGCTGTCCTGAAACAATGTTAATGATGTGGTCATCACTGAAATAGCTAAATTGGCTAATATGATGGCACAATAAATTCAGGCTATAATTGGCTTGATTCTCTTTTCTCTGACATCTGTGTAAATTAGGAGCTCCCTAAGCATAAAACTCATGTAAATGAAATAAGATTCAGATCTTTGTTTTATAGCTGTGGAGACCTGTTTGTAACAGTTAGGTAATTTTAGTTAGTCGGTCTGCACTCTTGTACTACATTAGCTGGTATTTATATTCCACATACATAGCCACCTGCATCTCCAGGCTGGTAAGCCTCAGTAATATACAACTTACTAATGTATTAATATTCTTGCAGCACTGAGATTTTCCAGAAAATCAAAAGAAAAAAATCTTGATGAATAAATATAAGAAATGTAAGCTTATAGCTTGCAGATATGAATTATCATACAAAATAAACTCATAGTTAAAAAAAAGTGTTTTGTTTTTATTTTTTTGTCTTTACTTGCCCCTGCTGTCTCTTTTATTTTATCTGCATTATTTCTTTCCTACAAGTTCTAATTCTCATTTAGAGAACAGACTGGACATTCAGCTATTAATGAACCACCAGGCAATAACTTTGTTTTTCCATTTTGTTCAATGTTCTCAAGCTTTATTTACTGTACAATATTCAGACTTTGCTCTGCAGACAGAATGATTGATTTTTTCCTAGCATTTTCACACAGCTTGTCTTTTGTAAGATCCATTGTCTTCACAAAGATTATTGAATTTTTATGCACAGCACTTTTGTCAGACTAAGAGATTATTCCCATTTTAGAGAAGGGGAGATGGTGGTTGACCTGGATTTACCCCACTTATTAGTTGCATAACTCTGGTATCTAACTCAACAACCTACTAACTTCAGATTTGACCTATTATCAGTGGAAAAAAGCAGAATCTTTACAGAACAACTTCACGTAGGTTCTTCTGTGTATCATCTACCAGTACAGCATAAGGAAACTAAGTCTAATAAGTGCTCAGAGTTATCTGAGGTATATGCATCCTCCTATTTACCAGTGAGATATGCAAGGCTTAACTTTTCATTGGAATCACAGAACCCAGAGGGGCTTGAAAGGGCTTGAAAGGACCTCTATAGATCATCTGGTCCAACCCCCCTTGCAAGCCCATTAACAAACGGGTCTATTTCTGCTTTGTTCTTTGTGGTTCTGACCACCACTACCTGCAAGTTCTTTGATGCCTGCAGAGAAGATGATACACAGATCACATGTCATAGAATTGTTTTGTGTTGGAAGGGGCACTTAAACATCATCCAGTTTAATTCCCTGCTATGAACAGGGACACCTACAGTTAGATTAGGTTGCTCAGAGATCCATCTGACCTGACATTGAGTGTCTTCAGGGACAAAGCATCCATCACCTCTCTGATCAGCCTCTGCTAGTGTCTCACTAAAAATTTTTTCTTATATCCACTCTAATTCTCCCGTCTCCCTTGAGCCTCCTCTTCTCCAAGCTGAAAAACCCTAGGTCTCTCAGCCTCTCCTTGAAAGGGAGGTGAAACACCCACTAAGATTGAAATATAATGCTTGAAGCTGCTTGCTAAAATACAGGCCGTGTCCTGCAGAAGCAGTTCTAGACCTGAGTCTTCTGTGGATAGACTTCAAATAGCTCTGTCAGCAAACTGCATTTTCTCTTCAGTATTCCACTCTCTTACTTATTATACATATAAAAAATTCTGTAAAAAAAAAAAAAAAAGGTAAAAAAAGCACAAAACCCAACCCACATTCTAACATCTCATTAAACTTAACAACCTCACCTCTTATCCCCAAGGCTTGCCCCATTTCTGGATCTTAGTGCTTAAGAAATTTAAATGGAAAATTCAGCTCTTAGCACACAGTCGCTGAAACACTTTGGCGCTGTGCGGTTTTTCACCATTTGACGCCCCTTGTCAAAACATTAAGGGGGATGTAGAGGAGCAGCATGTCATTATGTAACATTTTTACACATCATATTTATAAAGAGTCAAACACATTTTATTCTTGATCTAGAACTCTGCTAATTAGATGCTGCTGACAGTTTGACTGCAGACTTTGAGTCTCAATACTGTCATGCTGTTCCCGGTTGGCATTTATAGTTGGCTGGTCCATAGAAGCATGGGCCATTCTGCTCGGGTTTTCAAGGCGAGACAGAAGCGTTGAAACTTTTCACCACTTGTTCATCATCTCTCGCTTGTTAATTAACGTCTGCAGTGTTCTGAGCATGTGCTGTCAGAATCTGTCTTCTATTTCCTTTGCAAAAAAATAAAAATGCCTAGAAAATGCTATCGTAATTTCTCTACAAACAGCTCAACTATCCTAGCCAGGAAAAGAAAAATCCAAGACTAAATTGCTTGGGACTAGAATATTTTCTAAAGCATATAGATTATAGTATTATCATAGCAATATATTTTATTGCTATCGTGATTATAAAACAAATAGATCTTTGTAGCTTAGTTAGTTCAAGTTCAGCAAAACTAGGACAATGCAGAGCTCAGCAGCCAATTTAAAACCCTTCCTGAAGCATGGAAAGGTAATGGACAGCTTAATGCAAACTAAATTACATCCCAGACATGCCTTAACTTTTATTATTGGAAATTATGTCTGGATGATCTCTCAAGACATCCCACAGGCAGCTGGAATTTGTGCTTCTATGAATTTGTGCCTCAGTCTGATATGAACATACTACTAAGAAAAACATGTCCTGATCACCTTCCTGGAATACATACAAGTCAACTAAACATGGTAGGCATTTTGAGGGGTAGTCAGGTCCATCACGCTTGTTATTAAAGGAGTCAATTGTACTTTCATTCTACAAAATCATCATTGTAGATTGCTGGTTTTATTTACAGTCTACTTCTAAGTTATCTACATAACAAAGGGATTAAGTTCTCTTTAAGGAAATTAAGTAGAGATTTAACTAAGTATAGCACCAGATCATTATATATTCTTTCCAGGACTTTCTGATCCTAAATTTAGTATGATTTTTTTTTCAATTCAAATTTTCCTGCCAAAGTACAGCTATGTAGTAAAATGGGTATCTCTCACTGAAAATACTACTGCAACACAGACTAAAGGGAAAGGGGAAAGGAAAAAAAGCAGGGAATGATCAGAACTGGGAGAATGTCTATATCTAATGCTTTTTGTAAATTTCTTGGTCATCCTTAGATTGCAAAAGTTAATGCAGGAGGAGGAAAAAAACATGGGGAAAAAATATCAGGAGAAAAAGAAGCATAGACATAACTGGAGGGGAAAATGTCAGTCTCCTAGTTTCATTGTCTTTGTTCTTTAGATACAAAAATCACATTACTTTTCCTCATAATAAACCAAGATCTCCCTCAGCTGTGTAATTCTTGCCATAGAAATCTTACATAGCAGTAGTAAACAACACACCACAAGGTAATGACTGTGGCACATTAGAGCTTCATTTGAATGCATACTGTGCTTTGTGCACAATGCAGAATTCAATGGACAGTGATCCGAAGCAGGGGAGGAAGCCTGTTTGTGTTCAGATTACATAATCCACATGTCTTTGTTGTTACCGTTTTAGGCGTTTCGTCCCAAGATGTTCTGCTTCTCGTAAAGTGCATTCAGCCTTATCTTGAGCTCAGAAGCCTCAGGCTTTGTAGCAATAGTTATTTATAACTTAACTATATTAAATAAATAAATAAATAAATGAAAAGATAGCTGGACAACAAAACACTTCTTCAGTCATAAATAAATAGCTCATTTGTACCTAGGGAGAGGAAGAATGGCTTTCAAAGAGCTTCCACTTCAGTTGCAAAATCATGACTTCCAGGTAGAAACTATTGGAAGACAGCTTTCTAAAACTAGTTTTGTGCAGTTTGCTGCTGAAAGTTTATAGCTGAGATTTCCAAATGAATCTGGAATGTGAATAACTTTCTGCATTTTTGGGTTCCAGTTTGGAATGACTCTGAAGAATTCCTTTATAGTGGTATTTATAGCACCCTGAAAACCAGACATCCTTGTCAAAAATAGAAGATTAAGCATATAGGAAGGAGGGAAACAAAGTTTTTGTCTATGAGAAGACAAATGGCAGCTGCATGCAGAGGTATATATTCATGTGGCGTAATTTAAGCCTGAGAAACAGACCTACAGAAAAAAATGTTGAAAAGTTTCCTAACAAAAAGTTACATAATGATTTATGAATTTCGTATCACAATATGAAGTATGGTAAATATTAATCTTGTCCCCAGAAGCTTATTTAAGATAGGGGCCTAAGTCACCACTGGAACAAATAAAACAGGAACCTTACATGTTTATAATGATACTGGTAGATTGATATCAGTTATTATGGTATGAAATTAAACAAATAAATAAACAAATAGAATCATTACTGCTGAAAAAGGTTATAAAGATTGTCTAGTCCAACCATCAAACTGTCCCCACTATGCTCATTAAAGTCAGTGATGCAACTGCCCTTTTGTTAGAATCGCAGAATCATCAAGGATGGAAAAGATCTCCAAGATCATCCAGTCCAACAATCCACCTACCACCAATATTTCGCCACTGAGCCATGACCCTTAGTTCAACAACTAAATGTTTCTTGAACACCTCCTGGGATAGTGACTCCACCATCTACCTGGGCAAACCATTCCAGCATCTGACCATTCAGATGATTATGTCACAGTTTTGTTATCATATCAGCTGTATTGTTCAAAGATAAAATAGCATTACAGTGGAAACACAGATGTTTTATACGCTTACAAGATCTTACATATTTGCTCCAGTGAAACAGCAGCAAAAACCTAATGAGAAGAGTTTACACTTCAAAAATTAGACAAAAATCTCAATAGTATTTTCTCCCTTGAGTGCAGCTTTTGCAGATATGTTTTTACTTTTCATTTCAGTAGATTTCCTGTCATTCTATACTAGAAAGAAAGAAGAAAATTAGAGTTCATATAGTGACTGAGTTTGAACCGCACATAAGCAAGGCTTGTTACTAAATTTAGGTTGAGGCTGGATTTGTGCCTCCTGCCCTGCTTTGCTGATCTCTCTGATCATCATCCACTTTACATTAGAACATTTGCAAACTTCTCAAATAAACATTTTCTTTTTTTTTTTCTTTTTTTTTTCTTTTCTCTTGTGATTATGCTAGAATACTACACTACCAATTTCCCCAGCAAATAAGATTTCTAATCAGCAACAGAAAAACCTCCTGAACTCTACAAAGCAAATGGTGAAATACAGCATTTCTCTGCTCTTGAATTCCTTTCAGTAGGAGTTAAAACCTTTTACAGTAAATTGCATTTTGCATTTAGGAACATCCAAAGAAGTTGTGAATATAATTGAAACATGATAAGTTTGACAGTTGGTGTCATTATATGACTTTCACTCAGTAGCTTTCTGAAGCAAAAATAATAATACAAAAATTTCCTAAAGGAAGGAAGTTTATGCCTATAATAATGAAATAACTCCCTAATAACCTGCTATAATCCATAAAGTACTCATCCTAGTCCCAATATTCAACAGTTTAGAGTAGATTACGTGTAACTATTCTGACTCTCATACTTCTGATATAATTTTAAAAATTTATCATTGACAGCTGTAACATTGTATCCTGCGATTATTATTCTGGTTAATATTTGTATAGAAATACTGATGAGAAAAATATATTGTAATTGGCTATTGGGCACTTATGTTAAATTTCTCTATCCTTCAGTGTGTATTCATTGGCTGTAGTTCTGCTCTAAGTTACCATTCCTATTATAATTTGAGAGGCTGTAACTATTATTAAGTATGTTTCCCTGTTTGTCAAAGATCAAGCCAAATAACAAAGAAATGCCTGGGGACAGAGCAGAGCTGCCAGAAATGTTATTTGCGGAGCTTGGATACAGGAGAGATTCAGATATAATTTAGTTGATTCATTTCCTGCTGAAATTTTGGTCATTTAAGTGATTTAGCTGATCAGAGAGTGCTAGGATTCAGACTGCTAAAAAGCATAGGGAGCTTGAGGCCTTTGAGGATAAGCTACAAGACTGATCAGAAAACAGAATGATTCTAGATGTTCAAAATAATAGTTTAGAAGGCAAAAACAAACAAACAAACCATCCTTTCAGTTCACATATATAAATGCATGATGAAATTGAGAACAAATGTGACCAATACATCCTTGGGGATATTCTTGGATTGTGCCATATGACACTTCTGCTGCTTTACAAAGAGCTCTGTGAATTCTCATGGTTTACAGCGTCCCTCTATATTCCTTGCTGAAGCTGATATTTTGCTGCCTAATTTGACTCTTTGTTCCTTCAGGCCTGACTTTTCATAGATGACTTTTCTGGAGGCAGTGAGAAGTTTTGTAAATTCTGAATACGAAATCTTTTAAGCAATCTCCTCATTAGACTCCTAACGTTCACTTTGTCACATAATCAACAGTTGTAATACTGAAAAGATGTCTGCAGTAGCTAACTGGACTTTTGTTTTCACAAACATTTGAGTTTAAATCCTGAGTTGATCATAATAAGGAACAAGATCCCTGATAGCCCATTAACAACTATGTGATGCTAGGATGAGTTTAGATGAACATCAGTTTCCGCGCAGGTTGAAGCCACACTGGAGAAATCTGGAGTCATTGCTGTAGCTATACAATGTTTAATCAGTGTAATGTTTACAGAGAAGAATGTGTACTATTGTGTCCACTCCCAATTTCACCATAAACTGTGATGTTTGATCTTTGTATGGATCACAAAATCACATCCCTGCTGAAAAGAACTAGGGGATACTGGTGGGGATACTAGTGGATGGTAAGCAATACATGAGTCAGCAGTATGTCCTCACAGCCCAGAAAACCAATCGTAACCTGAACTGCATCAAGTGAAATGTGGCCAGCAGGACAAGGGAGGTGATCCTGTCTTTCTGCTCTGTGCTGGTGAGAACTCATCTGGAGTTCTGCATCCAGATGTGGAGTCCTAAGTATGGGAGACACTTAGACCTGTTGGAGTGCATCCAGAGGAGGGCCACAAAAATGATCCAAGAGATGGAACATCTCTCCTATGAGGACAGGCTGAAAGAGCTGGAGCTGTTCAGCATGGAGAAAAGAAGGCTCCAGGGAGACCTGAAAGCAGCCTTTCAGGATCTAAAGGAGATCTATAAAAATGAAGGGGACAGACAGACGCTTTAGCATGGTCTCTTGTGACTGGACAAGGGGAAATGGTTTCAAACTAAAAGAGAGTATATTTAGACTGGATATAAGGAAAAAGTATTTTCAATAAGGGTAATGAAGCATTGGCACAAGTTGTCCTGAGGAGTGGTGGTTGTTCCATTCTTGGAGACATTCAAGATCAGGATGGACTCTGAGCAACTTGATCTACCTGTAGGTATCCTGTTCATTGCAGGGGAGCTGGACTACATGGCCTTTGAAGGTCCCTTCCAACACAAGAGTTTCTATGATTCCATGATTCAGTGATCATCATCATGGTTGAGGCTGGGAGGGACCATTGGTCCAACATTTCTGATTAAAACAGACCCACTTAGTACAGGTTGCCCAGGACCATATCCAAGTGGCTTTTTAAGAACTTCAAGGAAGGAGACTCCAGAGTTTCTCTTGTAACAAGAGGTGTCCAGTTAAGTACTGCAGACACCCTTTCTAGTTTACAAACAGTGATTCCTGTACTGTATCCATCCCTGAAAAGGAGGATAGTATCTATATTATAAATTCCACTTTTCAACAATTTGAATTGCAAAGAGGAGGAATATTCAGTACACTTGAAACTGAGAAGTATATGTGGACAGAATCAATAAATCCCAACAAATATGAAAGCATTTATGAACTGTATGTCATCTCACTCATTTTACAAATCTGCTTGTCCTTCATGTGCTTACAGATGAATGATGCTTCAGTCTCTACATGTGTTGTGCAGGTTTGTTTTCTTAAATATCTAAGGATAGTCGAGTCAATTACTATGCAAAATGGTGCTCTGTCCAGACTGTTTTGCATTATATTGCATTTATATTATTTGCATTTATATATATTAGGTTAGGTACTTCCACCTCACTTGGACAGAGAAGTTTCCTACTATAAGAATTAAGGCCATTTCAGGCCTTCCTAAAAAGTTCAAAATAAATGTTTCTGAACAGTAATGTTAAGAAAAGTAAAAGCATTTACTTTACAGAATTTAAGTTTTGAATTAGTCTGGAAAAGGAGGAGAGTAGAAATGCAGAAAGAGATTTTGAGGTCAGTATCCCAAATCAGGTAAGGCCTTGGCATGGACACAATGTTGGGGCAAACAAGAAGTCCTATGGAGACTGGTGGAGAAAAGTAGGGACAAGAACACTGAGCAGGCAAGGATAGATGAGCAGTCAGCGCTAGGACAGGTTCATAGATGGACTTCAAAGATACGGGTTGAAGGAGTATTTAATGTAACAGTATTTGATGGTATAATATCATTAATTATTTATTATTATTGTGCTTTGTTCTTTAAGCCTCACCACTTCATCACCAACATTTACTCTGTCTCCTCTAGAAAATTTAATTCAAATATACCTTAAATACTTCAGACAATATCATGCTTTTGGTTTCTTGTACTAATGTTTGCACTCACATCTTTCCAAAGATCACAGACTAAAGTATACTACTGTACCAAAGAACTTGCCAAGGTTTTTTCTGCATTTAAGAGAGATCTTTAAGCAAGATTTTCATCACAGCCAGCATTCAAGTCTTGTACTACACACACAGAATGTCAGTCTCTGATATATTTGACATTCACCAACACTTTCACTAGCTTCCTAGGCTGGACTCCAAAGTTCATGACCTGCTATAGTACACCTTATGTACTTATTGCATCAGTCCACTTTCCTAGAAATAGTTTTTCAGTAAGCATCCTTGTGGCACTTTTTTTCTGTAGATCTCCTTAGAGAGGATTTTGTATTGGTTCCCATAAAACAGCTACACGTAAATCACCATTAATGATCCTATTATCTTGAACGAGTGTTGTAGAATCATAGAATGAGTGATAGAATGGCTTAGGTTTCAAGAGACTTTAAAGATCATTGAGCTCCAACCACCCTGCTCTGGGCTGCTTGGCAACCACTAGATCAGGCTGCCCAAAGCCCCATCCAACCTGTGCATAATATTTTAACCTGCTAGATCTGCCTGATTGCACCACCTCAAATTCTTATCATGTTTACTAGAAATTAAAGCTACCTTTTCCAGTATTTGTGTCTTTCATCCAGACCTGAAGACATAGGAAATTAGAGTACCACAGGGAGAATATGCTGCATCACTGTGAGAATATAAGGCATACTGAAATTACAGTGGAGATAGTTGAAACTTGACAGGGGAAGGTCCATATCATAGCACTAGTAAATTACATGTACTTGTGTTGCTCTTTGCATCTTACACAATCCTGTAGGAATGACATGAGGAAAGATGACAGGCAAGCACAAGTCTCAACTAAGGAGAGGGGAAAGAGGGTGAGGAAGCAGGAGGTGTTGATAGAACACTGATAGTTTCACAAGGCATCCCCAGACAATCAAGCTGACAGAAGGAGTGGGAGTTTGCAGGCAAACTTTCTGCAGTCTCATTAGATTGAGAGCAGGATGATGAGAGCTGTAAATAACAGGTGCTTTATTTAACAAGAGGGGAAGAACATGAGAATGAAATGAAAGAAAATGGTTAGGACTTATATTTTACCACAAGTGTAGGAGGCTGGGGATATGACAGGGAATAGTGTGGAGCTCTCCTCTCCCTGGTCCTTTGACTACGTGTGGGCTCCGAGGCAAGAGATCTGAAAGTCTTCCATACGTGCAGAGATTTGCAGTAACATACCAGTCCTTGCAAGTATCTGTAGCTTTCCGTGCTGCAGACCTGTAGCATCCCTTCAAATACTGTCACAACAGAGACTGGGATAAACACCATTTCAGATGGAGATAGGAACCAAGGTCCGAGTACAAGATTATTATGACCTCCATGTTGTGACCAGCAACCATGAATGACCTTATTTTAATCACTGTATAAATACAACTTAGAAATTTAGCACTTTTCCATGTTGCTCAATGTAGAAGACCAAGAAAATTATCATTGTAGATAAAATGAAATTGTTATCAGAGACAGCAGAGCAGAAGTATTCAAGGAAGTACACAAGATGTCCAGTAAATCATCCATTCCTTTGCATTTTTCATTTTATCAGAACACAAGCAACAGTCTTCCTTTTTCACATATTTCATTTCAAAACAAGGTAAGAATTAAATAAATTTTAACTTTCTTGTCTTCATCTTCATAATGGGATGCACATCACAGACTAACATTTTATCATCTTAAAATTTCCAATGGCAGTACTTTTTTAAGCTTACCCTGAAAGAATTTGAATTTTTCTCTGCTTGTTTTCAATACCTCACAGTTCTCAACTTGCAGAAAAATGGAATTTTAGTATTACAAGAGACAGTTTCTTCATCAGCAACTGGAGGACTGGCGATTATATCTTGTGTTAGTATTTGGTTAAGAAGGCAACTGGATGACTGTTTTCTCTTAGAGTCAGAGTAATATTGCTAGACAGACGCAAACTGACAAACATTACCTTGTATTGTCCTTACCAGCATCCACCTCCCACAGCTAATAGGATGTTGAAAACAAAATAAAATAATAATGAACAAACCTTCTACTTCACACTGCAGAAATTTGTCCCTTTGTGGTTCAACATCTAAGCTTTTGTTTTGGGGAGGAGAAAAGAAATTAGAAATAATTTTTAAATCAGAGGACTTTTGTTAAAGATCAATATACTCTTAAGTAGATCCATTTCAAACTTTCTAACAGGGAAATACGTAAAAATTCTGAAATAATTTTTTTTTTTAATATTACACTTTCATGCACTTTTCCAAGGATAGAACTGATGTACTTGCTTTTTCCCAGTCCATAACATTAGTTATAATAATGTCCATGACATTAGTCATATAGTGATACAATGATTCATCATCTCTAACTGAATTTTGATCTTAGTTGCTTTGGCTACATTTGGATCATCTTCTAATCAGTTCAGAAGAGTATAAGTCCTTACCAATCAGTTGAACTATTTTATACACTGATTTTAGCATTAAATAAATTGCAGTCCAGAATTTCTCCCTTCTCTACAAAAATTTATCTCTGGTGACCAGTTAAACCACAGTTTCCCACGCTGTGGCTGTCCAAAGTTTGGCTAAGCCACTCCCATCTATGAATCTCCTTCACTGCTTATATCCACTGAAACCAACTTTTTTAGGCTTTGAGTACAGTTCTGCCTCGTTTTGTTTTCAATAAATGGATGTACTCACAGATGTTTAAACACATGGTGGTCTTACGCTTTCCCAAAGATTTAAGATAGTTTTTTAAAGATTCATTAAGTGTCTGTATTGAGTTGCTCCTGTTCAATGACCTGTTTGAAATGAAAATTAAGTTAGTATGATAGGGTTGAGGATATAACATTCTTCAGCAAGTTTGAAATTGTAGAGGTAATTGTATTATTAAAATATTTGCTCTTTTGCACCCTACAAGGTTTTTGATGGCCTGGAAGTCATTGTACAGCATCATGCTAGCTGTTAGTGCTTTGATTTCCACAATGCCTTTCTTTATTTAATAGGCCTGAGATATTGATTAACATTTACAGATTCAATTCCAAGCATTTGCCAGGGGTTACAGAAAGCCAGAGAAAGCTGGTTGTGCCAGTCAAATTCTGAGGTGTAATGAAATCCCCTACTGTGCCTGTCAACTTATCCAGTGTACAGGTCATTTCCCACAAGGTCTGCAGTGTTGAAAGAAGCAGTTTTCACTTGAAACATTTTATAGGCAAAGGGAAAATATGTCTCCAGTATTGTATGCTTTATCCCTTTGTCTAATATTGAATAGGCTCATTGCTTCACACAATTTTTGCCCCTAAAGCTGTCTAAGTCAATAGAAGAAGAATGTTTCAGGTGGGCACAAGTCAAGACTCTCAGTGTAAATGCTTTATTACTGTTGTCAAGGAATTTTACAGTAACTAAGGCTAGAGATAGACAAACCTCAAAAGAACTGGAATGTCATTTCATTTGGTTCTTTTATTCTTTAATTCTTTTATTCTTCTAGTTATTACAAAACTCCCTTTGAAATATACTTGCATACTTCTTCCAACACTGTTCTCTTTCCTCGTTTGTTCCAAAACCACAATTTTCCTTCAAATTCAAACTCTCTTTCATATTTCAGTCCAGCACCAAATAGAATCTGTGCTACTCCATCCATGCCTTAATCTGATTCTTCTTATTTATTAATTTATTTATTGCCAGTATTAGAATGCTTTTGTCTTCTCATGTCTTACAGAGAAGAGACTGTGCAGCAGTGTGTTTTTTTTGTAGGATTTTAACTTTGCTTCTACTGTTAGATTTCATATAATTTTTGCAAAAGTATATGGTTAAAGAAAGATTCATGGTTTTTTTTTTGAAAGATGTTATTGTGAAGTTCTTTCTGATGATCTATGGTCAAACTCATTATGTAGGATGAAAGTAGTCTCTAGAACACTAATGCCTCTCATAAATCTATTTTTAGGTAGACTATAACAAATGTGATTATGTTAGGAGAATAAAGCTGTTGGCTCTTCTCATGTGAAGTAATAATATCACAAGATTGAAATGTCTGCTTGTACAGTTACTTGTCTTCTGTCTTCTTACAGGTAGGACATGTATATTAGTAACAGTAAATGCTTCCAGTGCCAATTTCTGACCTGAATTCAAACTGTTGGCTTTTATTTACAAGTTTATGTAATTAGTCTTTGGCTAGTTTCCCTACCAGCTTCATTTGCAATAGGACATTTGCTGGCATCCATGATTGAACAGAAATATTCACAGATTCATTTTCTTCAGTGCTTTCTGAGTATATTTAAAAGAACAAAGACAATATCCATCTGAGGATGATGCATCAGATACTTCAGATGTGAGTATCAAAGGTTCAGGAGGGATCAAGTCCACTAGTTTGATTTAAGACTTTTAGATATCTAAATGCAATTGGTATTTCAAAAGCCTAAAGGGCTTTATATCACAAACTTTTACTGTTTGTCATTCCACAGAAAGTGCACATTTTCTCCCTCACATATGTTTTTATTTATTATTTAGTAGATCTGCTCTAAGGTAAATTGCAAACATGTAGGACTGATAAATAGTTTACCACCAGAGCCTGTTTTTTTAATCACTGAGAAGGACCTTCAGTGAAACTTTGGCTATAAGATTTCTTTGTCCTGTAGTAAGAGCAATAGTATTTCTAGTCCTGTTGCTGAGAATCTCACTCTGGTCTGTATAAACATTTTTTCAGATATTACACTTAAGATTTTACATTCTTCAGTAATTTCAAATTGCTACAAACAACATCTTTGCTGGAAAAGATAATTTTTTTTTTTTTCTGCTCAAAATTAACATACACAATTTTAATGATTCATCAGTGACTCCTAGGGATGTGTTATGTCCTACCCATGGGAAAAGTAAAGTGACTAATATTCGCAAATCTCTTTGGCATAAATTAAAGTGAAATAGCACTCAAAGTCTGTAAACAAATATCAACTTTAACAGGAAATTTCTAAAGAACAGCTATCCTGAAAGCAGTGGCTCTCCCACATGGGTCCACTTAAGCTGTGCAGTTCCATGGAAAGTCAAAACAAGCCTTGTGCCATTCAACAACTGTAAGAGAGGAGAAAGGGACAAAGACAGTGGTTCAGAGAGATCACCGATCTTATATCTGGCACTGGGCCTGTTGACAGGGGTGTTTGGTGAAGAGAGAGCCTCACCTATGCTTGTATATGCACTTATTTTTGGCCCCAGTTCCTGGAATTTTAGAACCTTCTCTTGTTTTTGTTCCAGGATTGACTTGACTGTTACTAGAGAATTGTTAAGGACCCTCCTCTTGCCTCAGTTTCAGGAGTAGAGTGATGAGACTTAGGCTAAGTCAAGGGAAGACCAGGCTATTCCCCAAGCTTAACTGTCTCTCAGATCACTGTCTGGAATCATAGTACAGTCACTTGGAATGGAATCACAGTTAAAATTAAATACCTATATTTAGGTGTTTAATTTTCTAATAGTAACAGTCTACAGCCATTGTATCCAGAGTGAGTTGATAATTGGAGCTGTACAAATGTCTCTGGTCACAGACAGGAAGATATCCTAGAGAATTTGAGATGTGTAACACGTGCATCTCTTGGGCAAACAACAAAGCCCACTGCAAATGCAACTGTGAGCCAAGCGGGATACACAAGAGAACTTCAAATGGCAATAGCACATTAACATAGGTAAATTAACTTCTAGAACCCATTGAGTGACTTAATTACATTTTCTTTAACTGTAGCAGGAACTTTAACACTTAGAATATGAGTGAGCACTTTCAGGCAAACTGTTCCACAACTTTTGTGTCTCATCATGTCAGTACAGGTATTGCGATTTCTTAGAATAACACAATTGAAGAGTCCCATGGTTAGCTTGGCAATAAGAAGTGGTTTTATGGATCTGCAAGTTTATAGTGGACTCTAAATCAATATAAAATCCAAGTTACTTTATCGCCATTCTCTGTCAAGAGTTGAATTAAACTGAACAATCTGTCTTAACTTAGGTGTATTTCTTCCATTTGATGTTTTCAGGAGGAAAAAAGACATTTTCCCCATTTTCTAAATGATGACTGTGTAGGAGAAATGCTTCTCCACTCCTAGATGTACTGTGTTTAGATTTCATGTGCCCTGCTTCTCAGTGCTTCAGTGAAGATGTAGCAACAGATAATTTGTGAATTTTGAAATCAGGGTTATTTTGTATATCTACTAACAAGGAAACTTTGATTTCTCATGTTATAAAGACTATTGCACTGCTTCCCTGCATTTCATATTTATTTGTCACTATTTCACAACTTAAATCAACTGAATTCCAGCACTTTCACTGCAAAATTTATCTGAAGAAGTTGGAAATACTTTGCACTGGTTCAGCTATTCTTCTGTCAGATCAACGCTCTTTTGTCTCCTTGTTAGAGGTTTTATATATATACAAGATTGATAGATGAAACTTATTCTGTCTGTTGTGCATATGGTGCGGAGATTAAACCACTGCAGGGCTGGTAGAGCTTGCTTATCATTTTGAGTTCCTTACACATGGAATGACCTTCACATTTGTTCTAGGGTGGTTAGTTGTCATTTGCTCCTTCTTCACAATTCTCTGCCCTCCTGATCTTTAAAACAATGAAGAGAGAGTAAAATGCAGAATGCATTCTCATCTATACAGACTCAAAGGATTTGTGACTAAGTATTTCATCATCCTCAGATGAACTGAATTACTTGATGAGTGCTATTCTTTTGTCCAGGAATGCTGGTCTTTAAATACTGTTACTATTCTGCTTTATGTAAAGTAGTTATATATTAATTAAGATGGGACTTGCAACACATAATTGCTTATAGAAGTCCTACCAGCAGTGAGATGGAGGTCTGCTTGTTTGGTTTTGATTTTGTTTGTTTATTACTGTGTGGTTTTCTTTTTTTTTTTTTTTTCTTTTTTTTCTCTTTCTTTTTTTTCTTTAGTTGGTTTTGGTTTTGGTTTTGGTTTTGGTTTTGGTTTTGGTTTTGGTTTTGGTTTTGGTTTTGGTTTTGGTTTTGGTTTCATGCAGTCCATTGAAAAAGGAATTTATACAATGAGAGGAAACCAACAAGGGATTTTTGAACAGATGACTTTGTCACTCTGTTACATTGCTGCATGGGTGGGCCATTTACCTGAGAGGACAAACAGGCTTAATCATGTCAGTAAAAAAGGAATATGAATAGAAATATAGAATGCTCTGTGTTCAGAAGTGGAGAGAGTACTCAGGTACTTTCCCTCTCCTGATTTAGGCCTTTAGAAAGAAAACACTATTTTTTTCTAAACAAAGTAAACCTTTATTTTTTAACTATAAACAAGAAAGACAAAAAAAAAAAATCTCACTTCAGATCATGAAGTGAAACATGATTCCTATAAAAAAGGGTAAAGAGAAAAAGTAGTAACTTAGTAGATCCCTAATGAAAAGAAGATAGCCTTCTGAAATTGAATTTCACCAGGTTATTGGTGTTTCTATTCTTGTTTGAACAAACTGAGTGAGAGCTATTCTGTCCTGACATTACTACGCATTGGCTTGCAGTACCACCTCTCCCAAGCATCTCCAACACCTCTCTACACCATCCCATACTCAACTCAATACATCACGGAAACTTTCAGTTACCTACCTCTATTTCTATGTTACAGAGCTTTATGTTTCAAAATACTGTGTCAATTTTTAGAATTATAGAATATCCAGAATTGGAAAGAACAGATAATGAGCATCAAGTCCAACCCCTAACTCCACTCAGGAGCACTCAACAATCAGACCGTTTGACTGGGAGTACTGTCCACATACTTCTTGAACTCCAGCAAGATCACTGCTGTGGACGCTGCCCTGGGGAGCCTGCTCAAGTGTTTGATCACCTGCTTAGTGAAGAACCTTTTCATGCCATTCAACCTGAACAAACACTCAAAACGTTGTACTGTTCCCTCAGGTTCTGTCACTGTCACCATCACTAGTGCTGGCCCTCCACTCCCTGTGAGGACCTGTAGGCTGCCATGAAACCTCCTCTCAACCTCCTCTGTTCTGTGCCAATAAAACAAGGGGCCTGGACAAGGCCTCTCTACTCTAAAGGAAGTCAACAGTTTCTCAGAATTTATCATAGTCAGCAAACGATTAAAGCACCTTCTAGTTCTGTATCCAAGTTATTCATGAAAACATTAAACAGAACTGGCATTAAAATGGAGCCCTGTGAAACCCCACTAATGATTGGTCACCAGCCTGCTGTGACCACATTTACTAAAACTCCTTGGATCTGACCTGTCAGCCAATTGCTCATTCATTGCATTGTGTTTTTGCCTTTGTGTGTGCTGGGTGTTTCTTTCCATAAGGATACTGTAAAAAGTATCTAAAGCTTTACTGAAACCCAAAAAGGTAACATCAGCTGACTTCCATCAGTCAGCTAGATAGATGTCCTTGTCATCAAAAGAAATGTAGTTAAACAAGACCTTCCCCTTGTGAGCCAGCGTTAGCTGTGACCAAAGATTGCATTGTCTCTCAGCTGTTTTTCAACTACTTCAAGCAAAACTTTCTCCATGATTTTACCAGGCAGTGATGTGAGACTCACAATCCGGTAATTACCAGGGTCTTCTTGCCTTTCTTGAAAATTGGAACAATCTTTGACAGCTTCCAGTCAACTGGGACCTCTCCAGATTCCCAAAACCATTGAGAGAGGTCTCATGACATTGGCCATCCCTCTGAGTACCTTGAGATGACTCCCATTGTGTTCCATAGGCTTATATGCATCTAGATGGAGCAGCAAATCCCACACAAGTTCAGCATTGGCTAGGAATTGATCATTACTGCATTTATGGTCCTTCAGCTTGGGGCCTTATACCTTCCTTTGCTTAAGAAAATAACTTATAATGAATATAATTAAGCTTGAGTACACTCTAGTGCTTGGAAAATTAAATTGTATGTATATATATACATAGTCAAAGCTGCATTAGCTCTCTCAATTGCTTTTCCAGGTTCCTACTTATTTTATCACCCTACTGCCAATATGAATGTAACCCCCTCCAGAAAAATCATTGGCTTTTTACAGTAACTTTATAGTATTAAAGGCGAATCTGTAACACTTTTATCATGTTGACATAACAGCAACCCAAGATATCCCTGACTACAGCAATGCTGGGGGCATGAATTCTAACATTTTGCTCTAGGCTAAATTGTAAAAAAAAGCTATAGCAGCAGTGGTTGACCATATCCAGTGTAGATCAACTATGTTGTACTTAAACTCATGGCTTTTAATTAGATCTATAAAGGACCAGGGACAGAACTGAATGAGATAAGAAAAAATCTCAGTTGGAAGTCAAAAATGATGTTGACATTCACATTTGCACATCTCTGGTTTTGATAGCTTTCACTGACATCTCTGTTTTCTACTTTCCTTATGCTAGCCACATTTTACCTCACTTATCCCCTCTGCCACCTGTTGACTGCTTGCTGAAGCTGTGAAATTCTTCTTTTTTAACGTGGTTTTGCTGTATCATTTTTAGAAGCCTGCTTCTCTACATTTACCAGAGCAAATCATCAACTTTTTTGAATTAAAGTAAGTTAAACTAAGTATGTTACTTTCAAATGTAGACATTTATTTATTTATTTATTTATTTCCTTACTTACTTACTTAATGTCTCAATGAAATTCAATCAGAAAATTAGAACAGATTTTACTGACTTCTGTGATGGTGTTGTATTCATATATATGTATAAAATAAGAATGCTCCTAGAAGTCTCCCTTTGGGTGCTTCAGCAAGTACTTTAACTGTATAAACTTGTATGGAATCAAAGATTTAAAACAAATGCTGAACTCTCACAGATTCCTTCAGCTTTACTAGTTATTGAAGGTGCTATATCACTCCCAAAATTGGTACATTTTTACTCAGTTAGGAAAGGCCAATGCATTTTAAAAGGTGAAATCTCCACCCTGAAGAGTTTTCTGTTTTGAGAAATGCATTACTAAGGGAGAAAGAAGACAGAAACAAGGTAGCTCTGTAATTTCAGCCTCCCATCACAGGAGCCTTTGCTTTAATGCTCCATGACAAATTCAGTCTACCATTGACCAATTCCAAAATCAAAAGCAGGGAATCTATATCTTCTGGACTATACACAGCTTGAGATCTCATTTTGCATGACTCATGGTCATTTTACAGGGTGTGAATGTGAGATGCATGCAAGGTGCTCATGAAATCTATTTCTCTCCGAGTAAGAGAAGGGTTCCCACGTCTGGTTTAAAAGCTCCACTGGGAATTTTTCTACTGAATTCCATCAGATTAAATTAAACAGCAAATCCTGCTGAAGAGTTTGAAAACCAGGAAGTTTCTATGGATTCAGTTCATAAAATTATTGAGGCTACTATATTTTGTGAAGGGATGACCCTTTAGACATTCAATAGCCTCTGAAATTAATTGTGATCTGGTAATCCAGACTCCAACACATGCAGAAAACAACCTGTCATTTAAACATTTACATAAATTGTTTTCTTGGATTGCTTTTATTTTGGACAATTTGTATCTTAGAGCATACAGATTTTAGGCCATGTGAATTTATCTTTTGAAAGTCAAGCAAGAAATCTAGAAATCTGAGAATAAATGAAATAATGAAAAAGATGAAGATAGATCAAGTATCAAAAGGCTTCTCTCCAAATGGTGACTCTGTTCTCATTTTACAGTTCAGGAAAACAAGTCTTTCCTTGAGAAGACACATTCTAATTGGACATGAGTGAAGCACATCTTTGGGATGGCTATCTTTTAGTCTTTATCTTCTTAATCTTAACAGAAAATTATGCACATTATCAAAACTGAGTTAAAGGACTGTCATTTAAATGAATATTAGACTTAACTATACTAATGGCTTAATCATCTCAAGTATCTGTTCACAACTTATAGAAGCTTACATTTTCTGTATTGCTGAACTAGGTGTTCAGTCATTCCCTAAAGATTAAAAATGTGGCCTAAACATAGTCAGTATGGGACATTTTAGTTAATCGCTTGTGTTGTTCAAGTTGGTAGTGATGTGTAGAGCCAAAAGTTATACATTTAGGAACCTTGTGTGTCCTTCCAACTTGCGATATTCTACTATTCTATAATCTTATGATTGTTGAGGATATAGGAACTCACGTTTTCCAAATTTTTCCTGCATCCAAGAAATGAAAAGAGTTGCAGAAGCTGATGTTAAAAAAACAAAAACCAAAAGAACAAAGATAATGACGTTCAGGATGAAATCTTAATATTTGACAGTACTGTGATCTGGATCATCATGACTACCGCTCTTGATGGAAGATTGAAATTCTCCAAAACAAGACAGTCACCAAACAGGGGAAGGTGTTTCTGGCACCCCCTGGAAAGCATTTTTTTTTTCTGTCCCTTTAACACTATGCCTGTAACAAGTTCAGTGGTGAGGGTGATCCTAACAGAAATGTGCAATCATATAATTTTAAAAAATAGAAGTGATTTCTTTCAGAACTAAAAAAATTCAGTTCTCAAATGACTTTCTCAATACTCAGCAATAGCTAAAGGCAATTTTAAATTCATGTATCTTAGGTATTTGTTTTACTAAGATATACCAGTGGTTTGAAGGCAATGAATGTAAAAATTAGGTGATATTTTTTTACAAGGTGATAATTTGCAGACAATTTACATTGTTTTTAAAATATTGCTATTGGGTTTCTTTACTTGTCATTTAAAAATGTTAGTTTCCCTATGTACTTATGAAAAGAATATAAAACTTTTGAGAAAAATGAACTTTTGCTGTTAAAATTTTTTACATTTTTAAGGTGAAACAATAAGGAAAAGTAAAAGGGAAAAGAACAAAAGTTTGGGTGAGGAAGGGAGAAGGAAACTATTTTTAGATAAACTGTCATAATTTCTGTACTGAACTCAATTCATACTAACTTTGTACTCTTTTTGCAGCCTTTTTTTTTACATCTACTTATAATTCCTAAGTAGCATGGCTCAAGTTATAGAAAATGTATACAGCAGTAATATTCACAATTTCCTTTTTTGGCAAAATGCAAATAAAAAATATTTGTTAAAGGAAAATATTAATATGCAAACAGCAAGTTCACCTATTTGTTCACTAGAAAGATTGAAAGATTAATATGATGGAGTAAAAGCTATTGCTAATTATTTTCTCAGCTTGATCATCAAAACTGCTTTTGCTAGAGATGTACCAAAACCAGAAATCAAAACATCTGCCTTGAACTTAAGAGCGAAGCTGAAATCCAACTCTAGCTTTACTCTTTGTCATGTCATAACTTTCTAAATATTTGTTGAAAGAGCTCTTGGGAATTTTCATGTTTGTTGCAAAAGACTGGTCATACTTATTCTAGTAAGGAAAAACATTGCCCTTGCTGTAAACAAGAAGCAGCTGGACTGTGCTGTGCTGATGAGCTCCAGTGAGAGCACAGTTTATGCACATTTTGTTGTAGGTAGGCATTTGTGTATTGTCTGATTCTCTAGAAAAGTTTTGTTTGATCTTGGAGCTGATACTCTCTGCACCAAGATGCATGCAAATAATCTTCCCATGGGCTTTTGGAAGAGTAAACGCAACACAAATAGAAATAGTCACAAACATAATAAACTGCCCGAAAATTGGTCTGAGAACTAGTTGAGGACCAAAGAACAGCTGGACTGGGCAAGTGATGGCCACTGAGGCCCTTGCTGGAATCTGGAATATTTTGTTTCCAGGAGAGAATTCTTGTCATCTTGTTCATGATTTGCAAATAGAATTGCATAATATGTGTATATATATATATTTCAAGCAGAAAAAAGAAAAACAAAGCAAAACAAAAGAAATCAATACACTAGTAATCAAAGCAAACAAGCAACAACAGGAACAAACAAGCCACAAAGCTTTTCACGTATCTTTACTGTACATTTGAAGACAAAAATAGTAAGACCAACTCAGTCTTCAGAGACAAGTGAAGCCAGGAAGATAATTTTCTTCATCACTTTAAATGAATTCATTAGGCTGCCTTCATTAGAAATCTTTCTGCATTGTTTGCAGCAGGAAATTTGATGCCAGAGTAACTTGTCTGTCATATTTGTTCTGGTTTAGCAGCATGATGATCAAGTCTTCAAATTAATGCAGGAACTAGAACAGTCCACATTGGTGAAAGATGCTTTGTTTATTACAAGGCTGTGCTTGTGAAAAATAAATCTCGATGTATCTTTGCTTTATTTAGGCATATCTAATTGTCGGAATCCTGAGTTAGCACAACTTGATTCTGACATGCAGACCTAAAACCTCTATTGGCTGTACGAGATAAGTACAATTACTGACCTAACATTCATGCCTCAGTTAAATGTGAAAAGATTGTTCAGATGAATCTGTGTATCTTCATCTGTGATGACTATTCTAATAATATTCTGAAATGATGAATATGTATGTTTCAGAATAAATCTTTTTAGTTTTCCTGATGTGACATTTTTTTTCCACAAAAAATGTCCATGTGGGCCACATGAATATTCCAGGGGCAAGTTCAAACACCAAATAAACTGTAGACTTTAAGGATGCTTGTTCTATTTTCTTGCCTAACTGAAATGCTTTAATTTATAGGGCATGAATGCACCACAGTATGATCACTAGTTAGGAAAAAAACAGGCAAAGATATGGAATTTTGTTATATTATTTTTACCTTTTATTTTCTGATCTGAAGACAAATATAAAGGTATTGCAAGATGAAGGCATTGATTTTGGGAAACAAAGCAAAGAAATACTGTAATGTTATATGTGAGCTACATTTACCCTGAGGCATTTACCATGAAGTTCAGTTTATTTTTTGTAGCATCATTCTGGAAGCTGTGAATAGGAAAAGTGAGCATATTGGGATTGTCACTTACAACGATAATTTGTGTCTTTTGATCAGTGTGGTAGAGGGAGTAAGGTAAAAAGTTATCAGGATGTGTGAGCACATACACATACACATACACATACACATACACATACACATACACATACACATACACATACACATACACATAGACTGAGAGCTCCCTTAGTTCCCTTTGTTAGGAAGGGAAAAAAAGAGAGAAGGAAGGAAGAAGATAGGAAGGCAGAATAGAGGGAAGGATTGAACAAAAGAATGAAGGAACAAAGAAAAAAGCAAAGGAGATTAGTGACTGAGCTCTTTCTACATACGTTCCTGGAGAAGTACACATGGGTATGTTTGATGTGCAGACACAATTTAAAATGACCTTCTACAAATGCCCTGGTACACAAAACAAGAAAAATCCATCACTTTAAATGTCTGGAAAAGTTCGTTATGATTTGTCTAGTCTCCGTGGAGCATCTTTCATCTCAAGAATGGTAAACAATTGATCAATTTTCTATCGCCACCTATGAGTGAAAATATAGAACTGCAAATTATCCTTTCATGTGTGACAAAGGAGATGTATGTGCAGGATGTAGTTCAATTATTTGAAGACATTTGTAATTCTGTGTGAGATGGAAACCACAGTTTTTTATCTTTGAAGGAGATATGTCAGTTTTCAGCACATTCGGGCTTTATTGTCTTTCTATTGGGGTTTATTCATAAAATAAAGTTTCAAACCTATTTCATTATTTCTTCTGTCCTGTCCTAACTGTCCTAAGCTAAGAAGTGTGTGATGCATAGTCAGAGACAAGCTTCTATTTTGGATAATTTACATGGTAGGTGATATATGACAAATAGCATAGAAGGTAGAACTCAGATTCCTTCTACCCAAATTCTGCTTCCAGAATACAAAGAAATAAAAAAGAAACATGAGTGAATAATTGCTAAAATCAGCAAGAGCTCAAGTGGAATAGACCAGACATGCAAGAATGTAAAACTCCTCGAGTGGTTGGACAATGGAGATAAAAGACATCTGGAGATGGGACAGGGGCATACAGGATGTTTAGATGGGAGTAAATGGGTATTGCTGCTTAATGTTAATGGCTCATATGGTCACACTGTAGAAAGAAATGAGTCCTGTGAGTTGGAAGCAGCAGCAGGACTTGAGGAAGAGTTATGTATACTACAGATAAGTTAGAATTGACCCATGTGTCAAGACACTACTATAGGATTCAGAAAGCCTGCATATAAAATTGAACTACAAGTTTCCCGTGTGATTGTGAACAAAATAAAATAACTGTGGACCCAATTCATGGAAGAAATCTGACAGGCTTCATTAAACGAATGAAACATCTAGAACTGAGACATCTTAGTCTGAGATAATCTCCCAAAGCTCCTGAATGCTCATTGAAGGAAAGGAGACGTAACCAGGGGTTAGATCATCTGTATACATTTGGGTACACAACTTGTTTTGAAAAGTGCCTATGATTAGAGAAGGAATACAATGTATATATGCCATATTTTTCTTACAATATTTTTTATGAAATTTGTTTTTGTCACAAGTCTAATAAATATTTCCAAAATATTAAGGAAAAGCCCTTTTTAAGAAATCTCAGGTGGAGAGAATTAGGTGTTTGTAATTTCACAGTGAAATGACAAATATTTGTAATAAAGTAAATATTTTAATGAAAGAATTCCACATAACAGTCAGATTACATTAAGAAAATGTTTCTGAATTTTTGTAATCTATTTCACCATTTCCTCTTTACCACTAGTTTTTTAGATCTACTGTGAAAGACGTATATCAGCTTCTAAAATCTGGAAGAAATAAACTATGGAAGAAAAATAGTACATTAAACAAATGCTCCTTTTTAAATGCTGTAGAAATATATTTAGGACCTGAATTCAGCAAATCATTTAAGCTCCAGTGTTTTAATTTTCTTCCTGTTCATTCCAGATGTTTCACAGTTTGAGATATAAGCTTGAGATATCTTAAAGAGAATTTTCAGAAATCCAAGACTTGTGTCCTCTGAGATGACAACTCTTCAAATGGCATGACTCAACAATTAAGAATTTATATTTCCAGGTGTTATTTTTACTGCTGAAAAAAGTCTTCTATTTGAAAGAAATTTCGTTTGGCATTGGATATACTTATAAAAGGGTGCAGTTAATACTTGTGCAGATCTTGGAGGATTTCTACTGCAGTGAAGATATAAAGGACTATATTTTAATTTGAGTGAATGGATGTTAAAGATATAATACAAGACACTGTCAAGTTTCCCAGAGAGAAAATGAAATTCAACTCTGCAGAACCTACAGGCAAAAAAAACAAAAACAAAAAACAAAAAATTGATTTCAAAGATCTTCTGTTTAATACACTCCAGTTCAGAAAATATGGCCCTGTCACTAATCCAGGTAAAATAAAAGCAATATTTTAAATAATTACTCTACAGTCTAGATTGGTTCTCACGGGATTTGGAATAAAATAGTATACGGAAAAATGTATTCAAGTCAGATATTTTATCAATATAACCTTCAGGGAGGAACTGGAAATTCACATGATGGTACATTGAAAGGACAATTATTAGGCAGTTTAACAGCTAAAATTGCTGCAACTACACATATTACTTCTATTTGTTTGGGTTTTTTTCTTTTAGTATCTATTTGTATATAATATTAGAATAAGTATGTACTACAGGCAGCATTTGCTATGAATTGTATTTAAAGCTCATCACTAATTTAACAAGTCATCCAAAGGAAAAAAAATATGAAAAAGACAATCTAGAGTTTGGAGATTGTATTGTTCTTTTCCTAGTTCTATTTTAAAAAATAAAAATAAATAAAACTGCAGTGGAAAGAGGAAAACAGGCTTAGAAGTTGGGCATACATTTGTCTTAACTAATTTAAAGCCAGGTGCCATAGGTATTAATTGATTGAATTGACTATCCAAGCAAAGGGTTAGCTTACAGTCTAGAAAAGCAATTAGAATTAAATGGAAAATTATGATTTAACATGGAATCCATGGTGCCAAATATAAGCTGTCAAAATCAGGAGTTCCACTTTAAAAAATAATATGATTGTATTTATAGTTACATGGCAATGATAGCATATACCTGTTAGTAAAGTATTCAAAACCTCTCAACAATACCTTCTAGGAAAATGTATATGTCTCTAATTTCCTCCTAATGACAAATAATAAAACATATCTTTTTGTTGTTTTAATGAGCAGAACTTAGTATTTGGAGTTTTGGGTTCCCTTGAAATACTACCTCTAGCTCTGAGCTGACATGAGTTTAATGATATAATGCTCTTGATGCTCATGAGGCTCAACATTTGCTTTATTATTCCAAGATACCTAGCTTCAGGAGTCCTGATAGGCAAGGATCAATTTTTATTTAGTGAGAGATTAGCTTCTGCTTCTTGCTGTACAGAAAGGAGTCTGAAAATGTAAAACAGCTTTTAAAACTAGATGGAAAACAAGTAGAATTTGTTCTGTAATCGCATCATACTTAGAAAACTTTTTTTTTTTAAACACTGTACTTTTTTTACAAGGAGGAAACACAGATGTGACTTCTCAAAGGTTTTCAAGATGGAGCTTTCCTGATGTACAAGAATAAGCCAAAAGTGTTTATTACAGAGGGAAGCTATCAAGGAGATCAGTGTCACCAGTTCATTAAGTAATGCAGAGCAGATAAAAATAATTCATGTATGCAGATAAATACCTTGTAAACATCAGAAATGTTATTCCAAAAACATGGATTCATTTTTGCAGAACTTAAATGGGCATTTTATATGAACAGCCCAAAGGAATAGCTGGGCTTTTCTTTTCTTTTGCCTTCCTTCTGGATGGGGTTTTCTCTCCCTCTTTTTCTGCCTCAGTTCTAACTTAGTCAGGAAACTTGCTTATCAAGAAAGAAGCATCCAGAGTAGCTAGCTTGTCTGCGGAATGCAGTTCCTTTAGGCAAAAACTGGAAGTGAGAAACTCTCAAGAAGCAGTGATCAGAGATCTAAGAATACAAGTGAACAAATGCATTTTCTGATTTAAATATGTAATTGTTATCATTATTCATCTTCCAAAAGCTTCTAAACAAATGTATCACTGAAGTAAATCATTTTAGATATAAACATTCATTCTGTTCTAAATAACTTCCAATGTAACTGAATGTTTGTAATTCAAAACACTTATCAGGAAATGGGGCTGAGTCATACAGAGAGCTGATCCATAGCATGACAGGTGGGTACCAGCTTATTTTCTTTCTGTTGATGCTGAGCTTTCTTGAAGAGAGGTTGCTTTTTTAACATGCTCTCATGCAGTTATGGCTTCTAGAAAACTTGCATTCCATTAAACATTGAACTGTTAGCCATCTTCAAGGGTCTTTCAACAAGAGCAGGGAAAGTTTGCAAAGCCCTCTGATTTATCTAAAGACTCGTGTTGCTGTACAGCACAGGAAATGAGAACATCACTTGGACTATGATCTCTTGTAGCAGCCAAATGAAGTCTCCATAAGTCCACTCCCCTGTCCTCATCCCACATCACTCTTTATTATTGAGCAGTGCAGAAATCTGCTGTCTTTCCCACTCAAAGTTAACATGGAGTTTTGCCCAAGACCCACAGAACTCTTTTGAAATACAAAGCATTTCAAAAGGTGCCTGGAGCATCACTTTAAAAACAGGCAAACACAGTATCTCTGCAAGGAAAAACAATGCTATTATACTAATTTCACAGATGGATGAACTTCAGTATGGTGAGGTTAAGGGCTAGATCCTGTGTGGTGATGTGCTGCAATATTTTAGGGGATTAAGCAGCAGAGACAACATTTTTCCCCTAGCATCTGGAAGACAATTTCTGCAAAATAATATGGTAGTAGTATGTCTGTAACTGCATTAACACAGAAAACACATCCACAAAGGAATGTGTTTTGCCGGCAAGAGGGCATGCTCATCTGTTCTACTGAGCTCCATAGGTAACGAAGACCCCAGTGCACATTTTCCCAACATTAACAATTTTTCTCTTTTAAGCAGCAGTAAAAACACACACACCATGTGTCTCCAAGCCCTTCTTTGATTTTCTCCAAGCTGGGATGGGACCAAGGCAGCTGTTACCTCTACTCTATTCCTTTCACCCTCATCTCATCAGCAGAGCAGGATTTGTGCACAGTAACCTTGTTCATGCACTGACAGTACCCAGATGTCCTCATAATCGTACCCAGATATCTCACCAGACCTTCCCCTGATTATTAGTATCCATCTTCTTGTGTGTTCCCTGGAGGAGACTACTACACTTTTACAAACTGAAGGATCTTTTGGCATCTTCTGGGAAAAAGGGTTGCTGAGTTTCCTCCCATGTTTTCACTTTGTACAACATGAAAATTTAAATTGTCTAGTTGAGAAAGCATGGCAGCTGACGATTTGTTCAGACTCACAGAGCTGATAATGCTCTGTTCATGAGACTGGGGCAGTTAATGATTCATGAGTTGATATTTCCTCACACTTGATTGTGCACAGTATACTTCATAATCTGATCTTGTCATTTTCATTTTTCAGAGAAAAAAAAGGAAAACCCTTCCTTCTTGTTTCACATTAAACTTCTCTATGAGTATGTGATTACTTCTTGACATTCCCTGTGATTTGTGTCTTATTCATCCCATTGAAAGCCTCTTCTATTATATTTTCATAAAATATTTTCTCTCCTAGAAAAGAAAATAAAAATGCAGTTTTTCCATGTGATATATTGTGAATATACTGTTTTTAAATCTATAAATACTTTACATGTACATAGGATGCTTAAATGTGCTTTTGAAGCAAAGAAAAGTTATGGCCATTACTACCCTGAGAATTACTACAAAAGGAATTGACTTGTCACTTCATTAAGTGACTGTCATTTGATTGTATAGAAGCATCTCCCTATTTCGTGTCCATATCACAGAGATGATAGGAATCTACTGGAAGGAGTCTTCCAAGTATTTGGAATAATAATTTGGCCTTCAATCTAAATGTAAAGGCTATTTGCAAACATATAATAATAAACAATTCCAAATCATGTATCACCCATTGACTGTTACTTAGGCTGGATTAAAAAAATATCTGAAACACAAAGTGCTTTTAGTATACCAGAAGGCTTTCAGGATTTCTTTTAGCATATATTGTAGCTCATGGGTTTTTTTTCGTTGTTTTTTTTTTCTTATCACAAGCAAAAAAGTGGCCAATTATCTTTAGTTATTTCCATTTTGAAATGAATAAGAATAGGACAGGAGAGGATAAGATAGAACTGAGTTGAGTTGATTTGAGCTGAGTTGAGTTGAGTTGAATCAAGTTGAGTCAAGTCAAGTGGAGTGGGACAGGACAGGACAGGACAGGATAGGATAAGACAGGACAGAACAGGACAGGACAGGACAGGATAAGATTAGGATAGGATAGGATAGGATAGGATAGGATAGGATAGGATAGGATAGGATAGGATAGGATAGGATAGGATAGGATAGGATAGGATAGGATAGGATAGGATAGGATAGGATAGGTTCAGTCCAACTGTCTGACCCACTAGGGCTAAACAAATTAAAGAATATTAATGAAGGCATTATCCAAATGCCTCTTGAATACCAGCAAGTATGATGCAGCAGTCTCTCACCACTGGAACAGGCTTATGGTTGTATTTGACAACCAGTTTTTTCTAATGTCCAGTCTGAACTTCCACAGGCATAGTTTCTTGCTATGCCCATTGTTCATAGAACCATACATTCGTGGAGTCATGTAATCGTTATGGTTTGAAAAGACCTCCAAGATCATCAAGTCTAGCCATCCACCTATTACCAGTATTGTCCACTAAACCAAACACTCCAAAATAGTTTGCTCTTGTTACTGCCGGGGAACACTGCCTATTCATGATGACCAACCCCTGAATTTCCATTGTATGTGATAGAACACAGGGATACAATTTCAAACTTAGGAGGGGAGATTTAGATTAGATGTCAGGGGAAAATTTTCACTGAGAGCACTGCTGCCCAGAGGATCTATGGATGTCACATCCCCAGAGGTGTTCACAGACAGTTTGGATGGTGCCCTGGACAGCCTGATTTGGTGGGGGGCAACCATCCCACAGTGGAGGGTTGGAACTGGATGGGCTTCAAGGTTACTTTCAACTCATACCATTCTTTAATTCTTCTATTTCTTTCCTTACTTTCTATTAATCTGTCTTCTAATCTGTACCTGGGTCCAGCGTTACCTTGTCCCAGTGCAGTATTCAGCATTTTCATTTATTGAATTTTATGCCATTGCACATTATCCAGTATCTAGAACCTTCTGCAAGCCATCTTGTTCCTCTATTGGCAACAGCATCTCCCAGTTTAGTATAATCAGAGAACTTTCCAGAGTAAAATATTATGATGCCTGCATCCAAGTCATATGCCTCAGAAGTGTTGAGGTCCTGTCCTGTGAAAAGTCAGCTGCATTCAAGAGTGTTTTTTTTTTTTTTTTTTGGTATCCAAACTGTTAATCATTTTAAAACAGTCTTTTCTATGATTATAATAATATTTTCGACAACCACAACCAGAATAATCCCGGAATTTCAGATACACACCTTAGGTGTAGGTGAATTTTACTTAACATATCCAAATATAATTCAGTCTGATTTCTACCTCAGTATGTATTTGGTCATATGAATGCCAGGTGTCTCCATCCACTTGGAATTCTTTACAGATTTTTCCATGAGTAGATCTCATTCCCTTGGCAGTCTAGCATTGGTGGGAACCTTGTTGTGCCTAACAGATAACTAAATAGATAATTCTCACAGAAAGTCTTACAGTGGCTTCAAAATTAGGTTAAATTCTCTTAGAGAATCTCAAACATATGTTTTCCATTTTCTAAGGCATTTTCTGACCACTAAGCTATAATGCTGGAGTAAATTTGACCCACGATGCAACAGCCTTGAAGTGAGCAAACAGTGAGAAGCATGATTTATAATTTAGTAGTTGCGAAATATCTACTGAGAGTTTTTGTTTGTAGCCAATCACTTTAATGTGAAAGACATTAAGTAGCCAACTGAGATTAAAATGCTTTTTATATATTTGGATGGTTTGAGTCATCTATGCAAAGAACTACATAACTTATGTATGTGTATGCACATACATGCTTGATGATCCAAACAGGAAACTTCCTAGGTCTTGCTACATGCCAAAAGTCATCTGAATACTATGAGAACTTCTTCCTAGGCTTACTCACGAGATTGTCCATACCCATATATTTACTTAAGCTAAGCAGCATTCCTCCATCCTCATCCACTGAAAAAGATAGATTAACAGAGACACACATGAACACAAAAGACCAATAAATCAGCAGCATGCTAAATTGTATTTCTTAGGTATCAGCTGTAGCTCTGTGGTAAATGTTCTGAAAGTAGTGTGACCATCGTTATCATTAGCAAATCTACACTAAATGCATAAGTGATGCTCCCTTTACTCCCTTCTCTGCCAATTTTATGCTCTTGAAAATCAGTCATGCAAATACCATTCAGATGATTTGATTTAGCAAATCTGATCTGCTTTGTTGTAAAGGTAAGTCATAGAGTGGTTTAAAAATCATAGAAGACTATAATCCCTGTATCTAAGTGAATGCATTTCATTACACGGATGTAGTTATGTACTTCAGGGCATGCATTATTTCTTAAACTTGTCTCAGTCATTAAAAGCATTGAAATATTCCAGAACAATTTTCCAAAGTACTTCAGCTAAACCACCATTAGATAAAACTGCTATATAATAAAAAAAATACACAGAATATTATCTCAGTTTAATACATTCATATTTATCTCAGATTTATCCATTTAAATCTTAGGCATTTAGTCTGCTTATCTGGTGATTTTCAAAAGCCAAAGGAGAGAGAGAGAGAAACAGCTCCAAAGTGTGATACATCCCATCTATCTTAAATACCTATCTCACTTTGGAAGCTGTTGCAATTTCTCTTAACTCTTAAGAGAAGATGTCTTATTTCTAGTCTGAATCTGTCTGGTTTCAGCTTCCAGCTACTGGATCCTGACATGTTAGATTAGTGAGATGTTTACAGTAAAAAAAGAAAATCTCTGCGTGCAAGAAAAGGGCAAGTAATCTACTCTTCAAAGAATTAAATAGATGGAGACTCCTAGTTTTCCACTACATGACATTCTGGCTACACTTCATATTCGTCTTTGAAGATAATATTTCTTATCACCCCAACTGACACAGCTGGAAAAAAAACAGACAGGTTTCTGGGCACATAAGCTCTTCTTTAGGTCTCACTGAGTTCAAAGTTTCTCTACTAAACACAAATTTATTTTGATTTTTGTAAAACCACTTAACTCTATAAATGTAAGCTTTGCTATGGAGGAAGGAATTATTACATGTAACAGATATCTAAGGTTTTAATTCAACAGAAAGCATGACAATATTAAGCTAATTTGCCTTTAACTGCTATGAGTCTTTTTTCAATACATACACAGCAAATTTAATATGCAAATGCAGTGATTTACAACCCCCCTCAAGTTCACAATGGCCAGTGGGAGTTTTTCCTACTAAATGACATTCATTTAGACTTTGGACTCAACTTTTTATGCTCATACAGAATAAAAACTTTCATGGACACTGAATGGTAGTCATTAGGAAGCTATAGTGTACTTGTAGGAATAAAGTTCACATAAACGGTGGGAGAAAGCACATTGTTAATTTGCATTTTACTTTAAAACTCAATGTGTATTCTAGAAACTCATGACCCTATTATCAAAGGCTAGAAGAAGATAATGAGATTCTAAATAACGTTCTGAATAAATGAAGGTTTTCTCTCAATTATGAATGGATACATGCTTGCGATTATAGAGGTGCTCTCATGTCACTTATCTGAGGTCTTTGTCAAAACTTTCAGTTTGTCAGATGAAGGTCAAGAGGACATTTTTATTTTCACAATTACAATATCACTGAGAAGAAAGAAAAAAGTCCTTCATAAAAAACAAATTCAATCCACAAGCAAAGAGATTCTGATAACTACAACTTCAGAACATTTGACTTTTTCACCCTCTTTGAACTATAATTGAGTAGTTTATTCTCAATTTCCAGTTTGGGCTTCAATAAATTGATTAACTTAAGACAGGTTTCTTAGAATCCAAGAAATAAATCAGCAAAAGAAAGAAAGTAAATATGAAGCTGTCTGAACTTCATCAACTTTTGGTATTCTGAAAAATGTTTCATCATGTTTTCACTTTCATTTTTAAATTTCTTAAATTTTGCAACTTGGCTTTAATATAAAGAAGTAACTATTTGACTTGGCTAAAATAATGACAAAATAAAATAACACATTTCAAATGTAATACACTTCCTGATATGAAACTGAGAGGGTACTAATTAAAAATCTAAGAACTTATGATAAAAAGCAGTATTTTTTTGTTGATGATTGTAGTAAATTTTGTGAGATGCATTTTTTAAAGTAAAATTTTTATTGACAATTCGATATTGAACTATTCTGGAGAATCTGATGTTTCACAAAATAGTAAATACGTTATTGATAGTTTTTCTGTCCATATATGCAATGAACCAAGAATCTGAATAGTAAGCAGAAATATTCTGTGTCAGTAGTAACAACTAACTTTCCTTTAGGCAAAAGACCTCTTTAGTCATGGCATATATAATTGTCTCGTCTTGAATCTACATTGGGTCTTCCCTTGGGCATGGCAGATGAGACATGCTTGATTCTCTTTACATGTTCTCTTACTCATCAACAAGTTAATGTAATTAAGAATATTCATTCCTGATGGCATGTGTGTGTTCTGAGTGTCTGGCTGTGTTTAAAAATGGACTGGATTCATAATTCTTTCCAGTGAAGAGCTTTCCAGTCTGGAGAAGCGAGTTGAGTCAGAGTCCAGTCTCTATCAATTTATATCTTGTCTTTCTTTGAACTGGCTCTCCGGTGCAGTTACGTTATTTTGTAAATGGAAACAGGTTGTTGGATTAAAATAGAATTTCATAAGCTTCTTATGAAGGATCCCTACTCTCATTAAGGGTTCATATCCAACAATTCTCAGGAGCTATCTTTACACCTGAATGTTTTTTTCATTTTTTGATCATATAACACAAACAAGAATGCTTCTCCTGAGTTAGAAACAAGGCTAACATCTTCAAATCTGCCAATTTGAACAAGCCATTTTTTTCTATCCATTTTTATTTTTAAACTATGGCATTTATACCTCTGATGAAATATGCAGCTTTGTTTCATTGGCAGTTACAAAGCCTTTTTGTACTGTTATCTTACTCTCTACATTGGTATATCTTTCTTTTTGAAAGATAACAAGTGACAGATTTTTAAACTGTCTCAAATCTTTTAGAACTCCTACACTCTTTCATGAATGTCAGTCACTGGAAGCTGTAAAAATTGGGAACTAGTATACATATTTTAAGTTAACTTTCACATCTTGAATTTCTGATTTTCCTTAGAAATAGCATTCTAGCATCAAGATGGGTTTCATTGAAATTAGCTTATTGTAGTCAGAAATCTATTTCATTAGTTTCTTGAGGTTTAGGTAAAATATCTTAGCCACATTTTCTATTTCAAAACACAAAAACAAAATCAAAACTAAAAACAGACTTCATTTATTCACACTAATTCTTGTTTTCCAGATTTTCAATTCTAATATTCTTAAATAGTCTTTCTTATACATATGGTTCATTTATTTGGGAAATATTTGTAAAACACATGAACCTTTTATGCTGTTTGAATCTTAACCACAAAACAATAAATAAAATTTAGGACTCTGGGATCAAATAACATCTTACTTTGCAGTAGTGTGTGATCCCCATTATTTACTCGAAGTCAACCCCTCAAGTTATCTGATACCTGAGGAAAATATTCATAAATCCCAGGAGTTCCTTATTTTTACCATGAATATTCATGCAATTATTCATGTACTGTCAGATATAGACTTAGCCTGACAATAACGTTTGCCACTTGTAATAATTTCTGTTGATCCCCTTGCCACTGAGGCAAGAACTTGATTTTCCAAAGAATGCTCAAAATGGCAGTGAAAGGCAATCACCAGCACAACGAAAGGTGTTTGGGCATTAGAGAAGGACACAGGGATGAAGTGATTTGGTTGTAGTCATCGTATGCGTGACTAGTATGTGTGAGATTTAGAGCAGGGAAGGACGCAGTGCCATGGTTTTATGATTTTTGGTACTGGTATTCCACATCATAACATAATCATCATGTGTGCATTAATCATAAAACCATGACACGCAGTGATGCCCATTTCAGAGGACAGGACTAATCTGTACTCCATTCACATCATCTGGATTGCTCAAACGAAGAAAACAGAGAAGAAATACGCTTTTAAAATATCACTTGTGTTAACTGTACAGTTTTGAGGACACTAACAGTGAAGGCATCGACTCCATATGACGGACATGGATAGGGGGAAGGAGGATATAGAAGAAAAACAAAAATGTTATGCGTGAAAAGCTGACCGCATAACACTAAGTGAGAAGTATGGAGAAAGGTGAGTTAGGCATGGGTAATAGTTCCAATAACTCTGATTATGTTGAAAACATTATAGCAGAACTAACCTCTCCACAAGACAAATCAGTGCATCTGTGAATAAATTGTCATGATTTTCCAGTGGAATTCTAATACAGAATTCTGTCACTTCTGTTTTGAACAAATTAATTAAAAAAAAATAATTCTACATGTGTAAGAGGATTTTATTATATTTTTCTGGACTGAATTATTTATTATTATTCTGCATGCCTGCAGAACTTCTGCTTTTTCATTTGGAAAATATCTTCTTTAAATATTTAGAAAAAATATCTATAAACAGCATGCAGTTTTAATTACAATTTATATGCTTGCATTTTAATTGCCTTTTAAACTAATTTAGCTTGTTCTTAAAGTTAATTAAACTCATTGGGGGGAAAATGTTCCTTAATTCAGTTCTGGAAATGGAGCAGATGTGGAGACGTATTTGTGATTGTGTCTATCAGTCTGAACTTATAAGAACCTTTTTTATCATGAACTCCCTAATAGATCTCTAAAAGAAAGTGCTCTCCGTATGAGCAAGATGCCCTGTGAATTCCTCTGTTCTTTCAACATTTAAATTATATGTGCAGAGCATATAAATTAATTTACCCCCTCTAAAATACAGTGAACCTGGATATACATGAGGTTGAATCTAGGTTTTCATTGTTAAAACTTCCTCCTTTTGATAAGCTACCAACTCTGAGCTTACAAGTACTTGCATAATTAAATTTTGACTTCTGCAATGTGCTTCTGGGAGGACAGCAAGCACTATAGAAGTTAGTAGAGACAAAGCAGATTATTAAGAAAGAAAATATTAGGAAGACATATCGATTGAATTAGGGGTCGCTGTGACACATACAATTCATTGCTTGACATAGCTCTAAAATACCTAATTTAATGCTCACAGCACTTTGGCTGTTGCAGAAATCATTATGGGCTATCTGCAATGCCGGCAAATCAAGAATGCTGAGAAGCTAGTCCATGCTGAACATGATATTAAGACATTTGTTCACAGTTGTTTCATGCACCAGGTGTAGCTACAGCTGTAAACACTGAAAATGAAATTATATGTTTCAAAATTATATGGGAAAAATTAATTTCATTAGTGTCAGATTCTCAAGGGAAATTCCTTCCAGCAAGTAGCCCTACAAAATGACCCTGCACTAAGAGGAAAGAATCACAAGGGCAGTCACCAGACAGCAAGAGCACTGAAACCATTCAGTGAATCTCAGCCTTAAAAAACAAAAACAATATTAGAATGATCAGAAGTGACTACCCTACAATGCTCGTTACAGCAGATCTTGAATTGTGTATAAAAAGCACAAGTAAACAGAGAGGGATTTATCAGGAGGGCAGAGGGAGAACAATAGCCAGTGTTTCAGACACTTCAGGATGGAATGCTAGATACCTCGAAATTTGAAAAGAAAAAAAGAATAAAAGGGAAAAAAAACCTTTCATGCTCACTGTATCCAGCATCTGTGGGTCAGTGATTCTGAGGTCACTGAAATAGCCTTACAAGTTTTAAAAAGAAAGCCTCAGTTAGCCTATGGTTCTGTTATTGCTGCAGAAACAAGCTCACTGCTGGTTTGTTAACTTGTTTTGATTCTGCTCTACTCTTGTTTCATTGACGTACACGAGGCTGACATCCAGAGACACTCTTCTTGGGCAGTCATGTGTATCAGACCTGGTACGCTCACTGTCAGCTTGATAGGACTACTAAATGACTGTGCGCTGATCCAGAAGCAACTATTCCTCATACTGTGCAACTTGTTGGAGCTTTTATGAATACTATACAGTATGTGACAGCCTCTTCTGTGCTTGTGTAGGTAGTCATTATACACACATTTAAATTCCTCTGCAGTAGTAGGATTTTTATAAAGCTGTTTCTTTACTGAACCTTCATATTTGTAAGATCTATTTCATTAACTGGTGCTGCATACAATCCTCATTAGTCCATTCTTTCACACCCGAAAACCAAATTGAAGTCATCTTAGCAGCTTCATTAAAATATGGCTGAGCTTGTACTTTTTTAGAATATTATCATTCACAAAGAGGTATGCATGTCCTGTTGTAAAAGCTGCACATTTCCACAGGCAATATTTTTTTTTACCTTTCTTATCTTTCATTAGTTTTTCTTCTCTGATAACTGCAGCCTCAGTCACAAAAAAAATTTATAGTAATAACTATGACAGTGTGCAGCTGTCTCTGATATAGCTAAACACAGCTGGGAGATTCACATGGGACCCACCTAACCTAAAAGATCTGGAAGCAAGGAGCACATAGTCCCATGCATGATGAAACAGTCAGGTGCTTCATGGATCACACCAGCAATATGTACATAAATAAGTAATTACAACTTCAACCTCTTGTCACAGAATCCAAGAAAAGCTGTTTGGTTGGAAAAGACCCCTGGGTGACATATGGTCCAACCCCTTCTGAGCCAGAGATATCCAGAGCAGGATGCCCAGGACCACGTCCATACTCTTCGAAGATTTGCAAGGAAGAAAACTCCATATAACAACCATGAGTGGTATTTAATTCAGTCAATCACATCATTATAAAATTGGACATCTGGTTTAATAATCCAGGATGCTTCTCTAATAAAATTCACAAGTAATTTTAAAATTTATTAATCTCATTTAATCTAAGCAAATTTGGAGGGATATGAAATGATTTTTTCTACCTCTTGAGAGATTTTCTACAGTGCATTTACATTTCATAAGAAACCTATTTCAGAATTCTAGCTTTGTTACCTACTGTTCATATTTTAAAACAGTTTGTTAACCTTCCTTATCTTTCTTCATCTTGAGATCAAGTACTCCGCAGATGATCAGCACAATAAGGCAATTGTTTTCTCTGGCCTCTAAACAGTTTTAATTGTCTTGAACATACTAGCCCAAGGTGCCTTTATTTCTTTTGTTATCATATGTTTCTTTTGAATCTTCTCAGATTCTAGGCTGCTGACATCCACATTCACCCTTGGAAAAAAACGTTTCTTAACCTTGCTAATACCCATATCCCAGAGCTGTCATGACTATGCAAGCAGTGAAATCACCATAAGATCTCTGTAGTGCTTCAGATTATTCCTTATTTGCACATAGGTTAACTGTGTTATGAAAGAAGAAAAGAAAATGGGGAGCTGCTCTGATTCATGTTAAAAAACTAGTAAGAGTCAGGAAGTAATCCTGTTTATTACTGAAAAACAAGCAGTATTACGTTCTTCTGCCATGTTTTAGTAATATCAGTGAAGTTTTCAGTTTCTCTTCTTTGCTTTTTTTGACCATATAAGTTATGAGTGAAATTAGCAGTTCATGAAGTACAACAGTTAGACTGCTGCATAGGGCAATCTTAATGGAAAAGATTAATCTCATTTAGCTTTGACTAATCTACATCTGAGCTATACACATGCTGGTTTCTGACAGATGAGATGGAACTGAAGTTTTTTAAAAGTTATGTATTTCTTATCCTAATTAATGTACTGTAATGTCACATAAATATTCTCCGAAAATGTGGTATTGTGTGTGAGCAATAAATGAAGTCTGGACATTCCACAAAGGTTTCATTCATCTTAGGACCAGGATTATTCAGCACCTTTGTCAGTGACATAGGCAATGAGATCAAGTGTACCCTTAGCAAGTTTGCCAATGACACCAATCTGAGTGGAGTAGTTAATGTGACAGAAGGAAGGGATGCCATCCAAAGGGGCCTGAGCAAGCTTACAAGGTAAACCCGAGGGAGCCTAATGAGGTTCAACAAGGCCAAGTGCAAGGTGTTACACTTGGGATGAAGGAACCCCAGATATGAATCATGAAATCATAGAATTATAGAATCATTAAGGTTGGATCATCCAGTCCAACTGTCCACCTATCACCAATATTTCCGACTAAATTATGTCCTTCAGTACAACATCTAAACATTTCTTAAACACCTCCAGGGACAGTGACTCCACTACCTCCCTGGTCCAGCTCCATTGTCTGTCCACTCTTTTGGAGAAGTTTTTCCTAACATCCAACCTGAATCTCTTCTGGAGCAACTTGATAGGATTCCCTCTCATCCTATTACCAGTTACACATGAGAAGAGGCCAATCCCCACCTTGCCACAATCTCCTTACAGGCAGTTGTTGAGAGCAATAAGATCTCACCTGAGCCTCTCCCTCTCCAGACTAAGTAATTCTAGTTCCCTCAGCCACTCCTCATAAGACTTGTGCTTCAGACTCATCACCAGCTTCATTGCCCTTCTCTGGACACAGTCCAGGGCCTCGATGTCTTTCTTGCAATGAGGAGCCCAAAACTGAACACTGTACTCAAGGTGCAGACTCACCAGCGCTGAGTACAGGGGTACAATTAGATCCCTGCTCCTGCTGGCAACACTATTTCTAACACAAGCCAGGATACCATGCCATCCTGTCCCAGGCCTGTAGAATTGCTCAAGATTGTTGTAGTCAAAATGCAGGACATGAAACTTGGTCTTGTTGAACTTCAACTCACTGGCCCCAGCAGAACTATCCAGCCTGTAGGACCTTCCTACCCCCAGGTAAATTGACAATTCCTGACAACTTGGTGTCAGAAGGAGCCATAAAGTTGATCAGAGGACTGAAGCATCTCTCTTATGAAGACAGACCATGAAGACAAGCTGGACTTGTTCAGTCTGGAGAAGAGGAAGTTTTGGGGACACCTCATTCCAACCTTCTTATACTTAAAGAGACATTATAAACAGGAGGAAAGCAAGTTTTACATGGGTAGATAGTGATAGGACAAGGGGGAGCCATTTTAAATTAAAAGAGGTGAGATGTGGGTTAGATGTCAGGGGGAAATTTTTCACGTAGAGAGTGGTGAGGTGCTGGAACAGGCTGCCTGGAGAGATTTTGGATGTCCATACTAAATGATGTTTCAAGCCCCTTCCAAGCCAGGGCCTTCTATGATTCTGTGATTCTATGATTCAATTATTGTATGATCTAGTTCAACTGTTGGGATGAAACAACTAAATTTAGCAGAAATTAATTGTTTAATGACTTATTAGAAAAAAGAAAGCAGCATAAATCAAGTATGAAAATAATTCAGAGAATAAACACAAGGGTTTGCTTTATATCGTCTTTGTTCAAATGAAGATAATGTCACTTGAACAGAAAATACCTGAAGTAGCATTTTCATCAAGCTCATATTGCATAATGTGTCCTGAGTCACACAGGAAATGTCAATATGTTTTCTCTCTCCATTAACTTTAGAAGGCAATTAGAGGACTAGTTTACACTAGACAGATCACTTTTTGAAAGTGGGAAGTAAAGAATATTAATTATACTCTACTATTTGTTCTGCAATTCCTTTTTTTTTTTTTTCCAAAAATCAAATATGTGCTGTCAGTGCATCTGTATCTTTGAATAACATCTTCAAGAATATATGGACAACACAATGTTCAAAGGTCCAGTTTTCTGTGAAGATGAACGTGGCTACCAGTAAGATAGATGCATTTCTACATATTCTCTTTGTCCTGCAAGTTAACTCCAAAGCAGAGATCAGAGACACTTCCAATGTTTCCGGAGCCAACAGTCAATAACTGAGTAGAAAAGATATCTACCATCTTCAGTATATTCTGCATAATCTATCTTTATGGCCACCACTCTGCTGATATCTGGTGGGGTGCTTCCCACAAGCATATATTAATCATGCTTACTGGATGCTTCAGGCACCCAAGAAAGCATTATAAATATTCATTCATTAAATGATTCAGGATTTTGCAAGTATCCATAAGTATATATTTTTAATTCCTGGATCATGAACAGAGAGGGTGGATTCTCACAATCTTGCAATGTTTTATTGTTAAGAAGTTGAACATCTTCAATATATAATTCATGGAACTGATGCTAACTTAGTAAATTCTTCTTAATGTATAGGAAATCTTAGTTAGTAACAATTTTCCAGATGATCAGTAGTAGACATCTGATATCCATTATTTCAAATATATTATTATTGGTTTCAGAGAGTAAAAATACTCATTTGTTTAGCCACAATCAATGTTAATCTTTTTCAGAAGATGTTGTAAAGCATGTTTGAGAGCTGCCCTAAAAGTAATGCCTCCTATTTTATTACTTGGGCCCACAGCATCAAAGACAGATGGTGGTGGTGTGACATTAGAGACATAGCCTTTCCACCAATATCCTATTACATTTTGTTGTAATGTGATAGATGGCAACAGAGGGGCAGTTTGACAAAACAGCATCAGACATGGAAGTGAATATGAAGCAAATATGTAAAATTCAATTCTTCCGTGTGGAAAATATTTCACCCACTGACATTCATTAACGCTTTTTGAACATTTATGATGACCTCTCACATTTATGAAGTTCTCACATTCAGCCTTCACAGTGAATGTCAGAACAGTGAAGCAGTGTGTGGTGCATTTCAACAGTGACAACAGATTTTTCAAGTTCTGCATGCAGGTTCTTGTTCATTGCTGGTGAAAATGCATAGCTAATGGTGGTGACTATGTTACCAAATAATGTTTGTAGCTGAAAATTCACTCTATCAAGTAATGTTAGTGTGTTCTTTGCATCTGTTGTAGTTTCCGTGGAAATAGGAGGCACTACTTTCAGAGCAACCTATTTGACTATAATATACTCATCTGCTCATTATTTTAATTCTAATTTTGATTCTAATTTTTTTGTTATTATTTCCTAATGTCTGTGCCATATTACGTATTTTTCTTTCTTTACATTAAATTAATCAAAGGAGCTGGTGGGCCCAAAAACAAAACAGTGGCAATGATCTGACAAGGAAAACTAATTTACTAATTAAGGCATCAGATTACAAAAGAACACAACATAACACAATATAATTGGAATTGAAGCTAATAAATCTTATAAAGTGAGAGAGTGTGTCCGAAACTGAAGGCCTTGTGTAAAGCTGAAGGCAAGATGGTTAGGGAACCTTCACTACTGAGATGACCAGCAAAAGAGGGAGTCTCAGGACTTGCATACAGTTTTGCCTTTCCCTCTGAGTGGAAAATGGGAATGCAATGTCCCCTAGAGTATGTAGTTCTTCTCTTCTGAGAGCCAGGTATCCAGAAACTTGGCAGTCCATGGACTTAGAGCATTAACTCTTTAACTCTCAGTGCCTTACATGATGTTTTGATGTGGAACACCAATACAAAAATCATAAAATCATGACAACACCTCCAGGGACAGTGACTCCACCACCTCCCTGAGCATCCTGTTTCAGTACCTGATCACACTTTCAGAGAAGAATTTTTCCTAATATCCAGTCTGAACCTCCAATGATAGAATCTGAGGCCATTCCAGTTCTATTGCTAGTTACACGGGGGAAGAGGCTGACCCCCACCTCATCAGTCTCCTTTCAGGCAGTTGTAGAGTGCATTAAGATCTCATCTGAGCTTCCTCTTCCTCAGACTGAGCAGTCCAGTTTCTTCTCATAAAATTTGTGCTCCATACTCTTCGAGCTTCATTGCTTTTCTCTAAACATGCACTAGGGCTTCAATATCTTCCTTGCAGTGAGGGGCCCAAAACTGAACTCAGTACTCAAACTGCAGACTCAGCGGAGCTGAGTACATAGGGATGGTCACTTCCCTGCTCCTGCTGGCAACACTATTTCTAGTACAAGCCAGAATGCCATTGGCTTTCTTGGCCACCCACTTTCTGGGCACTCTGCATGTTCATGTTTAGAGAAGTATTGACGAATGCCCCCTGGTCTATTTCTTCTACACAGTCTTCCAGTCACTCTGCCCCAAGTCTGTAGCATTGCCTGAGGTTGTTGTAGTCAAAATGCAGGACGTGGAACTTGGTCTTGTTGAATTTCATCCCATTGGCCTTAGCCCACTTATCCTACCTGTCTATATACCTCTGAAGGGACTGTCCACCCTCAGGCAGAACCACAATTCCTGCCAATTTGGTGTCATCTGCAAACTTACTGAGGCTGAGAAGGCTGTTCAAAAATAAAAATAAGCTTGAGTTAGGTGAAAGTGGGTTTATTTCCTTTTTTTTTTTTTTTTTTTTTTCACTAGTGCAAACCTTTTATTCTCTTGTCTTTGCGCAGTCTTCCCCTGCTGATTGGATTAATTCTGGGTTGCAACTGTGGCACTAAAGCTAATCTCCTGGCATAACACAACATATCCTAGCTTCCTGCAAGTAGGCCATGTACACAATTAATGTACACTCTTGCACTAAGTGCAGTAGAAGATATATATATATATAAATAAAAATGAAAAAACTTGAAGAAAAAATTACTCTAATTTACACAATATTTCACTTTTTAGTTATACAAAATTGTATAGAATGTTTAAATATTGTTTTCACTGTTATTCATTTCTTTCAACTTTATCAGCATTAATTGTAGCTGTAAATGTCACCACATAACTTTAATAAAATTGTTCAAGTACACATACTTCCAATGTTACCTTTATAATTATCATATTAGGTAGGCATTTAATAAATTCATGTCATTAATTCTTAGCTTCTTTCTTTAGTATTTCTTCTGCATTAAAACTAGGCTGCTATAATCTTTCTGCATTAACTTCTTAAAATTAGTAAGTGTTATTCTGAAATTGTTCCAAGAAACAACCACCCAAATCAAATCATATAAATGAAAAAGATGTAGAAGTTAATATCATAAAGTAGTATAGATGACGAAACCCCATATGTTTAGGTATTTGTCATATAAGAGTATAAAATTTAAGTACCTGAAAATATTTTTTTCCCATGGAAATATCACTCAAATAAATTCTATATCTATCTCTACATCTACATTATGTAAAATGAAGCTTAATTTTTGTGTCTGTTTTGTGTCATAATCTTGTAGAGGACTATACTGAATTTTTCTCATGGGCATTCCTATTGCTGAGCTGTGAATTGAAAACATTTACATTCATACTCACCCTGTGTATTTTCAGAATTTAACTATTGTCCCAAGGGTGCAATCCAACTGATTACACTAAGTGGAGAATGATAACCAATTCTGGAGGGAATGTTTGTTGCTTACAGCTTGTTGTGCTGTCCACTGGAACAACTTTAATTCCAAAAATGGTCATTTCAGTTATATAGCAGAAACACATGGTACAATGGAGGCATCAGATTCTTTCACAATCATTCACAAATTTTATAAGGATTACATCAGTGAAATAAATGTTAAATGAAAAATATTCAGCAAGAATATCCCAGTCATCATCTGGTTCAAGGAACAAATCTCTGTCACTAGAAAAAGAATGTATCAATGAATCAGAGTATTTCTAGTCCACCTTTCTGCATTGAAAGCTGAGTGTATGTGGAGCATTTGAACTGCACAATGGGACAGATCTTGAAAGCTCCTCTACCCTGGCATTTCAGATCTTCATGCCTTGTTTTGTTGTTATCTGTTCATCATATTTTGTTTTCTGGTGCTTTTCACTGCAGATGTTCAAGAGCCTGAGTGTATAATTATTCTCCATTTTTAAAATAAATAAATAAACTTAATTAAAGGGAAAAAAATACCACCAACCAACCAACCAACCAACCAAAAAAAAAAAACAAAAAAAAACCCACCACAAACAACAACAGCAAAAAAAAAAAAAAAAAAAAAAACACCTTATCAAGCTCTCATTGAAGTCAGTGAGATCTTTTCCTTCCTTTCTTAATACATTAGGATCCGATCTACAGAACAGCATTTAATGCAGCAGTTAAAAATACAAAAATCTCATTGGCTGCAGGAAAGCTTTAAGTATGCTCTCAACAAATGTCCTCAATACTGAGGCACTGTTGCAAGAGAACACTGTTGGTGATAAAGTGCAAAAGCATGAAGCAGACGGAAACAAACGTTAACAAATAAGTGAGTTTTTTATGATGTTCCCCTAAAATTGAGAAGGCTATTGATCTGAGTAAGTCAGCATGAAAGTCCCTAAAGGCAGAAGTCTTTCCACATGAGAGTTGATTTTGCTTGGAAAATGCACACTGGAGTGTTTTGGAATTTGTGCTTGGTTCTGCACTTATGTCATGTGCTCAGGGATGTTATGGTACACAATAGAAACGATCAGTCTCATTTAAGTCTGAAGTTTGGGTCATACTGAATAAGTGTGCAATAGAATATTAACAGTGAGATTTTACTAGGAACAACGTGGCCCCTAATTCTGAGTACTAACGTAACACTTGGAAAATAAACAAAAATCCTCCTAACTTAAAGTTGTTTAATGCCATTAGGCAGCAAAGATGCAGTCCTAAAAAATCTTTTTTCGTGCTTTGAACTATCACAGATTTTTGCAGACAGCACTTATCTTGTCAAGAAAGTAACCCTCTGAAGCAAAATCAGGCAAATATGGATCAAAATCAGTTACACAGTGGATGTCAGGACTGAATCTGTAAATCCCCAACAATCATGGTTGCAGTGTTAGAGTGGGAAATGGATATAGTCAGCCTTTGGATAGACATATCCATGCTGACTATCCAACCCATGATAAGAGGTGAGTCTCCCAATAGGAAACAAAAATATTAAATCCCATGTCTATCTTACATCAGTTGACTTTAGGCTGCTGAAGAGGATTTTCAACCACCACTGGAGTTTTATGTTTGAACTGTGTCTTTCAAAAACATCTCCACACTTCAGTTCCATTTCTTCATCTTTATGTGTTACACCACTGGTTGCAACACTTACACACTTCAAGAATTTAAACTCTTTGCACTTTGGATCTTGCTTTTTCAGTGCATGGATTTTTATTGTTGGCAAATTTCTTTTGTGTGTGCAGAGGGAAATTGCTGCTGTTTAGGGGTGATAGACATGCCTGCATGAAGCAGTTAGACAGAAAAATAAAACGGTGGAATAGACACCAAAGAGAGGTTGTTTCAAAGCATCTAATGAACTGGTGTTTATGAAAGGTAAAACATGGGAAATTTACTTCTGTCTCCTTCCATTAGTATTTTAATTAAATAAATCTCAGTCTGACCATTGAATTCTCAAATAGAAAGAAGTCGGATTTCTCTACAGATGATTTTAAAGGAGACTAGGGGGAAAAAAAAGCACTAACCTTTTATGAACTGTTAAAAACAAGAAGATTAAAAAATGTGTGATCAATAGCAAAATGGATCTTTTCTGAGTCTCATGTCTCTCCTGTCTTAAAGACAAAGAAATGTTAACAAGTACACAGGCATGCACAAAAAAAAAAAAAATTACTAAGGGCTGTATTAATGTTACCTACACTGTAGAAAAATTGTGCAAAATATCTGACTTCAAGTTAGTTTTGTCAGTGCCATAATGGAAATATATATATATAAATTCTTCCTCTTATATTACATTTTATTTTTTTTTCCCCAAATCATCAAGTTTTAAATACAACACAAGGAGACAATCCAGACACAAAGAGAAAAGTGTTCTCAGGAAAGACTGGGTCACTGGAAGTTTGAAATCTAACTTCAAGAAAAGGAAAAAAAAGGGTTTTGAATGTTTATTATTTCCAGTAGAAGTTATCAAAGGTCATCAGCTGTTCCTGTTCTGCTAAAATTTTTATAAGAGAATGTTCTGTAGTGATGTACTAATTTGTTCACTTCTCAGGTTTGGTTTTGAAGCTGCCTATGGCCCAAAGATCATTTTTACCCCTAACAAACCTATAGATCAGACAAGCAACTGGGAATGTGACAGTTATTTTCAGGACACAGTCCCTAATGGATTCCATACTTTTCAGTGGAGTGATCACAGTGGGGTGCTTTGCTTTCTCCTGGGTCTTTCCAGAGTGCATGTCATCTATGCGACCTGACTAAAAAGGGAATATTTATCATAGACCTTGACTGGGGCAGTTGTTTGGGGAAAAAAAGGCAATGATATCTATATATATACTAAAGATTATGTAACATTCTGACATAGTTTTACACTTCCTCAAAAATAATAAATATTCATTAAACATTAGTGAAATGTCTTCAAAACCCATTACACTTTATCTTTTCTTGCAAAGCTACAGTAAAAGTACTCAAAATGCAACTTAGTTTATTAACATTCTTTATGAAAGTAGTAATTAAGGCCCAGTAATCAATCTCTAACAAATACAAATCATTGTGCACTGATAAATGAACTTCATTTAGCTGTCACTGGAAATTCTATCGAGAGATGAGAGCGGCAGATGACCTAGAACAGGCTTCAGAATATCTGTACATGGGAACTGCTGCTTAGCAGCACTGCACGTCACTGATGATGAGAATGAGGATGACAATTTCATACTACAGAAGCTATTCGAGGTCCTCAGAAACTGAGAGGAGCTTTGAGGAAGTGAATGGGCTGGTGGCTGAAACAAGAAGCCAGGTTTCAAGGGACAAGATTCAGTTCAGTTCCTGGATAAGGTGGAAACATCCTAAACATTATTATTGATTAACTGTACTTTATCTTTTTCCTCAATCTGAAAACTAGAAAAAAAAAAAAAAAAACTTGCTCCCTCCTGTAAGTTTCTTTGTTGATAAGATGTCTGTTTCAAAAGTAATACCTCCTATTCTATTATATTTGCCCACAGCACCAGATGGTGGTGGTATGGTAGTAGAAGTTGAAACTTCTCAAGAGTATTCCGTCATATTTTGTTGCTGTGTGACACATGGCAGTAAAGGGGCAGTCTGACAAAACAGTGTCTGACAGGAAGTCTATATGAAACGAGAACATGGAGTTGAATTTTTCCATGCATACAAAATTGCACTCAATGACATCTTTCAGTGGTGATGGTGACAGAAGCTCACCTCCACTGGTAAAGAGATGTACAAGTATGGCATGCAGACTCTTGTTTTGAATGGTGGTGACCATGTTGAAAAGTAATATTTTATATCTGAGAATTTTCTCTATCAAATAGTGTTACTGTCCACTTTGTATCTGTTCTGTTTTTCATGGAAATAAATAGCCAGCATTACTTCTGGGGCAACAAACATATATGACAGGATTCGTGAAGTTTTCATTTTCAACCTTAGCTTTCATCTTACATGGAATTCAGTAAGTAAACTGAAGTCCCTGGTGAAAGAAACTAAGTGATTGGGGAAAATAATCATCTTTATATCATATAATATAATACCTTAGCTTTATCTTCATCCCTCCCCTCCCCTACTCTGCCCTGGTGAGGCCTCACCTGAAGTATTGTGTCCAGTTCTGGTGTCCCCAGTACAAAAAAGACAGTGATCTCGTGGAAAGAGTCCAGTGGAAGGCTACAAAAATGATAAAAGGCGTGGAACACCTCCCTCATGAGGAAAGGCTGAGAGACCTGGGTCTGTTCAGCCTTGAAAAAAGAATACTCAGAGGGGATCTGATCCATGTCTATAAATATCTAAGGAGCAGAAAGCAAAGCGATGATTCTGGACTCTTCTCAGCAGTGTGCAGAAACAGGATGAGGAGAAATGATCACATAATTATGCATAGGAGGTTCCATGCAAATGTGCTTGGGAACTTGTTCACAGAAAGGGTGACTGAGCACTAGCACAGGCTGTCCAGGGATGAGGTGGAGTCTCCTTCTTTGGAGATATTCAAGACCTGCCTGGATGTCTACCTGTGCAACTTGCCTGGTTTGACATGGGGGTTGGGCTCGATGATCTCTACAGGTGCCTTCCAACCCCTACAGTTCTGTGATTCTGGGATACTGTGATCACGTGAGTGTAGCTGTTAAACCCAGGAGGGCTTTAAGGATCTGCTACAATAAAGTAAAAAAGAGAAAGGATCAGCTCCTTAATAGAGGTCTTTCATGCTATTTAACATTCCCTGGGGGGTTTGATTTTGTAATCTTTCAACTAAAAAATACAACTCATCAAAAAGAAGTCCCACTGGCTGCTCAGCTGAGTATTTATCTCTCTAGATTTTTGCTTGTATTGGCTTTATCTCTGTGATGCAAGTTGAAAATCACCTCATCAGTGCTCAGAGAGGAACACAGAGGTACACACATTCATGTCTAATAGTCTGGAACAGAATCCCACACTAAACTTTTAAATGGCTCTATTTCACACATGTAGGCCTTCAAATTGACCCCTTTAAAGTAGAAGATCCCACCATCAGGTATTGTTCTGCCCCATTGTTTCCAGTCCCTCTCAGCCACCCAGGCTAAACTCTAAGTTTATAAAGCCAGGTAAGCTTCCAATAGCTCTAGGCCTTCACATGTCATGCTGCTCTGCTAATTGCTTAAGCAGCTGTACTTCTCTATCTTCTATTCTTTGTGAAAAGATGATCTATTTGAACTTACCTTTTTATACATAGAAACTAAGAAAGCAAGAACAGAGGAGAGTAGACAGATGCAGGAACAATAGACAGTGACAGATAAACAAAACTCCATTCTATCATACTGGAATGATAAAGAGCATGAGCAGCAGAAGCTAAAAATACACACTGCTGTTGGCGTGGGGAGCAAGGTGATTATATTCCACCGAATTTCTCATTGCTACTCTTGTTCAGCTATATAGGAGTTTACTTAAGGGTTAAGAAAGAATAAAGTAAAAAACCTAAGCTATAAATGATATAGAAAATGTGATGAAGGGAATTGAATAAGTTTGCTTTGACAAGTAATATTTATAGTCCATGGCATGAACTCTCAAAGATGGATTTTAAGTAATGAGACCGTGGAAGGTTAGAGCAAACAATTTCTCCAACACATAGGAAAGAATAAAATTAAAGGTGAGTTAGAGTGATCCTGTGCTTTTGCCCTTATAAGTGCCCTTTTTTAATGTTTACTTTTTTGTAGGTCATTTATATAAGATACCAGAATCTTGAAAAGTCTCTTTTACACTTGATAAAACAATTAGCACTGCTTGCTGGTCTGTAGTGTTTGGGGAAATTTTGGATATGTGGCAGGGCAGACAGCGGATAAGTTTGGGTGTTGCTTTTTTTTTTTTTTTTTTTTTTATCTTGACTCTATGAGAGAATTAGCTATGGCCAGAATGGTTCAACAGAATCTGAACAGTCTGCAGTTGGATAGTAAAGTACCCATTCCTGCAAATTGACTAAATTAAGGGCTCAATTTCCATTTTAACAGGGAACATTGAGTATTTATTTGTGGAAATATCCTTTGGCTTATCAAAAAGAAGGTTAACAGGTGGCTTGAGCTAAGAGTACCTAAAGAGTGGGTAGAAGAGAGCTCTTTAATCAAGTGGTCAGACAGAAGCCAAGATCCAACAGCTAGAAATTGGAGATAAAATTAGACAGAAAATACATGCAGATTTTTACACTGGAGCATAATTAGCTGTTATCTGCTGTTGTTTATTAGATTACAGGCCAAAGTGGTTAATCACAGAAATACAATGTTGTAGAAGTTGGAACTGGCCACTGGAAATACATTTTTTCCAACCCCACTGCAACCTTGCAGAAGGTTGCTCAGTTCTGTGTCCAGCTGGGATTTGATTATTTTTAAGGACAGGGAATCTACCACCTTTCTGTGCACGCTGTTATTGCATTTGATCAATCATACAACAGATATATTTAAATGGAATTTCTTGTGGAAATTCTTAAATGGAATTTGCTCCCACTGCCTATTGTCTTGTTTCTGAGTGAAGTGTAAGAAAGCTCTGGGACTGTCTTCTATAATCATCCATCAGATCTCTCTAGACATTGGTAAGACGCTCAGAAGCCTTATCTTTCCAGGTTAAACAAGAGACCAACTCTCTCAGCCTCTACTCATCACATCAATTCAACATTTACGTAAAGACTGGAGGCCTTCCCAAGAGATGTGCTCTAGTCCAGCCATAAAAGATAAAGCTTAAGAACAGGGATTATGAAGTGATATTTGTCATGTAGAAAGTCAGATAACTAGAATAACACCTTTTACTGTTAAAATCTTTTGAATAACACCTTTGTCTTTCAGAAAGAACAACCTTTGCTGAAGACGTGATGGATTTTCTTTCTGCCTCAAAGAACAGTGATTTCCAGTTATAGGGGAAGAATCATAAATACTCAATTTTCTTTTGGATAAAAACGTTTTATTGGGTCAAACCTTTAATGACTGGTAGGATTGTGCTGTACTAACAGTGTACTCTTGGTCTACAGACACTTGACAATCTTTTATAGGCACTTATTTCCGTCCTGGAGACACTGACATTTTGGATTTTATGGGTCAGCAAGAAGGCAATGACTTGGCAGGAAATCCAAGACAATTACTGCCTTTACCTCCCATTAGCAATGTAGCTGCAGCAGGGCTGCACAGCTTGAGATGCTTTACAAAATGATTTTCAAATTGTGGATTTTTTTTTTTTTTGACATGGCATTTTTTTGCTTAAATAGGAAATCTCTTTAGGATCTATAACTTTTCTTGGCACAGGGTTAAGACTATTACACTTCCATAATTCCTGGGGATATATATATATATATATATATTTTTTTTTAGAAACTTTTCACTGGAAATCAAGTTATATACGTGGTTCATAAGTATGTTTTGCGAAATCTCTCTCCCTTTTTCTCCCGAAATAGCATGGAATGAATACAGGAACTGGCTGACATAGGACTAATTACCTAGATTAATTTCAGGTAGATAAACATCTGAGCATGCAATGGAAAAAGTTTGCAGGTTGTGTTTAACTGCAGCAGAGCTCCAGCTGCTGGAATCATGCAGTCAGGCAGTTCTCTGAAGCTGGAGAAGGTAGGCACTGCCCCAGGGAAGGTCACGGATGGAGGAAACATGCCTCTTCCTTACCCAGATAATTCATCTTTTATGGCCTCCTCAGCTAATTTAAATGAGATAGTGAAACCAAACAAGTGATCTGGGTACTTCTGGACTCTCCTACAGAGGAACAGATAAAAAGATGGTTCATGGAGCTGTTTGTGCTGACAATACCTATTCTTTGCATTCATACATGCTCTCAATCTCTAGATATGTGCAGTTCTCTGTCTGATTCCAGGTCTCCAGTCATAAGTAGCTTGTATTATTCCTCTTCTTAGCTTTGGGCTGTTTGTAATAAACTGGTCCTGAGAACCTTTGCACAGTTAGAAATTAGCACACTGGGAAATGAATTACTCTACCCGCCAGCTAAATGAAAACATGGACTGATCTAAGAAAGTTGTTTATTGATCTTTCTTTAGTTAAAGTAGATTTCAGGGTGCAAAACACTAACTTGGCTGAATCAATATCCCTTTCACTATCAAGTTTGTCTTTTAGATTATGGTCTGTTTTAAAGAGTGGAGTTTAATTTCAAGACATGTCTCTCACAGACAGTATTTTAGTTAAGGCTATGGGACAATTATTGGGCACTTGTTGATGGGGGATTCTAAAAGTATGTGTGGCTCTTCCACAACCAATTCATTAAGATCTCAATTACATCTGATGGCAGAACTGGGTATATTGCTGAAAGCTGAAATTGCTTCCAAGTACAAAGCAATTCTAAATCCCTTATTAAAGAGTAGTTACAAATTCTGGTTTAATAATTTTTCTTGATATGCATCCTTAAGTGGTATATAGCAGCTTAGCTTTACTAAATTTAGTTGAATCTCATAGGAAATGTGGCCCTCTTTTCCAATATTGAGGAAATATTTCCAAACACGTCTGTGTAAATCGTCAGCTAGATGTTGATTTATAAAATGTTTACATTTTTAAGCACTATTTTACAGGAATTTAAACAACAACAACAAAAATAACCTAGAAAATCATATATGTAAACATTGTTTTAACTTTGCTCAGGAACCTTTAGATATCAGCTGTGACTCACATCTTACAGTTATGTGCATGACTGCAAAGTGTAAAGTAATAATGCAGTATGTATCTTGGAAACAGTCAAATAAAGAGAAAGAAATAAGGAGGAAAGATGGGTTTTTTGTTATTTCATTTGTTTTGTTTTTCAGCAAATTATCCTAATTTACCTAGAAGAATTAAGAGCTACCTAATCACCCCTTACATTTTATTCTTTCCTACTCCACAATTTAACAATTCTCTGCTTTTTCTGCTTTTTTTCTTTCTCCCCTGCAAGGAAAGTTTAATGAGGCATATTTGCTTGTTTCCATGGTATTTCAAAGAAAGATTACTTGCTGTAGGCAAAGAAATATATAGAATAAAGCAAGGAACAAATGTCTGTTCTTTAGTAACTGATTTAAACCTTACTTTAAGAATTAATTATATAGAAATATTTTTCTATACTTGTAGTGAGTGAAATCATCTCAGTCATTTTTTACTTTGATGTAAGTTCTGATGTTTCTCAGAAAAAAAAAGTTGTTAAATAGCATTTCTCAGTTCTCATGTCAGGAAGACACTCATGTATGGCTCTAAATAGCCATTAAAAAACTTCCTTAGGTGTTGAAATATTTCATTGCTAAGTGACAAACAGGATTCAACTTGCACTATTCATCCTACACAGCACTGGCGATGAAATCTGAATTAATGTCTGTGAATAACACCAGACTGAGAAAGTCGAGAGCATTCTTGTGCACCTTCCAGGTGCACTCAAGTTCATCATGCATTATGCAACCACTGGCTTCCTGTGCCTGGTACAACATTTTCACAAATGTAGACAGGAAAAGTCTTTTGCCATCAAATCCAAGCATTTTTAAAATCAGAAACAAAAGTTCAAGAAGTTCAACAGATCATGCGTATTGCTCTCATTCATAGTCTGAAAGGAATTATCCTTTTCTACTATTATACTGTTAATTAATCATCTTATTTTTAACAGACCCAAAATTTCAGATGAGGGATAGGATCTTGACCTGATGCACATGATGCCAGTGCTAAAAATATCTATATCAGTTGTCTAGACTGAAAAACAAATAAAATAATGAAATTAAATACACACAACGCACACCCACCAAAAATTCTTTAAATAAGTATCACATTTACTGCAACACCTAAGGAAAAATATAGACAGTGATGCATGAATAAAAGATAGAGGTTCATAAAGAACCCATGACCTATATAGCCATGAGCAAACTACTGAAGTTTGGACCTGTCATTTAAAATGGCATACCTGGGGTAGGAGCCCCAGCTTTCCTCCAGCCCAACAGTAAAAGATCAGCAACTTCAGAGGATACCTTAATGCACCTAAGACATGAACTTGCCTCACGAACAGGAGTTTAATTTAAGTGCCTAAAGCTAGGTGGGATGAAATAGGAAGAAGAAATACACAAAATGAATAGTAGTAGCAGTTGGGGCAAAACTGCCGAGGGCTTTGCAAATCCTCTTGAATTCTGATGTGCCATATATTTTACCCTTAAATCAAACTGCAGTTACTTCAGTATCTCCAGAGATTTGTTAATATAATATGCTTTGTTAGCATAGAGGCAAAAAAAAAACCAACAAAAAACCCTCTATTCAATGACAATTTTTTTTTTCCTTTGCAATCCTACGAATAGTATTATATAAAGATCTGGTTTACTGTTTGAGGTTTTGTTAAACTTCTTCAAATGTCTTTTTGAGCTACATGAACTCCAATTGCTGGTGCTTGTTTTGTTTAGGTTTCAGTGGGGGATCAGGCTGTCTTTGTGCAGATACCAGCTCCTGCCAGTAATTATCCAGCTACAATAAAGACTGTTAATTCTACTCAATCTCCATTGGTTAACTAGATCTAATCCTCAGTCTTTCTGTTTGAATCATTCTGAATCAGAAAAGTTGTCTCCATCTTTCAATGAGGGTCTTTCTACATTAATAAACTCTTCCAAACATAATACCCACTTAAGCAACACATTTAATAAAATATTTTTTATTTGAATACGCACAAACGAAATGCTAGGCACTATCTGCATAGCATTTTAATGAATATATACACATATTTCTTGCTACCTGTGTTTAAAAAATAGCGACTATATCTGCCATTCTTTAAACTTAACTTCATCAACAAACTTGTGATAAAAATACTACTTCTATTTCTCCCTTCCAGTTTTTCCTTTTCTAGCTGACAAGAAGGATTTATTGTCTTCATTTTATAGGTGGTAAATTGTTCACAAAAATCAAATATATTTTTTTTCGAGTACAGAACGTTGAGAACTTTTGGAACCTGCTTTAACAGGAGATTGGACTAAATGATCTCTAGAGGTCCTGTCCAATCCCTATAATTCTGTGATTCTGTGAACTGAGTTCTCCTGAATTCCTCCCTATTGCTCCACAGCTCAGATACGAATATTCTCTCTTGCAAATTGAAAATATTTTCATATTGCAGATCTACATATCTGTGTGTTACAACAACATATGTATTGTCCATAATGGGCAACGTGGACATGAGAGCATAACCGAGGCAATACTCACCCCTCAATGGAGGCTGTTTATACAGACAACCACTTCTTAGACAATGCATTGCTTTTCTGCAGTTTAAATAAATCCGCATCATCAGTTTCAGCCTAAAGGAGGAAACTCATTTCTCCAGTTTCAAGCTATAATATTTAAATAAAATTCCATCATCAGTCTAGAGTTCAGGTATTTGTCCATAAACAAACATGGCTCGATAGGAAAAGAAGTGACTATATGCTATTCTGGCATTCACTACCTTTTCAGAATAGAACTTCTTTATATTTTAAGAAAAAAAGAAATTAAAAAGTCTCTGTTCAACTAAAGTGTTAAAATATTATCCCAAATATTCCTCCAGCCAGCAACTTCTCGGCATGGGTTAGGCTCTACTTTAAAAACTATTGTCATCCAGGAGACAACCTGTAGTTTTAAATGACTAGCCTGTCAGTTCTTTAGCTCTCTGCACTTGCTTTTTCTGCTTTAGTGAATAGTAACAATTACACGACAAACAGCATGTTATTTCCAACTGTGTTTTTTTGACAGAAATCTTTGTGATACAAATATTGCAAACTTACATTCATTTCCAAGATTAATTTTTATGTAGATTTTTAAAGCCTGAAGAACCTTTTTTATAAAACCCTGCAGCCTTTAGACTTTGCAACAGAACTGAGCTATCTTTTGTAAAGGGCTTTTATTAAAATGAACTACTTTCCATAATTCAGATTTGAGATTTTTTTAACGATTTGCTAGATTTAAGTGAAGTCTCCAAGTAGTTCATTTTACATCATGAAAAGGATGTTGTCAATAATAAGAATAATTATACATCAGAAAATTCATACAAATTATGTTCGTTCATTCGTTTGTTTTTCTGTATTTGCAGATGAACATGTGATGCTACTCTTAGCAATTAAACAGGGATATACCACAACTGAGTAAAACTTTAGTGTCGTTCTTGAAGGATGTTAACAGCCATAGAATCTCTGGTTTTTCAGAAAGTGTTCTTAAAAATTCCCTCATGTACTTAATTTTTGAGAGGCAAGAATTGATTTAAATCACATATCATTGTCAGGTTTGAAAGGTGTATATTTGTATTCCTTTCTTCTCTGTTCTGACTTTTCTCCCAACTGGAATATGAAATGTACTTCAGGTACAATCTTCTTCCAGCCCATTGACAAAGCTGCACCATCACTTAGCTCTGTAGGAGACCCCATCATTTTAGGTGCTGCTACCGGAACAACGATCCATAAATCTCCTGTTGCACAATGTTTTATGACATCTTCATTCTCTCATCAAAATGTCAGTGGTTTGAACAACTGAGGACCGAGGCTACCATGAGGATTTCTATGAGGCTGTGGATTTTGACAAAGGTGAAGTTGTGTCCTTAGCATGGAATATTACCATTCACTCATAAGGAGATTGAATCTCAGCATAAAATTGCAGTCCTGCTCAATTTTTATTGTATCTGAAAAACTTTCTCTCACTATGCATCCATTATAAAATGCATGCAAATTCCTGTTCCTCCTTTTTTCTATTAATTTACTGTTTTTTCTTTCCCAAATCCAAACTATTCCAAATCGGAATTTTCATCTTTTTGCGCATGTCAAAATCTGCAGCAGCAGTTTTTACAAACAGAAGTATTCTTTAATACCATCACATGCTTTTACTGAAAACAGCTCTTGACAATGCAATTAGTGGATGTCACAGCCACGATAATGATCTTTACATAGAGGGCTAGTTTCCTTATTAATATATTTCTACTTTTATAGATATATTTTAAGCAATGAAGAGTAGTCTATGTACCTGCTATGTTTGTTTGATTTTTCACTGAGAAATTTATATCCATCACATTTTTTTCAACGTATGCCTTTCCAGCATATATCTGATATTTTATATACTACCTGTTAAACATGCACACTAATTAACATTTTTATTTAAAATGAAATAATAATTATCTTGCCAATTTTAGTGTCAGTCTCCTAGCAACCAAGATTTCTCTAATGATGACCCTTATAAGATGCCCTTTATCATTCAAGAGGCTCCCTTTTCTGTATATTTTCAAAAAAATATTAAATCCTTTTATGACTATGCCTTTTTATTTATTGTGATTCTGTTTTATTAATTTTCTCAAAGACATTGGAATAATAAAATGAGAAATTCAGAAAAGAATCCTAAATTAAACATCAAATTTCAACAATCAAAAGAAGCTGTAACATTTTGATAAATTAACCAACTATTTGAGGTAGTCTTTTCTATTCTGCATTATGTGTAATATTCAGAAGAAATTCCATAATGGTATCTCAAAATGAAATACTTTAGTCTAAAATAACACTTGAAGTTAAAATTAATGTTTCCATCACAAAATATGTTTTAACTCTTTTATTCTCTATTGACACCAAAAACTGAAAAAAAACTCACTGATTTCTCTAAAAAAAATCAACAAAGTTTCAAGTCATTATGCTTTAAGCTGAAACAGGAATATTTTGGCTATCTGGAATTTTCAGGTGATGGATATTATTTATCCAGTTTCTTCCTACTTTGTCACCTTTTTCTCATCAGGAAAAAACTCGGGGAAAGATAGAGAGTTTATATCTGTAAAGAAAAAAGAGCACTTTTTGTTCGTTTTTTTTTTTTTTTAATAAGTCTCTTTTTTGCTACATGTAGAGGAAATCACTGAGAGAGAGAAAGAGAAAGAATAGAAAGAGTAAGAAGAAATGAAAAGATAAATTTATAATTCTAAAGTGAATTCATAAAGTCAGAATGGCTTCTAGTTTTGATTATATAATTGTCTGATTAAGCTGAGCAGCACTTTTCAATCTTATCATTTGATATAATTATAAAATTTAGTAAAATTAACTTCTAGATATAGTATCTAGCCCTTGGCATGGATCAAGTAATACCATGTTGCATGCATTGTGTATGCTCAGTTCTGTGTAAAGTGTGTTCTCTGAGATCCGTGTTCAGCAACTCCACAGTATGTTGCCTTTTACTGTCTCAGCAATGTGGGGACAACTTATTAATGTATCAACACAATTACAAATCAATAATTGAATCATATCTTCAGTCACCAGTCTTGTTTTAAAATGTCATTCGAACAGCAGTGAGTGTATGGGGGGGAAAGTATCATTTTACTGGAAATTAGAAAATTTAGCAATGACAGCCATTATTTAAAAAAAAAAAAAATTGTCCAGGGTCAAGGGAAAAGTGTCAACCAGTTGTAGTCTAACATTAGTAGGACAATGAAATTGCAATTCCCTCTCCCATGCAGCATTGCAAATGCTGTCTGTTATTTGAATGAGTTCAGCTAACAACACAACAAAGACCCTTCTCCAGCTCCCAGTAGAGTGGAGAAAGGGCTATTAAAGAACAGCTCACTGCATTCATACAGAAAACAGAATGTGAACATTTTATATACCAACACAGTGTGGGCAGAGCAAAACACGATAAAAAATCTCCTATCAGAAAGTTTGGAAATGTCCTCTAGGTGTTTTGCAAAAGAAACAAGTAGGAAAACTGTGGGTGAGGGCAAGATGGCTTCATCTTCTATTCACAGCTTAAAGGAGTTTAACACAGGATAATGTCTTGAAAAGAATATTAGAGATTGAAAAACTGCACGCACCTATAAAAATTATTAAAGAAATTGATTAACAATCCCTGTGGCAGATATCAGTGGGGAAAACACATTTCACTGTCTCCCCTTGTATCCCACAAGAGCACTGTAGTATTGGTTCATTCTTCTCCCCTACTTGAAAACTCCATGCTGTAAAATGGAAGGAAGAAAAGAGGTGAAGGTTCCTCCAAGCTTATACTGCAAAGACATGGACTAGGCTATTGACCACAGCATGGCTTCTCAGATATGGAAGTTTCATCTGAAGATCTTTTTCCAGTCGGGAGAATTCAGGCGCCTGGCCTTAACTCTGAATTTTTGGGTGACTATCTGAACCTTTCTGTCTTGCAGCAGTATGGGACTTTTTCACATTTGTATCTCCAGCAATAGGACACTGAGAACATTAGATATTTCAGATCTTAATTAATTAAAATATTATTATTGTCCATAATCAAGTTGCAAAGTATTTTTTTTTTTAAAGACCCTATTTGGAAGCAGAGCAGAGATCAAGAGATCAAGGAATCTAATTAGACTAGAAAAAAATGATCCATCAATTATCAGTTACTAAAATTTACTTTACCATTTGTCAATATGAAGCTTTCTGCCCCTTGAGGACTGCTGCTAATAAAACAGACATAATTTAATAATCTTTGAACACTTTTTTGTTGTTACTGCTAGATAAGTTACTAGTTCATTCTTCTGTGTATTAGAGGTTTTTTAATTCTAGCAGATTGTCCAGTAAAACAGATGCTGTTTATCACTTTCCCTTGCCTTTCCAAGGTGCTATTGTTTTCACAGTCATAGAGGAATATTGGTTTAGAAAGACTGAAATCTACATCAAATAATTGTGGCTAAGAAGACGCCAGAACTACAAGAGTACATTAAAGTGTGTCATTAAAATGTGTCCATCCATGTGGCTCTTACTCTTGACTAGCTGTAAAGATGTCTATTTATGAATGTTCCCTGTTTGCTCACTTTGAAATCTATAAAATATATCCGCATCTGTCAGTTTGACAAACGTTTTAGCCAATATAGCAATGGAAAATTTGACCACTAAGAATTTAATTGTGTGCAAGTATTGAAATACACAGCAAGAAACGCATTAACAATCTCTTTCTAATACTGAGTAGTGTTTTAAACAACCTAGAGTACTACAACTGAAAGGAGACAGTCAGTTTCTTCCTTTATAATTGCACACTATTCACAAAGAAAAGTAGAATTACAAATGTGAAGACACCAATAGTCATTGACTATACCGTTTTGAGGACTTAAGACATGGAGGTATCCTAAATTGAGTACTTAACATCCACAACAATATGCAGAGAGAGTAATATTTTATCTTCTAAAATGTCTATAGCTGCAATTGTTTGCATCTAAACATAGAATCACTGACTTGAGTGTTCAGTTCCAATTATATTGAATGAGTATCCAAATAAAACCAATTTGCTTGTAATTTCCACTACTACAGATTATGTCATAATCAAGGAAAGAAAATACCTGTTAACTCCTGAAGGTTATGGTTGTCTGTTAAGAGAGAAAATGGTATCAAAACAACTTCTTTCTATGGTAAAACTCAACCGGTTCTAAAATCCAGAAGGTATATCTGTACACAGTAAAATGGAGTAATAAATGTAGTACAGAGGTCCAGTTACAATTGGTTAATCAGATAATTAGCCAATTGTTTAATAATTAGCTAATTGGATAACAGCAGCAGAGAAAAGGCAGCTGTATGGGTTTTGGCATAGGCATGGACCACACCACAAGTCTCTAGGGTATTAGACTCCTAAGAAAGAGGGCAAAATTTTTTCTCTGAGAGATTGGTCCGGCACTGGAATGGCCTGCCAAGGGAGGTGGTTGAGGCCCCGTCCCTAGCGCTGTTCAAGAAGCGTTTAGATGAGGTGCTAAGGGATTTGATTTAGTAGCTTGATGGGTAGGGATGGTGACGTGAGGATGGTTGGACTAGATGATCTTGTAGGTCCTTTCCAACCTAATGAATCTATGAATCTATGAATCTATGAATACTATACGGTTGTTTTTACTTTAGTTAGGTAATCTAGAGTAAAGCTAGTACAGATACAGGCCTACAATCAGTCTCGTCTTTTACTACATGCACCTTAAGAGGATATTAGTCAATTAACACATCCGCTGCCACAGGAAGGAAAATCCTAAATCATAAATGGAGAATTTTGAAAACTGCAAAGTGCAAATGCATAAAAATACTGTTCAATTGTGTGAACGCATCTCATCCTTTCTAAGTGTTTTCTAAGTGATGGTGTTCTAAAATATGGTGCAGCAAAATTCTCCAGGTTCTTATACCAAATGTAAGAATGGTTATGGATTTGCTAGTTATTGCTTCTGACAAGCTGGCTCTATCAAAGCCACCCACTCTCCCACCAACACTATTGTCCAATTCAGCCACTAAAGTTTGCTAGGCATTTTACAGAACAAATAAATAGTTCTTAGCCCAAGGAATATGTCAAATGATTTTATTAGTGATATAATGAGTGACAACAAGGAGCAGTAAAAGAGAATGGGCTGAGCTTGAGCTTGAAGTATTCCTATGATTATGTAGCCTGAGCTGTACTTACAGAGCAACGTTCAGTATGCATATTCTTTTTTTGCTTTTTACAAGACAGAATACTCAACAATATTTTTTTGTAAGCATTTGCAAACTAGATTTCCATAGCTCTCAGTAAAAATCTGGTAATATAATGAAATATTATGCAAGTGACTAATTTTCAAAGTGTATGTCAGAAAATCACTAGCGAGGAAGTAAAAAAATCCCATATAGCTGAGTGTATAACATTCAAATGAAAACCTATAAATAACTGCTACAAAGAAAAATAAATTAAAAAAAAAAAAAAACAGAATTTTTTGGAAGATTTAAATGCTAAAGAGCAATTTATTTTTTCCACGTCAATAGTGGTATGTAACTTTGGAGTTGCTATCCTTTACATATTTTCTTGTTGATTCAATGAATTTCTGTTCAAGATATTATACATCAAGTATGTCCAAACTATGTCCTGTGGGCTGTGTGTGGCCCATCACAGCTATCAGTGTGTGCTGGACCCTCTGTTGCCACATCATCATGGTGATGGCTCTTCCCTGCCAAGTGGCCTGGTGTGGTCTCAGAATATGAGGAGGGAGCAGTGCTCTCTTGAGTAAAACACAATGATTGCTGATATTAATATTTCAACCTGCCCAGTGGCATCACAAAAAAAAAAAACAAAACAAAAAAAAAAAAAACCAGAGCCCAAAAGATGAAAACTCAAGGATGAAGGAAGGGTGTTCAAGGAAAATTAGACAGATGAGTATTTCTTTTTAAAGGCAAATAATATGGCACTATATTTAATTGGCAAGGAAATCATGCCAGTTTTCAAAGATTACAATTGAAAAAGACATTGTATGCAAAAACACAATGCCAAATTCAATGCATATCAAGGAGTGCTTCATAAAGACAAAATTGCAGAACTGAAAAGAAGTCTGTCATCTCAGAAAAATAGTTTTAAAAACTTAAAACTCAAACGGACTCTGTTACATATGCTAGTTACATGGTAGCAAATCTAATTGCAGAACAAAACAAAACAAAACAAAACAAAACAAAACAAACATTTACCGATGATGAATTTATTAAGCAGAGTGTGAAAAGCATGGCAGATATGATGTGTCCTGACAAAAAATGGATTTTTCTAAGGTGAGTTTGTGTCACCAGACTGTGCCCAGGCTAACTAAAGAAACAGGAATATTTATCAGAAGAAAATGGAAGAGTAAAATTTCTAATTTCATATTGTTTTTGCATTGGCAATAGATGAATATACTGATGCTACAGTTACAGCTCAACTTTTAATTTTCATTAGAGATATTGATAACAAATCGTTGTTGGTTTTTTTTTGGTTTTTTTTTGTGTCCATAAAAGACAAAATATATCTCTTAATTTGTGAGAAGCAGTAAAAAAATACTTGGAAATGATTTTCTTCTACCTTTGTCAGCATATATGGTATAGCTACTGCTGGTGCCCCAGTGATGGTTGGTAAAAAATAAGAAGTTATTAAATTGATAGAAGGATGCAATTTGCACCAGCAAATCACATTTGATGAACGATCACTGCATCATATATCAAGAAAATTTGTATGCCAAAGATTTGAAAATGGATAATGTCAAGCAAATCATCTTCAAATCTGTGAAATTCATAAAGACAAGGGACTGAATCATCGCCAGTTCCTGGAGTTCCTTAGAAGTATAAATGTTGATTATGGGGACATCATTTACTTTTTTGAAGGAAGATGATTGAGTTGGGGCAAAACGTTAAAAATATTTTATGATTTGCAAAGCAAAATCAAATTCTTCATGGAATTAAAAGAAAAATTTGTGCTAGAATGAGAAGATTAAAAGTGGCTCATAGATTTAGCGTTTTTGGTGGATTTGACAGCTCATTTAACTGAGTTAAACATGCATCTTTAAACTGAAAATCAACTTATCTGTGCTGTGTTTCAAACCATAACAGCATTTGAAATTAAACTTAAATTATGGCAGACTGAAGTTCTGGCAAATAATTTCATACATTTTGATGTGTATGCTAAATACAGTCCTGTGCAGCCATAATTTCTATTTGATAAAGGAATTTGAGAATAGGCATCAAGATTAAAAAAAAAAAAAGAACATAATTTCTTTTAGCATATTTCTGACTCTTCTTTCAGTTGATGTGAATACATTACTTGTCAATTCTCTAACAGAATGTATTGAGTTAAATCATCCATTCAACTGTCATGGTTTTATGATTTTTGTTATATTGGTATTTCATATCATAAGATCATGTAAGGCACTGGGGGTTAAAGAACTAATGTTCCAGTTCTGTGGACTGCTGAATTTCCTGGTACCTGGTTCTCAGAAGAAAAGTACTACATACCCGAGTGGACTTTTCATTCCCATTTTCTGCTCAGAGGGAAGATAAAACTGTATGCAAGTCCCAAGACTCCTTTTTTTTTGCTGCTCGTCTCAGCAGTGGGTGCTTCCTGCTATCTCATCTTCAGCTTTAGAGTAAGAGAGTAGAGAGACAGCATTCAAAGACAGAAGGCTTTATACTAACGCAGAAGGAAAGATGGCTTGGGAGCACCCACTGCTGGGTCAATCCAAAAGGGAAAAAAGCCTGTGTCTCATGAACAGTTTTGTCTTTCCCTCTGAATGGAAAACAGAAAAACGCAAAGCAACACAAAGTCCTCTGGGGTATATAGTTCTTCTCTTCTGAGATAGGAATACCCGGAACTATCGATGATCTACAGAACTGGAGCATTAACTCTTTAACTCCCAGTGTAGTACATGATGTTATGATGTGGAATACCAATAACAATAATAATAAAACCATGGCAGGACTGTAGTGTGCTGTTAAGATGTTGTTTTTTGTTATTTTTTTCCTCACTACTGCTTTTACGTGGAGAAACTAAATGGGACCTACTTCTAAAAGACATACACTCTTTATAAAGGGATAAATTACTTTTCTTTTTATTCCCAGGAAATCTCAGTTCTGGTAGGACAGAGAGATGTATCTTACCTGCATATAGACATTTGGGATTTGAGTTTGATAAGACTTTGTCGAGGACAGTACTTTTTCATCATACTTTATTGCATTATTATTTAATTACAGCAGTGCTGGAGTCTGAGGCCACAAAGTATGACAGTATATATTGTCCACACAAAACTTCTGAAAAGCTGATCTTTGAATTCTGGATTTATGGATGGCCTCAACCAAACATGAGCACACACTGGGCTTGTCCTGTTCAATATCTCTATCTTAGTATGAAAAGATGCTTTTGTTCCAAAGAACTCTGTGAAACCAGCCTTCACATCTTGCTTTAGCAGAATCAAGGTGATTTGCCAGTGAGCTGTGAAGATTTTCTCTCCTTCACTTGGCCTAACACGACTATTGTGATTTGTCATGAGTGTCTGGATTATGGTTAGATGTGGAAATACAGTAATAGATGCCTTCACACAAAGATGGAAGGTTGTGACATCAGTGTCAAACCAACTATTTCAGCACTCTCCAGCGATGCATCAAAATGTCAAAATAGTGACAGAAGCTGAAAAGCATCTCTAACAGTGGAGGACCCTGAACACACCTTCTAAAGAAAGAAAGAAAGAGCCAAGGCACTTTCAGTTGTATTATGAAACAGAGAGTGTCCTCTTAATGATACAACATTGGATCTGGTAATGTCTAGTTCAGAAGGGCAATCAGCTCGGCATACAACCACATGCAAACTGCATATTTCTTTGTGGACAAATAATCAGCAGATGGGAAATGTTTTCAATAATTAACTATTATATAATTTAAGCAAAATGAAAGAAGGTTATAGAAGTACCAAACATTCTGACAGAACAAAATAGAATTTTGGTATCTGTCAGAATAAATTAGAATTAAGAGACAAGAATGCTTGTTAATATTTAGTCTTCTTCTGGGAACCTAAAGTACCTGCAATTTTACTGTTCTTTGCTTACACTGTGGGTAGCACAGTTATGGTCAAATGTGCCAGATGAAAAGCATATAATAATAATAATAATAATAATATAATAATAATAATAATAATAATAATAATAATAATAATAATAATAATAATCCCTGCACCACAGAATTTGCAATGCAGATTAGCGTCAATGAACAAAAAATGGAAGATTTGCTTTGGGGACATGTAATCTTACTTAGAACTAAAAGAAGCCATAACCCCAGTTATATTTATAGACATTAAGACCTACAGGATCAATTGACCTCCTAAATTTTTCAGAATAAGAAATTCAGAGATTTCAGAAACGGAGTATATATGTCTCAGTGCTATAATGGGCTTCAAACTAGCTGTAATTTCCTGCTTTTTCTTTCAATGACTATTTTTTTAGTGCAGGGCATGAAGCTGGATTTCTTTCTTTAAAATATTCAGATGGAAAGAAAAGACTTGAAACCCTGAGATTCCTATTTACTGAAGAGATGTTTCCTTCTCAGACTGATGAGGTACTGCTATGCATATCTGGAGAAGACAGGATGACTAGAATTGCATTCACTCTTCATGTGACAACTCACAGCTGAAAGTATCTCAATACTTTTGGGGAATCTACATATCAAGAATAATCAAACTATAAGTAAAAATATATGTGTTACCTATCAGTTTAGATAAGGGTCTGAATAATACCACTTTACTAGGTTTGCTTCAGATGAATCTCATTGAAATTTGTTTATAATTCAGAGACTTATTTATGTAGTGTTCTTTATTGATGAAGTCCAAGTAGTTTTTTTATCCTGTGTATTGTATGGGGTTTTTTTGTAAGAAAGAACAATCTGGGAAAAGCTGCAAAGGTGATGTCCATTAATAATGCCATTTTAAATTTACTTAATATGCCTTTTTAGAAAGAATTTCTTCATATCATTTTCCAATATTTTAGGTTGAAATTACGTTTTCACAGCAAATAATTTCATCAGGCTTACATCATCCCTTATTGTTAGTACTGAACACTGGAAGAGTTCTATATTACAGTAACACTGCTACTCACTGATGACCACAGGCAGCTCTAGAGAACAATTAAAAGCTTCTATTTCATTAGAATTAGCATATTTTCATTCTCCTTTTCAACTAATAAAAAAGGTTCATCATCACTATGCTGTTAGCAGGATGATTACTATACCAAGTAGTCACTGTAATCCACTTATGCCAAGAAAACTTCTTAGGCCTACAGTTTTCCTAGTTATATTTCTGAAAAACTAAAATACTTAAATACTAAAATAAGTAAGGTGATAAATTAACCATCTCAAAAGAGTCATGTCAAAGTTAACAGTAAAAATCCTGTTATGTTCAATGAAGGAAGGGCATTTTGGAATCTAAAAAGACTAATCCAATCTCAAATATCATGCAGGTATTTGTACATTCCTGTTTCCTACAATTACTTTAGCTAAACATGAAAGAGAGTTTTCATTGTTGGAGTACTTGAAATTCAGTAACCTTTATTTTTGACATGCGACATTGCCCAGTTCACTGTTGACAAGTTCCATATCTAAAATATAAATGTTGCTGTATGATGCTATTTGCATTAGACTGGATATTTGACTTATCCAGCCACATAGGAGAGGAATCAAACACTTTTATTGAAAGAGAAAGGCTCTGTTGGGCACATCAGGGGATGATTCACTGTGCAACCATCTTCCATTACTGAAAATATCAAAGGTCTATTTCAAAAAGAGGGCAAAGAACTTTGTCTGTTTCATAGCCAAAAACTACTGTGAGATTAATTTTCTTCTGTAAAGGTATAAAGTTCAAGTTGCTAAAATTAGTACTTGTTTCACCTGAGGCTCTTCTGTATGGTCCTGTTCAAAGCAGTATTGTTTGGTGTTTCAGAGCCTGCTGCTTAAAATGTAACGTTCCCTATTTAATGTGTCAAAAAGCTATAGCTAATTATTCTCATAGCAAGGATAATCGTACCAATTATGATTCCTTAAAAAGAATCGTGGAAACAAAGAAGTTGAGAGAAGATGTAACAATGACAAGACAAATGGGGGAGGCAGGGAAATCTCAGATGTTGAAAACCTACATTCCATTTTTTAAAAAAGGAAGAATAAAATCACAAGTTTATGAAAAAGAGACAAGATAACGCCACTCAATCTGTGGAATTATGGAATATTATGATAAAGTACCTTTTGATTTAGAATTGGTTCATAGTTGTCCCTCTTCTCTCAAAGTCTAGGGCTATAGAATATGATATAATGCAAGCACCATTTTTGCCTTAGTCTAATTGAAGACTGAATTTTAGTTCACTGTCCTGAAGAGACCAGTCCATCATTCCCAAAACAAGAACCTAATTTCTCAGTGTGGTCCATGAAGAGAAGCAGAAGATTATTGGATTATCTGGTCTTCTTTAGTACATGGTTTAACACAGGAGCACACATGATATTCCTAAAAGACAATTCAAATTCAAATCTAGGTTAGATCTATTTAGCAATATTAGAGTACAATGTAAAGACTTTTCCATATGTTTAAGGAAAAATGACAAAAAGAGCAGCTCTAAAGTTTGCTGAGAAGGGAAGCAGTGTCAGCAATGAGACTTACTTAGCAATGAGGTTTGCTCAGCAATAGGGATCAGTTCTTTAGTTTAAGAACCAATATATTTAGCAAAAGGTATCCATAAGTTATATTTCTAAAACTTTCCATTTCTGCTTTAGAGGGTGATGTGGGTGATCAGCCTTGTTTTTCCTCAGTAATTTTACACTGAGGACGTAATAGAATGCTTTTATTTTCTGCCTCAATGATTTTGCCTCACGGAGTCACAATAGAATACTTTTATCTTTTGCCTCAAAACATGCAAGGATGTTTTCCTCAAGTTCCACATACACTGTTTTTGAAAGTTGGCTCAATATGGCCTAATATGCAGGTCTCACCCTAAATACCACTGAGTGTGCCCAAAGGGACATCAGCACATACTATTAGTCCTTGAAAAAGAAGGAATATGTATGCCAGTATACTGCATATGTATGTCTTAACTTTATAAATGTAGAACCTGAACTCTGAGAGGGTACGCTTGCTTCTCAAATCACCCGGTGCACATCATGAGGAATGAAGGAATTTTGCTTGCTAATACATTTGAGTTAGAGAGTTTTTTTGCTGGATTTCAAATGGCAATATCCCCAGCAAAGGTATATAAGCAAAATGGGGTAGATGAAGGTTGTTATCCTCTATTATATTAAAAAAAAAAAAAAAAAAAAAAAAGAAAGGAAAACAAAGCAAAACAAAAAAATCCCCATACAACTACAGGATGTAGGTGTAGGACAGGTACAGGGAAATTGCATTCTGTAATCTTGCTGAAAATGACAATTTATCATTATATAGGATCAAGGAGGCAGTCAGATTTGCCTCCCTAGCAGACCAAACAGATATGATGGCTAAAATAATAAAAAAAAAAGTAATTACTTTTATCATCTACTTGTGGGTATTGTTAATCACTTGAAATGGTTTTGCTGCACATTTGTATTTCTCTGGAAGTATTCATAACTTTGGAAAAAAAATCAGAGTCCTTGTTTCTGATCCAGATCACACAGACCCTTGAACATACTTACTGTCACTTTAAAAATTGAAGAATAACACAGTATGATTGTCCTCTTATTCCTGAAAAATTCAGAGCCACAGATTGAGTTCAAACAAGTGATGCCCTGTCCTTCAAGCACCGATAATAAAGATTCCACGCAAGATCTTGACACAAAGGAAAACAATATACACACCGTGACATGACAACAGATGCTATTTAACTATTTATAGCTGGATAATCCAGACCTCTTGGTGAAATCTTGTTAGCTACATCCAGTTCCCCAACTGTTTCTCAAACTGAAGACATTGTCTGGGTGCTAAGGAGATATTTCACCATCAGGATGAAGTGTGGCCTCTCTGAGAGGTGTCACAGTATACTAAGTTCACCTTCTCCCCTATTGTAAAATCTGATACATACCCTCTGCCATTACCAGGCAGCTTTTATATCGATACCAAAGCTAGTGAAAGAAGTGGGTGGAATGAAAAGAAAATCTATAAGTATAAACCTTGCTGAGGCATCTAGAAAAAAAACAAAATTGCAGAGGTTACCAAAAAGTTTTTTGCTTAGTAAGAAACACAGTGTTTTGGGGTCAACTTAGCTTTAGAAAGACTGGTTTTCTGATAGAACCGTGAGTTGAAAACTTATTAACAATTGTCCCAGGCTGTTAACTGTGGTAAGGATTATTCCACATTCCCGCTTCGAGTCACTGATATTGTTTAATTCCTGAAAGACATTCAGACAGTCAATAGGGCTTGGACTCTGTAACCAGGTGCCTGTTGCATGAACTAGATCTACAGGCTTCGTAGCAACAGCACTATTAGATTGTTCTTTGTCATGCAGAAAGATGTGTACCTTGGAGTGAGCACTTTGCATTGAGAAAATCAATGACATAACAATGAGTTTTGGATAATCAAAGGCATTCAAAAATATCGTAGCTTCCAGGATCCATTTCTGCATGACTTCACAAAGCTCCAGCCAATATCTTCCATTATAAAATCCATTTTTCCAATGGATTTTCCACCTATTATATAGAGGCAAAGCATTACCAATGAGACCAGTTAGCATTTCTTGTGAAATATTTTTTACTTGGAATTCTCTTAAGATGGCTCTGTAAGACAGAAAGGAACTCATGGCCATGATGCAAGTTTTGGGGACTTCTTATAAATGTATGATCTAATCATACATTATATATATATATTATATGATTATATATGCAAAAGTTGTGTCTCTCATCTGTGCCAATTGCCTGTGTTCTGCAATTAGGAAACCGAAAGAAATATGTACTTCCAGAGGGTAAATGTTTCTGCTCACCCTGAACATTTATTTTTTATCAATACATGTACTGTGGAATGTCATTCTCCCTCTCCATGGGAAAGGCCCAAGCAGCTTGGACCAAATGTATTACTACTGGATGAGCAAACTCAGCTAAATTTAATAGGGACTCTGTGAGACTAAACCTAAAAGCCTTTTTGAACTAAAGTTGGTAAACAAGCCACCTCACAGTGAGGTTACATACAGGTTACAGATACATCCTCTTAATGTTTCTTTAAAAGCACTGTTATTCCGTCAATAATAAACTTCATGTTTTGCCAGTAGCATGCCTGTTTTGACTGTGCTAATAGCTTTGCTGAATTATCTTTGTTTTACTTCTACATATTGTCCTTTTGGGTCCTGGTCTAACATCCAAGGTGAAATAAACTGATGAGAGAAGCACCTAATGATGTTATGGTGGGGACATGGTTCTGTGAGGACAGTAGCCCAAATGACCTTATGAGAGTGTTCAGAGATTCTACTTTGAAGGTTAAAACTAGAGCAGAGGCAAAGCCTTCCCTTGTGAGAAAATAATTTGGCTTCCCTTCTGTTCCCAAAATGAGAAGCAATAGTCCATTTCCAGTGTTCCCTTACAAATGGCAAAACATAAGGAATTGCCGAGGTGTGAGATGGAAGTTTCAGGTCATTACTAATCTGGTTGACATGCAAAGTGCTGAGGTAGAAATTGAAAGCCCCGTTGCACATCCCAGCCCCTGGAGACATTTGGTCTCCCAGGAATCATTATTTTCTCAGTACAAACTATTGTTTCATAAAGAATATCATGTTTCAGCAGAAAAGTCAAATGTGTCCTCTCATAACTCCATGTGGCTGTTAGCTTACTGCTGAGTTAATACTTTGCCCCATAAATAAAAATGTACAAAAAAGAGAGAGCAAACTTGCAAAGAAACATGGGGAAAAATATAACTCATTGGTGCTCAGGGCTGAAAAGCTGGTGAGTTTTTCCTTTCCTTTTTTCTTCCCTTTACCCTTACAAGTTGATATGTATCCAAACAGCTTGAAAAGTTCTTTGAAATCCAACTTTAGTCAGCTACGATGAAGACATAAGAGGAGCTGACTTTTCCTTTATGATGCTTTGTTTTCTTCTCTTTTATTCAGTGTTCACTTCAGCAGTGGCTGCAGGAGAGAAGCCAAGTATTATTTCTTAGAATATTTTTTTCTTTTTTTTGGTGTAGCTAAAGACATATTTCTTGACTTATACTGAGCAATAGTCGCTAGCGATAGCTATTAACCCAAGTTCAGCTAGCAAGCTAAGGCAGGGCTTTAATCAAACCACAAGATTTCTCAAAGCAGGAGTATCACAGACTTTTATGACATGAAGCAGAAAGTAATACTATATTTCTTTTTCTTTTTCTTTTTCTTTTTCTTTTTCTTTTTCTTTTTCTTTTTCTTTTTCTTTTTCTTTTTCTTTTTCTTTTTCTTTTTCTTTTTCTTTTTCTTTTTCTTTTTCTTTTTATGAAAACTATGCTAAAAAAATCAATTTGATAAATTTAAGTAATTAAGTATGGCAAGATTTTTCATCAAACTGTGTATAAGTCATTATGCTCAAGGGCAGGTCTTCCATTCAGAGGGACCTAGACAGGTGGGAAGACAACACCAACAGGATCTTCATGAAGTTCAATAGGGAAAAAAATACAAAATTCTGCACACTAGGTGGACTACCTCTGCATACCTAGGAAGCAGCCCTGTTGAAAAGGCCATGGAGGTTCTAGAGAGCAACTAGTGAATACAGGCTAGCAGCATGTGCTGGCAGCAAAATGAAGTAGTATTCCAGATTGCTATTGCACGAGGAGTGGCAGAAGATGGAAGGGAGTGAATTTTTCCCTCTAATCAGTAGTCATTAGACCACAGCTAGAATACAGTATCAAGTTTTGAGATATCCAAAACAGAAAGACATTGATAAATGGACATGAACTCAGTGACGGGCCATCAGAGAGTGGGGCTAGAGAACTTACCCTTCAACAGGGTGCTGAGAAATCTGTAGAAGAAATGGCTTTAGAAGTACTTAACAGCGTGCTGCCCATACCTACAAGAATGGCATCAAAATAGATAAAGCCATGTTCTTGTCAGCAAAGCATAGTAGAATAACAAAAGGCCATGGGTGTAAGATAAAAAGACAGTAGAACAAATACCCAGAAAAAAATCATAACAATCAGACACTTAAGAGGGTTGCTCGTTGAGGTTATCAGGACCTGACTGCTAAAGTCCTGAGCCATCTGATCAGATCCTCATGGCTGACTCTGCTCTGAGGGTGCAGGATTGGTGCCAAAGACATCCAGACTTTCTTCTCAACTTATACCATTCTAAGATCCTATGAATTTTCTGCAGTCTATTCCAGTGTTTTTTTGATAACTGATTTGAAAATGTAACCCATTAGCTTTCCATTCTGATGATGATATGGTAATTTTTGGAAAAAAATTAATAAAAGCACAGAAATTACAAATATAACATTAGTAGAGTAGAGCTATGCAGACAATGAATATCCTGAAAATTAAAGTTAATATTAAAGACCTAATTCAGTAAAAAGAACTTAAATTCATATTTAAATTCAATCATATCTTTCTTTCTGATTTATTATAGTCTTCCTACTAAGTTTGGATATTTATCTTATTATTTAATTCTCATCTCTCTAATAGTCTCATACTTTTATAACTTTTTAATAGACTGTAAACATCTATTTGTATCTGAACAAATAATATATTTCTTGTTCTGAGATGTTTTGCCATATTTAAGTGTAATTAACATTCATCCAATTTGTGTTTTAGGTGTTATTTCATTTTATTTTAAAGCTACATGCAGTATTACCCACCATCATTATGTAAGTAAGAAATGTTTTAATTATACAGCCATAATATAAATGGCGGTGGTACCAAAAATTATGAATTTCAAATCCGAACTTTTTTCAAAGTAAACACAAATCCTACATTATAATAGTCTTTTGGCAGGATGCATGTTATGATTCATCCTGTCAAAGTAGGGTGAGCATACTCCACAGTGCTGTTCCCTCCCTTCTGACTGAGACCATGCACAATTACTATATCTTTTCACTTCTGTTAACAGCTGGATTAATGTGAGTATATACTAGAACATCCTGTAGTTTCCATTCTTCCCCTTCAGTCTGGATGTTGCTGGTGGAAACCTTAGATTGTTTGAAGGAAACTCCACAGTCCGAAATGTTCCTACATTTGTGACAGTTTTGAGCCACAGGAGGGAAAAATACAGCTGAAAACAGTCTGAATTATCCTCAGAATGCATGACAGAAGATCCTACAAAACATTGGCTGGAGCTGCTATCTCACTCATGGCTAAAAATAATAACTGTCAAGGTAAAACAGAGGTAAGAAGTCCTCCTGGTCATATCTGTAGTATCCACCATCAAGCAGGCTGGTTTTTTTTTTTGAAAGCATGAGAGACTGAGAGTGACTTACTCAATCTATAATTATTTAGGGGTCTGTATTTTTAGGAAGGATTTCTTCATGGAGAGAGAGATCAAGCATTGGAACAGGCTGTACAGGGAAGTGGTACATTCCCCAGCTGAGGAATTCAAGAGACATTTAGATGTGACACTAAAGGATAAGGTTTACTGACAGGGCCTGGTAGGTCAGTCTGATGGTTGGATTTGATGATTTTAAGGTCTTCTTCTGCATAAATGACTCTGTAGTTCTGACAGAACCATGATAACACCTGATCTCAGAAATCCAAATCACACATAGTAGCTTAGTGAGCTCTGGCTCTGGTTGACTATAAACGCCAAATAGAAGATCCCTGTGATCCATTGCATGAGTCTCTCATCATGGTAGAATAACCCTGTGGGATAAAACAGTCCTTTGAAACTGGACAGTGTGTGCTTGCAGACAAGAAAGAAGTGTAGCTAGCACACTGAGGAAAGTGATCCTCTCCCTCTACTCTGCCCTTGTAAGTACTTGTGCCCTTGCTGTACTGCATTCAGATCTGGGACTCCAAACACAAGAAGGACACAGAGATGTTAGAGCAGGTCCAGAGTAGGGTAGCTAGGGTGATCAGAAGGCCAAAGCACCTTTTCTAGGAAAGGAAGCCTGAGACAGTGAGGTTGTTCATACTGGAGAAGAGAAGGCTTCAGGGAGACTATATAGAGGTATTCCAATAATTAGAGTTAGTTCTATGATTCCATAGCAATAAGAGAAATTAATAGGAATGTCTAGCCAGATTCTCAGCAATCAGTTGACAAATGATAAAGGAATCTCAAAATACTTTATAGCTTCACAGTATTAGAGAGTTTTACACCCTTTTCTTAGGACAATCTAAACCCAAAAACTTAAAATTAAGGAAAGCATAACTATGAATTGTAGTCCTGAAATACCTAAAAAAAAAATTATACAATATTCATACATATTCAGATAGCAAGAAAATGGGTTTTGTAATATCGATTGAATGCAATACTGAACAGTGTATGTTAAAATTAGTTACTGCTTTCACTATTAGTTTGTTGATGTGTTAGGAAAAATCAAGTGGAAGACTGACAAGATTTCTTCACTTACAATTATATGCAAATTTACTGTCTATGAAACATGAATTTGCATGTGGCAAACTTCATCCCATATTCTTCCTCTATCATAGAAGGAAAAAATATTGAAAGCCTGAGGTATCCAGACAAAATCTGTGACTCATTTCATGCTTATGAATCAAGTAAACACAGTGAAACTCTGAACTGCACATTGTATGAGGGGCAATTATACTGTTTTCATGCTGTGCTCTGTTTTTTTATTGTTTGTCTTTTAAAAAAATGTGTTCCTTATAATAGTTATTTCTACAATGTATTTTTTGGCCATCACTATTAACTAAATAAGGATTTTGGTGGGGCTGTACACTGTAATCTCACGACCACATACCTCAATGGCAACAACTAATTTCAACATTGTGTATGGAAATTTAGGAATAGTTTTTCACGTCTATCATTTAACATTCACTTAGTATCACTTACCCACTCATTACCTGCTGATCATCACATGTTGTACATCACATGTATCATAGTGCTAAAATGTACTAAGGTGTAGAGCTGAAGGTCAAGGTAAAATTTTAGTTTCATTTATACACAGTTCTCAGCATTCAGATCCTAGACAACTTGTAGATCTTCCCTGTGAACCATTTTCCTGTGTGATTTTCCTTCACAGAAACGTGAGTATCCAAACTTCACTACCTCTGGAACTGAGCCTTTAATACTTTGTAGCTGTGTTATCCATGTACAAACTCTAATATTATTCTGCACCAGGGGTAACAGTATTTTCCTGGAGAACAGAAGCCATAAAAAAAAAAAAATCAAGATTTTGGTTCCTGAGACAGAATTAAAATCATCCAGTTTTAAATGTCTACAAAGCAATTGTCTATACTTGAAATATGGTAGCATTTTTTTGTCACTTACACAAGGAAGAGAAATGGGCATTTACAGAATCTGATTAATCTCATCCTGAGGTGTGTCTCCGAAATAGATCAGATAAAGCATGTAACTTAAATGACCATTATATTCTTCTAAAAGAAGTTCATGTGCAAACAAGACCATACAGCTCAGACATAGACATCTGCATTCTTGGATACTTAAACACACTGAGATGAGACTGATGTCTTGAGTGCACAACAATGATTGTTGTTCTAGCTCATACATAGATTTCCACTGGAAAGTTAATGTAAAATATTTAATTTTTTTAATTTTTATTATTTTTTTAATTAAAAATTTTTAATTAATTTTTAATTTATTTAATTTTTGGATGTAGTCTAATAAATATTTTAATGACTGCACCTTTCACAATCAAAAAGTGAAAACTCTGTTCCATACTGAAAATGATGGATAGGAAAATACAGTGTCAATATCTTCAAGTACTAAAAATTTCAGGAGAAAATGTCAATAAGAATAATAGAAAATGAAAATTTATATGTATCAAAAGAAAGGGTGATAGAATCCTGTCTAGCCTTTTTGAAAGATGCTGACACAGCTTGGTACAGCTAACTTAACAATGAAAACATCTATCATTAATAAAGATTCACCTGGCCATATTTTAGAAATCAATATCTTAGGCAAAAGTGTTAAATTCTGTTAACCATCGAAAAAGCCTTTACAGGAAGAGTTCAAGAAATCTTTTAACTTTTGTAAAACGTGATTTCTTCACAGTTCAGGAAGTAGTTTTCAATAGGCCTTGAGTCTGAAATGACAAGACTTGAGTTTCATACTTAAACTAGCAGGAGAAGAAAAATAGCTTCAGTGTATACTGTCCATTCTTAGCAGTAAAACTGAGTTCTAGTATAATCAAAGTCAGTATTCAGGAGAAAGAGAAAAAAAAATTCCTTCAGAATATATTAATAAATCAAATTATTTCAGAAGTGCATCAGTCTTTAGTAGATAGCAAAGGTAGGGCACAAGTTCAATGTAAGAAAATAATTAAGGGGTGAGAAAAAAGAGCTCTCAACAATCAGTGATGAACTGAATGGGAAACAATAATGAATTACTTTCTACAGGATAACTCCATGCTACCTAAATATTTCAAAAACATTAAGTTTAGAAGAAACTTTTTTCATTTTTACTTACCTAAAATACAGCATTATCTCCTTCTGTCTAAAGGGCTATTCACAGCTATATCCTATTAATCTTCAAGCCATGGGACATTTTTCTGAGACTTGTCCATACATTCAGTCAGGCTTACATACAAAACCCTAGCCTTCTGTTCCAAAGTTCTTCTGGAGGCAATTTAGCTTGATTCAATAGAATTAACCTTTAAAATCACAGTTATTTTCCAAAATACCTCAAGGGAGTCACACATTGAATCTCCAAGTTCCTACAGTAAAGAATGTTGATGGTTAACATCGAATTTTTTCCCCAAATAAAATGGTATGATGACCTTCTATGAAAATATATTTATCCTAGAAAGTCCTGATCTCCATTTTTCTAAACTGAAGATTTCCACATTCCCAATCCGCTGTGGATTGAAGGGGAGCAAGAAGCTTAAATGTTATTAGAGCTACAGCTGCATTGAAATAAGCAAAGTCCAGGCTTCCTTCTTGCAATACCATTCAAGATCTTTAAGATTAGTAACGTGGAAGATTTTTCTGATTCCTCACCCACTATTCTCCATGAGTGGTCAGTGAACTTCCTTTCAATTTTAGTGTATGAAGAACTTTTTGCTTTCCTATTTGTCTGGAATGAAAATTTCTCTTCATTTGATTTTAAGAAATCATTCTGGTTTTTAGATTTTCTGGAGGTGAGTCTTCTTTTTCCAGCATGAAATCACAGTGATACTTTTGTCTATCATTTCACATCAACAGTTCTCTAAAACTTATCACTGCATCTGTCTTGCATAATGTTATATCATGATTACATATACATACCCAAGGACCTACTTAGCCATCCTCTACTGAAAAACATGGGTTACTCTGAGCCCAGGTAGGAAAGAATGTGGTCCTAAAGGCTGTGTTCAGTTTCTGAATGGAAAGTAGGAAGATAGAAAAAAACTGGCTAATAACTTTGAACATGCTGCATCAGCTCCTCCACAGCAAACACGGTCCAGCAGTTTAGGAAAGCAGGACTGATGTTTTTACAACCATTTATACTTAAAAGTAATAACCTTCACACAGGCATAAACTCTTTTCTATGAAAATATAATGCCATTAGAGAGGAAGACTTGAGGTCACCACTGCCTTGGATGCATCAGCCTCTCTCAGTCACAGATCCATGCAGCCTCTCCTGAGGAGAAGGAATAAAGTGTGTTACAATATTTCCAGCTGAAAGGAGTCACCCATGACAGTAAGACTTTTATCTTTTGAGACTAAGCCTCAGCAGTGATATTGCTTGAAGATATCTAGGAAAAAGGAGGGGAAAAACATAGACTGAGAAGGAAGAGGAGGATGTAGACCTCTAATTATCACAAAATCTTAGAATTGCAAGGGCTGGAAGGGACTTACAGAGATCATATAGTCCAACCCCCCTGCCAAGGCAGGCTCTCTAGACCAGGTTGCACAGGCATCCAGGCAGGTCTTGAACATCTTCAGAGAAGGAGAGTCCACAACCTCTCTGGGCAGCCTCTTCTAGTGCTCCATCATTCTCACTGTGAAGAAGTTCCCACACACATTTGTGCAGAAATTCCTATGCATCAGTTTGTGGCTATTCCTCCTCATAATATTGCCCCACACTGCAGAAAAGAGTCCAACCTCATCCCTTTGCCTCCTGCTCCTTAGATATCTATAAACATGGATCAGATCCCCTCTGAGCCTTCTTTATTCAAGGCTGAACAGACGCAGCCTTTCCTCATAAGGGAAGTGTTCCATGTCCTATATCATCTTTGTGGCCCTCTGATGGATGTTTTCAAGGAGATCTCTGTCTTTTTTGTATCAGGGAGCCCAGAACTGGACACAGAATTTTATCTCTCAGTTCTGTTGATGTGGTTTATAGGGAATAGTCTATAGTGTGAACCTGTGGGAGCCAAATTATGTTGAATTGCTTCTATTATATAACAGTCAGTTGCAAAGTCAAAATATTATGTTGTTTGATTTCTAGATGTTGCCATCAGTGATTTTTTCAATTTGAACGTTACTACTCTTCAACTAATGACTTCTGAAAGAATGAATACAAATTTTGACAACTGGAGTGACTTTTTTATTAGTTGTCTCCAATATAAGAAGCTCATAATGAGTTACTTCTGAAAATCTTTTGTCCACCTTTTAAATTATACTAACTCCTGTAACAGTGTTCTTTCAATAGCCTCCCAAATATTAACAATTATCTTCAGAGTGTAGTCTTCTGCTAATATAAAATGAAAGACTCCTAGCTTACATATACTATGGAATTATAGTATTTTAGATTAGCTGAGACTCTAATATTAACTAATATTATTTCTAATTTTAGAAAAAAAGACACTCAATTTTCCCAATTTTTATTTATTTATACAAACATGGAAATCCTAAAGAGTCTAAATTAAGACATTTTAAGAAGCTTTAGTTTCAAATGGAAAACAGAGACACCTTCATCTTCTGAAACATAGACATCTTTAAAAAGTTTTTCTAATTTGAACATGCACAATATGTTAACATGCACTTTGATCATTTATTTATTTATTTATTTATTTATTTATTTTCCAGAAGTTACTTCAGAAAGAAATTTAGTTCACTTCTACAATAAGAGTTTGTGTAACAGATGAGAACTTACCTTTTTTTTCCCTTGTTTCTTATATGCAAGAAAAATCTTGAGGGAGAGCATAAGGAAGAAGGAATATATGAACAAATCTCCACACAGCAAATATAACCTCCAGTCATATTCATACAAGATAACAAGGTGACCCCTCTGCCACTTTCCTTCAAAGCTGAAAGAGAGGTTACATTTTTGAACATTTAAAATAAATGTCTGCCTTCTGTAAAGAAATAAAAAAATAAAATAGAAAATAATTTAAAAAAAGGTGTTGCTCAAGGGAAACTATCAGTACTTGAGAGAACCATAATCCCCACCATCTGCTACCACAGAGACAGAGCAACTATTCACAGCTTTTGTTGCAATCCTCAGGCTGCAATTGTACTGCAGCTGAGGGTGGTCACAGTAGACCTGAGCAATTTTAAATCTTTACTGCTTATTCCCATGCCTACTGCTGCCTTTCTTCCTCTCTGCTCTGCCCATTTTTTCACTGTAATAGGCAAAATGAGGGCAGGGAAGAGACTGTATCTTTCTGATCTTTAGGCCTCCTGCTGCCACCAACAGAAACATGAAATACATATTGTATTTGGGCCTATAGGAGATGCCCCCTAGGCTGAGATTCATTTCCTTTAATTATAATCACCTAAAAAGTATCCAGTCTAAGCTAAGTATCAAGGCTCCTCCTATAGACAATAAAGAAGTGGCACTTCCAAAGGGTTATTCATTGTACCCTACAGTTGGTATTAATCCTAAAACAAGTGCTGTGAAAAATGAATTATCCTATAAGCTACAAAAGGAGCTCAGTAACCAACTCAGAACAAATATTTAGGGTAAGATTTTGTCAAGCAAATACAGATACCTCCAATGCAGATGTACTTGTCTAATCTGGTCATTTAGACTTTTTTAAAGCCAACAGAAATTACAGGAAATTTTGTTTTCCCTCCTCCTAATTCAGGTATGTAAAGATATAAGCTTTCCTCTGCACTAATTATAGAATCATAGAATCATAAAATGGCTTGGGTTGAAGGTATCTTAAAGCCTATCTAGTTCCAACACCCTGAAGTGTGTTGACTGCAATGCACTAGATCACACTGCCTAGGGCTGCATACGATCTGGCCTTGAACACCTCCAGAGATGTGGCATTCACAACTTCTCTAGGAAACCTAGAGCTGTACAGAGTTGTCTAGTATTTCAGTGCCTCACTGCCTTTACTTCTGAGTAAAAACTTTCTACTTAAAATCTAGCCTAAATCTCCCCTCTTTAACTGTTCCCCCTTGTCTCTTCACAATTTCCTCATGTTAGTCAGTTGCCATCTTGTTTATAAGCTCTATTTTAGTGCTAAGAACAATGACATCCTTTTCATAAGGATTTATATAGTTAGCATTTGAATACCTGCTTTCCGTATGACTGAAATTATGTGAAATGAGTATAGGATTTACTGGCTGATCCACAGAATCAAAAATTATACTCTGTGAGTAAGGTCACTGTCTTCAAAATAATAGTTCACTTATTAGTCTGTTTGGACAAACGGCTATTGATCAACAATTGAGCTTTCTGTTTTTGTACTATACAGCTTCTCATGCACTTTCCAGAACAGCTCACAGTAAGCCAAAGACTGAAGATCACTCCTTCCTCTTCTATACCACTGTAAAGATGATAATTACTCCAAAGTCTTTGAGTTATGGAGAGAGAAGAGAGTAAAATTTAATGTTACAGTTAAAATGCATGCATGTTACATGAACTGCCTGCAAGTGTTCGTTAGCAGGTCATCCATAGCACTTAAATTTCGTAGACTTGTTATTTTATGATAAATATATTCTACAAGCTACACATTTATAATAATGTTTATTCACCACAGTGTACATTTAAGTAAGTACAAGTTCATGATAACCTTTATAACACAAGCATCTTTACTTCTTTGGCATTTAAGAATTGGATTGAGTTTTATCTCAATGAGCTCATTAAAGAGAGTGTGGTAGAATAGTTCTTCAGACTCACTTCATTGCAAGTTTTATAGTTAATTGCTGGCACAAAACACTAAATAAGAACACAAACAGTATTACAGCGTAAAATGGAAGGTTAGGCGGCAGATATGGCTTTATAAAAAAGCATAAGTTAAATGCTAAGAACTCATTCATAATAAAAAGTAATTTCCAAAGTATTATGTGCTATCTCCATTATGGTTAAACATCATAAATTAACAGTGCACATTCCCATTCCAGTGTCTTGTGTTCTTCAGTATTCTTAAAAATCAGTGGAATCAAAAGTCCGCTTGTGCTTCAATAGAAGTAATAGAAGACAATTTAATTGTCAGAAATGTGTTTTAGATAATACTTCTTATCTTCAGGCAACACATTTTATTACCTAAAACTTCATTACTGTGTAGAAAAAAAAAGGAGAAAGAGAAACATATGTTTACTTGTAGTGAATTACACATTTAAAATGATAACAGAATTGATTTCTTCCCACATATTTATTCTTACTGTATCCATCATGAAATATATGCTGAAATAAGAAAACTCAGAAAGTTCTGATACACTTTCATAATTTCTAGCAAAGGAACAAAAATGTTTGTAGAATAATGATATTTTTGCATTTTTATAATGTGTTTTGTTTTCTAAGATAAATCTAAAAAGATACTGGCTTTTATATCATCCACTGCAGTGCTTATTTCACATCTTGTAGCTTTATATTTGCTGAAGAAAGATGTTTCAGATTTTCATTGGAGACCCCCTCAGCCACCAAAAACTAGGAAGTGGCAATGTTAGTTTTCATAGATAGTGTCTACTTTAAAATAACAGGGTGACACCAGTCATTTTGAACCTGTAATCACTTGGAGACAGAATAAAAGATCTGAACCCACTGTCAGTGAGTAACTGTAGATTTTGATCACTTTCTTTCAGATGGAACAAACTGCTGTTCACTTTCTGTACTGCTGGTTATTATACAGCCTTTCAGAGCTCCATGTTAATGCAATAAAGGGACAAAGGATAAAATGGCATGTTAATGGTGAGAAGGATAAAACAAAAACAACAAAAAAACAAATCAACAGCTTAACAATCTAAATCAACTTTTTTCAAGTTACTGCTTATATTGCTTATAATCCAGTAGTTCTGTAAAAATGGTTGTCATTTCTCAAAATATTTGAGTTGGGTAAACCGTCATCTCTAAAAGCCATTGGAAGAGGTTGAGTCCAAACCGAATAGTCCAATTATTAAAACTGTGAGAGAATCAAAATCTGGTTTGGGTCTACAAACTGAAGCTCAAATAAACAAGTCCAAATTTCCAATTCACAGGTTCACAGATTCTCGATCCCCTTAGAATCAATGTAAGTTATGTCCTTCTTACAAGAGCCTTTATGGATCTGGATTTAAATTCTTCTAACAGCAGGATCTTCCACAGTCACAAAGATGTTAACTAACTGTGACTGATAACTATGAACAATTTCAGCAATTTTTAATTAATGTATTAGAATTGCTAATAAAATATAACTGTGTGGAAAAAGAAATAAATTATTGTAGATAAAACTGTAGATACTTATAAAACACAGAAGTGACCTAAATTGCTTGGAGAGCTGTGCAGAAGCAAACAAAATGGATAACAGCATGAGCACTGATCTATGAAAAAGTATGAAGCTTCTACATAACTCAATCCTATAGTGAGAAGCAATGACTCTGGAAGCACAGGAAATCATGATCCGTGAGTAAGAACTAGTTGTGTTATTACAGTTAAAAGATTAGTACAATCCACAAATTGATAGAAAGAAATACAGAATAAAAATAGATTGACAACTCTATACAGGACAGTTACAAACTGCACTGTTTCCATAGCTCAAGAAGTCATACAGAGAACAAAAAAATACTGGAAGTTTAAAAAAGGTTCAGAGAAAAAGCAATTACAATGAAAGGATTGAAAAATATTGAGAAATGAAATTTCTACGTTCATACTGCATTTACCTATGTAAAGTTTTTAAACTAACTGATTCCAGAAGCAATCTGATTAGGTATACTCCTGCATCACAATTATATGCATTATTAAACGTTGGCAATTTGGTTTGAATTCTGTTTGCTTACAAATATTGTCTGTTTCTATGTGATTGCAGGACAGTCTATCTGTCTGACATCAGCCATGGGACGCTACCACAACTGTTCAGGCACAACAGTATAAAAAGTACATGAAAGCAAAGAATACTCAAAATTTATCCTTAGTGATTCCCTCCAGGTTCAGTCTCTATGCTGCTCAAATGTACTCTTAGGAGCAAACACTAAGAACTGTTTATCCATTTGAACTCAAGCTCCATCTTATGGACCTCTCCAAACATAACGTTTCCAAAGGAAATGGGTTTAATGTGCCCTCAAAGCTCCTGCTTCAACTGTCCTAGAGCTCTAATGGAAGAAGGACAGCAAATCTGCAGAAAACACAGTTAGGAGAAATGAATCCTACTCAAAGTAAGCAGTTCAGATTCCTTTATTTTACTTTCAGGTCGGGATTCAATTTTTGCATCTTTAATTCATGGCATTAATTCCCCCTTTAAAAAAATACATTAGGAGAGGTCTAAGAGAAAATAAAAGAATATAAAAAAACTATTTATTTTCTTTCTCTCAACAAGCTTATGCATATGTCTGCAAAGCATCTTCCTATCTCTAATGTGCATTATTAGTCCATTCTTACTCCCTCTGTCCTGATTTCACCCTCCTCAAAGAAATGTACTGCTTGTATATATTATTACTGGGGTGAAAAAATAACAAGTTGATGGATAAATAAATAAGTAACTGTAAAATGCTAGCCTTGCAAAGCACTGTACAAATATCAATTCATTCTCTTTGCAGTAGTCTTATGCAGCTGTTAAACATCCCTTCTGTAGATGAGAGTTTTAAGGCAAAAAGTGGCAGAGAAATTTATTCTGTGCTGGCACATTGATTCGGCCACTTTTGAGGCAGCTCTGCTTGACTCTTTCCTCAGAGTACTTTTCCAGAAGACTGCAAGACTTTGGAATTAATTTTTTTAATGACAGAAAATAGATGCACAGATTTTTTTTCCCTTCTGAAAAAAAACCCTCAGATTTTGACAGGCTAGAAATACTTGACTTTATAAATAAATCTTTCCCTGCCATTGCATTCCCTATGGAAGAAGTGATTTGTTTCAGACTCTTTAGCAGTTGATATGGAGAAGATCCTACCCTGAACCTTCTGAATCACCAAGAAGTCTTTTCTTCTGTATCTGCCCCTTTACTGCTAAGATTTCATTGTTGGTGTGCACCTCCTTTCCTCAATAGCTCACACTCAGTCTCTATGTCCTCCCTCTGCCTTAAGAAGCCTTTCTTCCCACCACATGAAAACTTACTTTCCTTGAAGTGCCCAACTTTCCTCTTTGCAGTTCCTCTTCACAGATGGAATAAATCCAGGATGCTGCTTACTTTTCTCCTTGATGCTTTGTTGTCACCTTTCCAAAGATGTACAGTGGCCTGCAAGCAGGCAAATAAGCAGACACTACCCATCACACTCAGACAGAGAGCTACTCTCTAAATTCTGCTACTCTAGACCACCTTGGAATCAGAGATAAGGATGTAATTCCTAAGAAAGTCTGAACAATTGTATTTGGTATAAACTGGGTATGTTTTACAGTTGCTCATGAAAGTAGTTTTACAGTGAAATCTATGCTAGAATTGATTTCTGTATGTGCAGTTTATTGCTGATGGAATCATCCACAATGACCTGTTTAATTTACTGAACTGGAACAAACCATGCCTGTCTTTACAGAAATAAAAACTTGTTCTTCTCAAAGGACAGATATCTGCTAATTTGGCTAATGTATCTGATGGTGTTGGAAATTATTGCTTGCTGCTTCCTCTTCTTTCCCTCCTTTTTCCTACTAAACCATGAACTGGATTCCCACCTCACAGCCATCTGAGGAGGTAGAGAGGCAGCACAAGTCTGGGACATAACAGTGGTTGTGCCAAACACAGAAGGGATAAGCAAGACCAATGCACCCAAAGCACAATCCTCAAACCAAACATCTTCCTGGAAACACCCAGACTCAGTCTACATGTATTAACACAGCTAAAGGATTCAGCGAGCACGTATTATTAACACACTGGCATAATTCGTAATCCAATACTGACTTTAATAAAAAGAAAGTATTTGAAAGCTTTTTGTTTTTCCTTTTTTTTTTTTTTTTAAGTCCGAGAACAAAGCTTCCTTTCTTCTACCTTTTTGTTTCCATGCTGTCAAAATGAGTCAGTCAAATACCTAATTTTCTTACAGATCACTGTTTGAGCTCTCTTCTGTAGGATTGTGCCCCATCCTGCAACATTATGTGCAGCAAATGCTCCATTTTCAGGCTGAGAGGGCTGGGAAGCAGCTCAGCACAGAGAACGTTGGATCCTAGTCCTACTAAAACAATTTCCTTCCTGTTTTGCTCTTGGTATGTAACTGACTCAACCTGACATTCAGCTACCACTAAAACTAAAAGCGAAGAGATACTTTAGAAAGGAGTTTCAAACCAAAGCTAAGATTCCACTTTGATAAAAGCTTTGGTTTCTGTAAAGTATTTGCATATATATTTATACATCCAGTACGTGATCTAGCTCATATACATAATCTCAGAATGCTTGATTTTGAGAGGTAAGCACTTATTTGAGAATTTTTAAGAGAGTTAAGAGATTTTCTGTGGTTATGCCATGCTCAGTTTACACAACTACCTGTCTGTAATCATTTAGAAATTTATCACATGAAATCTACAAAGCAGACAGTTCCATCACACTGGTAGCCAATCAGAAAACTTGGTAATGCATATTTCATTATTATCCAAAGTTAAAGCTTCTGTTACCAAAACTATCCATTTATTTAGGCCCAAAGAATTTGACATAAATGCCTGTAAATAGCCAATTGTACTTCCAAATATCAAAAATAAATCTTTACAAAACAAATCAGCTTAAGAACCCTAAATTCTTTCAAGAGACAACTTGGTTGACTGGGGCCATGCACAAAGTATTTGAAAACACTAGGGTTCCACCAAGCTCTCTTTCATCCAATTACGAGAAAACTTGGGGACTGAACAGAGCTAGGTTTAATAGATCCTTCTCTTTTAGAGAGTGGTCTGGTTCAGGCATTGTAACACACTGTAACTCCTGATATGAACTTCTGTATCTGCTTTAGATCACAATCAAGATTCATTGAAGTCCTCAGTAAAATTGCTCTCCTATAAACTTTGCAGCAGGTCTTTAATCTTCAGTTCACCTTATTTTAACTCTAAGCATTAAATGGAGTTATCTATATGCAAGGAATTTAGTTATTAGATTTTCCTTTTGTTTTCAAAGTATGGATGTATTTTTCATTAGGGAGCAATTCAGATTTCACGGCGCCCAGATCAGACCCTGGAAGTGCCATTCTTTACATGAACCTTACAGGAGGCCTAAATCTACTAAACTCTTAAATTAGGTCCCTCAGTTGTAGCCCTTAAATTAAATGGAATAAATCAGACTTCTTTGGGTTTTTTTTTCCCCGCTTTTTTTTCTTCCCACAACTCTTCTGTAATAAATAGCTCAATTTTTTTTGTTTAGTTGCTTTTCTCAGAAAGCCCATAAACTATCCATCATTACAAGGTGGATTCTGAAACTTCTGCCCTAATGAGAACATATTATTTAAAGTAATATATTACACAAAAAGGAGAATTGGATCCTATATACAAAGGCATAAATTTGCAGGAGAATGAATGCATTCAAGAGCAGCTTACCCTCCATGTGCTTGTGGCATTTGAGATCTCAGGGACAGTGGTACCGAATGTTTTCCCTTCAGATTTGCCATAAATAAATGAACTGGAGAGAAAATTGCTAACTGGTTAATGCCATTGGTGAAATACTGCAAGTGATGAAAAATATATAGCACTAGGATTCTGACAAATGTCTTCAGCTTACAGCTGACAAGGTCACAAAGCCTGAACTGAGCAACACAATTACGAGTATTTACTTCTTATAGAGTTAATATGGTCTGAATTTTTAAAGAAAAACTGTCTGTCTTTGGAGTGAGAATGTCAAGGCATCACAGAACACAAGCTTTTGAGCTCAGTCTGAAGTTGTTTAAGACAACATTGCCTCTTTTAGAAAAGTACCATTCAATGGGTGATTATTGCATGTATTGGTGCAGTGTAAGAATTCATACTGACAAATACTACTGGGCTGTGCTATGCTGAGCAAACAGTGAATGTGCAAAATATTTCAGCTGACAGATGGCAACTCAGACAACAATAACTTAAAAAGATGTTCCTATCTGATCTACAGAACTGTACCTATGCTTTCAGCAACCTGGATGCTAAAAATGTGGCCCTAAGTACCAGGAGACTTCTTGTTGGATTTTGTCCACATAGCTATATTTTCTGTCCCAGTGCAGTAACCATCGTAGGTACAAAAAACACATATGAGGATGTTCTCTTTAAAATAAGGTATTATATGGAAACAAATCAGCACAGTCTGAATTATCTGAATTGCTGATGTATCCAAGTCCCTGATCTTAAGCAGATCGTGTCCTCTACATCTATTAATTACATTGCAATTTCCCCTGATTGTGTGACTCTCTAACATATTCAGTGTCATGGCTCTAAATTCTGTTAATTACAATTCTGCTAGATGGGTGACAGAAACGAGGAAACACTCCAAATTTTTATAAAAAGTTAGAAAAAAATAAGTGCCATTCTGTTTTTCATGTAGCTGAGCCAGATTCTGGTTTATGTAAACTGACCAGCTTTTCTGCTGGTGTTTGACTGATTAATACCAGCTGAAGATATGACCCAGTGTTAAATGAACAGATGATTCATGCAGTTTTTATGTTATACTTAAAAAATGATGTTCTCTAACATAGTTTAATAGGTACTTATTGAGTGCCAAGTTTCCATTGGTGCCTTATAAGTATACTGACTAATAATAATTAACAGATCTTCTTGGAAAGCAGTAATTTTCATATTTTCCCCATAGAAAAATTTTAACTCTTAATGCAAGTAGTAGTTGTTGCTGTAGATAGATCTACAGTCCTTAGCTTTTTCCTTTCTTTTCTTCTCCTCTTAACATGGCAAAGAAACACACCTGAGAGACTCTAGTTTTCATCACACGGGAAGCAAATACCACTAGGGCTGACTGCAGCAGGTACTTTCTCAGGTAAAGCAGCCCATGGTTGTTGCTTGAAGCAAGCTGACAAAATATGTTGGCATCTTAATCCTCAGTGTTTCTTGCCATATTTTTTCTTCACTCATTTTGTATCCTGTGATTATGAAAGTCTGTATGATTTCCTTTTATAGGCAATGCATCATTTTGGAATGTGTATAGTCCCAGTAGCAATGAGAATTTTTCTCACAGTGTTGAGATCTCCAGGCTGGCAGTCATTGAGTCTCAGCAGCCTGGCAGAAGGATGTTGCATAAACCTGGGAACAAAATTCTCAGCTTGTTGTTTGCATTGCATTGAATGTGAGGATAAAATCACAGTAGCACAGGCTACATCCATGGGCATCACTTTTGCAGGCATGCAAGAGCACCATCCTTTGGGCAGAACAATCCTTTCTCCAGCCCTCAACCTTCTGTTCTGAGATCTGCTGACATCATTGTGGCACACTTGAAATCTTACAACAGTGAGTCAGGAAGGCTGTAGAAAAACGCCACTGGGAAACTCAAGGAAAATACTTCATAGGAATTCCCCCATCCTTGGAGGCATTCAAGGCCAGAGTGGATGGGACCCTGGGCAGCCTGATTTAGTGGATGGCAACCCTCTCTGCAGCAATGGGGTTTGTACTAGATGATGTTCAAGGTCCCTTCCAACATGATTCTCTGATTCTATGAATTAAGGAGTTATCCCCAAGAATGTTGCAAGGTCAGCTGCCCTCCTGAAGTGTCTCTACACTGATTCACACAGCTTGGGAAACAAACAGGAGGAGCTGGGAGCCTCCATGCTACTATAAAAACCATGACTTGGCTGCCTTCGTTGAAAAATGGTGGGATGATTCCCAGAATGGACACAAATTGTACAGAAGGCACAGAAGAGAGGAAGGAGGGGAGGAGCAGTTGCTCTCTACATCAAGAAAGTAAGAGCTGTCCCTGAAGAATGGTTTCAAGCAAGTCAAAAGTTTATGGGTGAGACTGAGGCAACAAAGGGAGCCTTGTGGTTGGTGTCTGCTACAGGCTGCCTGATCAAGCAGAGCATGTTGATGAAACCTTCTTCTTCCAGTCACAGGAGTCATGATCACAAGCACTTTACTGCTGGTGGACTTCAACCACCCTGACATCTCCTGGGAAAGTAGGACTGCAAGCTGTAGACAATCATGAGGCTTTTGGACTGCAAAAAGGAAAACTTCCTGAACCAGATGATAGAAAGCCCACCAGTGGGGATGCAAAGCTGGATCTGTTGCTCATGAGCAAGAGTGAACTGATTAGGGACACCATGAATGGAGGCTGCCTTGGTTGTAGTGGCCATGCAATGCTGGAGTTCATATTCCTGATGGATATGGGACAAAGAGTAAAATCGGGACACTAAATTTTAGGACAGCTAACTTCGGGGAGATAGTCAACAAAAATCCTGGGGAAACTGACCTCAAGTGCAAGGGATCAGAACAGTTCTAACAGACCTTTAAGGAATCTTTCCTTAGTACACAAGAGCTCTTCATACACAGGTGAAAGAAGTCAGGAAAGTAAGGCAAGACTTTGTCAATGCTGAACTGGGACCTCCTGGTCAAACAGGAGGGCAAGAAGAAAGTGTAGACAGTAGAAGCAGGGGCAGATACCCTGAGAAGACTATAGGGATGCTGCTAGGCTGAGTAGGACATGGTCTTTAGGATGTGGATTACATTACACATATAAGGGTGATGATACAGTGGAACACGTTGACCAGAGAGGCATTGGGTGCCCCATCCCTGGAAACGTTCAAAGTCAGGATGGACCTGGCTCTGAGCAACCTAATCTAACTGTAGATGTCCTTTTTAATCGCAGGGGAGTTGGACTAGATTATCTTTAATGGTCCCTTCAATTTCAAACGATTACGGATTCTGTGATTTTAGTCCTGATAGTCCAAGCTTTCCTGTGAACAGTATAAATTAATGTTTTTTAAATTGGTGCTTTTATACTGTTCAAGATGCAAATGCAATGAAACTTTTCATATTGCATGTCTGCAAGGTGCCTTAGATAACGATTTTTCTCTTTTGCAGTATTATTGCTGTTTCTGGCAGACTCTAGAAGTGCAGGTTAATTGCACATCTTATTGGCTAAAACTGTAAAACCCACATCAGCAGAGCTTTTTACACTATAATGGGCACTGATTAGCCAACAACATAATATGGCAGGAAAAGTTTCACCATCCACTGTTTACTTCTAGTTCAGGAGAATTCTGAATGTAAACCAGGAGTAAAACAGAGACTTTTTTTTTTTTATTATTAGAGTGAAAGATTAAGAAATCACACTGCTTGAATGATCTGTCCTTTTCACTTCATTCATCTCTCTGTCACTTTTTACTCATTTCAACACCCATTCCTTAGAAAATACAGTTTGTCATTTAGGTTTTCCCACGTTAATTGTGCCTCAGAATCTTTAAAATCCCATCAGAATCACCTGCAGTTCAATCTGTCAAATAAAACTAGGGCTTGATCCTTCAAGAAGCAATAAATTCACTTATGCAGACTGTGGAAATATATGACCCCTGTTTTTCAAAATTCCTATGGCAAAACTATGTTAATGACGGTTGCAGTGGCAGTACTGAGATGAGAAAAAAATTTAGATCTCAACTTGCTCACTTGAATTGAATCTAGAGATCCTGTCCAAAAAATCCAAGAAGTCTAATGCTGAATACACGAGGGAGGTACTCTGTTACTAGATGGCAGTATAAAACCTTAATAAAATTCATTTTAATAGTGACGTCCCAAATAATAACACAGAAAATTGCCATATATTCACAGAATTATCAGAGAAGCAATTTTCATTTCACTACCATCTTGTATACTGCAGACACTGAAGGTTTCTTTTACAATGGCAATGCTAACTTTTGGGTAATCAGATATTAACAAATCTTTCAGATAGACTCCATCTTCTCTCCAAGTTTAGTCATTTCTGTCAGCAAAGCTAAGATAAAGAAAAATAGAATGCTACTTTATATACATGTATGTAACAAGAGTCAGGAGAATGTTACAACTACTAAACTCTAAATGTAAAATATTTGAACTATTGCCTTCTCAAAAATGCTTTCTACTACCAGCTTGAAGTCATATGTATTTTCACCTATTTCTCCCTGCTTTGCCACTGTGAACAAAAGTGGCATAGAAAAGAATTTATCCCAGTAAATCCTACACGAAAATGAAGTTTGTAGATAATCAGTAATTTTATGTTTTGGTATTTTTTTCTCATTTATACAACACAGTTTTATTTCTCCAATTTGGAAAAGGCATCACAAGTCCAAGATTGATTTGTGGAAACTCAAAACTGGGAGACGTATAGATTTCAATAGATATCTCTTAAGTTATATAATACAACAGAGTATCTTGTTAAAGAGATTTATAGTCTGCCTTTGGCTTTTGGCATTCTCCTTTTATGTTTTTTTTCATGACAACATCCATTGTGCATAAACTAATTCTGAAAGCATTGTTATGGTTACCTAATCCAACTTCCTACATAAAACAGGTCAGGGCATTTCATTAAGGGTTTCTTGCTCCTAGAAAGATACTTTTATAGCAGCTATCAGAGCAACTATAAACTGCCAACACCTTTCTATCAATTTATGCTCTGTTACAGTGAACTCTTATTGCCCCAGCTCAAAGTGCTACAGATTGCCGTTTACTCTCTACAGTTTTTAGTTGCACTTTCACTCTCCCAGACTGCTTGTTCTTTAGATTTATCAGCTAAGTCTACGAAAAAGGGCAGAGATAGAACACACATGATGCTAAGTTCAGATGAATACAGAGTAAGCAGGAGTAAAAAATGGTATATTAAGTAAGAAATATAAGACCAACAAGCAGCAGTTGAAGGGCTCTTGAGCGTTTTGCTAGGAAATGTTCTTTAATCTTTGTGTAGTGTATTGTGCACTTCAATTTTATGTCAAAGCTATCTGGATCAGTAGCTCAACTGAGCACAAAACAGTCTACTTGAAAATTACATTAATGTAAGTACTTATTATTAGCAATGTGGATTGTTGGTTTTTAATGTTTTGTTTGTTTGTTTGTTTGTTTGTTTTTATAGTGGAACAAAACTCTTCAAAGCATTTTTATTCCAAAAATAACAGCAACTTCATCCTAACTCGACAATGTGGATTCAGATATATAATGCAAAGATATGAGTAGAAGAATATTCCTCTGCCTAAAGGAAAATGAGCTGCGGAGAAAATAATTTTTGATCTGTTCATTTTGATGTCTTTGTTGTTGTTGTTCTGTTTTGTTTCATTTTATCACACAGCTTTTCATTCATCTATGAGTACTTGGAAAATTTTATTCTAATTTTCTGATTTATCATTAGCATTGCAATCTGTCATGTGTTATGTGGAGCCTGTTCACCCCAGAACTGTGAAGACTACAGTCTCTCCATTCTTCCTGGGTTTTTGTTCCCAAATTAACTTAAGTCTGTATGTTGTAAAATTGTATCTGTTATGACGGTTCGATGACATGGTAAAGACATAGTGTCTTTTGAAGACAGGCCTGCTATTGCCCCATGGCAAGCAGGATCAAAACAGTGGATCCCTTTTTAAAACATTTAGATACTATTGGCATACAAATAATAAATGACAAAACTTCTTTTCACGATTATTATCATGATGACTCCAGTTTCTCTTTCTTTTACCAGAGCAGTGGCCATCATTATACCTGATCATTTCATGAGCATTCATCTGATATCTACATGAGGAAGAAATGTATTTTATTTTTCAACAAATGGTAAAGGTTTTCCTTTGTAGCAAGTGAATTTGCATGTTCTTAGATCTGGAAGTATCTCCTAAATCCAGATAAAGCATTTTCATTACCCTTAAATGAAGATGTTCTTAAAAATACCATTAATACAGGGTTGATTCCATAATATTTAGGATACTCTTTGGGGAATAGTCTTTGTCTTATCAAATGTTGGTAGGCAGTTACAAAATCTCATACAATTAAACTGAAATGAACAATTTGAGTGAGTACATTTGGACTCCAGTACAAGATATGCTGGATTTCATTCTGAAACCTCTTTCAAATATTAAACTAATGTAGGTGTCATCTTCACCTCCATTCACCTGTGTTTAAATTCAGAAGGACCAAACAGATATTCTCCAGAGTAATATGCTTTTTTTTTTTTTCACCATTGTGTTCAGTTAAGTTTATCCTCTTATTTTAAATGCATGTGAAGAGGTGGAAAGAAATAATTGCCTTTACTTTTTTTTTTCAGTTACATGCCATTAAACCTACCATGTCTGTGCATTCTCTTTTAGTTTGTTCAGAAAAAGGTAATTAACATAAAGCCCAAATGTTAAATGTGCAACCAATGCATATTTTTAATTGCTTTTAGTCCATTACAAAAAAAAAAAAATTCCTCCAGTTTCTTGCCTAATCAGATTTTAGATTCTCAACACAAATTATATTCTATTTATATTCAAGTTTAACTTTCCTTTTTGAGCCAGCTGGACCTGACACTGTTAACTAAGTGAGGCTGAGAGGACCACACTTCATGCTATATCTGGTTTTCAGCTTTAAGAGAGGAACATAAAAGGGCCAAACACCCCATTTTCCAGTACTTCTCACCAACAAGTAACCTTTGGTCACAGTGGCAGAAGTGATATCCTAAGACCCTGTACAAAATTTGTGCATTATCAGAGTAGGTGACAAAATTTACACTTTAAAGATAAGTGCTATAGGACAGACTCTGTGGATATAAATTTAATCTAATACTTAAGGCACAGCAAAATCCCAGGACTAGACAGAGAAGTAAGACAAAGGCAACAGAGGAAGCACAAGATTTTAATGATTTTTGAAGACTTTAAAATCAGACATTGCTATCTTTCTGAAAGATTCTCTCCAGCTCAACTAAAAGGCATTGACTAGTCTTAACACAGGAATTACTGAGTATAATTTGTGTTATGCAGGAAATTGGAGGAACCAATGAGCTTTTGGGGCCATAAAATATAATTTGTGTATGGTGTTGTCAAAAGCTTGATTCAATACATTAAAACCATCTGTTTTAGAGCAGTGGATGGGATATGGGATAAATAAAATGATTTATCATTGCACTATTAATTCCTTTAAAATTGAGAAACCGAAGCCATGGGATCTAGAGATTAGCTATGCTCCAAACAGGCTCTACCAGGAAGAAGGCTTCCAGCCTCAAACCTGACCACTCTCTCACTCAGGATTGAATGTTCTGATACTTTTTCAGTCTATTTAGCCTGGTTTCTGTGATGCTCGTCTGCTGAGCTGTGCCTTCCAGTGCAATTAGGTGATACAAAAAAAGCTTCATATGGCATACAGTCACAAGCTGCTAATAACTACTGCTAGTTGCTTCTGCAGAAATATGAACAAAAGAGAAGATACTATCAGGTTCATGCTGAGATTTCTAAGTCCTCTGCATGGGCACAATAAGAAAGAAATGTGAAGAATAAGAGACATGATAAAGATCTCTTCAAAATTCGTACTTGATTGGTCTTGAAAAGGCCAGTGGTCAATCTGACTGTGTGCCCTGATTTTTGCTACCAAAAGTAATTTCTCTGACAGTAGATACTTTACGATTATATTTATTTTATTCTAGACCTCATCCCTGGCTTCCTGGGAATCTATATTTGCTGCAAATTGTCTGCTTTGTGCTTTCTTATTCAAAGCAGTGTTTTCATAATCTTGACTCCCTCTTATGTCATAGAATCAGAGAATCAGAGAATCAGAGAATCAGAGAATGGCTTGGATTGGAAGGGTCCCCAGGGATGATCAAGTTCCAATACCCCTGCCACAAGTAGGGCCACCAACCTCCAGATCTGGTACTAGATCAGGTTGCCAAGGACCCTATTTAACCCTGTCTTGAGCACCTCCAGGGACAGAGCATCCACAGCCTCTGTGGACAGCCTGTTCCAGCACCTCACCGCTCTCTCTGTGAAGAACTTCCCCTTGACATTCAATCTAAACCTTCCTTCCTTGAGCTTAAAACCATTCTCCCTTTCCCTATCACTATCTACCTAAGTAAAAATTTGATTCCCCTCCGGTTTATAAACCCCTTTTAAGTACTGGCAAGCTGCAATGAGGTCTCCTTTTATCCTTTTCTTCTCCAGGCTGTACAAGACCAGTTCCCTCAGCCTATCTTTGTAGGGGAAGTGCTCCAAACCTCTGATCATCTCTGTAGCTCTCTCTAGACCCTCTCCATCAGTTCCATGTCTTTTCTGAATTGGGGGCCCCAGACGTAGACACAGTACTCCAGGTGGGGCCTCACAAAAGCAGAATAGAAAGGGACAATCACCTCCGTGTCCCTGATGGCCACTCTTCTGATGGAGCCCAGGATAACACCGGCTTTCTCACCTGCAAGGGCACACTGCTGGCTCATGTTGAGTTTTTCATCCACCAGGATCTCCAGGTCCTTCCTAGAGGCTCAAGAATGCAAGCTTCAGGGACAAGAGAAATACAAGAATCCTATCTGACAATGAAGATTGAGGAAAAATATCTCATTTAGGACCTCAGCCTTCTCCATATCTGTCATAGCCACTTCTCCTTTCTCATTTATCAAAGGAGATATGCTCTCTTTGGCCTGCCCCTTCTGACCAGTATACCTATAGAAACCCTTCTTTTTGTTTTTAACATCCCTTGCCAAGTTCAGTTCCACCTGTGCCTTGGCTTTTTTAATCCTCTCTTTGCATGTCCATTGGGACATTTAGCATTTGTCTGCAATGTGAGCAAAATTGGAACAATGCTGAGAAGAATCTCTCTTCCATACAACATAATTAATGCCCCCCTTGTGTTTATGTGCTTTTTAAAACATGTTAAACTTTTAATAAATAAATCTGTAGAAAATGACAGAACATTTCAGAAAACCTCCTGAGTGGGTAAGAATCCTGAACCAACTGTTATTTCATATTTAATCCCATTCCCTTTCTCCCAGAAACAGGAAGTCCTGATTAGGCCTTGCTTTTTAATAAAATAACAAATGCAAATAACAAATGCACATACAGTAGTGTACTCCTTATAAAATTTACATTAGACCTTTTTGGAGGAAAACTTTAATGCTGAGTTTGAAGTCATTTTATTTTTACAGAGTGCTTGCTCGTTAAAAGTTGTAAATCCATTTCTGTGTTACTGAAGATGTGTCTAGCTCTCAGATAAATGGAAATGTGTAATCTGGTTCATTCATTTGCTCAACTCCTGATGCTCTTACTGGGTTCAGTCCTGGAAGGTGCTGAGTCCTCCCTCATTACCAGTCAGCAAGGCAGAACCACAGCCTCATTATCTAGGTCATATTTCACTTTCCTGAAGGAAAATCATCATTTTTGTCCACTTTTTCACATTGTGTCTTCCTGTAATTTGGGGCAGACCTATGTTTCCAGTCTTTCCACTGTCATGCACTCACCGAGCAGCAGAGTTGAAACTGTAGGAGGTGTAAGTGGTGTGCATGGCACATTTCCTCTGGGTACAGAAAAGACCATGAAGACTAGGTATGGAAGGGCCTCAGTTTCTTTCTGCTCTCCTAGAGACTGAGCCAGTGGTTGTGACTAAAATGAGCCTCAAATCACATATTTCAAAGATATTTAGCAGCTTGCCATCATTGTGGGACTTTGGTGCCACAGTGTGCCTCCAAACTGTGCCTGAAAATTTGTAGCAACTGGATCCTCCATTATTTGTTCCTTCAAATTTCTCCTACAAAGACAGAGCAACAATTAAAACAGAATAAAAATCATAAGGGGAAGATTACTCCTTATTTGTCAAATTGCTTTAGATGCTGAAGACTTCCTGCCGTCACATATTTCAGCTTCTTGCCTGTCTTGAACATTGCCAGGCTGGTGCTGAAGCTTTGGGAGGACCAAACTGCCCTATAAACAAACAGCTGGAGTCATAATCCTTAAAGGGATCTTCCTTGTTCTGAAAGGATCAACTTCTCTCCCAGTTGTATTTTGTCTGAAGACTAGACAGGGCTTTTACACCAAGACTTCTAGATTAATGTGACAGATGTCAGAAGCCTGATTAGGCTCTTGTGTAAATCTCCAAATAACAAAACTCCTTTAAAATATGCCCTCCTTGCTCAATAGAACCAAGCATTGTCGTTTTTCTCCTTCAAGTCTTTCTTTAAATGTAAATTAATTCAAGGTTATCGCATCCCTTCAGCATCTCCCACTTCACTGGAGTTACTCTTAATTTACTTTGATGAAACTTCCAGTATTAGTTTTAATTAGAGGCCCTGGGGACAGACCTGTGCAGGCTCATTACACAGACACCTTTCAATCTTGTTGGAACCTCTCTTGTTTGTAATTTGGGATCTAGGAATTTGTCTCTCAGCAAATGATAGCCCCAATATTTGCAGCTTAACTGATCAGTTAAGTGGTCAGTGACAGATTTCTGGATAGTCGCCGACTTACACTTCAAAAGCATTTGTTGTCAAAGGAAGTGCAGTCCTAGTTAGTTGGTCCCAATGACCAACACATGTTATACATACATTACATATCTACAAACAAAACAAATATTTAACTAAAAAGCTCAATAGATCTGGCCATTGGCTAACACAAAGAGTAAAACAGACCACAGTACCTTTTTTTTCTCCCTCTCTAGGACATATTGCATGAAAAAAGGGAGGATAGGTCTGCTTGACAGGCTGCCTTTGCTGCTGTTGAGCACAGGCATGTGACTTCCTACTTGGCAAGATTTTCAAATCTGCTGGTTTCCTTCCAAAAACTAGAGTAAAAAACTGTTTGGCATTCAATTTGCTGCAGTGAAATGTCACAGTATTTCATTATCTTCGAAGAACAAAATTCTTTTTTTATTATTATTTATTTTATATACAGGTATATACATATTCATCAACTGCAAAAGATGTTGGAAGAGGCAAAGTTCATAAGTGAGTGACAAAAATGTTACTTGAGAAAATTATATGTCTGCAGTTGCTCATCCCACCACTGCTCTTCAACAAGCTAGAAAATGCAGTAGGCAGCTCTAAAGGATGTTTAAATTGATCCTTCTACAGCTCTCCCTCTACAGTTAACACTCATACAGCCACATGTATCAATCCACAGATGTTTGAGATCTTGGCAGGTGTGCCCTACTCCTGAACCTTTGCCATCAGCTGTAGCAAATGGCTGTTACTCAGAGCAGTTGTTGACCTAAACATTTTCTGACAGCAGCTCCAGCCTGCTCCCATGATTGGCATTTCCCAGAAAGCTGATGTGTCTGATGGACTGTATCAGTTTCGGTACTTCATGTTTCAGATTCAGTAGATTGTAAAATGAGTTCAGACCTCACTGTGCATAATTCAGCAAATGCTGCATCAGCTTTAGAATGTTCTGCATTTAATTTATTAGCAGAAGAGTTACTTTTTGTACACACAGATTGATTATTATTTTACTGGGTGATGTGTTTCAATCAGCAGGTGATGTATGTCATTTGCTATATTAGATTGTTTCAGTGGGTGATGATATATGGTTCAACGAGAGATGTATTTGATTTAGCAGCGTTTTCTAATGCATTCCTCAGTGCTTCTCATTCAGTAGCATACCCAATCTTTTCCAATTGTGTATGTTTCTCAGATTCCATTATTTATTTATTTTTTTAAACATGTGATTTATGGATTTTCCTCTTAATTTAAATTTTTGGTCCCCCACCCTAATTTTGTCCTGCTTATTTTCACATCAGAAATGCTGATGCCTGTAAGCTCTTTTACATGTAAACTACAACATACAAAGTACAATTATTAAATTCATAGAGACATAGCCTAAGAATTATAAAATGCTTGTAACAGGTGAGAGCATAGAATCATAGAATCATTAAGATTGGAAAAGACCACCAAGATCATCTAGTCCAATTGTCCACCTACCACCAACATTGCCCACTGAACCATGTATCTCAGTACCACAACCATACGCTTCTTGAACTCCTCCAGGAACGGTGACTCCACCACCTCCCTGAGCAGCCAGTGTCAATGCATTACCAATCTTTTTGAGAAGCTTTTCCTACTATCCAACCAGAAGCCTCTGTGGAAAAACTTAAGACCATTCCCTCTCATCCTATTACTGTTACCTAAGAGAAGAGGCTGAACCCCCCTCACCACAACTTTCTTTCAGGGAGCTGAACTGAGTGATAAGGTCTCTCCTGAGCCTCTTCTGCTCCACACTAAAGAATCCCAGTTCCCTCAGCTGCTTCCCATAAGACCTGTGTTCCAGACTCCTCACAGATTTGTTGTCTTTCACTGAACATGCTCCAGAGCCTCAATGTATTTCTTGTAGTGAGGGGCCCAGAAATGAACACAACACTCGAAGAGTGGCTGGAGTTGAAGACAGAGGGATGACCACTTCCCTGCTTCTGCTAGTAACACTATTACTGGTGCAGGCCAGGATGCCATTGGTCTTCTGGGACACCTAGGAACAATGCTGGTTCATGTTCAGCTGAGCATTGATCAACACCATGAGACATTGCTCAAACGTTGCTGAATTCATAACCATTTCTACTACCCTTCTTGCTGTGATTTTTGGCTTTCAAATTCTCTCTGCATGAGTGTAAGTAGAAAAACTTTTGCGCTGAGTCTTGCAGACCCAAGTAAATCTGTACATGCTTGCAAAGAGCTTAGTCTTGACACAGACATTTACAAAATTACTTGATTTCCATTTGTGCTGGAGCAAGGTTTTCTGTATCTTGAAGGCAACAACAGACCTACTGCTTACAAACAAATACTCTTGTAGAGGATGAGAGCATTTTTCCTTTGTAAAAAATGGGCTGTGTTCCTCAAGATGCATTGTTATGCATTTGCTAGTAGCCAGTGGATAAACATTTTCTCTAAGGAAAGATGAAGCATCAGATTAAGCTATAGCTTCTCAGAGTACATTGAAGATGGAGGTTGAAATGAGATGCAGGCAACTTCAGTTCTGCCCTTTGTCATTCTGTAGTGGATGCATTGAGAGAGAGATATTTTACATGAATCATGAGCCTTATCATCCTAACTACACTCCAGCATTTCATGAAACATTTCACAGACAATACCGAATTCTTACAACAACTTTCTTAAAAGCCCAGACTGTCAGTATTCCATGCAATTATTTAAGATCACATGACATTCTCAAGAGTAGTGCAGAGTAGTAGTAGGCCAGAAATAAAAGAAAAGCATTGTCTCACTTTTGTGACTCCACTGCAATCCTTCAAACAACAGCTGCAATTCAAAATATTCCTTAATGTTTTTGTTGTGAATGATTTTGCTAATGTATTCAGGGTGCTTAAGCTACGTTTCTCCTCTGAACTGCTCTCTGGAGAAGGCTTTCTCAGCCCTGCAATCATAAAGGGAGCCAAAGTATACAAATCTCCTAACACTGGTACCTATATCCTAAATACCCTCTGAGGGACTGTTGCCACGGAATGCAGCATTAAGATGTGTAGTGATACCTGGAAGAATTACTAATGTGTTGTCATAGGCAGGCAGCTATGTATAATTTTTCTGTCACTGGGCACCTTTAGAACATTAGAAATATTCTAATTGTTCACGCTATATGGGAAGTAAATCCATTTTAAACCAAGCCAGGTAACAAATGCTTAGCATATCTGGCATGGTTGGTTTTTTTTTACTTACTTTTCCCACAACAGAAAAGAAGCGTTTGAGTGGCTGTAAAATGCTGGAACAATGAAAGCAATTTCACAAAATGTTGTAGCAGCTTAAAAAACATTCTTCTGGAAGGATGAGGCATATATATACATGCATGTATGGGGTTTGGGTGTTTTTTTCTCTTTTTCACACTGCTTTTCTGACTCACAGAACACTTCAGCTCATTGAATTTGTTACCAGAAAATTGTGTGTCAGTGTTTGTGATCCAGCGATTAGCTGAATTTGTCTCTTGAGAACTGTGGGAGAGAAGAAATCTGTATGCTTTGTTTATGCAGTGTCATCTTAGGAGGTAGATTGAGAATATTGACATCAAGGAACTCACCTAAAGCTTATTGAAATCAATAGAAAGACTGACCATGGTGATAATGATGCATGTACTAGACAGAGTTTTGGAAAATTCTTAAGCAATATCCTTATACTGCAACAGGAGTTGATTAAGCACTTTACTGCACTGAGATTACATCCTGGAACTTGGGTTTATATATCTGTGTTTATCAAACATGGCATGTATATTCGCTTGCAGGTGTGCATGCATTTGCCCAAATGAGGAATACATTTAAGAGTTAGTACGCTTCTCGCATCCAGACAAGCTGTCTGGGAATCCATCAGCCAGATAGGATCATAGAGACCTGCAAAATCTCACTGGTTTCTCCAGCTGCATCCTTCCCTTCTGTCTCAGAGAGCTTGCTGTGTTGTCACATTTGCCAGGCTGTCACTGGCTATTTCTCCATTGTAGGGGGATCCCAACACCAGTCATCAGAGTATGACATCTAACCTGTGCTGTGCTGAACACTATATGATTTTTGAAGTTACTTAATTCTATGGTCTGCATTAGATGAGAGTAGTTTCTGTAGTAGATATACACCATGTAAAGGACTGAATTACAGTAGAGTATCTTCTAAAATGCTAACTTTAAAGCTTTCTTCTGTTTTCTTTAGGCCCTTAAGTTTCATGAAGATAGGAACTGATCTCCCTTTTTATCCAAAAAAGATATCCCAAAAGTCCCCCATTAATAAGAATAGGGTTAAAAATTTTGTTTTTGAAAAATTTTGCCACTCCATGTTGGCATGCAAGTCATGAAGTAAAAGGAACAATAATCTCTGGTCAATGAAGGAGTTCAGGTAAATGTTGTATAACAAAAGGCTGCCAGTGACTACGGGTTTGAGTGAAGCTGAAGCACGTTGATCTCAAGCAAAACTAGAACACAAAGCTTGAGATGCTGGGTCTAAACCTGATTTAGATATTTTTCAGTGAGTTTGTGATATTGTTTTGGAACCGTGAAGTCCTTGGCAGTGATAATAGGGATAAAAAATGTTATGTTACTCTGGAGAGTTTTCTGAGGAAGTGTTACTTCTGAGTTTATTTTGTGCTGCAGTTACATATTGTATTAGTAGCATTATGTGTTTTTTTTTGTTCTGTTTTCTTTTTTGTGGGATTCTGTCACTTTTATTTTTGTTTGGTTGTTTGGGTGGTTTTTTGGTGGTTGTTCTGTGTTACATTATTGCAGTACAAAAATTTCACAGCTTACTTCTTTCAAAAAACGCCATTACAATGTTCAGTTTGAGGTATCCTGCTGATGAGTTCTGTCTATTTTTTTATATTATTTATTTATTTATTTGCACCAGACAGCTTTTATTTTATGTTTCAAAATAAGCAAATCCTTACTTGCTGTCATATAATTGTTTCCAGTGGCAGTGGCATCACATTAATTCAACAATTTTTTTTCTGAAATATTACATGCATAAGAAACTGCACATAAATAAAACAAGCTTTTACTGGGAAATTATGGGAAACTGTAAGAGGATAGGAGATTATTTTAGAGATAGGAATGACAGACAGACCCCAATATTTATCTATGAATGTCCAGATGGTGCAGTTTTGTGATCTGAGCTTAGAAATGTATGAGGAAAACTTGTGATTTCTAATCTTGGGTCTGACACTACTTTCCCCTATGGCCTCAGGCAAACCACTTAACTTCTCCAAGCCTAAGTTCACCATTTGCCTCTAACTTGGAGTCTATAACAGCAGCTGTTTTCACTTTTTTTTTTCAGTCATTAGGCGAGTAGTCACTTGCTTGAGGCCTGGCATTAAACACTATCCTGTCTGCATGAAGAATATAGGAGATTTTAAACACCGGTCTCTCTTTTCTCAATTCCTCATACTTTTTAAAGATTTTTGTTTGTTTGCTTGTTTTGACATATATTACATGCATTGATGCAATATTGATGTTTAGCTTCCTGTAGATGTAATAGCTGAGCAGCACAAACTCTCTGGTGTGTTACATCTGGCACTCCTCCACCCCCTTACAAAGTGAGGGAAATGCAGTAGAGGATTTGAAATATATCATTGAGACCTTGTTGTTAGTGGTGTCAACCACTGGACTTTGTGCAAGTACATAAATACCTGAACAAAACAGGGAAGGAACCATTCTCTGCTATCAAGACAAAGCATGCACCCTGTGCTTGTACAGATAGACTGTTTTTGTCCCCACACAAAAGAGTGGTTATATCCTAACTGATATCCAAGCTGATGGGGATTGGGCCCATTCACACACTATCCTATGGACAGCCGAATATCTTTTGGGTAAATGTTAGTTTGTAAGAGCCAAAATTACATGGCGGAGGAAGCTGTAGCATGCATGATGATTGCAGGTCATTCTCAAGACACAGATCTGTTTTGTTTGCCCAGACAGATACAAGGGTAGTGTTCTGACTGATAGACGAGAATTTTAATGAATAAAGCCTTGTAAATGTTTTAAGTACATGTTATAATAAATTCTCTGGAGATGACTGAGATAATTCTGGAAAGAGTCCAGTGGAGGGCCACAAAGACGATAAAGGGCCTGGAGCACCTCACTTATGAAGAAAGGCTGAATGACCTGGGTCTGTTCCGCACTGAGAAAAGAAGATTCAGAGGGAAACTGATCAACGACCATAAATATCTAAAGTGTGGGATGCAAAGGGACAAGGCCAGACTCTTTTCAGCGTTGCAAAGTGACAGGATGAGGGGAAATGGCTGCAAACTGTAGCATAGGAAGTTCTGCACAAATGTGCATGGGAGCTTCTTCACAGTGAGGGTGATGGAGCACTGGAGCAGTTTGCCCAGAGAGGTTGTGGAGTCTCCTTCTCTGGAAATGATCAAGGCCTGCCTGGATGCCATCCTGTGCAACCTGTCTAGGGACCTGCTTTGTCAGGAGGACTAGATCTAGAGGTCCTTTCCAGCCCCTACAATTCTGTGATTCTGTGATAATTGCATTTTTGATAGAAGTAATAATGCCTAAGATGTTACTCTTTCACATCTGAAAAATGTTTACTTTTAGGGGATAAAGTACCATTATTTCCACTTCACATACGTGATACCATGATCCATAGTCCAACAGAATACCTATGAGAGAAAAAAGACTCAGACTCAAGGTTCCCAAGACATGTTAGTTGTTCTGTGCTGTAGGAAACATGGCTTCCCAAAATAATCCCATGGTTAGATTTTATTTGGACACAAGTTGAATAATAACCTCTTTTTTTTACAAGAGTTTATACAAGATTAACTCTTATTAAAACAGTTTTAGAGCAAACTATTAAGTTCCAGAATGATTGGTGACTCAACTCAATTACCTAAGAACTTTCTCCCAAATGTAAACATCCTCAGATGTCCACACTGCACCTATAATTGGTAAGTGTATTTTTTGTATAATTCTTTTTGAGAATGCTGCTTAAGTCTCAGTGGTGCCTTGCTCAACAGCATTACCTAACAAATGTTAGAGTAATATTTTTTTTGTAGTCGCATCAACTTACAACCTTGTCATAAACAAGTATATCCAACAAAATCCCTCTCCTCCCTGGTCATTTCTAACTGAGCACTGCATTTATGGAAGAATTTTTGTTATTGGTCCCCAGACACATGCACTTGCCCTCTGTACTACTGAATTTCATCCAATTTCTATTACACCAGTTTTCAGACTTCCAGTTGTTGTTAGCAGATGCTCTGAACATCTCTATATCACCTCCAACCTTTATTAATGTACTTTCACTTTCCATGCCAGGATTGTTAGAGTAAGTATTAAGTAGCAATGCTCCCAGGGCTCCTCAATCATCCTTCCTCCAAGCTGATAGCTTCAGAACTCAGCAGTACATTTTGCAGTCCCATTGGTTAACTGACCTGTGGGCAAACACACATGTCTCTGTCCTCTTCCCAGTTCAATGTATTCCTGTTTTATACTTCACTGTTTTTCTGAATTTTATGTTATTTTGCTGAAGAATTTTTTTTCTTCTTTTGTTTTTATCAATGAAACCAATCAGATTCCTCCAACTAGAGCAACAACTTGACTTCCCAGATATTGTCTTTACTATGCATCCATTTTTGTGTATATTTGTAATTATCTTTCTTTTCCTTCAAGAATAGTGCTGTTCAGGTAGGACTAACTTGTGTATAGTGTGCTTGATCATTTTCCTCTCTTCCTTCTGAAAATAATCCCTACAGCTTCAGCTACCTGTGCCTTAGAGATTTAGAGCTACTGGCTCGGCAGCTTCTAGTTCTTTTGTAATTCAGGCATATCAGGTCACCCTGGCTTCTCTTAAACCCTTCAAGTTTCTCTTCTTAATAATTTCTATTTCTATTCCTTGGAGTAAATTTGCTTTTTTTTTTTTTTTTTTACTGTGGTCTGCATTGCAGTTTGTGTGGACCATGTTAGTACCAGTAAATAAAGCAGGACTCTGAAAGAAGCACCAAACCATTTTGCATGGGGATATTCTTCACACCATTTTTGACCCATTCACATTGATGGAGAATGCCAATGCCCAGTTTAGGGATGGATCTCAGTAAGCGTTCTGTGTGGGACCACACTGCTTTGGAAGGTGTAGAGAGTTTAATCATATCAATGCCCACTCAAATTAAGTTTAATCATATCACTGTTCACCCAAAATTCAAGACTTTAGGTTCATTTTATTCATAAGATACTCATTATCATAGCTGTAAGCACTGAAAACAAGGCACAGCTCTCATTTTTAAATACTTCCTCTCTCCACAAAAACACTTGTACTGAAAATAAAAATAAAGACAGATACTCAGTAACTCAGTACGTTCTGTGATGTCCCCAAAATAGGGTGAAATGAAACAGGGCTAAAAATGCAGAGGGTGGATTTCTATATGCCTTTACAGATCGCTTTGTTTGACAAAACTCTGGCTCTTGAGCACCTCCCTGCTTGAGGCTTTTTTATTCTCCCCATGTGATTTTATCTATTTTCATTTCTCGTTCAGACAATAGGCTATTTAACTTCTCCCCACCCTTTTTCCTTCCATTCTGTTGGCTCCCTTGTCTTTCTACAGCTTTGTTTTGCTGATTAGGATTTGCACAATTTCTCCCTCTAATAACCTCTTCCTGCTAGGGTGACAGGGAAGGTGCCACGGAGGGTGGAAAACTCCTTCTTTGTTTCCATCTCCTGTTCGATCTGACAGGCAGAGAGGAACACAAAAGTGGGAGGGATGGAAATGGGAGGCACTGCAGCTGAAAGATTCCCCCCCCCCTCCCCCATCCCCCCCACCCCCCTTTTAGTATTTCAGCAAGGTTTTCTGAAAATGACAGGTTCTTCCACCCTTTTGTTCAAGACTTTCAAGGGGAGAGGGTGGGACTGAGAGGCAGCAGCATGAAAGAGTGTTTGGAGAAATAAAATAAGTGTGGGCTCAATAGGTTTGCAAAGGCTTCACCTCAGGTGGGTTTCTTTTCACGATCTCCAAACTAGTGGTGGTTTGGCTCTAGGTGCTATTTAATTTGGAATGGCTTGTTCTAGGGGACTGGGGCGAGAGGAGGGCTCACATGGCTTTTCTGGTTTATGGTCTATTTGGTCTCAGCAAGGGATAAAAGACTCCAAGAAAGGACAAAAAGGAATGAAAATAACACTAATGTTCATTCTTCTGTGGCTAAGAAGATTCTGAACTATTACAACATCAAACAGCACAGCCAAGCCCTGTCACTGTTTTTATGCCAAGCACAAAGCAGCTACAGACCAATGGCCTGTTCAACTACTTTATAGCAGCTTTGTTTCACCTCCACACTGAAAAAGAAATCAGAGCCTTCATTTCCTCAGTTTTGCCACATTTTTTTCCCCATTTTCTGTCTCAGAGCTCCTTTCTCCATTCACTTGCTGATACACTGCTTGCTTTAATATCCGACTTTCTTACCCCATTACTTTCCACCACACCCATGGTGCTGCTGCCTTTCAGATTCATAGTTTTTGATCACATTTTTATCTGGAAGATGCCAAAACCCACTCTGGCTCAGGAGGACTACTCACTTGCCAAACTGGATACCGTGCCTTGATTTCTATGGGAATGTCTATATGCTTCTCCTAGTTAGGTCTGCTTCCAAAATAGCTTTAAAACCCAGTACTCCTGGGTAAGAATTAATTTAAATCAGTTTTAGATTTTAAAAAATAAAAAAATAAACAATCTTGATTAAAATGAAGACTATATGCTGTACTTAAAATACCAAAAGGATTTTTTTCTGTTACCATTTCAATCTGTTCTCACAGCTCTATTTTCAGGGACATCTTCATTCCATTCCCCTCTTCTTTTGTTTATGTTTTAGAGCAGATAAAGGCATTCTTTTAGCAGTCCATCACGTCTGGTTCAGTTTGGCTCCCCTCTCCCCTCCCCTCCTACTTTAGTGGCAGTTCATTTCTGGGTCCTGTCCTTAAGAGCTGCTGGGAGAAAGGAGAAATCACCCTCCTGAAAATGCGGTGTACCACTCTGCATGCCAGCTGCACCTCACAGGCATTTCAACTGTATATAGGCTGGGTTCAGTGTGACTTTTTTATCTGTTTCTTTGCATACTAAAAGACTCACTCTGCCTTCTGTTACAGATGGAAAGAAACAAGGTAAAAACTATGCTTCTTTTTGCAAAAGAATAGTTCACTGCAGACTTCAAAAGCAGAGTTTGTGAGATACTAGAGGCTTAATCAGAAACATTCTAATTCCTTTTTTTTTTCCCAAATATTGACTAAGTATATTTGGGATGTCTTATTCCATTTTTGAATCCATAATTCCCTAATGTTTTGAGGTCCTTTCTGTCAAACTGAAGACCATTACCTATTACAGTAATTTCTTGAAGATACTGTTTGCTAAATACAGCTCTATCTCTGCCTGTGACATGGTTTGATGATAAATTCAATAATACAACCTCAGGCTATTGGAAATAATAATTCAGTATCGAAGTGCAGTTTTCTGTTCCATAATAAGTCTTGCACTATCCCAAGATTCTCATGCCCTGAACTGGAGCTCCAAACCCCAAGGCAATAAATCCCATCAGTCTGCAAGACGATCCAGGAGTTGCTTTTGTTGACTTCTCATAGGTGTCACCTCCAGACTATGGGCTTGATGTTCTCTTGGGCATCCTTAGACACAGGGTTAAGGGGGCCTTTCTCTGAATAGCATACTGGGGTTCTCTGCTAACCCTAGTGATTCAAGGCTCTGTGTTTGTGGGAATGAGCCTTCAGTTACGTAATACAGCAGTTTATAACTCAGCATAACACTTGGTATTTTACATCTCTCTCTAATAATGAATCATACCAGGTGGCAGCCTTTGGAGCTAGTGATCCAGTACCTTTAAGTACTACATCATGAGCTACAGAAAATCTCATTTGAATGAGTAAGATGCAGTGGACATGTTTTGTAATTCCCAAGCCATCTAACAAGGATAGACTTAAAGATTTTCTGCAGTGTCTCATCCTTCATTACAGTCCTTACAAATTTATTCCACGTTCCTTCTGAGACTGGATAATTGTTTCTTATATTTACATTATTACATTTTCTAGGTTTCTCCAAGCTGCACACTCTCTGAATCAAACCTGGGCTAAATATGTTTTTAAACACAATATTGTCTTTTTATTCCTGTAACTCTAACAGACTTGATCAGTTCCAGTTAAAAATAAACTTCACATCACATAATCCTTTATTCAGAATTAGTTTCATGCTATGTGTTCTCAATTATGTTTGTCTTTCTTCTATGTATTTACATCTTCTATTCATTTTTTTTTTTCCAACAGGGAGCTTTGCTTAGTTTATAATTTATAAGTATTTCATTATTTTTTAATGAAAATAAAATAATTCTTTCTTTCAGCATCTTTCAGACAATCAGCGTGCAGAACTCCATGCTGCTGTTTGCTCTGTCCCCTAGAAGGAGATCTGGTGTACATAAGAGCTTGTCTATTTTTCTGGTGGAGCTGGCCCCCTGAAAGGTACTACCTGTCCCTGAGAAATGTGTCACTTTCTGCTCTCCAGATCAGTGAGTCATGAGATGTTCTTTTTTGCGCCTGTTGCACTGGGCTGAAAACTCTTGCAAAATGCTTGTGTATATTTCCAAATGCTGGATGTTCCTTAGGTCTGCACATGTTACCACTTCTCAAGTACCTTTTTTCTTTGACATTTTCTTCCTGCTTATTCTACAAAATCTCATCCAAATACTTCACTTTGCTGTGACCTCCTGCTTCCCAGCTTTCTCTCCTGCTGGTCAGTCTGTCGAGAGTAGCTGCAACTAGATTTTCTTTTAACATCTTAATTCTGCCTTGAGTATTTCTGAAGCTTGGCACATTGTGAGAGCATTAAGCCTAAATCTGTGTTGTACAGCAGTCTCTTCTCACAGGTTTGGTACTTCGATGCTGGTCAATATCTGATCTTTTTTGATGCAGTCTGACAAAGTACTATAGTTACACATCTGACTCATTAGTTCAAAAACCTCCAAAAGGACTATTTCTTTCTTTACAGTTCAGTAAAATCTCTCCAGCTCCAGAATTTCATCTTTCTTGGGAATTTTAGTGTTCCTCACATTTATGAAACTTACCTGTGTTTTTTTCCTTCCCTGACTTAGTTAAATATTACTGAAGCCAACAGTATTTTCAGGTTCCACTGTGCCTCACAATTTTCTCCCATTCTTGGACAATATTCAACACTTAATCTCTACCTACTCCAGTCGTGGTATCCCACAGTGCTCAGACTTCCTGAGTAAGACCTATAGTAGAAAATCTTATTGTTATTACAATATTAATCATAGAATCATAACATGGCTTGAGTTGGAAGGGACCTTAATATTCATTCAATTCCAAGCCCCTGCCCTGGACAGGGTTACCACTTACTAGCTCAGCTTGCTAAGGATCCCATTCAACATGGCCTTGAATACCAGGGCTCCAGGGATGAGGCATCCACAGCTTCTATGATCAGTCTATTCCAGTGGCTCACTGCCTAATTCTTCCTAATATCTAATCTAAATCTACCCTCTTTTATTTTAAAACCATTCTTCCTTGTCCTTGCACTATTAGACAGTGTAAAAGATTTCCCTCCATCTTGTATATGGTTTCCCTCAAGTTCCGGAGGCCTCAGTGTGATCTCCCTGGAACCTTTCCTACTCCAGACAAAGCCCACTCCCTCAGCCCTGTTTCGTAATATGTGCTCCAGCTCTCTGATCGTTTTTTCATTTCTTGACCTGCTCCAACATCTTCACACACGTCCCGTGCAGTGGCCTAGACACAGTAGTCTGGATGGGACATCATGAGGGCAGAGCAGAGGAGGACAATCACCTTCGTCTTTCTTCTGGCCAGCCCTCTTTTTATGCAGCCCAGAATATAGTTGACCTTCTGGTTTGCAAGATTACACTGCTGGCTCATGCTCAGCTTTTCATTCATTGGCACCCCCAAGTACATCTCCATAGGGCTGCACTCAATTAATTCTTTTCCCACTCTCTACATACGTGGGATTGCCCCAACCAAGATGCAGTACCTTGTCCTTGGTCTTGTCAAATCCCATTAGGTTCACATAGGCCTACTTCTCAAGCTTGTACACGTCCCTTTGGATGGCATCCCTTCCCTCTGTGCAGTCAACTACACCACTCAGCTTAGGGTCACCTACTAAGGGTGTACTCAATCCCACTGGCTGGCAGTCAAATATTGAAGAGTACTGGTCCAAAGACAAACCCCTGGGAACTCCAATCATGACTGGCCTCCACCTGGGAGGGGGGAAGGGAGGAAAGGGAAAGAAGGGGAAGGGGAAGGGGAAGGGGAAGGGGAAGGGGAAGGGGAAGGGGAAGGGGAAGGGGAAGGGGAAGGGGAAGGGAAGGGGAAGGGAAAAGGGGGAAAAGGGGGAAAAGGGGGAAAAAGGGGAAAAGGGGGAATGGGGGGAAGGGGAATGGGGGAAAGGGGAAAGGGGGGAAAGGAAAAAAGGAAAAAGGAAAAAAATGAAAAAGCAAAAAGGAAAAAGGAGAAAGAAAAAAAAAAAGGAAAGGAAAAACAGAGAGTCCTGATTATGTACAGGCTTTTAACTCCAGTATATGTACAGTTAAAATATTTTGTATGTTTCATAGTAAAACTGTGATACTAAATTTATGATCAGAACTGGAACCTGTAGTTTACTGAAATATGATGCAAGTTAACCATAGGAAATATTGCTCAGTTAAATACCTAATATCATTTCTATGTTTTGAATACTTATTTAGTGAAATATTCCCAGTATACAAGTTCTGTTTCTTTGTACTAAGGGTGTGTGTAGAAATCAAACAGAAAGTGCAGAACAGACTATTTCAGCCACGTTATGTTATGAACTGTGCTGGGGATCAGTTAGAAGTCCGGAAAATTGTGACATCAAATTAGGCTGGCTGAACTTCTTGTATCAAAATTGATAATTCATAGGTTCCTGGCTTAGATCTGGACTCTCCATAAGGAGCTAAAATGCCGCAAGAAATTGCTTTCTATGCTATTTCCATGCTTTCACTTTCTAAATCCAAAGAAGATTCTGTTGTGAAATGAAAATGAAAAGAAATAGCGCAGGTAAGCAGTTTTTGGGAGAACTTGAGTTTATTTAGTAACTTTCATGCGTTTCATTTTACAGTACTACCTAACCAGAAGAGTATCTCTTTGAAATAAAAAGCATTATTTTGATTATATTAGGAGAGATATGAAAGGTATTTACAGTATCCTTTTAAATATATATTTTAAAAGCATATTTCCTTCACTGAAAATCTGTGCTTCTGATTAAATTTAAAGGCTTGTTTTAAAAATAATTAAAATAATAAAAATAAGAAAGTAGAAAGCACCACTCTTTGGAGGAAAAAAAAATTGAAAAAACATTTAAAAAGGAATTTGTGTGTGATTACCTCAAACATATCCTTTTTAGTAGCTTCCTAGATGTTTGTGGTCTTTCATGCATTTATGTTCAGTTTGCAGTTATTCATTGCTTTTCATTGCTATTTGTGCTAAAGATGATTTCCATACCGAAGGAGTATGCATACTTGCTGTTCATACTCAAGAACAACAACAATTAATAAAAATAAAATAATACCAAATAAAATGGCATTAAAATTTGGCAAACATCCTCCCTGATATATATTTATTTTAATCTTTTACCTGTGTGCTGTACATGGCACTGGTAGTTTTGCAGCATGTAGGATGGATAGTCAAAATAAAAAATAAAAATGGAACACAATGACAAAGTTCAGTTGTTTTAATCTTTAATAAAATGAGTTAGTGCTTCCAAATAAAGTAGAGCTGGTGTATGGAGTATGCCATACATATTTACATCTAAACTTAAACATTATTGCTTTTTTTGAGATTAAAAAAAAAAACACTTATGAATTCAGAACTGTGTTACATTATTCCTGAAGTCCCATTTTGAGCCCTTTTGTGTGAGGTCTGGCACAGCCGTTAGCCAAGTGACTCAAAGAGGAAGTGAACCCCCCCCGAGAAATGGTGGAAAAAGGAATCTTTGCCTTCACTAGTTTGAAATATTACTTGTTTTTTGTTTGGTTGGTTTTGACATAGGGTAGAGAATATTTGACCAAAGAGATATGTAAGAAAGAGACGACTCATGCTGGAATAGCTTGGAGAGGTGAGAGTATTATCTGCAAGGGATTTAACATAATTTCTGAGAAACTGAGAGAGAACCACAAACATCCCAAGGGAAATATAAGTGATTACCTCACTGTCAATAACTTAATATTGTGGTCCAAACTGACACTTTACATGTGGATGCGACAGGAAAAAAGTGCTAATGGCATGACTAAATGCTGGAGGTGAATGGAATGGAGGATCTCAACATGAGACAAGAGATCTAAAGGAGAACAAGACCTAACATGACACATAACCCCATATCAGATCTGCAAGAAACGTCTTTCTCATAGCCAGAAAGTGACAAGCCTCTGGTATGGTTCTGACCTGATCCTACTCACATTCTCCCTGTCAGTCCCTCAGCTCAGAACAGGACATGGAATTATTTTCATCAGGCAATTTGCATGCGTATATCATTTTGTGGATAGTAAGTTTAAGTTCAGCTAAATACACAGAAAACATTCCCTGAGCCATTTAATTTTCTATTAAAGACGCATTTATGATCACTTGCTGTCTCCATATAGGCACCAGACATGCAAGACTGACTCCAGGCACAGCTGAAAGCTGCCTTCCAGAGCAGATAGGCTCCCATGGCAAAGTCCTTAATGAAGATGAACATGTTCAGAAAGTAGGTTGTTAGCGATGTGGTCATATAGAGCCTACACATACTTTTGCGTGCAGACATCAAATGGAAGTACCCCATCTCAAAATAGCAGCATTAAAAGTTTTTGCTTAACCTTTCATACTGAAAGAAGGCCAAATAACCCCCTCTTCAAAATGTTTTCATTTGGGAAAAAATAGTAATACTAACTGGGGAAAAAAACAAAAACATTCATATTTGAAGGAGATTACAAGCCTAGGAAAATAAGAGAGTTTTAAAGCAAGGAACAGATACATACCTTGCTGTAGCAACTTGAATTATGTTAAAGGAGGGACATATAATCTACCAGAAAATCTAAGAGTAAATTATATACTCTCTATATTTAATAGTAAAACATTCACTGATGTCAAAAGAGGTTTTGTTTCACCCTTGGTTTCCTTCTGCATTTTTCTTTCTCAATTATCCCTCCTCACATTGCTATTTTGTGCCCGCCTCTGCTTAATACACGTTCATGTATTGGGCTCAGACTACTAACCCCTCACATCTCACTACTGCAACCCCCACATTGTATCAACCAACAGAAGAAAATAAAGGGAATGGGAAATAACTACTCCTGAAAGACTTTTAAGTCCATTGCAGAGTCCACAGAGCCTCCCTCATAACAGCAAGTTTCTTACAGTTTTTATTGCAGAAATATTTCAGTCTTACAGATTCCCTCACCACCACAAAATAAATAAATAAATAAATAAATAAATAAATAAATATTTAGACTTGCCAAATATACATGCACACCCAGACTTAGGCTTCCAAGTCTCAAAAGTATCAAGCATCACGTTTTATTTGTTTCACCTGCGTATGGTACGTAGACACCTGTGTCTTATTGGCAGCACATCCTGGTTACAATGAGGGGTTTCAGATGTAAGAATAAGCTTTGTTCTCATCTGGCTTAATGTAATTATTTTGGATTCTCTCTTGAACTTCTTGTATCTGTTTGAGGTAACTCTGTATGTTTAAAATCATCAGACTTCATTAAGAAAATCTTTCTTTGGAGTCTATAAAACCTGTGTACAGGAAAGAAAATGTAACCTAAAAATATTTAATGATTTATTTTTCTTACTACACAGTAGTTTCGCTTGTGACAAGTGAAATTGGCAATGTACAAACTGAGCAACAGATGCTATTAAATAGTAAAAGTTACTAAGAAAAAGGAGTTCTAGCAGCAATTGCTAGCAGTTATGCCAAATTAAATTGATACAGCTGGTAACTGGTGTAAGAGGATTTGAGGGCAGAATGGGCAGAGCATTTGGTAGCTGTAGGAGATGCCAAACTCCATTGCTTCTTATAGAGTTTCACACCTGTATCTCCAGCTGAGTACAACCTACTCATTAACTGCGGGGTACTAAGTGCTTACCTGCTGAAATTTTCATTCAGCCTAAATATTTTGAGTCTTTAATAGATTAAAAACTTGAAACCAACTTCTGGTTCAGTGTCCCAGTCATGAAACTTATTTTTTATTGCTTAAGAAACTAAAGTGTTTCATGCAATGGAAAATGGCTCCAATGAGGAGGACAACTGAGATTACACTGCCAAAAATATTTCAGATCTTTTGTTTCAAGAAATATTTTGAGTGGCAAGAAACGTGAATAAGATAAATTTTAATCTGAATGTTGTTTTCACTCCTCCTGGAAATGTATTCCAACCACATACATCTATTAGGCAAAAAAGAAGACCTACCACCCCTTCCCAGCACCGATCTGTTAATGTCTTTCAAACTGATCTGCCCCATCCAGACAGACATGGCAAGTTCAGCCTGAATTTGGAAAGGTTTACAAAAATCAGTTGCATTTTTCATCCAATTGGACTCATCAGCTCTTCTTTCAGGGTAAAAGTGCAAAGACCCCAAGACATGATATCTTTTTAACAGTGATGCAAATGACTATTTGGGGACATGATTGGATTTTTTGGCTTAGATCCATACATCGGTGATCATTAACAAAACAGGTTAGAAGGCATGTAATTGCTTAAATAGGTGGCGGAGGGGTAGGAATCTTAGTTTGTACATGTAATTACAGATCCTGTCAATCTCCATTGATATCCTTATATGAATCACTTGAAAGAATACAGAAAGCTGGGAGAAAATAGAGGAATGCTACAGAACCTACAGCAGTGTAAAGGAGTGAATATCTTTTTCTCTTCCTACTTTCATAAACTTACATGGTGAATCTTTCTTCAGAAGTATTCTTTGTATATTTGCATGAAGGTGTTCAGCATTCCTTACACCTTCCTGTAGGTGTGCTGGGGTATTGTTGTGTGTTTCATACACAACTGAGTTTAAAAGCCCGGAATAAATTATCTAATATAAAATGATTACTAATCTGTACTTCTCTGTTTTCATTGATCCATCTTCTCTCTCTTGGTTGACTGTTTCATCATCATTATCTAAAATTTCTTCATATCACCATTTGGGGTCATTTAGTTTGGGGAAAAGGAGGCTGAGGGGAGACCTTATTGCTCTCTTCCAGTATCTGAAAGGTGCTTACATCAAGAGAGGGATTGGTCTCATCTCACTTGTGATATGTGACAGGATGAGGGGGAATGGCCTTAAGTTGCAACAGGGTAACTTTAGGTTGGATATCAGGAAACACTTCTTTACAGAAAGAGTTGTTATGCAGTGGAATAGGCTCCCCAAGGACGTGGTTGAATCACCATCCCTGGATGTGTTTAAAAACCATTTGGATGTGGTGTTCAGGGACATAATTTAGTGGAGGGTTGTTGGGGTAGTATGGTTAGGTTGTGGTTGGACTTGATGACCTTGGAGGTCTTTTCCAACCTGAGTGATTCTATGATTCTATTATTTAAATTACTCTATAATGAACTAAAAAATTACTGCTTCAAAATTTCTTTGCCTTCTTATTTCTTTCCTCAAACCTTGTGTCTGACCACAGAATCATAGAATCACCAAGGTTGGAAAAGACCTCCAAGATCATCCAGTCCAATTGTCCACCTATCACCAATATTTACCACTAAGCCATGCCCTTCAATACAGCATCAAACATTTCTTCAGCACTTCCAGGGGTGGTGACTCCATCACCTCCCTCAGCAGCCAATTTCAGTGGCTGATAACTCTTTCAGAGAAGAAATTCTTCCTAATGTCCAACAGAATCTCTCCTGGTACAACTTGAGGCCACTCCCTCTCATCCTATCATTACTCACATGGAAGAAGAGGCCAGCACCCTCCTTGCCACTACCTTCTTTCAGAGATCTGCAGAAAACAATAAGATCTCCCCTGATCCTCCACTTCTCCAGACTGAACAATTCCAGTTCCCTCAGCTGCTTATGTGAATAAGGTTCATGCTCCAGACCCTTCACAGCTTCATTACCTTTTTCTGGATGCACTCCACGGCCTCAATGTCTTTCTTGTAGTGAGGGGCCCAAAACTGAACACAGTACTCAAGGTGTGGTATGAGTAATGAGTACAGAGTGACAATCACCTCCTTGCTCCTGCTGTTATGCTGTTACACAAGCCAGTTATTATACAAGCCACTTATGTCACCATTGTGGCCACCTGGGCACACTTCTGGCTCACATTCTGCTGAGCATGGACCAAAACCCCCAGGTCTTTTTTCTCTACACAGCCTTCCAGACAGTGTGTCCCATACCTGTAGTGTTGCTTGGGGTTGTTGTGGCCAAAGTGCGGGACCCAGCGCTAAGCTTTGTTGAACGTCATCCTATCTTGTTAATAGGAGGGAAATATTTAAAGACCTAGTCCAGAAGCATTTCTGCAGTTTCTTGGATTCTATAGATTGATGTAATAAGCAGTAGTGAAAATATCAAACAAAGATTAACTGTTTTTGAGGAAAAATGTGAACTCATTGTGGAAGTTTCCTGTCAGGTAATAAAAATGAAAATATCTGAAATTCCAGACAGTGGCCTAGAGAAAAATAGATTGCACCAAAAGTCATGCCTCCTATTTATTCCCACTGAAACTACAGCAGGTACTAAGAGTACAATAGCAATATTTGACAGAGTAAAGTCTCAGCTTCAATAAACTATTTTTCAACAGTCATCACCATTAAATGTGCATTTTTAAAAGCAATGAACAAGAACCTACATACTGGAGTTGTAGAACTATGTACCAGAGGAAGTGACCCAATGTCACTAGTGCAGAAATACATCCCCCACTGACATCCTGTGCTCATATCCACTGTTTGGTTTCCATAAATAATCAAGAAATATCAATAGGTTCCATTTTTCAGCATGGAGGAATTCAGCCACAACATAGTAACATAGGCAATTGCCAGCACATAGATCCCACTGCTCTCCCAGCTTCTTACTTCTGAATGTTTTCTTCATGCCTTAAGCAATCACCACTGTAAACCTTTCCCATGTTATGAACAAATTCTAAAATAAATGAACTCTATTCCATCTACTTGGTGCTATCAAAATACAACAACACAGCTGAATTTCAGGTGAAAATAACTAGAGGAAAATTACCTTCCTATAGGAGCTTTTCTCTGTTGACATAGGACTTCTGTGAGCTGCTTCACTCTCCTGCGGCACAAGGTGTTTGGAGGGCAAGATGAAAGGGCAGATGGTACAGCAGAGTCTTCCGGACTCCATGGCTTTTCTTCTCAGTGGATGAATTAGAGTTTGGACTGCAGTAATTTCTCATAGGTGAAGGTTTAGAGAGAGCTAATAACACAGTCATATAGCTCAGACAGTGCAGCTTGACCCAGTTCCATCCCTAATAGCGAGTATACAAAAAATTGTGTATTTGCAGTCAAAAACTCAAAAATTGTCTCATCCTGAGGAAACAGTGAAATCCCTCTTTCAGATAATTCATTGATATCTTCTGAGCTGTGTTTAGAGACCTCCAAGATTCTGTTCTCCCATGCTTATCATGTGCTTCATGTTTCTGTTTTAAGGAGTTCCTGCTCACAAGTCAGGACTAGAGGAAGAAAAGAAGAGCAAATGCTTAAATTAGAATCACAGAACGAATCATGGAATGCCCTGGTTAGAAGGGACCTCAAAGATCACCTAGTTCCAACCCCCCTGAATCTTCTGAACCTCTGATATGAAACGTCATCCAGGAAAGGAATTCTATTCTTCAAATTTACATAGAAATCATGAAGTTGTCTGGTCTTAACAGTTTGGGGAAAATGGAGATTACCACTGTATGTTGACTGGTGGACCACATTTTCTTTCCCAGGTGTGTGAGCAGTCTGGGAGAAGAGTTCATTGGGAGCAGCCCTGTGGAGAAGGACTTTGGGGTCCCAATGGATGAAAAGCTGCACACTGAGACAACAGTATGTGCTTGCAGAACAGAAGGCAAACGTCATCCTGGGATGCACTAAAAGAGAAGTGGACTGCAGGAAGAGGGAGGGGATTCTCGTCCCTGCACTGCTCTTTTGTGTCCCCATCTACAGTACTGTCTCTAGGCTCCGGGGCCCCCAGCACAGGAAGGACATGAAGCTGTTGGAGTGGGTGCAAAGGAGGGCAACAAAAATTATCAGGGGGCTGCAGCATCTCTACTGTGAAGAAAGGTTGAGGGAGTTGGATTTATTCAGTCTAGAGAAGAAAAGACTTCAAGAAACCTGAGAGTGGCCTTCCAGTGTTTGAAGGGAGCTTACAATTAGGTGTATCAACTTAATACAGGGTCTGATTGTGATAGGATGAGGAAGAATGGCTTTAAAACCTAAAGAGGTTTAGTTTAGATTTTAGGGAGAAATTCATTGCTGATGGATAGGCACTGGCACAGCTGCCCAGAGAGTTTGTGGGTTCCCCATCTCTGGAGGTGTTCAAGGCCAGGTTGGATGGGGCCCTTAGCAGCCTGATCTGGTGATTGACAACCAGCCCATGGTAGAGGTTTGGAACCAGATGATTTTTAATGTACCATCCAAACTTAACTATTTTATGATTCTTTAAACAATCTGGAGAAGATTTTGGAAACAGAGGTGCTACAGAGGTGAATATAAGGCAATTAACTAAACATGGTCAAAAGGAGTACATGTACATTCCTTTAGTTTAATAAGTTCTGTAAAATGTAAATCCAGGGTTATATGTCTAGGAAATAGTCATAAGAATACCATGACCCTGCTGTTGTTTGCATAGATGAGAATGAACATTTCCAGAGTGCCAGGTGCCTGAAACGTTCAGCCATTTGCAGACAAGCTCTTTGAAGTTTGTCATTGTTATTGTTTGTGAAGTTCCCTGCTGTAACAGGCATGTAGAAAGCAATAGAAAACAGCAATATGCTGAACGTGCCACCCATATCTGAGAACATGAAAACTGGGGAAAAATAAAAACGTATATACAAACAAAGAGGAATGAAAATAAAAGTTATTTTTGTTGAGAATTTACTTTAAAAAAATCCCTTAAAAACTCTCCAGGATATTTTGAATCCCTGTAAATGTGGAAACTACATGTTCATGGATTTTTCTGTACAATTTTGCAACCACTGTGTGATTCTGCAGGGAGCACGTGCTTTCTAGTTGTCATCATTGCAACATAGCTAACCAATAATGTTTGTGTTTCTCAGCACCTTTTATATTTTTTATTCATTTTATCATTTTCCCTTAACTTTTATTAAGCTAATAGTAAGCTTGCATTTGCCAGCCTGATGGACTCGAAGAAGCAATTGTTAAGTAAAGCAAGCTTATCCCTTGAGAGATTCTCTCACAGTCAGATAACAATTCTAATAATAACAGTGATATGGGGAAAGGAGGAAAACAATAATTCGGGCATTAGAATATAGTGTTCATTATGTTAATTCTGTCCATAGCATTTATGCAGTGTTGCTTGGCACTAGGAAATGAAATTCAACCAGTCTCATTCACATAAGGAATATGAGAACATCATTTGAAGCATTCAGGGTTTCATTTAGGGCAGTCAGTGAGACAGAATAGCGGTTTAATCCTTTGTCACATAATACCTACATTCAGAACTTTGCATGCCACAAGTGAAAATAAGGCCTATTTTGTGTGTGTGTGTGTTTTTTTTTTTCTTTTTCCATCAAGCAGCCCCATTTGACTTCCTCTATAAACTGCTAGCAAGTATTATCTGCTGTGGTTAGCTATTTTCATACAGGAAAGGCCCCAGGACACAAGGAAGACAAGACCCTTATCTGATTCTCTCTGGTGGAGATTCTGCTCGGTCAGTAATCACCAGCATCCAATCCATGGACATTTCTGGGTAACTCGTATATTTTTCTGGAACTATCTCACGGGCCATCAAGAAGTGAAAGTTCATTGTTTTTATTCAGCTTTGTGGAAGTATTCAAGTTTCTCTTCTATGTTAAATGCTGACATGCCATGAAAGGTTTCAACACTGCAAGACTGCAATCCATCCACAGGAGTAAAGAGGATCTCCTTTAAGTGGTATGTTTGCATCAGAAGGGTTGCACCAGATACACAGGTTAAACGTTGGAGTTACATGAGGGTCTTCTGAATATGAAGAAACTGAGTCTACCCAGTCAGTGAGAGGGAATAGTTTTCCTCCATGGCTGACTTTCTTTCTCTTCTGACATTCATAATAGCGTGATATTCCAGAATTTCGGGCTTAAAAGAGCCAGGGCATGGCAGAGGTGATGAACAAATAAATCTCACTCTTACATAGTGCTGGATCCCATTCTACCACGCTTCACTAGTATATTCATCATGGTGTCTAAGAAGAGCATGCAGGACTACCAGTTATGCCCTGTGGTCCTATGGCCTCAGGCAGGTTAACTTCACTGGAGAAACAAGGACTGGATAGTCCATCCGAATTCTAGGCAGGCTTTAGAAAAAAAGTAAGAGAAAGAAAAAATATGAAAAAAGAGAAAGAAAAAATAAGGAAAAAATAAACATGGCTTTCCTCCATCTCCCTGTTCCTCCCGGTCAGTTTCCAAGAAGGAACTGAGCAGAATCTTAATTCCACTGAAATCAGCAGGAGTTGATTATTCTCCTTTTGACTGCAATAAGTCCTTACTGTATAATGCAGATAATCTTTTTAGTTTCCTTTTCTTCATAAAATTTGAAGAGGAGGAATAAAAGTAATCAAAGGGTGACATAATGCTGGGAGAAAGAGAGTACTGATTAACTATCTACTTAGCTAAATTAAAAGCATCCTTTGCTACCTAGGAAAAACAAACAATTGCTACAGACAGACAGACAGACACACACACACACACAAATAATAATAATAATAATAAATGAATAGACCAAGTAAACAAAAAGAAAATATATTTAAAAAGTGGCAAACAATAAAAAAAATGTACACACCAAAATAAACTAAACTTTCTGAATCTGTACTTGATCATATTCTCTCTAGTAAGAAGATAGGAGAAGAGCATGTAGGACTTCTCAAAAGAGCATGCTAAACTTTTTGAAAGTTGTGGTGTAGATATGAAAATGAAGGCTGCTTGCACAGAAATATCAATGGTGGCCAGACCAAGTAGTTTTTCATTCATACCAATACTTTAAACTGCTTTATTCAGATATTAGACCTCAGTAGATTTTCGTTCGGAATGTAAAATATTAACTTGGTCATGGTGTTGGGTAGCTGCATAGACATTTGTTTTCTCTCAGCTCCATAGTGCCACAGCTCCACTGCACCTGAGCTAGCTAATTGAAAGCAAAATCAAGTTCATCTGTGAGTGCTGCAATTGCTGCTGTTCCTTGCTCCACAGCATGAACACAGAAGGGAAAAACATGGGACAGATCATGGGGAGTTGCATGCTACAGATATTTGATGAAATTCTCCATCATGGTATTGGTTGGGTCGCAAGATTGCCTGGATCACTTCAGTTATATTTCCCACTGATATTCTACTATTATAAATAAAATAAAATGGAAGTAAATAAAATAAAATAAAATAAAATAAATGTTAAAAAAGTAAAATAAATCTTTCTTAGAACCCTGAGAAATTAATATTGGGGCATTTGAACTCCTTAACATCATTCTCATTTCTTGAATGTATATAGATATATTTAAGTAGAACATTGTCACTGAAGTTATTTTGAACACATCATATGGATTTTTCATTGAAATATCTGTGTTAACTTTTATCATCCTTGCTCTGCTTTGTAATTTTGGAAACAGATATAAAGAATGAGCAACCCAGAGCACAGTAATATAGTGGGAAGCATCCTTCATAAGTCAATTGAGGAATTTAATAATCTCTTTAGAAATAAGCTCTGCAGCTATGAGAAAAATGTGTGGGTTAAAGGCCTTCCAATTAAGAAAGGTTTCTCTGTGGATTTATAGGCTGGTGGTTAGCTCTTCCTGTTCGTGTTTCCATGGCAACTGTCAGGTAGATTTTCTGCTACTTGCTAGGAAGTTGGAAATGTTGAGTCTGGTTGAGCCTTTCAATTCACTGAAGCTTAAATGAAATTCTTTGCGAGGAACTGGCATTTAGCCTGGGTCATTTATTCATATCTAGAAGAGAAATCAATTACAGTAATCAAATGTGCAAATTTTTTTTATTGGAATTATTTTGGGTACACATTTTATTATTATTATTGTGCCACAATCTATTTTTAATGCTAGGAGAGGAAAGGTTTGAAATGCTGCAGCTGGCCTCTTTGCTACCGATGGCTTATGGCTTTAATTACAGCCCAAGACACACACAGGCACATCTCTTCCTGGTTTGCTTTTACAAGCTATAATCACTCCCAGCGATATTCATGATACCAGCTCAAATCTTGTAGACTCATTAGAGTTTAGACACCAGCATTGCAAGAAACACAGCTTACCACCTTTTCTCCTTTCAATTTTCTTGTCTTGTTGATTTGTTTGAATTAAGCTTGAGGAAAGCAAATACCTTGTACGCTGTTATTCAAACTTTCTATGTACATCATGTGTTAATTCCACATCAGAATCCCTGTCTGCGCATTTCATTGTACTCCTTATATTTTGCATCCCACACTGACTGCTGCTTGACAGCTCAATGCAAGTTTCATTCTTTTAATTCACTAACATCAGATATGTAGGTGTACACAGCTTGTACCTATACTTTTAGCCTTTCTGTAATGCACAATCTGTACCACCCAATGAGCTGTGTCCTGCAGGCTTTACTTGAATAATACCATGTAGACCTCATTGACTTTTCTTTCAAGAATAAAGCCAGCATGGCTTGGCCCAAAGATCACAGATTATCTAAACAGAGGCAGGATAGTCTTCTGGGTAAAGCAGTTAAGAATCTGTAAAAACTAGGGGTTGACTTCTTTGCTCTGTCCTAGCTTCTAGGAAAAAGGAAGATTCATTTAGTGGCAGATCCTATACTACCACAGCTCAGCTGAAGTCATCTCTTCTCAGAGTTAATGGAGCTGTGACAATTTATGCCAGCTAAGAATCTGCTCCATTACCCGAGTCTCACTCCAGCTGTATAATAGAAATAATAGCACTGGCCTGCCTCAGAGAGGTGTCGTGAGGATAAACAGTTAGATGGGAAAATGTTGTGATACTATGATAATGAGGACCAGAAAAATACCCACGATAGACAGAAATCAGCATAACTGATCTGACATTTACTTTTATTCTTTCAGTCCTTCTGCCACACAGAGACACTAATAGCTTGACAAGGGAAAAGAGATGCTCAGCCCCCAGTTCTCTCTGTTTTGCTTGCTTTGGTTGCTTGCTTTCATTCTTTCTCGTGATTTTTTTTTATCTATTCTGCTTATCTTAGTTTCTGTGAATTAAGTCCAAGCCCAAAAATTGCACATACAGAAATCCAAGGCTTAGTTAACTTTCAACAAAACAATATTTCATTGGCATTGATAAAAACAGCCAGAGACTTGGTGCTGTGAATTCTAGCAGTCACTTCCAGATAAAGTCACTTTCTCAGAGAAAGAAAACAGATTTGGGTCCATAGAAGCATAACATTTTGTGCTAGGGTACCTTCAAAAGACATTAAAGCCAATTTTAGACTGAAGATTTTGTATATTACAAAATTTTTTGCTAGAAGAGGTGTAGAAAGGCAACAGAAAAGTCTAGTTTCAACCACTGACTGCTTTTCACAGGCAGATTTAGCATCCCAGATTAATCTCCTAGGTTTTTAAGTTGCTATATGATGTAAAGTGCCTCAAAGTGCATCTGTACTGATGATTTCAGTGAGTACCTTGTCCTTCTCTTTAGGTCTGCCATATTGCTGACTTGAGCCTTTCTGTGCCATCTTCACAAAGGAACCAGATGAGGTATAGTAAGAACAAGTGTAGAATTTTGAACTTAGAGAGGAATAATTACATGCACCGGTACAGGTTGGGGGATGACTTGCTGTAGAGGAGCTCTGAGAATAGGGACCTGGGTGTCCTGTGGATGACAGATTGAGCATGAGCCAGCAGTGTGCCCTGGTGGCCAAGAGTACCAATGGGATCCTGGTGTGCATTAAGAAGAGCATGGCCAGCAGGTTGAGTGAGGTCACCCTCCCCCTCTACTCTGCCCTGGTGAGGCCTCATCTGCAGTATTTTTTGGGCTCCCTGGTACAAAAAAGACAGAGACCTCCTTGAAAGAGTCCAGCAGAGGGCTACAAAGATGATGATGTGGAACACCTCCCTTATGAGGAAAGGTTGAGAGACCTGGGTCTGTTCAGCCTTGAGAGAAGAAGACTTAAAGGGGATCTGATACATGTCTATAAATATCTAAGGAGCGGGAGTCACAGGGATGAGGCTGGACTCTTCTCTGCAGTGTGTGCTGATAGGATGAGGAGAAACGACCACAAACTGAAGCATAGGAAGTTCTGCACAAATGTGTGTGTGGTTACTTTTTCACAGTGCATGTGACAAAGCACTGGCACAGGCTGCACAGAGAGGTGGTGGAGTTTCCTTCTCTGGAGATATTCTAGACCTGCCTGGATGCCTCCCTGTGCAACCTGGTCTAGAGAGTCTGGTTTGGCAGGAGGGTTGGACTTGTTGATTTCTAGAGGACCCTTCCAACCCCTACAATTCTGTGATTCTGTGACCACTCTGAGCCCCAATGCAAATAGGTTGGTTTTATCAGAAACGCATCTACTAGGTGGGAGCCCAGACGAATTCCTGCATGTGTACATGGAAGGAATGCCCTCACACTCTGCAGAGGTTGCTGAATGAATGTCTGCTTCTTAACATTATGAGGACACTTGGATAAACCACTCTGACATTCTGCACTGGTTTTAGATTGTATACTTCACCAGAATATGGAGCTGGTCCTAATGCCTGAATCACATTACAAATTATCTCAGTCCTGAGAGAATAAATTGTTTTGCACCATGGAAAGATAAGAAGAAACTAAACTACTGACAGTTCCACCAGAACATACTGACAGTTCTGATCTGAGGTCTGTATTGACAGCTCTTGTTATCTAGTTTTCAGCTAGTTTTAACCTGATGTGCCTTCTCAGAGGGCAGCCTCTACAACAAAATATCTATGTTGGATTTCTGAGATTATGACACTACTCCATTTCCCCAGCAAAACAACCTGGAATAGGCAGGACTGATTTTTCATTAGCACTGTACACTTTGGCTTGTGAGATCATGAATTTCGAAAGGTTTGAAAATATTCCCTTTCTACCTCCATTATGTTTTTGCATACTTCAATACATTAGAGATCACAATTCCGAGATGCTTGGGTTACAACCTGGATTTTCTCTGCTTTTATTTCCTGTGGCTATTCTGAGTTAAGGCTCATGGTGAAAGAAGCCAAGTGCCTACTTAACCTCACTCTAGCACAACACATGAACAAGAAGACGTTGGGCAATAGCTCTACTTAAGTGCTCACAGGTACTGCATCTGACCCAAGAAGTGGTGAGTTGGAAAGTAGGGTGGTACTGCTGCTGGAAACTTCAGTTCACTCTGCTGTGGCACAAATAAACAAGAAATCAGGGAGAACAGCGACTGCAAAGCAGGACATGCCTTTGCTGACAACTGTGTATAAAGGAATTTTTTTAAATAATCTCTATGAATACATGCAGAATATTTGACTCAAAAGCAGTATGGTGTATAAACTTCAAGTGGCAAAGTAGCAGAGGGCTGAAAAGCCCCAGTGCTTTTTACATAAAATCCAAAGTAGTACATTTCTTCACTGCTGTGTATAGCCACATCTGTTTTAAATGTAAAGACTGCTGTTGCAGGTGACCTTATATACTTTCAAGCATTAGAGCATGTTAGCAAGTGTGTTTTGGAAAGGTTAAAAAAGATGTCATTTCTTTTTTCAGAAGCTATTAGTTGGATACAAGCTGAGTATTTCAGCCACATGTATTACTGCAGGAAATTCGGGGATCACTTCAGATTCAGTAAAGAGTTGTTCTTGACACTGGAGGCAACTAATTAATGACTACAGTTCTCCATCACAATCCAAGTATAGATTCATATTTCCATTCATGCACGAGCTCAAAGGATTATCCATACACAATTACATTCTTTGGTTGTTCTCAACCATTCTGTTACAAGGAAAGGTACAGGTTTACCAGGTCATTTTTTTTTTCCTAGTAAACAAACCAACAGAATGAAGAAACAGTGATCTTTTCTTCAGGTGTGATGTGTAGACTTCTTTGAAGAATGAGGACTGATAGCTAAAGATAGGACCAAAACTAAGAAAGGTAAGAAAAAACCCTGCCAAATATCTTGCCAAAGAGCTGGTGAGAGCTGTAAGTTGAGTATGGAAGGAGACAGGTATAATAACTTTAATTTGGGCTAACAGGGACACAAGAATGATTCTTTCCTGAGCATGTACTTTTACTAGAGCTGTCTTTCAGTTCTTTTCCTATTTAGAATAGTGTAAATCTCAAATAACTCCCTGGAGACCAGTGCAGTGATCCAGACTTACGTTATTTTCACTTCTGTGGTTTAAGAGCTTTATGGGCTGAAGATTTAGAAAGATAGCTGGGTTGGAAAGTCATTAAGCTTTAAATACATTCTATGTTCTCTATATGGATATACCCACTTTTCCAGTCCAGAAAACAGCTCTTAAATGTGTAGGTGCTGTATAGGGCTACTATATCTTATTGCTGCATATGGGATCAAGATACTTCCTTTCAAACTCTCCCTCTTCACATTAGCAGAAATGGGCCTATGCCACATAATTGCCCTCTGAGGGAGAACAAAAAGAGACAGCTCAGCCAAACCACAAAGAATGACTGTTCCTTATCTTACACCCTTTCAAATATTAGCAAGCAAACATCACCAGGAAGATCTTTACCCAATGTAATTTAAATCTGGGAGAGAAATGCATTTGAAAATGCTTCAGCCACTACTGATTGTTCTTATTAAAAAAAAAAAAAAAACAAAAAAAAAAAACCTAGTCTTAATTGTTGCTATGGTAACTGACACATCTGCCAGGATATGTTGCAGTGGGAAAAGAGTGTGAATTCTGTGAACATTTCCTGTTGTCTTTCCATGGGAAGACTTAGAGCAGGGATCCTTAGTGTCAACTTTACAAACTCAACTAGAAGGCACTGTGAAATTGAAAGGCAAGCAGTGTGAAATGAACGGAAACAAGCACTCTTGTTTAAGTAAGTGAACAGAAAGTATACAATTGACCAGTAGAACTTGCCTTATTGGAAAAAAAAAGGATTTTTACAGTTTAAAATCCTGTCAGGCATTTTATATAGATGATAACATCCGCACTTGGTTAGAATCAAAATACCTATATTTTCAACAGACTCCACAGAATTGCCCTTTTTTGTTCAGGCCAGGAAGGAAGGAAAGAAGGGAGCAAAGGAAGGAGTTTGGATTCTTTTGAGTTCCCAACATCCAAACGTGGCCTTACACAGCATGAATGAAGAATACTTGTTTGGATATTTGTCTATCCCACCTTTTACAAAAAAAAAAAAAAGAGCAGAATATTTCTCAGCATTTGTTTCTCATTGTCATCGAGGTGACCTGAACCTTCTTTTTCTCACCCTGCCCACTTCCCCACATTTCTGTGTTTCAATCCAAAAGAATTTGATGCACCGCTCCTCTATTTATAGCTCAAAGAATTCAACTGCAAGGTGGCTGGTTTCATTCAAAGATAAACAAACTTCTAACAAAACCCCACTGATTCGGAAATGACCAACTCTGCTGACACTGCAGGCTGCAGGAGACTTAAACAACACTGGGAAGTTGGCCATTTACTGTACTACAGAGGAAGAACCCCTGTTGTTTCATTGGCTAGGGAACAGCTACTTTTTTTTTTCCTCTTACAAAAGAAAATCAATTTCTGTACTGTTTTATAAGATAATGAAAGTTTAAGGTTTTCTTGCTATTTTAATTTAATATATAAAACACCATATTGTCCTTTGCCTGGCACACTTATTGATTTCAAATTGCTTATTTGGGAGATTGTTAGCATTTTTTCTCCTTTTAAAATATACTTCTGAATCTAATGGCTTATTCCCTCATGTTCACAACTTCTGACCCTTAACACTGGGATTTCTTATCTTGATCTTATTCTTCTTGATGCCACTTTCTCCCTGAATTAAAGCAGGTTTTTATTCCACTTGCTTTTGTTTCTACACAAAAGGATTGGTAAGACACACATTTTGTGTTCTATCCCCTTTCAGACTCAGAGAGCTTCTGGCTGACAAACAAAATGATCTAACATTTCAGAGGTAAAATAAATGTTTATCAAACACTATGGTTACATGTTCAGAGTCTTATTTTATGGAAATGGCCTAATATCAAAGTCTCTGTATCCCTTAGAGAAACCAAGGAGATGAGATGACTACACACACAGTCAACATTTCCAAATGACAGGGCTACTTCCAGTGCAGATGTGAGCAATATCTTAACTTCTCTTCTCTCCCGGGGTATATTCATTTCCTTTATTAGACTCACACAAATTGATTATTTTTAATACTTTTTTTGAACTAGAGATACAATTGATTTTTCCAGTAAAGACTTCTTGAATCAGCTACCTCCTCTGAGTTTTCTTGATTGTAGAACTGACTGAAATCATTGCATTATTAAGATAAAGGCATCTTTTTTTACATTCTTTGAGGGAAAAAAAAACAAAAAACAAAAGACGAATAAGAGGTTTTAGCAAGTCTGAATAGCAGAGATCAGCGATTTTTAGATTCGAGAGTTATGGATATATTCTTTAATTATTGGAGAACTCAGCAAGATCACCTACATAACTGTATTTTCCTCACAGATTATATCCACATGTGCAGTCATTTGATCCTGAGAGTGATTTCTGGCCTTTGTTTCAACATCACACAACGTGGACTGAGATTTTAAGCCTTTCCACTTCCAGGACATTTTTAGTCAGGATGACCTTTAGGGAAAGCATGACAGATTTACAGCCTTAAGGATTACTATTGACTTGTTCATGAGTATTTTCATTTTCTCAGTTCTGAATGCCTGAAATAATGAAACAACTACATTAAAGTGCCTCAGAGAAGTGTTTCTGTAAAATAACTCAAGGACTACATAGTGCTGTAGCATGAGAGCTGTAAGAGAAGTCTAAACCTGATGAAGCATAAGAATGCAGAGAGGAGAGCTAAAGAAGATGCAGTTTCATCTGTGTTTCATAGAGGACACAATTTGTGGAGAGAAAAGTCATCTGAACAATATCCAGGAGTCATCTGTGAGTCATGTAGCTGGTTTCTTTCAAGGGAGAAGGCCAGATGTAAACTAACTGATGTATGTTGTAGAATGACTTACAAATCAAGTTCAGACAACAGTGTGGATGCAGGTTTCCTCTCCCAAGCTTTATATCATTTTTTTCTTAGATCTTCTATTGAACAGCTTTGCAGGAAAAATTCTTCAGGAAAACAAAGGTGAAGAGATTAGTCTGATCCATTTTTAGTGGATTTTTGGTGTACTAATTGTAAATGAAGACACATCTATCAAAAATGTGATATGTTTACACCTTTAATTGTGTGGGAGAACTGCTGAAATCCATCCCTGGACCAAAGCATGCTATACTTAATACAATGTAACAGAATTCTTCAAAAGAAGAACAAAACTGGTAAAGTACTTCTACTTGTCTGGGTTTTTTTTAATTTTATTTTCCATCTTTTCACAAAGGTGATCATCGCCCTACATGCAGCTCTGGAGAAGCTGCATCTCAAGTACTGTGTTCAGTTCTCGGCTCCTCACAAAAAGAAAGACGTCAAGACCTTGTACTATGTCCAATGAAACTGATGAGGGTCTGGAGCACAAGCCTTCTGAGAAGCAGCTGAGGGAACTGAGATTTTGTCTGGAGGAGACTCAGGGGAGACCTTATTACTCTCTACTACTGCCTGAAAGGAGGTTGTGAAGAACTGGGAGTTGGCCTCTTCTCCTTCACAACTAGCAATAAGATGGGAGAGAATGATCTCCAGGAGAGGTTCAGTTTGGGTATTAGGAAAAATTTATTCTCCAGAGAGTGGTGACGCACTGGAACAGGCTGCCCAGGGAGGTTGTGGAGTCACTGTCACTGGAAACATTCACAAAATGTTTAAATGTTGTACTAAGGACATGATTTATTGGGAAATACTGGTAGTAGGTGGATGATAGGGCAAGATTACTTTGGAGGACTCTTCCAACCTTGCTAATTCTATGAAACTCCGAAGTATGTGTGATTTGTTAAAAAATAATTAACTTATCATATTATTAAATTAGAAATTATAATTCAATTCCAAATATATATATATATAATTGTAATTTATTTTTCTTTACTTGTAAATAAAAATAAAATAAAATAGAAATATTAAAAAAATATATCCAGATTTAACAAATTTGATGGATAAAACTGAACTGCTCATTATACCTGCTTACATTTTTTGCCACATCTCTTCTTGAAGATGACTCCAAATTATGTTCGCTGTTTGTATTTCGTGTTTTTAGGTTACCCATTTATCTTAAAAAAAAAAAAAAAGAACAGTAATAGGACAAATAGGAACTGTCTTTGAATTTCTGGGTTTCATATTCAACATCACGCTATGTCCTTTAAAAAACCTCAGAAGCTAGAGATGGTAAAGAGATTGGATTATCCAATCTCTGTCTCATAAAATGCAGAATTTCATTTGCTTTGATATAAAATCAAAAGAAACTGGAATTGAACTACACATAAAAAATTAAGCCAAATGGTCCTTGCCATTGAATACAGGTAAGTTCACTATTTTATATTTCATGTCTCTAAGAGAGGATTTTCTTAAAACACAAATGGGAGTTGGGTGTCTGAGTCGATTGAGATTGGATACCTGGTTCCCGTTTATGCCTTTGAAAATCTTTCCTTTATAAATCGTTGTGGAATTCTTATACCATGATAGAATGTAAAAAAGGAGCGAAGGCTTAGAAGTAATGCTTGAAGTTCTGAAGACTGTAAGGACACACTTTCTACCTTCTTGCCTTTGAAACTGATATACTTGGTTAAGTTTCTGTATTGAAATATAGCTGTTCCTTTGCAGAGAATCATGGCTTGCAAATTATGATAACCAGCTTTCCTGGCTCTGGTCATTCAAAATACTGTTCTATGATCTTTTAAAAAAAATCCACTATTGTATACACTCATCTTTTACTAATAATCTGAAAAGCACAGGGAGATGAAAGCATTCTGTAGCTCTCTGGGCAACTGATTGCTGTAATTATTACAACACTTTTAAATTACTTCTGTTGCTTTCAATTTTTTTTTTCTTTAATTTTGATTCTTTCTGACCAGTTATTATGCTATCCTAACAAGAATGTACAGAAAATCAATGACTTGAAAAGGTCAACATACTGTAATATGACTTAACTTGGAAACGTTGTGCGGTGTGGTAATTCTAAAGATTGTAATCCTACCTGAGTTTTTTTTCTTTGCTGTAACAATCTTTCCTCATGTTTTAAAAACCTGATCAAGTGTAACTCCTTCAAAGTAAAATCATTTCTGTTAAGTATTGAGTAACCCACGTCAAGGTTTATTCTTCTTTCTCATCACTTTCTTTTTTGAAACCCAAGATAAATGTTATTCTGCCTGACTTGTAAGAAGATCTTGAAGGTTTGTTTGTATTTTCCCACAAGATAAAATGTGCAAGGTCTTAAAACCAGGCTGGAATTCATTCATAAATACAGACAATATGTTCTGGGAAATGGAAGATATGGAATAGGAAATTCAGTTTGAGGAAGATTAAACATTTATGAATACATTAACAACTGAAGAATACATAAAATAATTCCTAATGGATATACTTATTTTTATACAAAATGTTACACATTTTACAGTTCTTTGAAAGATATTCAATTAAATATGACTCAATTACTAGAATATTCTTTATAGATACTGGAATAAAAAAAAAAAGTTCTGAAAAAAACACTAACATGAACATATACAGAAAAGACATGAAGAATCGAGCAGCAAGCTTCAGGGTTGTTAGAGTGACATGAATTTGCAGAGAATATGTAGAAAAGAAAGAGGAATTAGCCTGATAGAAATTCAAAGAATTAAGTATCAGCCAAAACTAATTTATGCAAAAGAATATCTTTTGCAAATTTGAATGTCATCTTTGATGAGATTATGAGTTTGGTAAGGATAACTGAGATGAAACATATTACTTTGAGCATGCAAATTAGGTATTACAATGCCTGAAATGACCTCACATTGTGATTTACAACACCTGCCTAATATAGCACTTCAGCTGGGTTTAGGTAGTATGTAAATACTTGGTCCATGATAGCTGTGTAAGAGCACTATCAAAGGTGCTAGCAGATTGGACCTCTAAGTAAATCTAACCAATTCCTGTTGCTGAAAGAGGTAGTACTGGCCCTGCCTCACCTCTCTACTACTCTTTTCCACTGTTTTCTGTTTCAGGCCATTCCCTTCTGCTGTCTGTGGTACAGGCATGACTGCTAACTCAACTTACATTAATTTATTCATTGTTTCATTGGACTAATTTTCTTTCTTGTTAATAGGTAGAATTGGCTCATCAATAAGTCAGGCAAATGTCAAAATCTGCACATGGAAAATATTTGGAGCACGTGGACAGAAGCCAGCTAGGAGACAGAGGAAAATGAGAAAAGTCAGAATGCCTTCTTTTGATCAGAGACCTGCTGAGTTAGTTCTGGCCAGAACGTCCGGCTATACTCTATATCTGCAGTTCCATAATATTCTCACTGTTGTGATGCCTCCACTTGGAAAAAAAAAGAAAAAAAAAATCCCTTGAAGCATGAACTGAAGCATCTTCAAAGAAGTTCCATCATCTGAAACATTTAGGTAGAAAAGTTCTGAGTTTCTGCACATTCTACATCATGATTGAGAGAAAGTGGGGGTGGGCCTAAAATCTACCTTGGAAATCTACCTGCATGCTTGGAGAATATTAGATTTAATAAATACAGTCACTGGGATCATACCTAGAAAATATGAAGCAGTATGACATGTATTTTCACATTTATGATTTTAAAAAATAATCGCAATGGTTTACAAAAAAATAAAAATAAGCAGAAACAAGAAATGGAGATGATGGCTAATGGTCTGACAATCTTGAATACCAGATTGAGCAGCTCTCTTGCCCCCACATGCTTAAAAGTGATAAAGTTCATACTGAGTATTCAAATGGGCATATAAATTAAAATTATAATTTTGAAACATAACAAGTAGTAATGAAAGAATAGCTTCACAGAAAATCATCAAAAAAGTTGAAGATTTAACTCAACAACAGGACAAATACTTAATGAAACGATTTACTCTGTGAAAGTATTTCTAGTAGGATTCTTCAGGAATCTATATTAGGGCTGAGACAATTCAGTGTTTCCATAGTGATGTAGAAGTAAACATGACACGTCTGCCAAAAAAAATAGGTAATTATTGTCAAAATGATAGATAACGATAGCAACAAGGAAATCCTGCACAACAGACTGACAAGCAGAGTCTATTCAAAGAAAAATACCTACAGACATTTGCATCTGTATTGTTAGCTGTTCATATAAAAGCGATAACATTACAGAATCAGGGATTGCATCCTGGTAAATCACTAACCCTAAAATTACATGATGTTGCAACCTAATAGGAACCTCATATGAAGTCCTAACAAATTATTGTTCAAGAAGGACAACTGTAAGTCTTGGAGGATCAGATTAATGCTAAATGGCCTTGTTTTCATTTAAATAATTACTAATTATTAAACATTAAAAAAAAGGTTGTTTAAAATTGATATGGTCCAGTCAAAACTACAACAGTTATTTAAATGCTCTAAAAACAGCTGGTTTTCTTCCTATTTAAAGACCTTAGAGTGTCTCTTTTCTCTAAGTCCACTCATGTAACAAAATGTCCATGGTTTATGGGCTGGTTCGGCCCGGTTCTGTGATGATTAGTGCGGGGGACCCATGGACCCACGCTCCAGGAAAGGGGAAGGGGGAAAGGGAAAAAAAGGAGAAGGGAGATGAGCCTAAAAGCAAAACAGCAGCAAACAATCTGAGGAGGAAAGCTCATTTACTAAATAAGATATCAGAAAGCAAAATAACACAATATAATACAATATAATTGGAATTGAAGCTAATAAATCAAATAAAATGAGCAAGAGAGAGTGTCCAATAAACCAAAAACCTTACACTAACGCTGAAGGTGAGATGGCAGCGATCACCCACAGCTGGGTCAATCCCAAAGGGAAGAGAGTGTCCCGTGACACACAAACAGTTTTTATCTTTCCCTCTCAATGGAAATACGTAAAAATGCAAAGCATCGCACAGTCCTCTGGAAATGTAGTTCTTTTTCTCTTCTGAGACAGGTATACCCAGAATTATCAATGATCCATGGAGCTGGAGTATCAATTCTTTAACTCTTAATGCACTACATGATGTTATGATGTGGAATACCAATACCAAAAATCATAAAACCATGACACAAAAGTAAAGGTTTTCTTGCCACGAGAAAAAGATTGTGACAGCAGGACACAATTCCTTGAACTGTGGGAAATCTAATTTCACAAAGAATATATTACTTCATTTCAAGTTGAAAGTAATTTCTTCCAAAGGTGAATTTTTTTTTTTCCTAGAATATCTTCCCAGGTTAATTTGTGCGTAGCTGTCCTATCTTGATTAACTCCATGTTCTTCCCTTGGAGCAACTTGACATGCACAGCCACATCCGGAAGGAAGGCTGAGAGGTGACCGGATAAGGATATCAGGAGCAGAAGTTCAGAGGTTTTAAATGCCTCTTTAAGCTTGCAGAGAAGGTTGTATTAGCAGAGAGGAAGGAAGACAAAGTCAAGCTGGAATGCAGGTACCTGCTGCAAACAGTGAAAAATAAGAATCTCTGGAACAAATTGAATTGTTGGTTCCTCTGTCCCTGGATGTCCTTACGTCAAGTACAAATGCATTTGTGGTAATCAAACAACAATCTTTTCTTTTAATTCAGGGAAAATAATTTCTGATATCCAGAATGTCAGAGTATATGAGATGAAAGTTATATCTGTATGAGTAGAAGAACAGCATTATGGAATTATTACATGACTATTTTTATTTACACTTTCTTTATATTGTTGATATGTTCATTTATCATATATGTATATAAATTAGCAGTGTAATGATATAATACATATTAGAATCAGCTAAGTTTAAGAGTTTCACTCTTTTTGTCTGTCTCTTTTCTTTATGGTCCAATCTGCTGAAGTTTGGGTTTCTGCAAATATGCCAATGAAGAAGTGAGAGGATCATGGAGTTTGCAAGACTAAATGTGTTTTTCTTCTCTTTTTGATGCATGTGGTAGATGAGTGAATGCCAACTTCAGTATTTTTTTTCCAATACAAACAAAATATTAACACCTGTTCTCATAAAATCAGAAACAAAACTAATATTTGCATCCTGTGAAATTATAATCCAATGTAAGTAGAGAGAGAATGACTTCAAAAGAATCCAGATGTGTGGCTAGTCACCTAATTCATATGAGAATTTTCCAAATTTTTTTTTGCAAAACGGGTTAATGAAGAGTCAATAATAAATTAGAGAACTTCAAATAAATACTCATTCAAACATTTATGCGTGACAATTTCAGGATTTATAAGCATTTTGGCATAACATCTGGCTCAGTAAATGTCCAAATAACACGACCCCTCAAGAAGCAGTGGGTTGATTAATTGTGTTTATTTATGGAAATATACTTGACTAATTTTTTTTTTGTTTTGTTTTGTTTTAGTTTTTGAAATCAAGCATTTATACAGGAGAATGTAGACTGCAATTTTAATTAAAACATCATGAAAAGATCAAATGGTCTTGATTAGAGTACAGTAATATACAATGTGTAGAGGAAGTGGTTTATAATGTTGTTAGTTTGATCTAGATATCTCTCAAGTAGAACCTTCCACGTTTTTCTCCAAAATTTACTCAAATCCTGATGAAATCTTATGCCACTCGAGATTCTCTGAAAAACAGTAGTGCAAGTCAGTGAATGCTTGTGCTTAATGACAACTTTATTAATCAAGTTTTAAACTTGATTTTAAGAAGAAATTTCATTAGGGTTAATCAATTATGTGTTCCCTTTTCAGTTACCTAGTTTTTATGAAAATGGCTATTTACTGCTTTAATTAAACTATGATTTGATATGCAAAAACACAGGTAATCATCAAAGAATTACTACATAAACAGACATTTTCAAGAACTTATGAAATGAATTGGGGGATTTTGTTTTTTGTTGTATTGTTTTTCTGGGGGATGGACTAAAGGTTGTTGTTTTTTTTTCCTTTATTCACTTGAGTAATTTTAAAATATTAATATTTCGTACCTCAAACTTTTTAATTGTGATGTGTAGTTGAAGCATCTACATTTCAATTAAAACAAAGCAGCCTAAAACCACAGGGTGTTAGAAGCTTATAAGCATGGTATAATTTATTGCCATTTTGATGATTTATAATACTTCAACTTAAATCAATTATAAATACTTCATTCAAAAATAGATACAAGTGAAATAACTAGATTGATATGTTTCTTCTTCAGATCAGAAAATATATGCATAAGTGGTAAGAAAATGCTAAGTGACCTTAACCATTTCTGTTAAGACTCTTTAGCAACGTAGTAATACTTTGTACTTATATAGTACAGCACCTCAACAAAATATCTCAAAGAGTTTTACAGAAATTAATCAAATCTCACAGCACTCTTTTGACTTAGGCATATAAAGTATAAAATAGGTGATCAAACTTTGAAAATTAGATGAAAGCCAACATTTTCAAAATTGGGTGTCTAATGTTAATAATTAGGCCCCATATCTGCTTATTGTGCTATGTTGTTTTCATTAAAACCACACTTTCCACTGATCCCAGGCCTCTAACAACTCATACAAATAGAGGTTTTGACCCACAAGGTCTTTGATATGTCTTTCATATTGCCTGTCAAATCACAAATCAGGTAGTGTACTATATTCTGCTTGGTGGAAAGAGACATCCATTCAACCTTAACCCTCAAGATTCTGCTAGTTCACCACACAAGCGAATTTATCTTAGATACAGAGCATATCTTTGAAACATTACCACCATTTAAGACATTGTTGAAGATGCTCCTCTCCAACAACAGCTAACTAAGAATCAAGCTAATAGACATGTCTAATTTTTGTATAGCTTTATTTCACTCAAATTAGGAAAAATTCCTCTTGTGTGGACCTGATTACCATAGCAGCACTATAATTCCAGTTTTAAGAAAGCACACTGAATAGGTAATCTAACAGATAACTTAAATAGAGCTCTTTGAATAACGTATTTTTTACTTCAAGACTCAAGACATAGATATGTTGTTAACACATTGCAATGTGGATAGCCATATATACTTGCTGTCTAACAAGGCTTCTACTCACAAATCCCTGAAATGCAAGGTGTTTTCAAGCAATATGTAGCTACATATTTTCAAAGATTAACAAGGTGAGACACTCAGCACGTTATTTCTAAGATTTCTTGCCTAAGGAAGCAGTCTGGTGTCAACTCAATCAGTTACTTGTACAGGACGGGCTGTCCCCCTTTTGCATTTAATTCACTGGTGATGAGCTTGAGAAGGACATCTTTCCAACAGCCACATATTCCCACTTAGAAATGATCAGGATAATCAGCAGTAGAAGTGTGTGCTAGAACAGTTTTCTAACTCCCAGCCCCTTTCTCAACTGATATACACAGACACTTGAATTCTAGGTTACTAGTGCCTTATTTCCAAAACAGAAAATACCAGTTAATAGGAGAAAAATAAAAAATAAAAAGCAAGACAAGTTTTTAAATGTTGTATGGATACTAAATTTTCACAGGACTCAGTGTACATAGATTCATTGGCAATATTTCCTGGGAAGATTTCTATATACTTTAATCTGTTATATCTACATTACCTATCAGTCTTGGTTTTAAGGTTTTTTTTTCTTCTCCTTTAATCCTGAATAAGTCACTCAGACTAAAGTAAAAGCATACAATTCATATCTGGACACCACTAACCAAAAATATAATCATTTGACATTCAGTCTCAAAAGCACTTTGCAGGAGTAGGCTTTATTTGTGCCACGTGGTGCATCAATGACAAAAATGCAAGAGATAAGAACATGACTCATCTTCTCTTTCAAGCAATGGAGCTGTCTCAGCTTATTTCATTTGACAGGGCTCTAGAACTATAGTGTGACCTTGTATTTAATAAAGAAACAAAACTACCAAATTTTAAAAAGTTTCATGTGTTCATCTGTGAAAGTCACTGAAGTAAAAATCTTTCCAAAGAATCATATATATTTTCAAGTAATTTATTAAAATAACAAAATGCAAGTTCAGAAAACACATTGTGTGTTCCTGTCACTCTGAAAACCTTGAACTGAAAGATTCCTCATAGAACAGAACAAGCTGGAGGTATTGAACGTAATTCTGATTTATCTTACTGTTCTTACAACATATAATGCAAATTTGGCACCACCTCAGACAATATTAAGGTGTAATGCCATTCTTTGTTTAAAATATGTGTATATATTCTTATTCAGCACATAGACAGCTAATGCTTTGCCTTGGTGTCTCAAATACAGAGCCATGATGAATACATTCCACATTATTTCAAATTTGGCTGTTATTTTTATTTTTAAACAACACTAAGTACTTCCATTCAGGCTCAGGGCCTATCCCTGCAACATTAAAGAGAAAAGGAGAGTGACATAGTCAGACCAGATATAGTCTTCTCTCCCCAGGCCACTTTGCCTTTTCTTGTTCTAGCTGTAAGAGTAGAGCTGGGATGTGGATTTAAACTATTGCATTTACCTATCAGATCTTGAAGGAGATCCTTAAATTTAGACAGCTACTCAAATGGAACAAAGCAAAGTTAATGCACCACGCAAACACACCCTTCATGTTGACAAAAGATCATTCTCAAATTAGCTTTGTATTCCCTTTTAGAAAAGATATTATGCAATGCTATCATCTGTATGGATGCCAGTTAATAATTCAGAAGAAAAGCAGCTGCGGGTTTGGTTAGTTAGGAAAATTTGTTTACAAGCATGACTGATCAAAAAGACAAAATCCTAGGTCTTGATTATGATTTCAGCATGATTTGGCACTGTCCATCCTGTTATCTTACAAGTAATGCCATTATCTGTGCTGATTATCAGCACCTATCTGCAATATAGCAGCCTCCTCTGCTCTGTGAATGGCTTCGTTTCTACTTGACTCAGAAGACCTGCACTACTCCTCTCTGTGACAACCTGTGTGGGCCTGATTAGCATAGCAGCAGAGAGTCTTACAAACCATATCTGTTACCTGAGATACTGCCTGCCTGATGCATTCATATCTTCCAGGATATTCTTTTTACCTCTGTTTACAATTGCTTCCAGTTTCTGCATAGCAGTGTGAGTCTCTCTACAACTTGAATCCTAATCCTCATTTCACTGACTTTCTGTGTGTGTTGTACTTGCTTCAGATTTACTTTGTTTGAACAGAGGACCTTTAGATTTCAACAAAAAGGAGCTAATTGTAAAAGAATTTTACGAACATCTTAAAATATCAACATCTTTCTGCCTCTTGTCCAGCCAAGAGATTTGCTGCTCGTGTGGGACCAGTTCTCAGCTGACACAAATAACCCTACTGACAACAGTGCCGCTCCTGTAGGCTTATGCCAGCTAAGGAACTGGCTTTCCAAGGTATGCTGAAGGCCTATACTTTCACACAAGCTTTTACTGCTCAGATTGTCAGAAAGACACTGGGCTTGAACTTCACTGTTGTCTTGACCTTTAAAGCCTAGTCCCATGTGATGCTCTTCCCAGCCTGAAATGAAGAGCCTATTCAAGCTCCTTCAGCCTGAGAAGAGCTGAACAACATTTCCCTCAGTACCTTGAGCTCTGTCTCTCACCCTGGGTCAGGGATAACTGAGGCAGCTGCAGAACTCATCTATGTCCAATGGCATCCAGCAAGGAGGACTTGACTTGAACTATAGTTTTGTACAGCTGCATTTCTTTTTTCTTTTTTGCTGCTACATAAAAGCCTGTGGCTGAATTTTATATTTATGTATTGATGTGTTTTTAAGTAACTTTAAGGACACCTGAAGCTCAAGGAAAGACTACAAATAGGAACATTTAATTTTCTGTTGCTTTGATCTTAATTGTCCAGCCTTGGAGGGATTTTGTGATCATAGATTGTTTAACTTCGTGAATCAAGCTGAATGCACACAACAGATATACACTCCACAGTAATAAAAAACATGAATTATTTTTTTCAGTATTTTCTTCATGCCATTTTTAATATCTACATTACATATCATTTTTCAATATGCCCTTTCTGCTGGTCCTCATGCTTAGATGTTGAGTGATACATTACATAAACTTGGAACCAAATGAATAGGAGCCTTATATTATGTATTGCTTGCTAGGCTCTACTTGCAGTAATAGAGAGAACAGTAGATTCTATCATCAGAAATAGCAGTTTTAGGTAACCCTCTCCTATAATTCCATCTATAAATATATTAAACTTTATTATAAACCTTCAAAGTTTATTACTCTACCTCCTGTTATTTCTTACACTGTCAAGCTCCTCTCATCATTATAATCTTGCATCTCATTCTAGTCTAAATATCCTCAATTATATATTACATTCACTCAGTTTTTAGTATCCAGTATTGCAAAGTAATAGTAACAAACATGTTTTGACCTCTTTGTAAAGTTCATAATTAAGAGATAAAAATTGTAAGGTGGGCATGCTATGTGTCTTTTAAGCATGAAAGGAAATATGCAGCATAATGCATGAAGAAAGTCTGAACTCATATCTGTTCCAGATAAATTTGCTGAAGCACTAAGCACAATTATCTAATGCAGTATCTTTCTGTGTAAGTTCCTTTTTTTTAAATAGCATGCTCTGAATATTTCTCATATTGCCAGCTCAAACATCAACAAAACACTATGAATAATTTCCTAAATTCCAGTAAAGCCCTACATTGCTCTTTCTTAAGCATGTCTACAAACTTAGTCTGGTAAAATTTCATACTGATCCATGAAAAGCTAGTTTAAATAGTACGATTTAACTCATCCACTTTTCAATTAATTCACTTAACATGTTTCATGTCCTATTTCTATAAGCTTTCTTACTCATTAACACATTCTGTCAAAGACAACAGATGTTTTATTTTTGTTACAGTGCTGATATGCTTTCAGTAATAACAGGTGAATTTATATCTAGAAAAATGCAGCATACACAGGCATCCATCATCACCTGTAAAATATGCATGCATAGTTGTCAGATAAAAGAAACAATCCTAAAAGACTTGGCAAGTCAACAAGCAACTTTGTGTTATATGTGCTGGGTATCACTTTTAGTTATAAGCTTAAGGAAGGAAGTAGAGTCCTGTAACTGGGGCACTAGACAGAGAACTGAATTGTGGGTTATAATCCTTGTTCTGTAGGCTTGGAAGACATTATTTTACTTCCACTTGTGAATTTATGAGGAGAGCTTTCTTTGTTTAATGTGTGGGGCATCACCCTTGGCAAGAGTCTTTTAGTATGATACGATTATGGAGAGTAATATTTAACACTAAAAAATGGTTTTCACATTCATTACAAAAAAAACAGAAGTACGACGTTCAGCAGTGTGTGGCCAGAAAAGCACAGAATAAAAGTAGGCTGATGTTTAACTGAAATGCAGTGAAGGACTGTCTCAAGTACTTCCAAATTTTTCAGTATTTATTTCCTGCCTATGGATTTAATATGTTAAGAAGACTTTCTGCTCCAGACCCCTAATGATCATCCTCCCAGTGCAACAGGCTCTGCCACAGATATCTTGTCCTTCCATTTCCTTGAACACTTCTTCCCACAACACAGACCATATTGTTTTTAAGCAATCACAAAAGCAATTTCTCAACTCTGTTATTTGGATTGTTATGCAGGAGAAACACGGTGGTACACTGAAAAATCTGAATCCCTCTCTGTCTGCAGTATCTACAGTACACCTTCAGAATACCCTCTGAGTTGGTCTAAGAGGCTCTCAGTTGTCTGAGATGATACTTCAGGCTCACCTAAATCTTGCATCCTCCATAGACAACATTTAGAGCTTTTATACAGGAGTTCTTTTGCATGGATCACCCTAAATCTACTTATAAGTTTGCGCAGAGTAATCTGTACATCTCTAGCCTCCAATGATAACAACCACACTGAACCAAACATCTGACCTCTCTCAGATCTTCAGTTGGTATCACTTGCACATCCTCCCATCACCTTTACAGTTATGTTTCCTCAAAATGTCTATCCATTTGCTCCATCAGAAGAAAAGGTGGAAAGAGCTCTCTTGCCACCTTTCATTGCAAAAGCATTACATATATTGTAATGTCACCAACATCACTTAAAATTAGCATCTGTGTGAGAAAAACATTGCCTGCTTGTCTCTATTTGATCTTACACAACTGGCAACTAGTTTACAGGAAGGAATTATGAATGAAAGTCTGAGGGCTACTCCAAAAATAATACCTCCTTTTTTATTATGCGAACCTACATAGTCAGAGGTGGACACTGGTAGTATGGCAGTAGAGACTGAGCCTTCACTCCAATATTCCATTAAATGTGCTTTAAAATTTATTATATAAATATCTGTTATCATGCAACAAATGACAGTAGAGAAGGAGTATGATAAAATAGTGTCCTTAATTTCCAACTCTTTGAATCTGATCACACAGAATAAAGTTGCAATTGGACCTTTAAGGATCATCTAGTCCAATTCCCATGCAAAAGATGTTTGAATGTTCCCTGCAGTAGGTTACACAGGAAAGCATACAGTCAGGGCTTGAATATATCCAGAGAAGGAAACACTGCAAACTATCTGGGCAGCCTGTTACAGTTCTCTGTTACTCTCCCAGTAAAGAAGTACTTGCTCGTATTTGCATCAAACTTCCTTTAATGAATTTTTTCCTCATTGAACCTTGTCTTGTTACTTCACAACACTGAAAAGATCCTGGCCTATCCACTTGATTTCCACACTGTCGATATTTATAAACAATGATGAGATCACCCCTCAATCTCATCTCCTCTGGGCTGAAGAATCCTAGTTCCATCCACAGTTCTCTGGTCATAATCCACCAATTCACACAGATGAGGTGATCAGGACTATCATTTTGTGATGTGACAGATGTGCATGGCCATCCAGAATGTCTTGTCTTTCACATTACTGTCACCACTGCAGAAACACACCTCTCACTGCCTCACTGCGCTTACATCCACTGTTTGGTCTCCATAAACATTCAGCAAGCATTGAGAGATACCAGTGAGCATGATTTCTTCCACATGAAGGAATTCAGTGACACAACTTTGCTTTATACACTCTTCCACGTCAGATGACATTTTGTTGGACTGCCCCTCTGCTTCTAGCAGCAACAAGAAGCATTTAGTTGAGATGCTAAGGGATTTGATTCAGTAGCTTAGTGGGTAGGGATGGTGGTAGGAGGATGGTTGGACTAGATGATCTTGTAGGTCCTTCCCAACCTAATGTATCTATGAATCTACGAATCTATGAAATAAGTGTTGGTGGGAAGGTTCAACCTCTACCATTGTACCACCACCGTCTATCTCTGATGTTGTGGATTAACATAATAAAATAAGGCATTATTTTCAGACCAGTCCTCATAGTATCACATTCAAACTACTTTTTAAAAAATAATAAAAAAATCTACAAAATAAAAAATCAGCTCTGTGAAATTTTGAGAGAAAAGCATTCCTACAAAAGCTTTCTGAAATGCTTCCAGTTGGAGTAGATTTTCCACACCTATAATGAAAATGTACATGTGGAAACCAGTAAATAAGATTTCACACTGTGTGCATTTGGACTGGTCTTTCTGGTGATATAAATATTTTGTGATGAAATATCCTATTCAACTCCAACAATAAAAAACATAAAAGAATAGTGGCAAAAGTAAACTTCTCTCAGTTTGAGGATGCATATTCTAAGTATTTCACTTTTTGATCATCTGCTTGTCAGTAGAATCATACTCAAGTTGCCCTTCATGCTGTGGGAACACACCTCTTAAAAAAAAAAAAATAATCAAAACTTATAACCATGTTGGCTACCATGCAAACAATACAAGTGGCTTTTATGTGGGGCCTTGGAGTGAAAGAGCTTTTCATTCCCTGGGCAGTGTTGTAGGCAGAAGTGAAAGCACTGTAAAAACAAAAGAATTACTTGAAGTTACAGACAAGCTAATATTTATAACATGTAGAATATTCTTTACAGCAATGGTAAGAATGAGTCAAGCATGGTAAATCCTGAGAAAATGATACTCTCTAAACAACTTTTCAGATTTCAGAGACCTGCGTGTAGAAAACGTATCCTGGAACTCCATAGTGAAAGATTAAAGATTTCATTGTTCTTATCATTGTTTGTCAAGGTGCTGGCATTGTAGTGTGGATATCTCTAATTTTAAATTCAGTTTTAGATTTTTTTTCACAAGTCTTTACTAAATTCAGCTCAGACTCACATATTAGAAAGCTGTAGTGCTGATTGTACTACAAACAGATAGACCAGTGCTTTAAAACATCTTGCACCTAAAGGGCAATAACAGAATAAATCACTGGATCTGAAAGCCTCTTGGCCTTATCATGTAGTTGGATTGAAGCTCAGCACTGGATCTATATGAGCATCATTAACCTCTCCTTCTGTTGCTGAAATTCTGGATCCATGGGAAAATAATGTTTCAGCCTTGTTTGAATTTGCACACTCTGAGCGAGTACTTGGCAAATGCCATAAATTACTTCATTTAAAATGTGCTGAGATCCTTATAAAGTAATGAGGTTTGCCTAGAAAACATTAATGGTGCATCCAAAGATTTAGATCAAGGCTTAGCAACTTTATGGTAGGGTAAAGAAAGCTGTTTAATGTCATCTAATATGTCTGTAGAAGTCATCAAGGAAAAAAAGATCAAGGAAATCTTTTTTTCCTCTCTCTTATTTGTCTCCTTCATTTTAGGGAAATAGGCCGTGCAGCTCAAGAAGGAAGTACTGCAATGCTTCAGGGACTGCAACTGATATCATAAGACCCATTAGTATTACTTTTCTTTGAACAAAATTACACACAGTTGTGACTTTCCAAATATACAACAAAACTGAAAGATTGTTGGAAAGCTTAGATGCAGGCTTCAGTTACTCATATCAAGCTCTGGTCTTCCTTTAGTACTTTTACACTTGCTTTTCCTCATACTTCTGTCTACCACCAGCCAAACATAAGAGCAGCTGTCCTTGTAGAAATAGATATACGGAATTTGACGCATGGAGAAACCAACAGGCATCCAAAGACAAAATTATAAGTGTTTTTTGATGTGTGTGATTCCACCTACATCCCAGTCCAGAGGTAGGTGGTTATACTGAGTAGACATACCAAAATTAACATCAGCCTAGCTGTGTCTCCATGGTAGCAAGGGCTTCATGATGTACAGTCATGCAAGATGATGGGTTTGCAGCGTGCCTCCTGAGTTTCACAGCTATTACATTAAATCTCTCTTGGAAATGTCTATGCAAGACACATATCAGGACCACAACAGTTTCAAGTGTTTTTTTTTTTTTTTTTGGATGTTGAACACTGTTGAGAGATGGCTGTGTTACTTTTGAGATGATGATTCAAATCTTTAAATCTTGAAGAAGGAATGAAAACTGGAGTGCTTAATCATCTGGGCAAAACCTTAAGAGCTCTTATCAGTTCTGACTTTCGAAGAAGATCTCTGTGGAGACACAGGCATCTGTAGCCTTCATTAAGGTACCTAATTTCTGAAGAGTTTAACTCTCAGTGTTTTCTGGTAAACTGGTCTGCTTAGTGTCCAGGTTTTTGGCATTTATTTTCAAAGTTACTATGACTTCAAAGTCACAGCATGGCATGACTATGCATCTAAATCCAAATTGGATGTTTTACTTTGCAGACATATTACATCAAACGCTGATCTGAACTTGAAGTTTTATTCTACCTTGTCCTCAGACCCTTACTTTCCCTCTTGCTGCACATCCTCAAATACAGATTTATTTCATTGTATTCCATGGGTTTCCTCTTCTCTGTTCTGAACTCAGTCAGGATTAATTCATATCCAGTCCTCTAAATAGCTGCAACCTGACTAGCAGGAGTGAGATTAGCTCTCAGAAAACTTTCCAGGCTGAGGATAATACAGATATTTCACGTGTCACTGTCTTATCCTTATCACAGACATCTGTATAAATGAGTTTTTGGCATTCCCCTACTTATCTGTTTTGCAGCATTATAGATCTGTAAGATTACGCTTTCTGTGGGCTCTGAGATTCTCTCTTGAGTCTAGAAATTCAGCATTGTTTTCATCACACTTGGACTTTCTTCCACTTTAGTAGCAGCATGATGTCAGTCACATTTAAATCAGATGAAAACCTGAATTTTTCATATTAATTAAAGTTCAATGGATTCCTTATAAAGAATAGATGAAAGGAGCAGCAGTGACAGGGGAGTCATGTAGGCCGGATTTTCTGCAGATTAACTAAAGCTGGTATGAACTTCCTCCTTGGCTCTTTGGAATGTTTCATGATTTTTTGAAGAGATTGACAAATAAGGTTTTACATAATAGCACAGGAGTGCTATTTACACATTTACATATTATAAAGAAGATACAGAAAGAAAGAAAAAATGAAATAATAATAATAAAGCAAGCATACAAAATAAATAGGTCTGCTTCTCCAAAGTGTTTTTTCTTGAAATGCTGTAAAATGCACAGAAGCCAAACTCATCTCTGTTTCTATTTCCCTAATCGCAAGGGATTATAACAGTGAATTTGACTTCAGTGTGTATAGGAGTAGAGACCTGGAAAAAGCACTAGTAGAATCCCAGAGAACTGACAGCTTTTGGAGACTAATCATGACTGTGATTGACAAAGGAAAGTCCCCAAATTACACTGTTGCCCACACTCATCCCTCAGTCAGCTCCTCAGAGGACAGCATCTCATGCCACTGATGGCATTTGGTCATCTAGAACATTCCCAAAGCTACTTTTGCAGAAAGGCCAGTTCCCTCACCTATCCAGGATAACTCTGAAGCCAGGAAACAAGGAGACCCAAGGCCAGGCTTCTACAGTCTTGAGCAACTCCAGGTTCCTTATGGACCTCTTAGATCTATTAAATCATGGGGCACTAGTGTACCTGGCTGGGACACCTGATAGTCAGCCCTTACACGGAAGCCAGGCTGTTATGCAAGCAATTGGTGAGGCAGTGATCTTTCCAAGTAGATTAATTTCTTCCTCCATCTCTGCCAAAGCCACATGCACTTTGCTGTCCTATAGATAACAAGGTTAGGCTGAAGACACTGTTGCAGTGATTCTTAACTAACATTTCTGCAAAGGAACTGGTGATTCACTAGATCATGGTTTTAGTGCTTGCTATCATCTTTTCACTAAAGATGTAACAAGGTTAAGGTGGCCTAAAATTATGGGGAGCATGAAAAGATATTCTCAGCATAGGACTTACATCATGTCCCTTATTCCCAAACAAATTTTCCCACATTGTCTTTTAGATCTAGCGTCTATTTTGAGAAGGTAACTTGTCATTTCACAGGCTTTAAATCTAAAAAGATTAAGATAGGCTAGGCCAAGGTATAGACTGAGGTTAGCCTATGGGTCTGATCAAGCTCTGTATGTAAACCAGCTTGCCCAGGACTCTCTCTGACATCAACGAAAAGTATATGCAACATCACTCATGATGTGTGGGAAATAGAAAGCTTCCCAAAACTGAAGAGTTGGCTCACCTTGGGGATATACAGTTGCACAAAGGCACAGAACTGCTGTACAAAGTTGTAGGAAGTGTTGGAAAGACACATCAGACTTAAGCAGTAGCTCTCTCATGTATGTGCTCTTCAAAATTTCCTGCACATTACAGTGCACTGTAAGCACTGGGAGATCACTACATGCCTCTCTCATTACTTGTACGGTATAATCATGACATTGCCATGTGTATTCTAAGTGCAGTATAACATGAACCATTGGGAATTTACTTATTCTGCCTCTTGGAGGAAGGCCAAGATCCTCAACAGCCATTCAAGCAACAAACTTCCAGTTCAAGATACAGGTCCAGGAGCTCCAATAACTCTTTCTACAGCCCCAAAATTCAAATGTTTCTTCAGTAACATGGCAAACACTGACTGTCTATGAAAGTAGGCAGTAGTATCACACATTTCAAATTAATTTGGTAAGAATGTTCATTTTCTAGCCAGAAAGGATTGCTGCTTAGATGTTTTCTTAATAGACATAGCACTAGATATCTACTATTTTATTGGAGTTTCAGTAGTTTTAGTTTTACTTATCAGTGGTTATAGTAGGTATTCTAAGGATAGAGAAAATACTTTATATTGTCACTCATGTTGAAAACTATCCAGAGGCTTCTAGTAATGGGTAATGAAAAGTAGATTTGAAAGTTGCTAATAGGTATCTATCAGGAACTGCAGGAGTCAGGTCCGGCCTTAATGTCTTCATTTTGGTCCAGGGGAAAAGAGTAAACAGAATATTAATGAAAGTTGCAGATGGTACTAAAATCAGCAAAGGTTATCAACCCCAGTGAAATAATGTAAAATAATCTGAATAGAATAGGTGTATGGGCTTAGAGCAAAATTATGTTTAGCCTGGAAAATTGCAAGCTAATCCCACTAGAGAAAAAATAATTAATGTTGAGTAGCAAAGGAAGGAAGGGAAAAAGAGCCTGAAATGCAAGGTTATTGGAAGAGATCTGGAGTGAAAGAAAATTTAGAGATAAGTATGCAATGTGAAGTTAAAAAAAAAAAAAAAAAAAGAAAAAAAAATGCTCTCAAGTTAAAGACTGAGGCAAAACTCACATGTAATAAAACTAGATGAAACATTGGTGCATGTGGAGTTATCTGGCAGACAATCTGTAAATGAAAGCATCTCATACCAAAGGGTAAGGTACAAGTTGTGAAATTTTTTTCTGTCCCCATCAGGAATAATTGTTTTATGAAGACACAATAAAGATGTTCTATAATAAGTCAAGAGAAAGTGGGCACATCCTTCCACAAATAAATATTTTCCCCTTCTGCTGATAATTTCATTGTAATTGGCCATGGAGAATTAGATGAAATTAAAGAGATCAAAATCAAGATCTAGTAGTGGAAGAGCTACATATAGAGAAGTTTTAGCACTCCAGGCATTTGAAGGAAGGAATTGGCAATTTTAGAACTGCACAATAATAAACTTTAATAAAATTGAAAAGTAAATTAGATAACACAGCAGATCTTTCACACTGTGCTGCTTCCTACTCCTTCTGATAAAATGTGATTTCTGGAAAAGCACGTCTCAAACTCATTGGTTCTCTTGATGAGACTTGCTTCAGTGTTTTCAAGTAGGGTAAGGATTTTTCTTTTTATTCTCTTAGTAAAAAGTTCTTCACCAGAGGGTGGGCATGGAACAGGCTCCCCAGGGCACTTGGCAGAGCCCTGAGCTGCTGGAGCTCAGGAAATGTTTGGACACTGTTCTCAGAAATACGGTTTGTTTTTTGGGTGGTGCTGCGTGGAGCCAGGACTCAACAGTCCTTGTGTGTCCCCTTCAATTTAGGATATTCTATGAGTTTATGACCATCTTTGTTAGTTTGGTTTGGTTTGTTCTGGGTTTTGTTGTTGTTGTTTGTTTGTTTCTATTCGTCTGTTTTGCCTGTCTAGTCTAATTAATAGGACAGGTGGCTAGATGGAATGTATCAGGCCTAATAATTAGTAAATTCCTGCTTCATCTAGGCCACAATGGAAGTAAAACTGTAATAGTATCTCCCATGACCGTATGCTCTGTTCAGAGATCTGTCCTTCTTCCTGTCTGACTTGCTCTGTGACTGTGGGGATGTTACATCCTTTACTTTCCTTATTTATTGACAACATGTAGTGCATATTTTCATGAATTGCTCTGATGACATGGAGCTTCCTGTATCAGTGAGAGATTTTTTAATGTGAAATATTATATTCATATTTACTGATACTGTATTAAATATTAATTTATTTTGCTCAATTAAAATATCAGCATTTGTTTCCAAGAGCTTCATTCCAAATTGAAAAACTTTTTATTACATATTTTATAGTCCTCAAGTCTTCTTCAGCCAACAGCAGTTTTCCAACCAGTCTAATTTATATGACATTTTAAAGCAAATTCCTAATTTTGCAATGGAAACCTGAACAATACGCTGTAAAGAAATAGTGCAGGAATACCTGGAAATGTCTATGTTTAAGTTCATTGTTTATTCTACTTCAAATAAAACAATCATTTAACATCTTATTAAAGGAATAGAGGTTTCTGACAATGCAGGCATGAGGCAGGCTGGGTACTGCTTAACACCCTTGTCCTCTGGATAATCCAGTCCTGTTCCTGCCTCATTAGACAACAAAGGGATCCAGGAAGGGAGTTTGACAGAAACCCTGTTAGTATTAAAGATAAATTTTGTTCAGGCAGACAGTTGTGTTTTGGCACATATTTTGACCCCTGGGCATTTCTCCAGCTCAGTACGGGAGACCATCACAATTACTATTGGAGGACAATTCTTCAAGCAACCCACACACAGTTGCTCTGGCTTTGGGAATGTGCCTGCAGCATAGGATACAGCAGCAAGGCAGAGATGCACTGCAGCCTGTAAAGTGACAGCTAGGGAGCACTGATACATAAGTGCCTGGCAACTGTTCTGATTTATTGCAGTAGCTGTTATGGCTCTCTGTGAAGCCTAAAATAATCTATGAGCATTTCACATTTTAATAGTATTCATGTTGAGGGCCTCTGTTTGAATGCAGCTATATGATAACATATGCCCCAATTGGATCTGCCCTTTGTGTACAAGATGACACAATTTGTACATAGTTAGCCATGAGGGAGATGGTGATTATCCATTTTCCAGTTCAAGAAATGTTGGGTCTCCCAGCCTCTCATATATATATATAAAAAAAGAGAAGTATTTTCCTTCTTAAGAGCATTTACACCCTCAGAGCTCAACAGATGGGATGTTCTCGCCCTTCAAGGCAAAGCTCTGCTGTCAGAAGAGAAACACAAAGGAAAAAAATAACAGGGACAGAAACTAAGAGTTGAAAAGGATTTGACTGGTTATTATGTGTATTTCATTCATTATTATTATCTCAAAATTTTCAATAACGTCAAGGACCTCAAGCAAGGTACACCATTAGGAGTGTATGCAGCTCCTAGCAAAGTAAAATGTTGCCCAAGAACATTACCATTTAAAGAAGTCAAGCGCCAAAAAATGATTGAATCATAAATGAATCATAGAATTATAGAACAGCTTGGGCTGGAAGGACCTTAAAGGTAACGAAGCCCCTGCCATCAGCAGGGTTGTCACCCACTAGATCGGGTTGCCCACATCCAATGTAGCTCTGGACATTTCCAGGGTTGGGACGCTCATTCTTCTCTGGGCAGCCTATGGTCAGTGTCTCACCACCCTCTGAGAAAAGAATTTCTTCCTAACATCTAATCAAAATCTCCTCTCATTTAGATAAAACTGATCCCCATTGTTCTGTCACTTTAAGACCATGGAAAAAGTCTGTCTCCATCTTGTCTATAAGCTCCCTTTAAGTACTGAAAGTCTGCAGAGAGGTCTCCCTGGAGATTTTTCTTGTTCAGGTTGAACACCCCTAGATGCTTCAGCCTTACTTTGTAGGAGAGGTGCTCCAACCCTCTTTTTTGAGGGTTGAAGAGGTGCTCCAACACTCATGGCCTTCTCCTGAGCCACTCCAACAGCTCCATGACTTTCTTGTGCTTGGCATCCCAGACTTGGACTCAGTACTCCAGACAAAGCCTTACTAGGGCAAAGTAGAAGGGGAAAATCACCTCTCTCACCCTGCTGGCTGCCCATCTTTTGATGCAACCCAGGATACAGTTGGATTTCTGGGCTGCAAGTGCAGACTACTGGCTCATTTTAAGATTTTTTTGCCCACCAGAACCACCCCCCGCAAAGGTAAGTAAGAGTCTTCTCCATAAGGCTGCTCTCAATTTAATTCTTCTTCCAGTCTGTGCACATATCCGGGATTGCTTTGACCAAGATGCAGCACCTTGCCCTTGGCCTTATTGAACCTCATTAGGTTCACAATAGGCCCACTTCTCAGGCTTGTCCAGATCCCTTTGGATGGCATTCCTTCTCTCTGTTAGGAAAGCTACAGTGAAGATCTCTCATAATATTAATCCTTCCCCCCATAGCCTATGGTTTACAATGCTACGTATCTTCATTATACATTTTTTCATTATCCATCCAGCTTATTTCCAAAAGCACTTCTCTTTTCTCCTTCTCTGAAACCATTCCACTGGCTGTACACTCCCTTAATTTCCAGGCAAGAAGTTCTACACAGACAACTCATGCTGCTCTCTAGCATGATTTGAGTTCTAGCGTTTCCTGTCCTTACTTTCTCTGGCTATTACTTTTCTCATCTTCAGTTCCAAAGCATTCCTACCAACAGCTCAGGTTGTCAGTACTTACTGTAGTGGACACATCTATGCTACTAAATGTAGCAAGCTACAGCCTTGAGAGCATTAGTCACTGCACTGCTAAAATCTGAATGTCCAAGACTTCCATTCTGATCTTTCTCCTGCCATCATATCATGATATCATATATCATCCTGCCATCATACTGATACTGCTCCAACCCCTCAACCATGTAGGTTATAGCATATGCAACCTGTGTTTCTCTCGTTTCTCCAGAAGGGGCTTCATTCATATAATTTTATTTCTGGACAGTGAGTTGACTTTTTGTTTTCTTTTGTTTTGTTTTTCCATCCATGGCATAAATGCCACCCTTCTGGACTAATTTCAGTTCCCTGCTTGAAACCTGGCAGAAATAAAACTATCACAGTTCACCTGAGAGAAAATACTACTGGCAACTTAAGATGCTTTTCCTCCAGCCTGGTTCTCAGCTAAGACTGGGTTGCTTTGGCTGAAGTTTTCCAAGAATCAACTACACTCCTCAAGCAGAGGAAATTTAATCCCAAACTATAGTGTAGTAAAAAGTCATAAGCCACTGAAAATAGGCTTATGCAAAGGGAAGAAATGGGAAGATTTGGTAAATTCCTAGTCCTGTTAATATTACTTTCTTTGATTGGTCTGATATTCCTTTTTCCTCCCCTGAAGACTACAAAACATAAAGAAGATTCTACAGACAGGCTCAGTATATGACAATTTGTGCCTTTGTCTATGTAGTTGCATACCTCTTACCTGTTAAGTTTCTAACGAAAAATCAATAGAGGTGCTGCTGGTTCAGTAGCTGCCAACTCCCACCTTCTGAACTCATCATGCTGGATCCCTCCCAGACCTACACAGTGAGTTGTGAACACAGAATTCAAATGTCAGGGTCAGTAGATACACGAATGCCTTTTTACCGAGGAGTCCACAGAGCACACTCCTATGGTGTGTCAGGATTTACTGAGTGCATTTAGGGAAGCTGCCAAAGTGTTTGGAGTACTTTGGCAGCAGAAGAAACAGCTGGTCCCATCAAAGTGATCATATTCTTGGGCATTAATTTAGAGTCTGAGAGGATAGAGTGATGCTTGCCAGGGGATAAGCTTCGTAATCCTAAGGGGTTCATGACTCAGAAATCACAGACTCCTAAAGGTGTGGTTAAAGCAATTGCAACTGCTTTGTTAAATAGTCACTTGAACCTTGAAGATAAGGATATTTTGGTAGCATATAGTTTCCAAATTGACCGATCCTCTGAATGGCAGAAGCTGTAGGTGGATTGAATTGTAAGTCATCAAACTCTGAGAATTGGGAACTGTTTCATGGACTCTCAGCATAACAGTAAATAATAAGTCAGTGTTAGTGGAAGAATGAATTATTCATCGCTATGAGAATATGTCTGAATATGCCTGGAAGGTTTGCTTTGGTGGAACACATGCTGTAGTTATGTGGAGATGTGCATCAGAAAAAAAATTAACATATGTCTTTAGATTAGATAAGAAATTATTCATCGTGAGAGTATTGAGGCATTGGAACAGGTTGCCCAGAGAAGTTGTGGGTGTCCCATCCCTGGTAGCACTCGAAGACTGGTTATATGGTAGGTTGGATGGGGCTTTGAGAAATCTGCTCTAGTGGGAAGCGGCCCTGACCACAGTTGTGGTGGTAGAAGCAAATGATCTGTAGGGTCCTTTTTAATCCAGTCAAGCTACAGTCCTATGATCTTTGGTGGCCTGCATTTAAATATACAAAGGACTATCATTGTCTGATTGTGGCATTTCCTAAACACAAAATAAGTACCTCCTGTAAAGTTTCGGTGTTGAGCTCATAATGGCCGTCATAGACACTTTTCTATTCTACTTTATACAAAAACATAGCAACAAAAGATGTCTAAATACTTTCTGAGCAAATTTATAAGCACCTTTCTGATTATAAGAGAATTTTACAGGAGCTGAGTTAGGGACACCTGAACTTGTCTGATTATCTTTTTTACTTCTTGTATTTACACGAGAATAGAAACCATCTTCCTGTTCAGAGCGAAGGCTCCTATTGCACGATTATAAAATTATTCAGTAATTTACTCTCTCTGCTTAACTATTTTCAGATTTAGCATTGTGAATTTTTCACCAAATCAACAAGTAGCATTCCATTGAATGTAAACAAACATCAAAATGTACCCCAAAATTCTTAATGGATGGAGATGGCACTTTCATCTGCCATGTCATATTTCCTGTGAAAAGAGAAACATGGACACAGCATCTGTCTTTCTTTCTTGTCTTAGTTTTTTTCTTTCTACCCCATAAACTATCTTAAGACATAAATATTTGAAAGGCTAACACACAAAAATGGCTTGATTTATCAAAGCACTAAATTCTGTAGAGTTATTTTTTTATGCCAGCCCCCTTTGACAGTAAGCAGTCAGGAGAATATATGGAGAATATGGCAATGTAGGTATGAAAAATGAATTCATCCACAGGCAAGGTAACTCAAAGGGTTAGAATATATAATGATTATTTACCAAATCACTTAAATGATAGAATTTTTTCTTCTTCAATAACATATTTGGTAAATGAAAACAGACATTATAAAATGATGCTCTTTTAATTAAAATGTAGAAACCTTTTTTTCCTACTTGGAAAATGTGGTTATTATCCACAAGGCAAACAGAAGTTTACAATATTACTTTTCACTTTATCAAACCATTTTTAGGAGAGGGACTTGGAAAGGGATAGCTGAGGTCTTCTGCTGTTTTGTTCTTACTTTTCATTTTTTCCTAGCATACAGTAATTAAACATATATAGGCCAGAATATCAAATGTAGAAATCCTCCAACACAACACTTCTGAAATAATGCACTGGATTCAAAGACTGCACAGAATTCTTCACAAAGTTCACTTAACAGCAGGTGCTGTACCAAAAAGAACCCACTCTTTAAAAGAGCTTTTAATTACTGTATATCTTTGTTTAGAAGACACCTTCAACACCTTTTACTTGTGAGCTGCAGGGAAAGCAATTAACTGTATGAGAAAGCCACTCTTGAATTAAAGCTGTGGGAGGAAGCAATTAGTGTAACAGAAGTCTTAGCATGTACACAAGGTAATACGGTAAGTGAAGTCACAGGATGCTGAGTATTAATTTGACATAATTAATATGGACTGTAATACTTAAAATGTGGGAAAGCAGAAAGGTGAGAGCTGCAGCTGACTGTTAGGCCCAGTCTTCCTGTGACGAAGGACTTGACTGTCTACAGAAAAGCACATTTATACCTCAGGAAGGTATAATTCTCACCTTCTCTGTATTTCCTTTACAAACCCAAAACAGGTTATTACTCTATGATAATATGAAGGCTGCTCCAAAAGTAATGCCTTTTATTTTATTTATGTGTCCTGATGTCAGAGGTAGATGTTGATGGTGTGGCAGTGGACGTTGAATCTTCCCACCAATATTCCATTACAATTTTTTTGCTGTGTGATAGATGGCAACTGAGAGGCAGTCTGAGAAAACAGTGTCTGACATCAAGGTGTGTAAGCAAAGGTGTGTCACTGAATTCTCCCATGTGGAAAAAATGGCATTCATTGACTTTCATTGACCCTCACTGAGCAAACAGTGGGTCCCTCTAGATTTCCTGGAACCTCAACAAACGACCAGTTTTGGGCACTACATCATAATGCCAACTAAGCTGAAGGCTTGTGCTTCTCCCATGAGGCCAGAGAAGAAGACAACCTTTCTCTTGCAATACAGTAATACCAAACCCTATACCAATTTGTAGACCATGGAGACCATGGTGCACATTGCCAATCTTAACTTGACTGTCCTACCACATCCACCATCTAGTCCAGATTTGGTGTCTTCTGACTTCCATCTATTCGGGTTGATAAAAAATGGTCTGCATGGACAACATTTTCCTAGCAACTATGCCATCATAGCTGTGAAACAGTGGGTCACATCAATTAATGCAGATTTTTACAAGCACAGCATGCAGGCTCTTTTTAGCTAGCCCAAAAACATAGACAATGGTGGTGACTATGTTGAAAAATTGTGTTTTGGTGCTGAGGATTTGCTCTGTTGAATAGTGTTATTGTGCTCTTGGTATCTATTGTAGTTTCCATAGAAATAAATAGGAGGCATTACTTTCTGAGTGGGGTACATGTATCTGAGTGAGGTCCTTCATTTTTGAGGGGCAGGAATGTACAGAGTTTGACTCATTTGAAGTAAGGTTATTTAGATAGTTCTGGCTACAAAGACTTTACAAAAGATGTATTTTTCCGGTCTTATTTGCTGTTTGTCATGTTACTAAGTCTTGATTTTAGCACTGAACTAAATTCCTTTACTCAGCCATTTTCTGTTTTACAGTACAACAAGGTCTGCTTAGACATAGTGCAAAAAAAGACTTTGAATGTTTGTGAATCTGGGTTTGTTTGGGGTGTCCTTGCTGTATTTGTTTTCTTTTTAAAGGAATATCAGTTTCCAAAATGATTTCTTAGTTTTTAGGACCAAATCCTTGATCATCAGTGAAAAGAAAACTCCTGAAAAAACCCAATCAGTAAGAATTCCTTTGAACATAAAAGCAAAAATATTCCTAAATTGTGACCAGAGAGCATTTTGCTTGGTGATATTTCATAAAGAATGGACAGATTAATTAGAAATTTTATGTTTTATTAGAAGGTAGGAAAGCTCAATTAATTACTACATCTTTAACTAATTCATTAAGAACTGATTGTACAACCACGAAGCAAGTATTACCTTTTTCATAGCACCTGAACTGGCTAATTTCTAAAGTTCAAAACCTATGACCTTTAATCAAACTTAAATTTTTACAGAGACATAGGATGGTTAATGGTAACATGTAGCATAATTAAATTCTAAAATGAATGAAGCTTCCAACGATACCAACAATACCCTTCAAAACAACTTAATGTTAGCCCTTGTGTTCTCTCATGTCCTATATTATAGGATAAAAGGTTGATATTAACAGATTACTTTTCCACTACTTTAAGTTAACAGTGCAAGTGGGATGACTCTATAAATGTTTGATTTTATGAGCTCTTGTGCATTTTTCTCAACCAATTAGTCAAATTGCCTTCTTGACTCTATCTCTTTGCTAAATCTAGGGGTTTTTTTTAGTTTTTTGTTATTTAATGTACTAACTTGCTCCATTAAAGGCAAATTTCAATTATTTGTCTTTTGAAGTTCTAAGTGTCTTGTTTAAAATGCCAAGTACATTAAAAACAGTCCACCCTTGACTTTTGCAGATACAGAAGAATAATAAGTTAGTTGGATATAACAGTATTTTGAAATTGAGCATGTGGATGCATATGTGCAGAAGTCTGTGTATGAAAATACCAAAATAAAAATTAAATGCTGTTAAGACATCACAACCACTTTTGTTTGTTTGTTTATTTTTTTCTGCTTTCTCTTAAGGAGACAAGAAGAAAGTCTTGTGCTTAAAACAAAGGAGAGGAAGACAGAGGACAATGAACTTGGAGAAAAGGCTATACTAGATCATTTTTAAAGCTAAAAAATAATTCTTCATAGCCACAGAAGTGTAAATGAGCACAACATTCTAGTGAAAAAAATGCTGCATTTTTCCAGCTGCTTGGGGAGTCTGCCATTGTACCTCTTCCAGATTCTGTTCACTGCCCTTATCTATTTGTATTTCCATTTTGAAGACAACTCTCTATGCTGTCTTTTGCCTACATACTGAGACTGAACCCACGGGGGATAACAAAAATTCTTGTATACGGTATAAGCCTGCTAAGAGGTTGGTAACTGCAAAGAAATGGAACCTGGATATGTCAGTTTTATCCTCATCTCTGGAATGGTGAATGTAGAAAAGGTTTAAGATGGCAACCTGATAAAGGAGTCTGGATGTTATAGAAGAGAAGAAAAGCAACTTGGAAGCTGAATGTGGTAATTTAATACGGTAATCAGTTAATGAATAGCAGTCTTATGAAGGCAGTAGGACAGACCCTATGCGCTGAGCTCTGTTATGTGGCTCTTGACAGAAAGAGTCTTCCAATTGGCGCTACTTTGATAAGTAGAGGCTGCAGAAGGGGTGGAGCAATTAGTTTCTGCAGAGTTTTAAAAAATCTATTTGGAAGCCAATTTTTCATGGTAGGCATATTTGTCATGCATGTGTCTCTTTTCACGTAAATGGCAAACTTTGAGTAAAACAGATTAATTTAATTAAGTTTAAGTTTTACAAACATAAGTGGAGCAATCACTGAATAAAAATGTTGCAAATTTACTGTGGCAAGATCCAAGCAATTACAACTAAAGTATTAAGGAAAAGCACCATTTCACTCTTATAATTTTATTTTATAATTAGATGGGAACCATATTTTGGAGAACACATTTACAGTTAGAAGTTATATATTATGTTTCTCTTTGTTTTGGAAGGATGATTTTATCCCTGTTGCTAAAAGCCTGTTAGCAACAATTAAAATTGCTATTAAAAGGCATTTATAGCTTCTGTACTTGATTTTCTCATTGGTTTCCATCAAATATTTCACACTCTTATAATGTACACAGTCTGCTAATTGTCAATAACACAGACCTTCAAGATTGATTTTAATCATATGTTTAAAGACACAGCTTTTTTTTCAGTTTGCCCATTTTACATAAGCACTGTGCACATTGTTCATCGTGCCTCTGACTTCTGTTGCTTTTTGTTCTTAAAATATGATTTGAAAAAGTTTAGAGGGCAAACCGAAAAGCACATATATATATATATATATATAGGCAACTTTTTGGTGTGCCAGTTTTAGCCTGCATAAAGCCTTTCCTGACTTCCCATTCAAATATTTTTGTACACGTTATTATAGGAAGGGCTGAAAGCAACCTGCTAAATGCTACATGGAAAATGTCTGTGTGTATTCTACACGTATCATTCTATTAAAATCAATCTATTGAGGTTAGTTTCTATTTCAAGGAGAGCAGAGAATCACAACCACCAGTTCTTATCATGTGCTACGTCGTATCAATTAAAAATAAATTAAATTTCATGCAAAGAACACAAAAAATCCCAGCAAATAACAACAGAACCTTTCCACTAATGATTTTCAGTCATCAGAAGTGGAGAGAGACTCAGACAGCAGACAGCATGGTCCCAGCATGCTTTTTGCCTTTTTTTTGTTTGCACAGTAGCTGTCAGTTGCAGCCCTGCAGGTAGTAGAACCCAGTGGGAAGAGGGGCGGGACAGAGCGATGCTGCCTGAACTGACAGCAAATTTAAATTACTGAGCTTTCTATTTTTCTTTCTTTGCGTGGTGATTTGTTTTTGTTTTTGTTTTGTTTTGTTGGGTTTTTTTTTGTTTTTTTTTTTTTTTGGTATTTTTCTACTCTGCGACAAACTGAAAAGAATCTAGCACGCGCTAATTTAACAATCCTGCTTCGTCTTCCTTTTTTTTTTTTTTTTTTTTTCCCTCTTCTGCTTTTCAGGATAATTAAAAGAGAATCCTGTAAAGGCAACATTCCTTCAAGCAAGTTGGTGCTGTAACGTGCTGGTAAGACGAATTTAATTTTTTTGTTCTCTTTCCCATCTTTTCTTTTCTTTTTTTGGAGCTGAAAGCTTTTGTATATCTAACACAGTCATAAGTGTAGTTCCCCTGCTGTGGAGGGTTAGGATGTAATGAAAAGGTGTAACTGCTTGATGTGTGACCTTCTCCTATTACTTAAAATGGATAATAACAGCTTTCGTGTCTGTCCTCATGATGATTTTCTCTCTGAGAATTGACTATTGCTCAACAGAAGCAGTGCTGTGATTGTCGCACTATGACAATGAGGACTTGATTATTTTTGGGTGCTGTTCCACGCTCCTATCAGAAAAGATATTTGAGTTAGGGGTTTTGTGTGTGTGATTTTTTTTCAAATGCTGCCTGAAGCACTGATGTGATGGGGGTGGAGATGGGGGTGGAGGAGATGATCTTGGACATCATTCTGCCTGTTCAACTATTTGCTAGATAGGGCAGAACAACACCAAAACTTTTCAAAATTAAATAATTTTTTGTTGTTGCTGTTTGCATCAAGCAAGATTGGTGTTTCCAGGGTTTATTGTACACTGGGTAAAGTTCTTGCTATCCCTCATATTGTTCTTCTGGAGAAACAGGGAGAGTGCTGTTTTACTTCTTACCTGGATGTATCTTTGTAGCAGCTAATTGCAAGAGGTGACAAACTTTGAGTTTAAATACTTTGTATTGCTTTTGTAAAGAATGAGTGATGCTCTGGTTAATTTCCTGTGAATACAAGCCTGACAGAAATAATCAGAGCTGCATTATACACATTGCAGTTACTGCCTTGTAAGTTCCCTGACTTCTGAAATCTGCCTTTCTGAACATTAATGCATTTTATAGGAAATCAGAGGTGTTCTGTTTTTTGATTTGTAGTAACCTTTATTTAATTTTTTTAATTTGCTTTTCTTCTCAAATGTGATTTTGAAAAGTGTTAAATGCTACAGCACCTACTAAAATCAACAGGAAGGCTGAGTTTGTTTTGTATTTAGGAGGAAATTGCTGAGTATTCCCAGAACTGAATCTTATGTTTGTTAAAGTCTCTCTTTTCCTAACTGCAATTTGTTGCTATTATACATAAAACCCGATCCTGAAAGCTTTTACTGATGTATATAGAGTAAACGCCAGGAATAAACAACGCTTTTACAGTTAGTTGTTGACAGCTTTGTAGCTGTACCGAGAAAAACTTTTTGAACACATATCAGGATTTTTCAGAGAAATTGAGTGGAGACGGAAAGCCAGCGTGATTCATCTCTCAAACCTCTTGAAAGCTATTTTCCTTTATATTTTAAAAGAGGCATCTTGAAATTAATCACCTTCAGGGTAGCACTCAGAGGTCTGTTTTGCCAACTGCATAACATGATAACATGGGGCAAAATTGTGCAGGGAGAAGGGTTATAAGGAGCAATAGGAGACTGAGGACAGATTCTCTTTTGTGTTCTTGGATGTGGCAGTGCCATTTGGAAAGTCATATTCTTTCACAGGAACTTTATTAGGTCACAGGATCAAGGGTGCTGCACTTTCAGGAGTTTGTCATTCCCTATTTCAGCCTCAATTTCAAGCATTGTGATACTTTTCTAAATATTTTGTTTGTGCAGAAAATGAGAAAACGTTGGTGTCTTGTGAAATGAGGTCACTGTAGCTCTCACACCTTGCTTCTGCCCTTACAACTTGCCTCTCCTCCTCCCCCAATACCAGGAACGAAAAAATTAGGCTTTGTCCTTTGTAATCCTAAACTCCCATCCATTAATAACAAGAGAATAAAAGGGTTGAATTCAGTGTTCTTGTTATGGAAATAAGTTTTTATTCACTCAGTATCAACTGACACTTAGAAGCGTATCTGATGTAATATGAATAAACTGTAGGCTGTTGACAGTAAATTATGCAGCTATAGTCTCACTTTATCTTAGAAACAGTGCTTGTACAATGCTCAAGTGGCCTAATGCAGTGACACAGCTGCCAATGTGCTCATTTGAGTTTTGTGATCACCTAAATCCATGAGAAGTCCTTTGTGGATGATAACCACTGCACAGTGTGCAACACAGTAGTAGACAGGGCTGCAAGGAATAGGGTTTGAGTGTAATCAAGACTACACAGTCTTAGAGGTGATGTCAAAGTTGCTACAGTGAGCAAAAGGACAGTAAAGTACGACTGCAATGAGATTCTGAGTTTGGCAACAAAAGTTAATTTCTAAAGCATTAAAACATAAAAACTCATCTGTATTTTTAAAATAACAACAATAATCAGTCAGCATCTGTATCTTTAAAATAATAATAATAATCAATCATTCTACTTTCTATTTGAATTTAGTCTTTACATTTATAACACTTTGCTGTTAGCTTCTAGCAATATCCAAAGTTTGGAAATTTCTAGTTGAATGGAATTACTCTCAATGCAACAACAACAACAACAACAACAAAAAAAAAAAAAAAAAGCAAGGCAGAAAACTTGCTGTAATTTCCTGTCAGTATCACAGAAATAAGAAAACACTAGGCTAATAAAAATGATAATCTGAGTTTACAACTGTTAACAAGATTCCTGAATAGAAATGGTGCTATTATGTGCAAAGAACTTCTATCATCACTAGAGGAATGCAGCATAAAATTACAAGTTTTATTATTAGGGCCTCGTCATCCAATCAGAAATCAACACATAATCTTATTCTGTGAAATGTCATAATTTTTGGCATCTTCCCTTCCCTATGATTAATAAAATATTAAAGACATTTTATAATTAGAAACTTTGATAACATAGCTATGAATTTTCTTTACAGGAAAAAGCTGACATAATTCTGTATTTCTTCCACATCTTTAGCATTCAGAGTTGCTGAAGTCTGTGCTACACGCAGTAGGTAACATCAAGGCAAATTCAAAACTTGCCCTGGGCTGTAATGATGAGATTTCATGGGCTTCTTTCTCTTAAGAGAAGTCAAATTCTTAGATTTCTCAGGACTCGTCAGAAGAATTTACAAATATGCTATAGCATTTCTTTCTTATAACCACACAATCACAGAATCACATATTAAGGATAGGACCTTAAAGATCACATAGTTCCAACTCCCTGCTATGCGCAGGAACACCTTCCAGAATATCAAGTCACTCAAAACCCTTAACCAGCCTGGCCTTGAACAACTCTAGAAATCAGGTGTTATGTTTGGGGTAACCTGTTTCAGGGCCTCACCACCTCCTGAGTGAAAAATTTCTAGCTCATATCTAACTTAAATCTGCTTTCTTATTTTTTTATTTTTTCAGTTTAAAACCATTAATTTTTGTCCTATCATTACACTCCATTAGAAATGGTCTCTCCTTTTTTGGTTTAGTCCCACTTTATCAGCATTACATTTCTGGTCAGCTGAATTAACGCATCATAGAGGCATGGAAAAACACTTAAATCTTAACCTCCGAAAATATTTTATTTCATTCTAGTAATAACAGACTTTTACCTCCCAAATGCAAATAATGTACAACATTATTTGGGGCTTGCTCCATTTCCAAATAATGAATTAGCTATGGTCTTCTATCATTGAGAACCATTCTGGAAGCTCTACATCTCCAAATGAAGCAAAACAGCTGCACTCAAGCCTCCAGTCCTCCCCCATTCACTGACCGAGCCAACACTTGCCAAGACATACTACTTCCACAAAGCTAGCAGCTGGAAACACATCCTTCATATCCTGGTGCTGAGTCTATGGCTCACTGTACACTCCTGGGGAACCCTAAACCTGTGCAGAGAGTATGAAACCCTAAAAATAATCAAAGACCTCCCTTCATCACTCCCAAGGAAATAGAACATACAGTATTTATGAAGTCACTAGGCATAAACTAAGAATATAAAGAAATATTTTATTCTAGTAAGGTAAAAATTAAAACATTGGCAAGAATGAAAAATGATAAAAGAGAAGCAGTGCCCTGTAAAGTGTGATTCTAGACAATCATTACCCCATAAAGACTTCCCTGTCTCCTTTGTGCCTTCCATGGCCTGTGAGGCTGGTGGTGTGCTGAAGGAGACCTTGGAGCTAAGTCTTTTCTACTTCCATTATTAAAGATGCTTACTGTCTCTTCCTTGGAGAAGGTATCAAAAGAGCAGAAAGCCAGAAGCTCTATACAGGAATCCCAAACTTCTTGTATAACCCCCATATAAACATTTGCTCTCTGTTCATAGCGTTTTTACACCAGAGATAGGATTAATCTTATCCAAATCTAGATATTTATGCTGTGTACACCTACATCTGAGCTAATCACCTTGTGCCCCCTAATAGTCAAAGGAGACAAGCAGGTGCTTCCAGGGAGTGATTTATCTGACCTATTTTACATAAATGTTTTGTTTGATTCTCACTGTAGGAAATCACATCCAAGACTCAGATCATTTAACCTCCTCTCCTCCTCAAATTTTCTTAATTAACTGCACTGTTGCATTGCTTAATTTAGACATCTTTTCTTCAACCACTTGGAGTCTCCAGTAACTACTCCATGAAGACACAGATCTTAAAACTGTAAATTACATACCCTGAAAGAAAATCATAGTATTTTTGACTTACCGAGCCTCAAGGAACTGGCAGCAGACTTAAAACAAGGCTAATCATAGTGAAATTAGGATTGGATTTCATAGAGAGGGAAAAGTTGCTCACGTATGTCATTAGTCCTCAAGCACTGCTGGGGGATGCTGTCGCAAGTGCATTCCAGGCAGTGTGTTTAATGTACAATTAATCTAGTTCCTCATGGTTTTTATTAGGCTGAACTGATCTAGTGAAAGGGGCTGCTGTGATTGTTTTATTTGTTCTATTTTGCAGACCAGTGGCATTAAAAAGTTATGCTGTAATGCTTTAAAAAATGAGATTTTCAGGAAACACCATGAATACTCTTAAATCCACCTAATTTAGGCACCAGCATTTTAATAAGCTGATGCTCCTGATATAAGTTCCATTATCCATGGGAAGTTAAGTGCATTTGAAGGCTTCCAGACAAGCAACACGTCTTTTTAAATGTGGACAGCTAAGGATGCATTTACACTGCTAGAAGTATCAGCTACAGGGATATCTTTGGCTCCCAAGTGTTATGGCACAGCTCATATTCGTGTCACACCTGGCCACCTGTTGAGGGTTTTACTGTGTCCTCTGTGCCCCACACTGGGCCCCAGCTATTTGCTTCTGGGAAAAATGAAAGTTTGTGGGCGAATCTGGTGATCTTACACTGAAACAGTAGGTTGAAAGGAGCAGAGGCAGTCAGGGCTGAATCAACCTTGTTCATAAAGTCTAGAGATTGTGATCCCTACAAATGGCCACATCCAGCATCACAATCAGGTTTTTCCAGAAGGAAATCCTGTTTAATTCCAAAACCAAATGTGTCAGCACAGAAATATGTAATCCTATATATAGAAATACCCAATATAGATGTCAGGTACATGAAACCACACTGGGTAGTTAAGTTATCCAGCAGTATGGACACAGTGTAGATCAGTCTCCGTTAAGATTTGTTTCTTTTTTCCCTCAGGTAATCTTCATTGTCCTAAAGATTAAGTGCATTTTTGGTTTAAGTCAGAAAAACTGGATTCTGCCATTCATTAAAAAATAAAACATTTGATCATCAGGCATGACTGAGGTAAGTCTATGCTGAACTCAAGCTGGAGTCTGCAGTTTGTTGCAAAAACAGTATTTAGTCAGACAAGGACTGTGGCCTTACTTTGAAATACAAAGAAAATGTGACAATAATCAATAGAACTGCTCATAAAATAAGAGAGCTCCCAACATGTGATTTTATCTATTATACTTTCACTATATTCAGCGTTTAATTTATAGGCACTGTGTACATCATTGACACAATAAGTAATCTGGAAAGCCCATTGCCTACATTTTGGATAACAAGAGGCAGAAGTATAGATTAATAGTGGCTCTTAATCAGTCTAACGTAGTCAATGTTTTGCATAGGCACTCCATAAATAAGCCACTCTGGTAAAGCCTTTCTTTTGTCATATCCTAAGTCGATAACAGTTATGAAGGACATATGCATACTCAATGACGCTTTTGCGCTTGAGTGAAGAGCAATAGCAGCCCACAGTGTCAAACAGTAACAGAGACCACATTCACAGGACATTAAAGGCTGGGTACTCTTGCTGAACAGGTTTACAAATTTAAGCCTTGATCCTGCAAGGTCTTACACACATGCTTAACCTAACACACTGTGATTGAAATCCTAGGCCTCTCAAAATCAATGACAAAACTCCACTGACTTCAAAGGGCTGCTCTGTGAGTGGCCTTTTTGGCTTCAGTGAAGCTACACAGAGTGTAGACATGTGAGCTGATCTTCCAAACCTTGCTGTGTGCATGAAGCCTTATGAGACTGAGGAAGATGTGAAATGTAACTTTCAAACCACTTCTTCTGCATCGCAACAAGCCACAAGCATTCTAAGATGTTTTCTTCTTTGATCTGCGTTATTCAGGGATTTTGCCCAAACCCCATTGTAAAACCTTTATGAGTAGTTTCTGCAGAGACCTGTGACCAATCCATAATTCAATCCTTTCCATGCTAGTATTGTACTCTGAACAGATTGCTTTGTTTACTTTCTAGACGATCCAGATCCTGAAGTTAGGTGATTATTCTGTAGTTATATCTTCTTTTTCTTATTTTTTTTTAAAGAAAAAGAATATATATATAACTCATTGATGTTACAGGAAATCTACTGAAATTATTTTCAGGACAGGAAAAAAAAAAAGGATTAATTTGTGCAAGATCTATCTGCTGTTTTTCATCTGGTTTCTGCTGATAATTGAGAAGAACTAACAGGCTGGGGAGAAGGGTCTTGTGTTGGTTCCATCTTCACATGGATCTTTGTGTATAGTCAGTCAAGTTCATCCTCCAACCCCATACACAGTCCCATGGGGTCTAAGGTGATGCAACATGCACTCTACCCTCATGCCAGCCCAGATGGATTTAGGGGTCTTTGGCAGCCTCAAATAACACCAAGGTGTCTCCTAGCTTTAACAACAATGCTTACATTTGTAAATCTGAAACTACCAGGCATGAGCAAAGTATTTAATGAATAGAGCTTGTGAATTGTGCTAGGAAATTGGAAAGTCTTGGCTATCCTTTCCCTAAGCTGGCAAAAAGATTAGTGAGGACAGTTAAACCAGCACAAGTATTCTTTGGAAAAGGGAGATATAATGTTTTGCTTCCCAGTCATGCTTTAGATAAGCCCACATTAATATTTGTGTAAACTGAACCATCAGTTCACTAAATGTGTGGCATGCATTTGAAAAGAAAAGTAGTTTGGGCGACCTCAACAAAGATTTTTGTTTCCATGTCTGTGTTTTTCTCTGACACATTTTATTTCTTAAGCCCTGAAAATATCTCCAGACTTTACTTTTTTTTTGTGTGTGTGTTTGTTTGTTTGGTTTTTTTTTGCCTTTTACCATGAAGATATTTTAATTTTATCTTCATCATGTTCATGTACTAATGGGCTTTACATATTCCAAGCGAAGTCCTGTGCAAAATTCTTAACCATAGAGATTACAGAAATTTACTGCTTCACTGGCATGGTCAAGTTGCCACAAAATTGCATTTGTTAATGCAGCTGTGAAAACACATGGCACCTGCCATCTCTTAGCATAAAGATTTTAAATACGCCTGGGAAGAGTTTAAGAATGCCCATAAAATGGGGTTTGGCCATGTCAGTTCAGCTTTAGAAAGGAGACTGTGCTATAAAATCCTCACCCATAATTGGACACAAGTGACAGATTTACTTAACTTGTGTTCACAAATGAAGCAGTGAAAATGCTCTGCCTTTCTCACCCCAGAAGAATGACCATGGCAGATGTTAACACTGTTGAGAACAGCTTTATTGTAACTACAGGTGAGACAAACGGGAGATTTATTAGTCTGGGCATTGAGGGAACGGGAGTGAGTCGTATCCAGCACTGTTCCAAACAAAAGCAATGCACATTACCAAACACATTGCACGGCACACGCAGTATTCTATAACACAGGCTATTCTGTGCCTAAGAATTCATGAACATGCCTGCTTTCTTGTTTGCTTTTTAGTCACCTGGAACACAGAATCAAAGTACACGTGATTATGCTTTCTCTTTCTTCATGCCCCATCCTGCACCAATTTAAATTCAATGGCAAATCTCTTAACTACATTGATGATACAATAAAATCAGTGACTTCAAAGATGGGAATTCAGTGACCTACAAAAGAGTAAACAAGGGAGAACATATCTTCTATGATGGAAGTCCTGAGACAAGGCCTGATCCAGCATAAGCTTGATCCTTTCTGTTCATTTTAATGAGCTTACAGTTGGTCCTTAACATAATATGTTTTCAACACAAATCTGCACTGCTTGTTCAGGCATCAAATAAAGCCCTTAATTATGTGCTTAAGAATATGGTATGGGAATAGTCCCATAGAAGCCACTGCTACTGCAGAAATTCTTTAAGTTCAGCAAGTGAGTGAAAGTGTTCTTGTTGCAAAATGATTCTAGCTCTCTTCAGTCAATGCCCTCCTCCAAACAAACAAGCAAGTACAGGTCCTGTAAAACCAACACTTTGAGATGCCATAAATATGTTGATATTTAGATTATTGGCATTCATTAATGCCCAAAATAATTTACTGCAGTAATAATAAAAGTAGGCTTATTTACTGCTTGAAATTCAAAGGTCCCTTCCATACTTGACTTAGAGTACACTCGGATGTGATGTTGATGTCTGATCAACAGTCCCACTTCTAAGTAGAATGACATTTTAAAATTTGAAGTAAGTAAATAAATAAATAAATAGTGAACTGTTTGCAGTATAAGTAAGAAAATATTCTTCTCTGCATTTGAAGTCAATTCTGTTTATCCCAAACTCTTGAACCAGGTGCTTGCTTAAAAGAGATGCTTAGAAGCAGTTTAAACTTGTGTGCCATATAGAACAGATATTGTTTAACTGCTTCCCTGTAGCTCATCCCATTTAAATAGGGGGTACAGTATTTCTGCATTATCTTGCTTTCATGAAACCTGAGATATTCACTGCGTGTTTTTGTTTTTTTTTTTTCGGCAATGCGGCTTACAGCAAACACAACCTACGGTGTTTCCAAAAGTTTCCTGCTGTTAGGAACACGAAGGCCAAAGTGAAAATATTGGTTTGGGAGAATGTAATCTTTCCAGTACAGACTTTGGTCAGTGTGATTGTTTTCGGTGTAAGTGCCCAATAGTAATGATGTCCAGGCATAGGGCCAAATGCTGAAACTGCCCCCCAGAGTGGGTATACTCATACTCTGCAAGAAAAGCAGTAAAGTGTGTTCATATTCTGGCCAGCCACATCCAAAAGCACAGCTCCCCATGAGGATAATTCTTGCCAGAAGTATGAATAAGCTGCATCAAGGCTGTGCATTATGGCAACTGCTGCATCAGGGACTGCTAAGTAATTCATAAATAAGCAGTCTCTGCTGCTCCCAATTCCTGAATCAAGCTTGAGAATGTACTTATGTAGATCCAAGTAGGAAAGGCTTCTATAGTGGTCTCAGTAGGCTTCAAGTGCCAAAACAGAGGTGGCTATTTTCCATCTCCTGCTCCTTTGACTGGCCATAATTTTTCTGGCAAGCACATATATACAGCGCCTAGAAAGATTTGGCTTCTATTCTTCAGCTCATATTCATCATTTGGTTTGCTCCAGTGAAGTTATGTATCAAAAAACTCCTGCTATGTTAGGATAAAGACTCCACCACAGCTGAAATCTTTGTTATTAAATGAATTATGAATAAAAACAGAAAAAAAGACACACTTTATGAAGCCCATCAGACATGTTTTGGGCACACAAAACATGGGATCAGAACAACAGTATAATATAGGACTTTTACTTTGGTGCTCATTTCAGTTTATCTTTGTTGAGAATAAACAATGTTCCACTCATATACCTAAAGACTTCCAGATCTCTGGCTCATAAAAATCAGTGACCTCTCAAAGCCTTTTGAGCCTTTTGAGTACAAAAAAGACAGGGATCTCCTCAGAAGAGTCCAGTGGATGGCTACAAAGATGATAAAGGTTGTGGAACACCTCTCTTATGAGGGAAGGCTGAGAGACCTGGGTCTGTACAGCCTTGAACAGAAAAGACTCAAAGGGAACCTGATCCAGGTCTATAAATGTCTAAGGAGCGGGAGGCAAAGGGACGAGGCTGGATGCTTCTCAGCAGTGTGTGGCAATAGGATGAGTGAAAATGGTCACAAACAGATGCATAGGAAGTTCTGGGAACTGGAGACGTTCAAGACCCACCTGGATGCCTACCTGTGCAACCTGCTCTAGAGAGCCTGACTTGGCAGGAGGGTTGGACTTGATGATCTCTAGAGGTCCCTTCCAACCCCTACAAATGTGTGATTCTTTGGTCTGCCCCAGAACAGCAGATGATATTTTCTACAGTTTGAATAGCCTTCAAGGACAATAGAAGTTACTAATCCAGCATGCACAGCACTTAAACAACAGAAAAAAATAGTTTTATATTAGACCAACCATATTTTCTAAGTCTGTATTAAAGGTAGACTGTATTATTACAGCAAAGCATTCTAATGTGTTTTGGAGGTTTCATACTTGCTCATTTGGAAGCAGTAGTTCAGATGAGTTTTTTGCAAACATGTAGCAGTCAATATTAAAAAAAGAATGTAATTATTAGAATTCTGTTATATTTTATACTGTATCTCTGCATTGGAAGTTCTCCCAGTTCCAACTGCTGACCAACAAAGATCCAGGTGATACATTTTTTCAGAAGAATCACAAATTATGCATTCTAATGAGCCAATAAGATGATTTCCTGGAAGGCATACTCTATCCACATACTTTTTCTTTAGATACATATTTTTGCCTTTCAGGACATTTTATAATCTACTTCACAGATGTTACTTTTTGGAAAATTGTAGAAATCTTGTCAGCTGACGCATTTATCTAAACAAAGAGCTATGTAATGCAGAGCAGGGATAATCAACCACTTCTGTATGTAAAGACAAGTTGATCATCATAAAATAGGGCAATATTGTCATAGTTTAATTTTCTTTCTGATTTCTTTCAACAGCAAAGAAATGTATTTTAGTGCAGCAATTACTTATCTCTGCTTGAATCCAAGAGTGAAAATGCAGAAGCCATTCTTTTTTCCATCTATTTCCTATCACCTTCATACCTCAAACTACTAAAAACCTCAGGCAAATCTTTTTCGTGGAGTCAGACTCAAGTTTCACTAGAACAAATATGGTAATCCATGGACCATACTAGTGGTTTGTCATATCTGAATTTATCTCTCTGAACAAGTTTCACAAAATGCATTAGGGAAAATTAAATGATACTGAAGCGGGACACAAAACTCTTCAAACAGGACTAATTTTCACACATTGTAAAACCAGTCTGAAGAACTTCCTGACTCAAAACATTCTGTACATCTCAAAGTTTCCCTGCACTGCTTCAATTACTGCCTTAAAATTAATTTTCCTGAAAGAGAAAATTTGTTCTCAGGACTGACAAGTGAAAATGGAGGTAACAAAACAGTTCTGAAAGTTCTGGTGACAGTGATTTATGCCACAGCATTGTCCATATCTTACTTGTGGGTACACATCTATGATTACGTCAGTAGTACAGAATAAAACTGTGAAGAACTACCCTACAGACCCAAGAACTATTGTCATGGCATGGCTTGTATCCATCTGCATACATTCACTGCAACCATGGGCAGAACAGCAGCACAGATCTGATAATTGCTGTCCCTCAACGTAGGCTTGCGCATTTTGAAGGAGAGAGTTAGTTGACACAACCCAAAGCTCTACAGGGGAGCACACTATCAATTAAACATCTATGGATGATCAGACAGTAGTGCTTGGGCCACAACAATGGCTTTGTTGTTGTGTTTTTGTTTTTTTTTTTTATGTTAGTGGATGTACAGCTAGTATAAACACAAAACAAAGGGAACTACTTCTCCAGAGAACTCAGCTCCTCTGGTTTGAATTTCAGGTGCCCAACTTCACAATTCATCAGTACTAATATACTGAACTTGAAAAGAGGAGAAGGAAACAATTGGTAGAAACTGTACAAATCAAGTCAGACATTTTCAAATACAAAAGACCACCACTAAGCTAAGCAATAAAAACAGAATGTATAGATATATCTACGCAACATCCTTGAATGTTCAGTTTTTGAAAGATGGGAAAGTATTGCTTTGCTCTTAGAACCTGTTCTAGACTTACAATTTTTGCCAATAATGGAGACAGGACAGTGGGTTAGACAGGCATCTGTACAATCAGCAGCAACTCTGGTGCCAAATCCTTTTGTTACATGAAGAATAATAGAAGAAAGGAAGCTTTCTTTCTTCTTTGGTACTGAGCTATGCAGACCTGATGATGGCTGCTGGAATAGAGCTGGCTTTCAGATCAAGCAAACTTCCACGTCTGTATCTATCCAAATAAGCACAGCAGGTATTCATCAGTACATCCTTGTCTAGGAGCAAATTGGATTCTGAACATGCATCCAAAGATATAAAAGTGCAAATACACTGATGCAGTCCCTTTGGAAAACTTATCTGCATACATTTAATGGAGCGGGGGAAAGGAGGTGTTATTTGATTCACTTGAAATGTCAGTTTAGATAATTTTTCTAATTGAGTCTTAATATTTCACTGCTTCCCATGTCTCCCAAAATGATTATTAACAAATAAACAGATCTTTCTCAGTTGTCTTGGAAATAATAATAGAATAGGCTTCATTGCATATGCAGGAGCTCCAATTTAGGTGAAAATTATTTCTGGTAATTCAGTGTGTGGCATCACGCAGATACCTCTACTAACAATGCTGCTTCTTTTCAGTACTGTTATACAAGCAGCTATGGCAGGGCATGTTAGAAACTTGATTTTATTAAATGAATAATACACGCCACCAATAAGCGCTACCTCAGAGGAAAATAAATACATACACTATGCATACAGTATTATGTGAAAACACATCTAGAAGACTACATCCACTGTGCCTCCCTTCTGCAGGGTTTTGGCAAGTTTCATCTGTAGCTGTCCAGTTTAGATTTAACAGGGTCAGAAGAGATGTGCCAGAATTTATTTTATAATTTGGATTTATCAATACCAGACTCCTCTGAGAAAAAATAAGTCCTCCTTCTACAAGATAGATAAGTCTTCCCAAAATATTTCCCCAGACAGATTCTCTCTTCCACATCCCTTTGCCAACTGCAACCTTTTGATCTCAACATCCTTAGTGCCAAATTCTTTAATGGTGAAAATGAGTAAAACTCCACCTAAGGCAGTGGAGAAGATCCTATTTACACCTGCAGAGAACTTGGCTTTGATTCTGTAGCCAAAGAGAGATTAAAACCATTGGTTCTAGCAGATTTGTTAGCCTGTAAAAAATGCTCCTCATCTCCTGTTGCATGTAGTTCTGTTATCCAGCCCAAATGTGAGAGGGAAACACAACAGAAAATATTCTTGAGGGAGTGAATGTTGGGCTGGGAGGATGACACATTGGAAAATTTAAAAGGATTTTTTGATCTTTATCATATGATCGAGTATAGTTTATTAGCATTTTTATTCTGATCTCTTCACTTGCTTTCTATGCCACTTTTTTCCAGATCTCCTAATATGAATCACTTATTCCAGATTGCTCTTTGAAGAAGGCATCCACTGATATATCTGAGATTAAATGAGTCACTCATGATGGATTGTACTTCATGGTTTTATATACCACAGAAAATTATGCATTTTACACTGCCTTGTAAAATAACCATTTATCTAAGTAAACATATTGACTCCTTTTGGGTTCATATGAAAACTACTCTGGGTTGTGAATCTTAATTTAGCAAGCTCTTGACAGGCAGGAAAAAGGACAGCTAACAATGATGGAGAAGAATCAGTTACTTAAATGTCAATAGAGGGAGTTTAAAAAATGAACTCAAAGGAACAGATCGATTTGTTTCCAAGTGTCCAGTCAGAGAGACAGGCTTGGCAACTTCTATCACCTTTATAGGTTGATATGATGCCAATTCAAGCACAACAGCAGCCTGTGCTATAGAAGGAAATGAGGCCAAACGAAACAAAGAGAAAGGGTTGGGTATCACTGTACAGGCACTCTCTCTCTTTCCACGCTTTCTTTAAGAGAGATATCTCATATCTGAAATACATCAGTTAACACATGTAGTGTGGAAATTATGCTACTCAGACAAATTCTTTTTAGGGTTGTTCCATATGGGTGGCCAATGATGGTTACACAACTGAATCTTTGGTAAAATTGGATCAACATAAACACCTCTTCAGCTCCTGTTCTGACTTTAAAGTGTCAGAAGGTGAAAGTGTGGTGCAAGAATGCAGGCTCAACAGTGTATGCTGCCTTGTACCAGGCCCTTTGGAAACCCACATATTTCTCTGCTTAGGAAGCAGGAGGACAAATTAGCAGCAAAGGAGTGTAACTCAACTTTCACATAATAACAGGGTAGACTTATCTGTACCTGACCATTTCTACTTGCTACCTTAGATTGCACTTAATTGGTGCGCCTGCCTGATTTTTGTCCTTCTCACTTCCTTTTTCCATGAAGTATTTACACCCCTTTCACTTATGATGGGGTCAAAGAGGCTGACTGTAGCACTGACTTCAGCAAGTTCTGGATCAGACCTATAATCACTTCAAGCCTTTGAGTACCTGTCTCTAAGTATTTAGGATGAGTGATTTTAGAAACAAAGGAGAATATCAGAGCAAAATATTTTCTTATTATTCCTGCATCCCCAAAGTTTATTCTTCAAAAAAAAATCCATCGTCCTATATGTAGTGTAAAATAATTCATCATGGAACAAATCATTGCATCATGATACAGACTCGGGCAGTGACTGAAATAATAACAGACTGTTTAATTGCCAAATTGTAGTGGTGATATTATGAAATAACATATTATATCCACATTTATAATAAATTAATCCATCATGATTAAAGGTCTCTCAATGAATACTAAATGAATTAATACACGATTGGCCTTTATAAGTATAAGCCTTTAAAATTATGCAGTATTCTGCCAGCAGCTAACAGCCCACAAAATAAAGTTGCAATGAGAAATGATGTCACAGAAAACTTTCCTACATTTCATGCAAAACACCCTTCTTTTTGGAACATGTTAGCATTGAATTCATTAGTAATTGTGACAGATAGATTTTTAACAGGAGAAAATTCGTCCATAATCGCCCAGTGTTTGGGGGAAAGGAAAAAATCACCACAATATGACAAATTTTATGAAAGACATCTGTCATTTTCTACTGTTGTAATACAAGCTGTTTAGTAAGTAAATTTAATTAACCAGATTTTTCATTTCAAAAAGGAAAAAAACAAAAACAGCATGCCAGGAGCACATCCCTTGAATACAGTTTGTTTAATGTGTCCAATTAGACTGAATCATCAAGTTTTCTGAACCTTAAATATCTCAAATTTATTTGTCTCCACATTGTTTTGCTACATACCATTTTGCAGCCATTTCTACTGTGAAGTAGACGTTTATTGTTGATACTGCCATTTTGGAGACTCTGCTTTGAACTGAGGCTTTCGTGGGCACAGTGTTGTACACAAAGAGAAAGATCTCTACCAAAAAGTTTCCTTTTGAAAAAGAAAGACGTACAAAGAGTGAAAAGGGAGAAAGGCAGAGAGAGCAGGTGTGTCTGCCCAGGGTTATAAATAATTCAGCCAACATCTGAGTCTTGGTCTAGTGTTATATCAACCACTAGACCACACTGTCCTTTTGGTTAATAAAGGGATACAATTGGAAGTTAACTGTAAGCTCCTGTGTAAAAGTTTGAAAATCCTCTTGTAACTCTGGCAATATTTTATTGACCTAACCTTGCAGTAGATTTAGGAAGTTAATCGTACCATAATAAGCTCCTGGTATTCTGAAAGCATTATTCACTCAGTATTGTGAATAAAATCACTAAATGTGGGGAACAAGGCAGTCCAGAAGACAATAGATTGCCTACTGCAGTGGAATAATGAAGAAAAGTGGATTGGGAAAACTGAAGGACTTTTTCTCATGTAAATACGCAAGTTGTAAATCTACAAGCCTACACTCGGTATCTTGTTCTTCAGACCAGGGTTTTCCTAAACATTCTGTTGCAGAATAGACTGATAACTCCAGTAAATGCCCCCCGTCTCCTGCATGGAGCCTTTAAATGAACTGCAGAGAGGAAGGATCAGAAAGTTGGTTGAAAAGTACCAGGCTAAGTGTTGAAATTTGAATTTAAACATTGCTTTTGGTGTAGATTAACTGTGTCACCATAATCAAGATGCTCACGGCTATAGTCAGGCAGCATGAAGTACCCATATTTGGTAAGGCGAGAGAGCTGAATAGTTGTGAAGAACTACAGTGACATCTTCATAAGGCACCATATAGGGAGCTACTTAGAGAAGCCAGGAGAAAATATGATATCAAAAGCCCTCATTACAATTCAGGCCATTTTAATATGACCCTTAGATTCCCTTTGCTTTAATTCCTCATCAATAAAATAGCACTTTATAAATGTTCAGAACACATAAATACAATGGAGGTTATTATGAGGGGACATTAAAATCCATGCTATGCAGATAGAAGAAATAGGTGCATGCAGACATAAAACAAACCCACCTCTGCAGGGTCAGCAGCAGAGGAGGTGTTAGAAGCTCGGGGGAATTTTATCTCAGCAAATGCAATAGGATCAAGCTCGGAAACTGAACAGCTTTTAAGTGAGCACAGACAATCCTGCAATTAATGGAGACATAGCTACTCAATATTACAGTACAGCCGACCTGCATCCTTGGCTTATTAATTTTTCCCACTAGTACAAGTAGGCTGACGTCTTCTAAATTAAAAACAGTTCTGCCTTAGGAAGAATTGCCGAAGAATTTGTACATTAGAAGTCTCATGAGATGCAACTCTTGCATGCTGCCTTCACTGGGGAAGACTACATCCTTATCCTTCAGGAAGTGTCATTTGCCAGTTATGACAACTACACATTTGCATTCATTTATGAATTCAGAATTTACAACTATGGTTATTTAACACAACAATTCCCTGGAAAATCTTTGGACTCTATTTTTTCATAATAAAATAAATAAAAACTCCTCTCACTCCTTCTTTCTTGCTTTTATTAATTTGTACCTAAATAATTTTACACTTGAGAATAATATAGGAAAGCACTTGGCAGGGTTGTTCTGACCTCTCTGTACATGTGACACATGTGAATCTCTTGCCATCGAGGATGATATTTCTGATTCTAGTGAGCTGATGCTGTCCCTCCATAGAGTGAAAGAGTGGGCTGACACCAGGACAGGTATGACAGATAAGTGGAACAGGACATCAGATACTCAGGCTCAGTTTCTCACTCACCCACACGCACACTGTGGGAAAACAGGCAGTCCATAAATATGTAGTGTTCAGGTACCTCATGGTCTATAAGTTACATTGCTTCCAAAAAGTGAACCATAGCAGGCATGAGTCCACTGAGGCATTTCAACTGCTTCTTCCAGGTTCATATCCTCTTTACAGCTGTGGAGAGTTGAGACGTTACCTTACTGAATTTTTAGACCAACAGATTGACTGAAACTAAAGGCTGTCTAGCTATCTTAAAGCAAAAGAGATAAGCATAAAAACTACTTACCTGTAATGAGGAGACAAAAACTAAATTATCATCTTAGTAATTGTGAACTATTTCAGTCGATTTCAACAACAGTATTTAAGTGTATATATGCTTGGATCACAAGTTGATCTAAAGAGAATATTCCCATGAAACAGATTTTTTTTTTTTTTATTGGCTTCTCTCTTATTCATTGGGGACATAGAGCAAGGGTGAAGGCAAAGGGACAAGCCCAAAGAAGGAGATGCTACAAAACAAAGGAAAAATGAATGCTCGTGCATCTCTGAGGATCTGGACTCCAAAAGGAGGGATCTCCAACAAAAGATCCTTCCTCAGTGGCAGTCAGCCCTTAAAAGATGTCTTAGAGGGGTGGAGCCTTCTGGTAACACAGGTGAATTGCCTTCACCTATGTTCCTAGGACTGACTGGATCTTTCCTTCAGGTGCTCAATCAGTGTTTTAGCCCATGACTCAGCAGTCCTCATACAGCAAGAGAGAGGAAGAAAGTCTTGGTTTGAAGGAGAGTAGGGATTATTTTAGTAGAACATTGGCCTTTGAGAAGCAGAAGGAAGCAAACAAAAAGATTTGTTGGTAGACTTATACCAGAGAGAAGGTGAAGCAATACGATGCTTACTGCATGCGTAATAATGAGGGATTTATGAGAACAGGTTATAAGTATAGGGTTATAAGACTGCATTAATCTTCAGCTTCTTGTTAATCTCCCAGTAATTAAATGCAATGGACAAAAAGAAAAAGAATATATCTCTAGGCTGGTTTTGCCAGCCAAGCTGTAGGTTTGTAACAGCATCCCTCATCACTATGACTTTGTTTCACTTCTGGTTGGAAATCAGCATCCATTCTATAGATTTGCTTCTAACTTCCTTTCTTCTCTCCCTTCTCTATAGTTAATCAGATATGAGTAACAGAGCTGTAACTTATGATTGTCATCTGCTGATTAGCCAGAATATCATGTGTAGCCAAGTTTGTATTCATAACGCTGAAATGAAGCCAGTTCCTATAATGAGCATAAATGTTAAAAATTAAATAAATGAAGCCACCACAAACTCTGGTGAGATAACTACCACGTAAAAGAAAATTCAGCAAAAATCTTTAATCCATCCTGTAAGTACTGCAGAAGTACTGCACAGTGCTGAAACCTTCTGTATGGCTTGGCAGTATCTTGGTAAAATAGATTAGGTTAATCACTAGCCATTGAATTTTATTCTGCATCTGAATTTCTTCACTTTAGTGTACTACAAATACCTACAAATATTAACTCTGTTAATTTACAATTTTCAGTTATCTTTAAAAAATATCTTTATAGTACTGAGGACTCTAAGCAGATAGGGATTACAAACTCAATGGAGTCATTTTTCTTCCCCAAAGTAGTAGCGCTGTCGCAACAGCAAAATTGTATTCTATCTAGGGAGAAAACATATTGATTGCTTACTTAGCAGAACTAGTGTACAGCACACATGACACCTATTCTCAGCAGCTTGCACTGACCTCCAATTTGCTTTTGGATGTTGGACTTGGTGAATAAAGCCATGGGTTTTTGTGCCTGTGACTGTATTTCTTATTGTTCTCTCCTTTTGTCCTACCACTAGAGATCACTTGGAATCCATTTGTTAACACTTCATTAACTCAGAGGGTCTCAAGATTTTGCCATGTAAAGTACCATCTCCTGTAGCCCAGAAATCTTAACATATTAGTGCCTGATTCAGAGAGTATTTACACAGATTTTTTCCTTTAATTGAGTGAAGGCTGAGTTGAGAATCACAGAATAATAGAGTGGTTAAAGCTGGAAGGGATCTCTGGGCATCATTTGGTCCAAATTCTGTTCCTGAAGGGACACACAGAGCAGTGTACCCAGAGCCATGGAAAGATGGCTTTTGAAGATTTCCAAGGAAAAGACTCTGAAATTTCTCTGTATGCTGAAGGTCCATCAGTCAAAGACCGCAGAGTCCTTTCTGATGTTAAACAGAACCTTTTGTTTTCAAGAAGACACCACTGACAAGAGCTGTGCTTCATCTTCATTGCATCCTCCTTTCATTTTTCACTTCTATAGACATTTATGAGATTCTTCCTTGAGCCTTCTCTTCTCTAAGCTGGAATTTCACTCAGCCATTTCTAACAAGTAACATATCTAACAGATAGGTGCTCCAGTTCCTTAAACATCTTTAGGATTTTATTATTTGACATCATTCTTGTCTGTCCTCTGTCTGTCTGCAAATTTGTAATGTGGTAGATTTTTGCTTTGTATCCCCAAATAAAAGGAATATTAAGAGGTATGAAGTTATCATATAGATTTGAACTGAGGTGAGATGTGACCATGTTTTCCAGATACATAGTTCCTCGGTTGCTGTAGTAAAAAGATTAAACTTCTCAGTCTAAAACCAGCATCTGTGAAGTCTTCTCTGACTGGTGGTATGAGCAAAAAACTCCCAGATCTAAAAATAAATCTTTCATCTAAACAGTCTTTGCAGCAAGGCATTGGCTGGTCACTTTGGGGAGTCTTGCAGGTCTTCTGCTAAAATTGCTTGTGCTCTTTGGGGAAATTTAGAGCTTAAAATGCTCTGTGCTGTCAGCTGAGCTTCTCTCCAATACAAACATTCCCAAATGCAGTTGAGGGGATCGGCAAATGAACATTTGACTAAGTAACATACACTCAAAATTTTGTTAGGTATGCTTTGTCTTTGAGAGTTTTGTTCACTCAGACCGCAGCTTCTTTCATGAATTGATATGTCTTTGGTATGGTATCTGTGTCTCCCTCAAATTTTAACATGCATGGATAAAGAAATCTTACTAGGATACAAGGTTTAGTACTGTATTTCTGGTAGTACGCTGCTTGCATCATCTAGCAAATCCCCACCCATGAAGAACTCACTCAGCTCTGCTCATTTATCTCATTCTGATGAGACAACTTCCACACTACACTGTAAGCTTCAAAGTAGTTAGTGAAGTCAACATTATTTATTATTTATTTGGTTCAGAGATGGATCCAGACTGTGTTTTCAGGGCTTCCCCATAGTTTACAGAAAATCAAATGTGTGTGTGGCTGCACAGACTGTACCCATTCCAGCCTTGGCAGAGCTGGTAACTACTCAACAGTGTGAGTTTGTGTTAGCAGATGCTACACTGCAAAGTAATCTCTTTCTAAGGTAGTATATAGATTTTGACAGAAATTTCACTGGAAATATTTCTTTCGGGTAAGAAGTGGTTGCCTCAAAATAAAAAAATAAAAAAAAAAGTGTCTGGTTTCTGTGATAGTCATCTAGGTTGTGAAAAAAGAGGCTTTCAGAGTAGGAAATGAGTTCAGGTCTCCCTCAGCAGGAAAAACTTGGACTACATGTATTATCATTCTAAAGAAGCCAATTCAGCCCTCAATATCTTCTGAAATGAGCAAGTGATTTCCTATCTAGCTATTTCACTGATTGCAAATGTTTCTGTAAACTTAAAAACAAACAAAACAAGGCATTAAAAACTTTGCAGTTGAGCCCCATTCCCTCCAGAAAAAGACTGTATTTTGGTCTTGCAGTCAGAGATAACCTTTATCTTGGACTTCTTAGGAAACAAGGCTTATGCGATAGCAGTGCTTGTCCTCTGAGCCACCCTTCCTAATAACTTCTGAGCCTATGAGCAGACTGCAGCCTGGTTTTCCAACCACTCTCTTTTACACTAGCAATTGGTTCTGCACACATGAAAGTGAAGGCTGGTCAGAGCTGTTGACGCCTCTAACCTGCTGGGATTTCACAGGGAGAACTAACCCAGGTATTAGTGTGGACAAACTCTAGGGACAGGAGATATGGAAACTGGTAGGATATTGAACTTCATTAATTCTGTGGCTCACATAACACTTTGGAGTGAAGATGTGGATAGGTGAGAAAAGATTAAATATTTTGCATTTGGAGAACTCCTCGAAATGGCATGCAAAGCAAATCCCCCTCCACTCTGCAGAGTTTCCTAGGGAGCGTCTGCCCCTGTCTCTTTATCACAGCTTATCTCCCATGCACTGTCCTTTTAGCATTACACACCAGGCCCAATCAGAGGGCTGAACAGCTGTGTTATCACAAACTAAAGCCCTCTCCTCCTTATTCTGCAAGAACAGATAAATGGGAATCAGGTGTGTTGTATCCTGCATGCTAACTGAGTGAGTGCTCCCCAAATCTGCTTCTTCAGTTCTTGCTTTTATCTTGTCTTTAACACCAAGCAACCACCACTGATAACAAGCAGATTAGAAACACTATCAGATTAACATTTTTATGTAATAAATGGTCAAGAACCTCACATTAAAAGACTATCTTCCCTGGCATTAAGCATCCTTCTCTCACCCAGGAAGCCTTTATCAGCCTGAACCTACTCTGCTCATTGCATAATAAATCTCCGAACTCTGATTTCATCGTAAAGAAATTCTTCATGAGGACAGCAGGGAGCTAAATGGATGACTGTGTTTGAAAGGAAAATCAAGCAAGAAGATTAAAGTGCTGGTCTTCTTTAGCTTAAAACTAACTCTCTGTACTAAATCTTTTAGCTGAGGGATTGCTTCATTTGGTTGTTTCATAGTGTGACACAGTTTTTTCTTTCCTGAGGCAGTTCAAATTTAGCTTGGGTCAAATTTACTTCAGATATTTTTTTTCTTTTTAATTTTATTTTTTAATTAAAATTCTTTTTTTTTTTCCCTCAAAAACACAGCTTTCTTTCATTTTTCTCTCCAAAATCCTACTGTTGCTATTAGCATTTCTGATTTATTCTCTTATTATTTTAAGTTTGAAAAAGCTGAAAATGAATCATAAAATTGTCTGAGTTGGAAGGGACTCTTCAAGTTCATCTAGTTCAAATCCCCTGCAATGAACAGTGACACATACAGCAATATCATGTTGCTCAGAGCCCCATTCATACTGACCTTTAATGTCTCTAAGGATGGGGCAGGCACCACCTCTCTGGGCAACCTGTTTCCAGTGCTTCACTACCCTTATTGTATAAAAATTTTATTTTCATACTAAATTGAAATCTTCCCTCTTTTATTTTGAAACTATTTCTTTCTGTCCTATGACAACAGACCCTGATATAGAGTCAAATAGCTCCCTTTTAGTTGCTGGTAGGCTACTATCAGGTCTCATCCTTTCTGACTTCCACTGCTCAATATGGAAGTATATCTCAGGCCAAAAACTGGACTTCTAAAAAGATGGAAAGCTTGAAAAAGTAGTTTGATAAACATAATAAATGTTCCACAGAAAAGTCAGTGGAAACTGAGCAGAGATCACTTTGAACTCTGTCAAATGGAAATACCCAACTTATTTTGGGCCCTGATTACATCTGGGATAAGACTGAAAATAATGCTTCCTCCCTTACTCCCTTACTTTTTCCCTGAAACATAAATATACTGAAACAGTTCATCCTTTTCTTTCAATGGTAAACCCTAAAGAAAACACCACAGCTGTAGTCACTAATTTGCATTATTCTGGTTGCTACTGAGGTAAGACTGAGGATGAGATTTATGAGGAAAAGACTGCCCCAGGGAATGAGCACATTGAGTAATGTCGAAGGACTGACATTCACAGAGCACCTGCTGCATTTCTCCTGGACAAACAAAGCTTCCAAAGTTCAGGCACTTTCTGATGAACACTCAGTGAGAAATAAAAAAGGAAAACCTTTTCTACCAAAATTGTTTTGCACAGAAGCACTGATTTTGTGCATAGTGTATCCATGTTAAATTACTATAACTTGATGAGGTTTTCAACAGCTCCTGTCCCAGAAACAGTTTTATATTCATTTAGTGCTCTGTTGCTCTTCAATACCTTCCTTAAAGACAATCTTCAGCCTACTTTAGTTATGCTTTAAAACAGGCTGGCTGGCAGGGTCCCAAGCTGCTCAACTTGTATTTCTTGATTGATTTGACTTCCAATCCTGAGATTACTTTTGAAAAACATATAGTGCCTAAAGGAATCTGAGTTGAGTTTTCTCTTCAGGATAATGGACAGCCTCTATCTTTTATTATAGAACTATACAATACTCAGACTCAATCATTAATAACTTTCCTTTACACTGTCCTTAAAACTGCATGTAATGTCCAGTACATTGCCATTAAATAAAATTTTTTTTCTCACCTCTGCGAGAAGAATAAATCTTCATCAGTGAAGACTCTCTTTTTCCATTTTGTTGAAAATTTCTCCAGGAATCCGTAGAGGAAACATTATTTTCAGTTGTACCCCAGATGTAATCAGGGCAGTTGCCCTAACTGGTACAGTAAATAATGGGTTAATTTTCTTTTTTTGTTTTGTTTAAAGGAAGCCATCCCTGGGATCATATCTAACTTAGTGAATTCCTCATATTCAATTTTGTATAAAATATGTAGGGAAACAATCAAAAAGTGTGTTTTGGTGTTTTAAGTGAAAGATAGGCTGCTTTCAGTTAACAACCAGTAATTCCTACAGCAGTGATTCTAAGGCTAGAATTTGTAGTTCATATTCACATTGGTTTAAATGTACCTTAAGCTAAAATCTGCAGTTGTCCTATCACTGGAAATCTTGCCCTTGTTACCAGTGGAAGCAAAAGGGCTGCAAATGTATAATGACATGTAAATATCATTTTGGAGGAACAAGAAATTGTTAAGTAATTCTTGCTAATACCTGTTAGTATCTCATTTTTAGCAAAGAAACAGTATTAGACAGACTTGACAGTATTTTAACCCTTAGCATTTCAGAATAAATAGTAAGGAGTTAAGCTTTTGTTTGCAGAGCACCTTTCATATAACCAGTTACTAAAGTATTGTGCAAACATAACTGATTGTGTGAACAATGCATGATTCACTGCAGCCAAGAGCAAATTTCAGCAACAACTGAGGCTGAAAAAAATGTCCACATAGAAAAAAAAAAATCAAAGAAAAGTGCATGAGGCAATAATGATTTTACAGAGGAGACTCTCTTATTTTTAGTGTGAAAGATTATTGGGGATGCAGTAGAAAGGTTAGGCATGGGGATTCCAGCAACTAGGAAAATAAGAGGCGACATGACCAGACAAAAAACGGTGATTGGGCAGGGAGACTAAACAATAGAAGTGCTCTCAGCATCAGATGCCAATTTCCAATAAATTCAAGCATCACACAGGGTTTTATCCACATGATTCCTATTGACTTTAATAGGAGTCATGCAGCTAAAAGCTCTCATTGCATGGAAAGTTGCTTATTAAAAAGTGAATATATAAAAATAATTCAAGACAAAGGGGCTATTATGAAAGACCTGGATTGGAGATACTTTGTTATGCCAGAAGAGAATTTCGGCAGATAGCTACAGCATTATCCTGGACTGCCTTTTCCACTTTATATTGTACTTGTGTCTTCCTCCAGCATTAGTTACTGGATAAAGGGGAATGTGATGCTTTGGTAAAATGACAAATGTAACTTAATACAAGTTAATGGACACTAATCCTGATTTTGAATTTTTCAGTATTTGGTCCATAAATTAATGTGGCTAATGTATCTTTTAATACCAGATTTCAGGAGGAAGATGTAAGAGTGCTGAGTGCACTCAGGTTTATACTGTCTTCTGTAATCAGTGTATCTGTATTCTTTTTAAGACATTGTTGTGCAAAGAGATGTTCTGTATTTTTGAGCTATTTTACCAATATCTCTCATCCACCAGCAAGTATTGTCCCACAGAGAAAATGCTCTGAAAACAAATTTACACTTGTTTTTAATCTCTATTTGCTCTCCCATCATATTTACCAAGTCACACAGCAGAAAATTGAGAGGTTGGGGCTAAAGATCAGTAAAGTATTTTAATCTGAGATGTTTGATGATAAAAAGTGTACAAAACAATTAGAGGGACAGCAATTCTTTGAAGACAAATTAGTGAATCTATATCTTTCTGTCAGACCATCCTCAAAGTACCAGGTCTGAATGATCCTCATGAGGAAAATTAGCTGAATTCATTCTTGAAGATATATATGACTATCATATATGAAACTTCTATTTCAAATTGTTCACTTCCACTGAGAAGTGGAAAATATCCAAAAGCAGATGATTTTCGTTTCATGGGCTAGACTTTCCTTTGGAGGAAGAAAATATTCCTAGATACATGAGCACATTTTACCAGTAGTTACTTTCCACAGATAGAGAAGCCCAGTGCAACCTCAGCTGTTAAACATGCAGATCTCTTGCATGAACTGTTGCCTAATCTTTTTTTTGAGGAGAGTATCATAAATCAGGTTCCAAGCTATGACTGCAAAAGGCAGCTGCAATATTGAATATTCCCATACTAATATATCCATGCCATGACAGACAGTTCAGTTTTTTAAGGTATAAACTTTACACAAAATGCTACCTCTTATAAACACTAATCAGGAACCATACAGAATGCTGAATTCTAACCTCTATAGCTCAGTACCTCTCTCAAATACATCCCATACTAAAATTATATGCATTCCAAAATATAAAGGGTTTCTGTATTGAAACAAAAAGTTCTTAAATTTTGCCCTCCTTAAGTGTATTCACCTGCTCACCTCCTTGGCAATAGCAGGTGAAGGTCAAGGCAAATTTTAGATACATCAGCATTTAAATCAGCTTCCAATCACAAGGCATTTGAAAGGCTACAGTAATTCAAGGAATAGTCCATACCTTCTCCATCAAGTTTTAATTTTTTGAATGTTTTTATGAAGTGTTTGGGATCTTACTGAATACAGATATGATCAGAGAGAGGAAAAAGGAGAATTGCTATGACTATTCCTTGGTCATACTGTAACCCCAGTGAAGTCATCTGAGTGGCAAAAGAACAAAAGGACATATGCACATATGACAAAGCATACATTCTCACATTTATAGATGTTGCTTGTATTAAATACCTGAAACAGGAAGTTTCAAAAGGAAGCCATGTGCAATACATAGAAATGAACATCACTGACATCTCATCTTCAACAAATGGATAATACACATACAATGTACTACCAGGATATACTGACATTTCTAGTAGCATAAACAGTCTTTCAGTACAGGATGTAGGAAGTCTGTTAGATAACTGAAGTCTGAAAAAACAAAAGCAACCTGTGTCACCCATTTATATTCTTGAGACACATATGAACAAAATTTTAGTACCTCAGTGCATCTGTATTTGTCCTTCTGGTTACGTCTTACAGTAAAGAACTCTGTTTGCTGAACAGAGATGTCCCATCTCAAAGGCATTTGGGGTTCAAAATAAGTATCTCAATGACTGAGTCCAAGGCACAGTGACTGTACTAGAAGATGAGAAGACACCTGACTAATGTAACCACCACAGTATCAAGCAGCAGTGGAATGGCACATTTTTCCACAGATTTCATACAAGTGAAAATGCTTTCTGTAAAATCTGAGTAGAAGGTTTCTCACTGACTGGCAGAACGTTCTGTGATCAGAGTGCCTACTCTCTGTCCCTTCAACTGAGAGTGGGCCAGTGTTTCTGCAACTGGCAAAAATCTCATAAAGACATAAGATGTAACCACATTGTGTAAAACATAAGTCAGAACAACCACGAAAAGCAAGTTCCCAATTTCCCTAAGCTATTTTTGCTCTCACTCAAAGCTAACTATGCATTAGACACTAGTTTACATGGAATGGAGTTTCTATTTCTTCATAGTTACCAAGCTGAATCATGATAAATTACCTTCATGTGACACAGCCATATCTCTCCAGGCTTTTAAAATAATATGTTGTCTCCTGTTAACATCAACCTAGGAAACTCTTTCTCCTCTTCCCAGAATTTTAGATGACTAAGTTTCCTCCTTCAATTAGGAGAACTAGCTTCTCAACATAGAAATGCTAAACATCAGTGTACAAACAGCCTCTCTCATCCAGATTTCTGACTCTTCCAAGACAGAAATTATGACCTGGAAAACTCTGTCCAGACCTCAGTTATTTTCTCCACTTTTCCTGTTGTTATGAATGAAAGAAACACAAGAACACTACAGAAGAAGGCTTTAAGCTGCTTTTCTTTGCTTCCTAAACTTGAAAGTCAGGGCAGGATCTCCACTACATTACCAGTGCTCTGTCCTCTGTAGTGCTGCAGTAGAGGTAACCAAGAGAAGAAGGAGGAAGCATAGAATTGTTTGACTTGGAAAGGACCTTTAAAGTTCATCTAGTCCAACTCTGCAGTGAAGCAGGGACACCTACAACTAGATCATGTTCCTCACAGCTCCATCCAGCCTTACCTTGAGTGTCCCTGGGTAACCTGTTCCAGTGTCTAACTACCCTTACTGTAAAGGTTCAAGAGGGAGGAGAAGATGTTAGAGGCTTTTGTTAATCTTTGCTGTACTGGTTTCCCTTGTGATGGTTGCAGCAGTTCAGCTCCATGCTAAGTCTGATCTAGCAGATGGCAATCCATCCCATTGGCAGGGTGTTGGTATTTAAAGTCCCCTCCAACCTAAGCCATTCTGCGATCGTCAGTTAGGGTGCACGTTCAAAAAGTCTTAAACATGGGCTGCAGAAAGTCCCCGAGCTAGGTGAGTGAACGCAGTGTATAAGTGCTTATTTTTAAATTCACAGTTGTGATAAGATGCCTAAAATATTTTGATTGTTCATTTAAGATGGTTTGCTCCAGAGATTTTGAGATCCTTAACTTAAAGATAAATATGTTCTTTAAAAACACACAGAGAGAAGCAAATACCTTATATGCCATCCCTTGGCAGGTGAATGCAGCAGAAAACTTTCCCGCTCTCAGACATCCTTCTCTGTGCCAGTAAAAATGTAACCTTGGAAAGAGAAGAGAAGAGAAGAGAAGAGAAGAGAAGAGAAGAGAAGAGAAGAGAAGAGAAGAGAAGAGAAGAGAAGAGAAGAGAAGAGAAGAGAAGAGAAGAGAAGAGAAGAGAAGAGAAGAGAAGAGAAGAGAAGAGAAGAGAAGAGAAGAGAAGAGAAGAGAAGAGAAGAGAAGAGAAGAGAAGAGAAGAGAAGAGAAGAGAAGAGAAGAGAAGAAAAGAAAAGAAAAGAAAAGAAAAGAAAAGAAAAGAAAAGAAAAGAAAAGAAAAGAAAAGAAAAGAAAAGAAAAGAAAAGAAAAGAAAAGAAAAGAAAAGAAAAGAAAAGAAAAGAAGTCAAACCACATAAACTAAATGCTGATTCTCCAGGGTCAACATACAAAAGTATGTTTGAAGTCCAGAAATATGTTAATTGCAAATCAAAGAAGAAAGCATAATGCAATGAAGTACTGATTCTCTGCAGGTTTCAGCTGGCACCTGCATTTAGTTTACTTGTTTTTTTCCACCTTAATGAACATATGGAGACTGCTCTATAAGGGGAGCAACATGTCATAGTCTCTGTAAGTAGTTTTGCACAGTTGCTGAAATGAAACAGAATAAGTGGCTGTGTAAACACGTTTCATTAATCACCCAAATGCTGTCATGACACTTAAGATAGCAGTCTGATTAAGAAAAGTCCATGTTACTAGTTTTTATGTTCATGCAAATATTATGGAACTCCAATAATATATTAGGAAAATAGTCTGTCAGAAGGAAATTAATCAGTCACCAGTGACTGATTTGTTTTTTATTTTCTTTTTTTTTCTTGAAAAAAAAAAAAAAGTTGAAATCAACATATCCAAATATCTACCTAAAATCAAACAATGGTACTGATTGTACCCACATTCCCTATGCACAACTGTATGGAGACACGGGGACTGGGAGAATAGCAGTTTTGGGCCCCTCACAAGAAATACACTGAGACCCTGGGGCATCTCCAGAGATGGTCGATGAAACTGGCAAGGGTATGGAGCACAAGCCTTCTGAGAAGCAGCTGAGGGAACTGGGATTGTCTGGAGAAGAGAAGGCTGAGGAGACCTTATAGCTCTCTACAACTGCCTGAAGGGAGACTGTGGCGAGGTGGGGGTCTGCCCCTTTTCCTGCATTACTAGCAATAGGACAAGAGGGAATGGCCTCAAGTTGCACCAGGGAAAGTTCAGCTTGGACGCTAGGAAAAAATGTCTTCTCTAAAATAGTGGTCAAGTGCTCAACCACCCAGGGAAATTATGCAGTTACTGTCTCTGGACACGTTCAGGAAACTTGCAGACATTGTCCTGAGGGACATGATTTATTGATGAAATATTGGTGGTAGGTGGATGGTTGGACTGAATGACCTTGAAGGTCTTTTCCAACCTCGGTGATTCTATGATTTTATGATTCTATGAGATGGCCAAGAACTATGGACCTTGAAGCTCACCTCAGTGTTTGCAGGACTCCACAGAAGCTGAAAACTACTATCACTTGATGTGATAATGAACACATAAAAGAGCATGGACACTCCAGGAAACAAAGCTGTGATAATTCTGTGAACTCTGTACTGTCCAGTTTAGACAAACTCTCTGAACTTATTTCATTCTTGGCCTCTTTTCTTCTTCATATACCCTTTCCCTAATGAGGTCTTAAGCTGTTTCAGATAGATTTCTCAATTGCTAGATTTCTGTTATTTACTGGGAAGTGCAGAACATTTTAAAACCCTGAGTTTCTCTAAATTTCCTGTTCCTAAAACAGCCTACATGACTGGACTGTGCTGAAGCTGAGGATGCCAAAAGCCCTAACACCTTTGCTATGAAGGCAGTTGATTCACTGAGGCTTCCCAAAGCCTCTCAAGATCTGAACTTCTACCAGATAAGCTGACAGGAGGCCAAAATAATTTCTGATAGAAACTTGCTTTAGTATAATTTCAAGAATATAAAGAGAGGATGAACATTTCTCAGAGCACCATATTTAAGAATTGGCATTTTTCCACAGAATCTTGCTTTGACAGAAAATTCACAGTTGCAATAAACTACTTGAGAAAGTGGATGAGACCATAATGTCAGAACACAGTTAGCAGTTTAAAAGTCAAAAGATAAATTCCCATGTAATGGGATGACCAAAAAAAAAAAAAATTCAAAATCTCACAGATAAGATGTTTGCATTAAACTAATTCCACTGAAAATGACAGATATAATACAAAGATTACCTATTATCTCTGAAAAATAATTTCAGAATTTCTTAGTGCATCTGTGTCTATTTTTGTTCCTTGGGAAAGTCCCAGGCTGGGTAAGTTCAGAGAGTACTTTATCTTAGAACAGAATCATAGAATCATTTAAGTTGGAAAGAGACACTAAGATCACCTAGTCCAACCATCAACCCATAACTACTCATCTTACCACAGTCATCTCCAGATTTCTCTTTTTTCTCTGGAACTTCTGATATTTTCTTACTTTCTGTGTACTCAAAACAACAAAAACATCATAATCGGCCAGATTTTCTAGTCCATCAAGAGAATTGATAGCAGCAGTGCAAAACTAGATTACTGCTTCTTGATGCTTCTCTAAAGAAATTTGAGTCTTCATTTTGGCTATTATAGGAATGAAAAACATCTGATCACCAGTAAAGATATGTAATTAATAAGGAATTACACCTTTTCTTGTTGAACAAATGTCACTAGGCAGAAATCCTGTTTTAGATTCGTGTCTTAGAGTAATTGTAATGTGACATGTAGTTGTGTATAACAACATGACAATAGTCTTAGAAGGAAGACAAGGTGGCTTGTGTCCATGATGAGTCTGACTGCTGTTAGTTATTAGACTGATTCTGTGCCTGCTATAGGTAGGCAGACAGAGAGTATTCCTTGTAGTCTACTAGGTCAACCGATAACTTTAGTATTCATCAAAGGATCTGCTCATTTATACTGAAGATAATGTATGTAGAAACTCAGTATTTTAAGCATTGCCTTCTATCCATCTATATGATTTGTCTTGGATTCACAGGGAAAAAGAAATTCTATGAGACAGTTAAAAGTAATTTTATAAATTCTGAGTCATTACTGGTTTATGACATTTAGAATGCTTACAATAAAATAGGAAAAAATGGCTCTGAAATCTAGCAGCTGCTGCTTGGCTTTCTATATTTCCTTGTTAATACAATTAACTCCCACACAATCCCTGATAACACTCCCATTAACCCTGTCCAAACAAGAATAATAATATAAACTTATCCTGCCCATCCTGCCTCTCTAGCAAAACCGTGAGATATACTGGCACCCATTTAAAATAAACCCTAAAGCCATTCATTCCTAATGATTCAAAACTGACAGATTTATTCATATACTTCACCATACACACTTAGCCCCAGAGGGCCATGGTGTATTTTCTTCCTAGATCCTCAGGGAATTGATGCAAATGCTAAGTTCTCTGCTTAAGAGAGTTCTGGGAGCAGAATAACAAGTATAGTGTTGCTCAGGACTGAGGAACTCTGATGCAGGGGAAGATTGCATAACACCTGCTAATATTAAAATTGGATCTTGCTGGTATAATGAGCATCCACTTTAATGACAATGAATTTGCACTAGAGGGCTTTTGGGGTTAGGTTATGTCAGTCCTCCACACACTCGCTACTGAAAGTAGGATAACAGTTCCTCTTGTTGACATCAGGGCTGGTCATATCATATTCTGAGAAATAGTTTATGTAGTAGAGCATTTCTCCACAAATTTTGTTGAAAAGCCAACTGGGAAATTTCAAGTAGGCATTTTCTGGTATTCAGTACAAGATTACTTGATTAAAATCAAAATTTTGTAAAAGCTTAAAGAGAACCTATTTGCATCTACTAAGGTGGATTGTTAGTTTGTCAGGCAGTGTAAAGGCAGCACTTTGAGAAGATGTTCCCAAGAAGAGGCTTGGTTGGAAATTGTACCTGCAGAATCTGTCAGGTATATAAATCTGAGAAATACAAAGGATGATAAGCTTCTAATACACTTGGTGATTTAAATCTGGAAAGAAATTCACTAAAATTCCCCTTGGACATCAAGCAAGACAAAATAAGGTCAACCAATTGGCAGTATCGGTTGTGATCTAGAGATAAATGGGGGAAAAATCTTGTAATTAGAAATAGATCTGCAAAATACAATAGCCTGTAAGTAGTTATGAAGAAAGAAAAGGTATCACAAAGAAAATGGAGTGTCATGGTAGATAATATAATGTAGAGGACTTCTAAAAGATTTAGAGAAGACAGAAATGGTAAAACATTGGAAGCCAGTCCTCACATTATTTCTACAGTTACAACAAATACATGAGTCATCACAGATAAAACAGAATCTGAGAGAGCCAGGAAGTTTTCTGATTTCTCTCAGGCAGGACATGAGGTATAAGTATTTCAAGACAGCTTTAAAGAAAAGGAATAAATTAAAGCCTCTTCTAAAGAAGAAAATGTAAAATACAGGTGGGCTTTCCCTTTTACATTTATCTTTTAATTCATGAATGAAAGAACATCATAAAATCAAGCCAAATTTGGATTTATATCCCCCCAGTGTCTGAACTTATTAGGAAACAGTGGAACTCACTCTAAGATTCATCTCAACCAAATTTATAGTACTACAGTGTGGTTATTTTCATTCAAGTTAGTCATGCTTGGTTCCCTTTTGTAGTAGGTACAGAAAATCAGACATTTTTAGGTGATGATCTATTTTAGATACCTACTGCAGAATGATATCAGTTGGTCCCCAGAAGCACCTGCCTTTGTCTAAACTGAGAGTTTAGATTTCTGGTCCAGGTAAGGTGTACGTGCTATAGACATCCACCTCTGTTTGAATGTCTCATGCAAAAAGGCAGCATTTTACTGTAGAATACTATGTTATTCAAATCAAACATAATTTTTCTTTCAGATTTTTAAGTCCAGAGTGGTTTCTGTTCCTCTTGAATTTTTGTGGCTGTTTATACACAACTAGTAGTTTCATTCTCTTCTCTGTCACGAGGAGGGAGGTAATTGATAATGGAATGCCTCTTTTTAAGAAACTTTCACAGGATTTTGACAGAAAGAAATCTGTTTGAATACGCTGGAGAATAGACCAAAGCCCTACCTTCTCAAAAGAGCCAAGAGAGTGCAACATTAAATTTCTTGAGGATGACTGGGAAACTGGACTGTGGAAATCCTAAAACAAAGCTCAAAGACAGACATCCAGACTAGGCAGAAACATAGAACCAGAATGACTTGGGTTGAAAGAGAACTTAAAGATCATTGAGTTCCAGCCCCCTGCAGTAGGCTGTTTGCCACCCACTGGATAATGGCTTCCCCGGGCCCCATCCAGCCTGGCCTTGAAGGTCTCCAGGTATGGGGCATCCACACCTACTCTGGGCAACTTATTACAGTGAAGGGTCTAGTTCAAAGTTCACTGTAGACCTAGATCTTATAAATGGAAACAAGCAACCTTTGTAAGCAAGTTAAGTGTAGCAAGGATGCTACAGAATAAACTAAAAAATCTTTCTGTTTCTTTTTCTTTTTCACCATGATAGGCTATCTATAGGAAATGTTAGTAATTGTATTTGTCATTACCTGTGAATATATTTGACAACATAATGAAGGTTGAAGGTGACAGGATAGGAAATATATTCTAAAACAAAATAAACAAAGGATATAAACATACCAACTAGAGTCCAAGGTATCTTATTCTCTCCTGAAAATAAAACAAACCAAATAAAAATGTTTTCAAGACATTACATAAACATTCCAGTCAAGATTTGAAGATCATGAAGTAGTCTGATGGGTTTCATTTCTACTCTTTACAGTTATTCTTAAGATTTTTCAATAGTAAATCAATCTTCTTCAGACAGGCTATGATTAGCAGAGCAAAGTCTGACCACAGCAGTAGAATGTGTGCTCTGGGAACAAATTACCTTACTACTCATTCCTGGCTTACCACACCTGCACAGAGCCCTCTCACTGAAAGGACCAAGAAGCGAACAAAAGTGAGAACAGTGTTGTTCTTAATTTGGATTATGTGTAGATTTTCAAATTAGACCTACTTTACTCCTTTGAAAGACTTAACATGGAAAAGGAGACTTGGACTTAACTGACAAATATAAAATTAGTTCAGGTAAGCCAGACTGTTACCTCTTGCTTCTAGTTTAAAGACTGTATAGTTTTTCCTTACTGTAACTAATTTTAACAATCAGCAGTGTGTGGCTTGTGTTAACCTTACTGAAAACCAAGAGGAACTTTTAAAAGTTAATTATATATCACTGTGGAGTAAAATAACATGCGCCTGTTAGAATGGGAAGAAATAAGAAGCTCTTAGAAAAGCAAAATAGCTATCATTAAAATGAATTAATTCCCAAAATATACCACCTATATACATTAATACGAGACAGTATTCTATGAATTAACTAATTGTTTTAATGAAGGTAAGTGCTATAAGAGTTTTCTAAAAGAGGATGTTTCAACGATGCCAACATATTGATATACTGTCACCTAATTCAAGTATGTTATTAACCAGTAAAAGTGAAGCCCAACTCAAAGATATCGATTCATGTACAATTTCAGTGTCAGAAGATGCAAAGAATTGGCATGGAGCTGCATCAAGGGAGAGTTAAACTGAATATTGGGAAAAGTTTCTTCACTAGAATGTGGTCAGACTGGAACAGGCTTCACAGAGCACTGGGCGCTGCCCCAAGCTGTTGGAGTTCAAGGATTTGAACAACATACTCAGACACACGATTTGAAGTTTGATTGTTTTGTGTGGAACCAGGAGTTGGACTCACCTTTGTAAGTCCCTTCCAATTCAGGATGTTCTATCTTTCTACAATTCATTCTATCAACTAATTTTCTCAAAATATGAAGTGGACTTCTGTCTACAAAACTTATAGCCCTGTTTCTGTCATTATAGATTCAAGTTGTGAATTAACACAGTTCTTTACGGAGAAGGAACTGAAATCTTGATAACAAATTTGAGGTTACACAGAAGTGAAAAATATCTGTATTTTCCTAATATTCTCAAACCAGAAACATTATAATAAGTATTAATGAGAAAATTTCTTAGTGGACTTTTTATCCCTTTGAAGCATATGATATACAGAACTCAAGAGAAGGCAGCAAATTTCTAAAATACATATGATTTAAATGAAAAGAAAAAGGAATGTAGGATAAGTAAGTAAATGAAGATTTGAGAAAGGCTGAAAAAAATTAAAAAACAGATCTGGAGCAATGGAATGATAGAGGGCAAGTGACTGTCTTCATATATTTTATATTTACTTTTTTGAAAATGAAATGCCACACAAATGGCACCTGACTTACTCTGACATCCATTGATATCTTAAAAGTGAAGTCTTATAGTAAAGAGGTTTTAAATATTGGCTTACCCAATAACCTTTTAGATTCACCTAATGCTTTAATATTTTGTCCATTAAATAGTCTTTCTAGGGTTGTTCACCATGTGCAGACCCAGCAGAATTCATTTCTATTGTTCTGAATCAAAATTCAATCAAATCTACCAGGCTTTCTGCTGATTAAGAATTGAGATCAAAAGTAGAAAAGGTAAGATCAAAGAGTAAAGTGTCCCATTCTCAAATCTCCTTGCAGTGTGCATTTCCACTTCTACGACAATTGCACATCTCTAGTGGATGTGAGGATGAACCTGACCATAGTCACTCACCTAACCAGGCTTGTGTGCACGAAAATTGTTGTGCCTCTGCATTTCTTTATCCACTCCTCCTGAAGTTTGGTCAGGAATCAGTAACAGTATGAAAATGACTAAAAATCATGACATAGCATGCAAACCTTAATTCTTTAGGAACTTGAAAGATTAAAGAAAGTATCTCAAAATAGGCAAAAAAAAAAAAAAAGTTCTTAAATCAGATTATTAGACAGATTCACTTATTTGACAATGTTTCCAATTTCCCTTAAAGACTTCCTCCTCTCCATTCTCTGCTCAACATAAAGATATGAAATTTAAAAGAAAAAAAAAATAAAAACAGTGACTTTTCCCCAGATATTTTCTGTTAATCCAAACTTTCCCTCCCATGCTGCCTCTATTCAAAATAACCAGAACACCATTCTTGGGGTGTAAAAACCAGGTGCTGCTAAATAAAAAGCATCAATGATTTTAATGTCTGACTCATGCTAGAATTTAAATCTCATGCTAATATTTAACTCTGAGTTCACCAAGATTTATTGTATGAAAGCTAATCAATGCATAATATTTTTCATCGTCACTATGTGATACTACAAAGATTCATATTTCTGCTTCACCTTAACCCCAAGAATTATCACACTATATCAATAAAATTGGTATTATGCTTACATTTATATGGATACATGTGACATTGCTGTCTTAAAGAAGGATTATAGCTATAATGTCAGGTATTTATTACCATGTATACATCACAGAATTTGGAACAGGGACTAAAGTTTTGGACTTTTTTAATGTTTTTATTTTATTTTTTTACTGTGGTCTTTTTTTTAAGTAGTTCTTGTCTTTAGAACTTTGCTCAGATTATATTTTTTCCTATTGCACTCACTTGGGGCAGCTATCATATCATAGCCAGGAAAAGATAATTGAATGAAGAATTGATTTTTATTGCCTGTAATAAAAAGCAGTTCTTATTACTTTTACAAATTACTCATAATTACAATTGTCTAGAGAATGTCTTATCACCCTGAGTGGAGCTGAAATAAGCTGGACGCACAATGGTACTTCTGTGTCTGTGATTTAAAACTTGTGTTCTCATTAATGGTAATGTAAATTAATACTATGGCAAATTTACTTCATATCATTTTACTGGACAGATTCTAATGCTGTTGAGGAAGAATCTTAAGCAGATGTGCAATGTATTTCTGAGTGGCATTATTTCTGTTGGAGCACTTGACTGAGTTTGAGAAGTTTCTTTAATTATTAAGGAATCAGATCTGATTCATGAAACATTTTGATTATATGTTAGAGCCCAAACGACGAAAAATCTGAAGTGATATAACTAGGTATAAGATTTCTTACGTTACAGCCATGCAAAGCTGGTTTCACCATTAAGGTTGTACTGACTAGGTTCTGTACATATATATTCAGTGGCCCTTCCTAAAGCTTTGTCTTTAAATTCCCCACAAAAGCAGCGTCAAGCTTGCACCTGGCACAGCTGAATACTTTTTTTTTTTTTTTTATCAAGCAATAATGCTAATAGAGAATGTATATGGCTTTCTTTCTTTTTTATTTTCCTTTTTTAAAGTAGATCAGGTAATTCTGGGTCAATTTCATAAACCTGATCAGTTACAGGACAGAAAAGTAAAAGCTAGAATTAATCACAACCTCTCTCACCTCCCAACAGAAAAATGAATTGTTAAAAATCCCCTGGGAAATCAATCTTCATTAACTTCTTTTGCAGAGTTTTGCACCTTGCTTAAATGTGCCATTCTGATAAGTCAAGTTATTGATCTCACCTGATTATAAAGAAAGTGTCATTCAAGAAGAATGAGAATGAGTTCTGGGAGGAGAAGTTTTTTGCTGTGATGAGATGTTGTGTGGCTGGGACCCATCTGACTTACCCTTGTTAAGCAGTGTGAGCATAGATGAAGGTTAATTTTCTATGAAATCTTTTAATGTTAAAGAAAATCTGCTATTTTTTTCATGTTATTCTTTATATTTTATGTGTGTTAACTCATTCATTTAAAGCAAATATTTATACTTAGACAATACTGTGTAAACTAAGATTCATTATTATCTTTACCACTCAACAAGTGCTATTAATTCACTGAAATCTGCCTAAGGATATAATCAGCAATTTAAAGAGCAATTCATATATTCAGCTTGCATGTCAGATACCTAGACATATCCTAAGCACAACATGCAGCAGAAACTGGCAGTTTATATAGGCATGTGCTGGGCTTTTGCATTTATTCAGTAGTACAATGAAATTATCAAGCTGTTTATTAATGTATATGGTATTTCAAATGCTCTTTGCCTGAAGCTTTCTTATGAATAAAAACCTTTCATTTCCATCATTTCCCAGAAAAAAAGAACTTAAACTGTTAAACATATTCATATATATGCACATTAAAAACTTGTAAGGCTACTCTCAGGCCATCCTTCATGAATTTTCAGTGAAGAAATATGTATTTAGACCTAGTTAATAAAATCTTGAAATGTCATTCTACACTCAACAGGATAATTTTTGGCTGCTAATTTTAAAGCAAACATAAGTAACTATAGCCTCAGAAAGGAGAACTCTTCTGGTCTACATAGTCCTGGGAACCTCAGAGAACACAAATTGCTCCCTACCTGGATTTAGCACTCCTGTGGATTTTGCAGCATTTTCTGAGGTTTCCCATGGCAGCCCCCCACTGTCATCTGCAGTATCTGAGAAGACAACACTTTCTTGAGCCTCATAAACATGTGCCACCAGGTTCTCAAGTATCATTAGTCATATGTATGTTGCCATATATATTTAGATTTCTGCTTGCACTACAGTCTGGACTCCTCATTTTCTTTGCCTTTCCACTTGTGCTTGCAGTGGCCTAGGTAGTTAAGGTAGCAGAGAAATTTCATCACAGTGTTGTCAATGCGCTCACATTCTGTCTTCACATGTTCTGTAGATGTAACAGCCTCACTGTGACTTCTCTTGTCCTGTGAGTCACGCTGTCCCAACACTACCTACTTTCAGGAGGCCTTCACAGTAGAGCAGTCATCATGAGGTAAATGACCACCCACTGCTTTTGCTAATACAGCTCATAGGCAAGGACTGATCTGAGAAGTCCTATGGAAAAACTCTCTGGGAAACTATTTGAGAAGTCAAAACGAAGCTGAGTCTTGTGTCAATAGGGCAGCACTCAGTTCAGAAACCAAAGGTAAAACGTATTTTACCTAAGAGAACTGAATGAGCCAATTAGGATTGTAAGATGTACTTTTCCTTTTTAAGATGATTTTCACAAGATAACTGGATGGCTGGTCACCAGGGAGTGCTTAAGTGTTCCCAGACTCTTGTCGGCAGGGCAGAACAGAGCATGCAACAGAACTCCCAGGACCACCTCTGCAAGGGCTCCACACCAAACTTCAGACTCAACCCACTTCCAAATTCAGACCTGGTGGCATCCTCCAGGATATGATCTTCTCAGATCTCTCCAGACCTATTCTACAGCCCAAGAGCTGTCCTCTGGTGAGTAAACTTCTGCTGGAGGGGACAGGGTATGGGAGCATGCAGCTGGGAGAAAGATGGATCCTGCTAAGGGGCCAAGTGGTGCATGATGACTGCAAGAAGAGCATATCAAGGTTCTATTTTTTTACCTCAAATTCCACTCCATGAGTTCAGGAACTGATGTCTTCTCCAATTTACTATGGATCTCTAACAATATAAATCCAGAAACTCCTCTTAAACTAGACAGCAGAGTAACCTGTTAGAAGTTCTTGAAGCAAGCAGCTGTGTCCTGACTAGAAATGTCATTTCCTGATTTTGCCAGCCCCATGCAGTTAAGTGTTTGTACCTGGAAAATCAGTTTGACCATCTCTGGCCTGTATAGATGACCCCCAGCCTCCACTGTCTTCCTATTTCTCCCTCTCTCAACAGCAAAAGTGTGTCTAAGCTGAGCTAAGTTTGTCTGGTTCTGCCTGCCGGAGCTCCTAAGAGACAGAAACCTAGGATCCAGAAGGCTACAAAGTCAATTAGCTGTAGAATTAGACCATCACCTAGTGATACACAATACAACTCTCTCTCACTCCATTTTCTCACTCTTCTGTCACGTACAACAGAGTCATTTAGCCCATCAAATTCCATCTTACGCTGACATCCCCAGGCCTAGTAGTGAATGAAATCCTGTAGGAGCTCATCCCATATCAGATCACAATCTTGGCAGGAGCCAGATTAGTTCTGAAGTCTGGGCCTATTCCTGTATATTCCCTACTCGGGACAGAGGTTTTACTAAGCAACTGAAATGAGACATGCCAGCAGCACAGTATGACAAGAACAGGGCTGTGGGGATGACTGTTCCACCCATTTATTTCATGGAATCCTCCTGAAACAGCAAAAACAGATCAGACTCATCACTTTCCACTCCATCCCCAAGAGCAAAACCAGCAGATTCAAAACAATGCAAAAGTTAACTCAACCACTCCTACTAGAGTCTTGGGCATTCACCCCAAATTTTCTGATGTCTCCAAGGTAACACATTCAGATTAGGGCTACAGATGGAATGCTACAAAATTTAACCTGCTGATAGATGTCTGAGAAGTCTTGATGCCTTGATATTTATGTAGTGTGTTATCTTCTAACTTCCTGGTCATGAAACAGAATGACATGGTTGTTTTGTTCTTTTTCACACAGAAATATCTAAAGAGGCATTGAACCCAGGAGACTTCACCACACAATATATGAACACATTCTGATTATTGAAGGGACAAAGAGCAGAAGTCCTGGCAGAGAAGTGGCAAGAAAAGTAAAAGACTGAAGTGAGAAGCTGTGCCCAGAAGGACGGAGAGGATTGAACTAAAGCAAGGCTACAGCCACCAGTTCTCAGCCTAAAAGTCAAGACATCTCTTCAAAAATGTCTTATTTTTAACTGTCAGAGTGCAGAGCTCCTAACAGCTCAAAACGTGGCAAGAGACAAATTCTTTTTCACTTCATGTTTTATGCCTATTCTTCAGTATACCTTCAGTCATTACCAAGACTGGTGGTAGTCTGGCTTCTCCTTCAACGACTGTGGTGGGTGGGGACCACATGCACATCCTTAGAAATATGCTGTGTTTGTAATGTTTCCCTCAGAGATGTAATATCACTTTGAGCATAAACATTCTTTGTTCATAATGTTCTCATAAGTCACCAACATTTACTGTTAATGACAAATAAACATTTCATTTGATGAAGTTGTCTGCAGAGCCTTAAATCTCTATGTTTTTCTGGGCCTTACTGAATTTCCATTCCATTTGGACCTCCTTGCTAAGTAGAAAACAGATTAGCATCTGTTCGAACTCACTGGACAAGAGGAATTGTGGTTGTTAAAAATCTATTCAGACATATATTTGCATCTGGTGTAGGAACCTGCTTTGGCAGGGGGGTTGGACTTGATGATATCTTGAGGTCCCTTCCAACCCCTATGATTCTATGATTCTATGATCTTTAAATATTTTTACATCCTATATAATCTTTATGTTTTTGTATTTTGAAGATAGCACTTAATCACTGTGAAACTTGAGTAATGAAACAAGAAACAATTTTCAAATTTTCAAGTTCTTATCCTCTTTAAGGGATACTCAGTCTAACAAAGATGAAGTTTCATCTTCTTTCTCTTTGCCTCTACTCCAGATCTTTATTTTTTCTCTCTAACATGACTGATGTCTTAGCATTCCTCTGGGTCTTAGCACTGTCCCCTCACAGGACCAATCCCTTCTGTGTGAACTCTGTCTATGCTAATTCATCCATGTTTTTGTTCACTCATGGTTATCCTGAACTGTGGCACAGTAATCTGGCTCAAAGCTGAAGTCCAGAGTTTTTCAGCTCTTATGCAAAGTAGTCTATGTGATTCTTCACTGCTCTGCTATTTCCCACTTCTCCCTTTGACGGCATTGTATTGCATGCACTGGGACTCCGCAAAATTCAAGGAAATGAGAAATCTTCATCCTGTTTTTTTTTTAACGTCTTTTTAGCATGGAAATAATAGAGCAGTGTAGTACCTTATTCCTTTCTATCATGAAAAGTCAGTCTTGCAAATGTTGTCATCAGTTTCCCAAACTTTTCTTCTCCACCCCTAACCAACAAAGTACTTCCTTTTTAAATATGATTTATTCTCACACAAAAGGCAGATAGGATGTTGCAACTAGATAACACTTTTAAAAGTAGCCTGAATGAGCTGACAATAAAAATTAAAATTAAATCATAAGAATTATTCTGTTACATTCTTTATATTTTTCTTCTTGCCTTCATCTTCACTGACCCCTTGAAGGAAAATTTCTTCATAAAATACTTATCTAATACCTATCCTATTATTTTTCAAATACTGCTCTGGAATGTATTTCATGATCAGCTGTGGTTAGCGTTTTAATTAAACTTCTACAGTGTGTCTGCATGAAAATTTAGCCAGTGAGACAGACATACTTGTTCTATGGGAGTTGATTGACAGAAAGGAACAGATTGACTTGGCATGTTAGTAAGACTCATTAATCTTCTTCAAGTACATACTGGGAAAACATGGAGTTCTCTCAACAAGCTGTTACCAAAACAGTTTCTGTTTGAACAGTTGGAAAACTAGCAGTATGAGTGGAAGGTTTAAGCAAAGAGTGAGATGAACTTGTGTGATAAATCTCTACAGTTTGGAGGATTTGCCACTGTATGTAATGTACTTTAATATTTAGGTTGATACTAATTAGAAAATTATCCATTATCACTTAGGTTTGAAATCTTATATTCTGTGTAAAAAGCTAGAACCTAGCCATTGAAATCATGCTATGAGAATTGATCTATAGGTTATTGTATTCATTTTATGCTGAACATACTGGCTTCTTAAAAGTGTAGATGATGAATTTTCATATTTACTTAATGTGACAAAAATAAGGAATTGCAAATACCTTACATATAGTATGACAGAATCTGCAGTTATCCGAACAGAATCCTGCAGAAGAAAATTAATTAGGAGTACAAGAAATAATAGTTTCATAGATAGATTTTAAACTCTCCTCATATGTGACTTGTACTGAGACAATTTTTCATATTTCATATGCTATACACTTCTCAGAAAGGGCAGAAATTTTTGATTTCTTAAATTAATTGCTAATATTTTAATGGTAGGCTATATGTGATAGTACGCCACAACTAACTCTTATCATTTTACAACTGATTAAAAAAAAAATCTGAAATAAAAACGTTTTTTAATTCATTACAGCTCAGTCATATCAAGCAGAACAGTATAACAAAGTATTTTGGGGGAGATGCATACCCAGGCAAACATATATTTCTGGTGCCCTGGAATTCCTCTCTGATCCAGATGCAAGCAAGGTAAAGATACTAATCTGTCGAGAAGCTGTGAATACCCATTTTTCTCCCTTAGAACTCACTCAACAGAATATTTAGTAAATGATAGAATTCCCTTAAGACAGAATAATACTTGAAAGTCTGTCCAGGAATGGCTATAAGGAGGAAATCAGGTTAAAGTTCTTTCCAAAGGCCTCCTTTCCACTTCATAAACTTAATTTATGAACATAAAGATTGAAAAGCTAAGATGATCTGAAAAGTTGATTATGAGGAGCCCCTGAACTGATTTTCAGTATAATTTATCTTTTTGTTGCATTTCTCTGAAACTATGGGAGGGACTGAACTTACAGAATTCCTTGCAATTTCAAACATATGACTTAGTTCTCTGATTTATTTTTCCATTTGTAGAATGAAGGACACTTTTTCCTGATGTTGTAAATAGCATTGAAAAATTAGATTCAATAAAAAAAACTAAAGAAAAAAACCAGAACATTCAGACAGCATCAGCATCTCTTTTGCATACAATCTATTGTAAAAACAAATTTCCACTGCTTTTTTACAGGAAAGATTTTATGTATATTCATTGCATTTACAGAGATTTCTTTTACAGTGCAGTGTCAATTGAATGGTTATACACTATAAATCTTAGCAGGCATACAAATACACACAGAAATAACGCAGACTGTCATACTCTTAAGCATGGGATATGTATATTGGAGCAAAATTGGACACCCTTAATAAGAGTTTCCTGGTAACAGAACTGCTGTGATATGGATTTTTATTCACATTGGTTTAGCAGGCATGCTCACTGTGTTATGCTCAGTTCTAAAATATAAGGCTGACAGCAAGATACAGTGTGCAATAGTGCCACATCTTCCTTGGTCCTCTGTTAGCATAGCTGTCTGTGGTTCTTTACATTTTGAAATTTAAGCTCATGAACATACCTTTCCCCCAAGAGGGGTGTGTGTCAATGGTACAATGTTTAGAAATCAGGAGGAAAACTGTTCTTTTTGTTGACATTTATCAATATCGGCTGCCTTCTTCTGGGGACATTCAGTTAGACTATTATATCCTGAAGATCATCAAAGGTCTTCAGTCATCTGGAACCAGCATGACTGTGTAGGCATTCATTATTTTTGGAAATTAAGTACATAGTTTCGGCTGAGCAAAACTCATATACATTTGGTAGCTGCACTTCAGGTTTGCTTAACAATGAGAAATGAGAGATATCGAAAATGTTCCTGAACATATTTGATTATAACTTTTTGGACAAGGTTGAAAAATGTGCAAATTATTTGATCCCAAATCATTCCAAAAATGTATTGAAAAATTTTCTTAAGAGGGTTTTGTAAATATGTAATACTTTAAAGGAGAAAAGAGAAATCAAATAACAAGGACAAACAGCTTTCAATCTTCAGACAATGGGGAAAAAAATGTAGTCCATTGGTGCTCAGAAGTATGTGTCTATGTGGACGCTTTTGTTTCATGGCACCTTCGTAGACAGATAGTAATTAACACTTGTTTTGTTGACATCATAGCTTGGATAAAGGTTTGGAAAGAATAAAAACGAGTTTGCAGTCCCAGCTCTGCCTGATTTGGAAGGTTTTTTTTTCACATCTCCTGCCAATTCCTAATCCTCTATGCTACACTAGACATCAAAATCAAAGTTGTTAAGAAATTGGTCATTGCCATCCGGGAAGCTTCATTGCAATTAGAAAAATAAACAATATTTGAATCTATCTTCTCTGTCCCTTTTTAGCATCTCGTCTTAAGTTCAGTATTTATCTGTTTGGATTTTGCCATAGATCCATTCATTCATTTATTATGATGAATGCCGGATCATTCCCTTCCTACCTTCTTGTTTTTGAAACATGCTCTTTCCACTTGGAGTTCTTTCTTTGATAATTCAGGGTTAGTCTACCACAAAGCAGAATTTTACACATATTTTGTGGCACTATCCAACTGCACCTCCAACCAGCATATCATACTGGAAAAGAACCCTGTTGGAACACAAGATCAAGAGTTAAGGATTGATTTCCACAGATCAGATATAGAGAATTTTTTTAAACTCTCCCTGAAGTTCTTTCATATGCACTCAAATAACAAAGACATTCTGTGTTGTTGAAACAACCAGTTTCAGTCAAGTACAGCAAAAGCCTGAGCTGGACCATAGAAGAAGAATCGAAAAAGGAGATTCATTATTTTGGCTGCTTTTCAAGAAACGTTACAGTGTGCTATAGGTGCAAGTATTGTAATTCAAACCCCTCAGGGCAGAGGTTGACTCTGCTACCAGTCAATGAAAGAAAGAAACAAAAACAGTTTAAAACAGTATCCATATCAGGAGCACTTAATGCTGTTAGCCCAGCCAAAATACCAAAAGCTCCATATACACCAAAAGCTCCAAAATGCAAAAGTAGTTACCTGAAAAACTGCTGTTGAGCTCTTAGAGGTTGACGATAGAGGTAGTTATGCTAATTCATAAAGTGCACAGTAATGGTTTAGTTATTACCAGATAATTCCTGTATTGCTAATTACATGGAGCATTTTGAATAAATTATTCATAAGGAATGTAACCTTTTAAAACAAATGGTTTTAATCTGTTTGTTTGTTTTTTAAATTTGTTGTATACAGCTTCCATTTTGAGAGAATGCTCACACAGTGAATAATACTGATGCTAGTAACTTATATAAGCTATTCTCAGGGAAGAATATTTCAAACATGCATGTCTTCCTTAGAGATGGCCATCAGGCTATGATAAATCGTAGCACCATCTAAGCAGTAAGTAGAGTGAGCAATAAAACTAACCTTTAATTAATCAGATTTTGTCTTTGTCAATGTGCTAGATCATGTACAATCAAAGATCTGACACAAAATAGAATGCATTTTTCCCCTGCCACACTTGCTTTATTTTTCAAAGTTCCTATGCTAATTGCTAACTCTAGACTGTTAGTTGGTAGATTTGGTTAGTCTGTTTTCACTTGACATCTAGTCTATGGATTAGGTATGATGAAAAACAGAATGTTTAGGTGAAGAGCACTTTTGCAATCAGTACAAATTATCTCATAGGTTTACCAAAGGTGTATGTATGTATGTATGTTTTTCCTAGTATTCAGAGTTTTGCTACAATTCAAATTTCAGCTATTATTTATTTCCACATATCTGCAAGATAAAGCATTATTTATTTCATATGGTTGGGAGGGATCACAGAGGCTATCTAATCTATCCACCTACCTCCTACACTAATTGGCATGAAGAGCAGATGTATTTGACCTGATAGGTGTCTATTTAAGGTCATCTCATAGATTTCCAGAGATGGAGTCATCATAACTTCTCAGAAATAATCTTTAATTCTCATTCCACTCTTCAAAACAAGGTTTTTTTTTTTTCCTACTGCATATACATGAATTGTCCTTGCTTTAGTTTAAATCCATTTTTGCTAATCCTTTCCAGCACTGGCCTGAGGAATAGATTTGTTTTAGAATCACAGAATCCTTCTTCTTGGAAGGGACCTTTCATGATCAACTAGTCCAGCTCCCCTGCAATGAGGAGGGCCGCCTACAGCTAGATCAGGATGCTCAGAACCCCATCCAGCCTGACCTTGAATGTCACCATGGGTGGGGCATCCAGCACTTCTCTTGGGCAACCTGTGACAGCGCTTCAGTACCCTGATTGCAAAAAATATTTTTTTTATATGCTGTCTAAATCTCCTCATTTTTAGTTTGAAACCATTTCCCCTTGTCCTATCACAACAGACCAGATAAAGAATCTGTACCCTCTGTTCTTGTAGCCCCCCTATACATACTGAAAGGCTGCTCTCAGGTCTCAGGCTGCTCTCCAACCCTTCTCTTCTCCAGGCTGAAGAGCCCCAGCTCTCTGATGTCTTAAGCTTTTTTCTTGTTTTAGTTGTCATCTATGTACCTGAAGACTGCTATCATTCCATCATTAAGTTATTGCTTCATTCAGTCCCTTCTCATGGCCCAAATTTTTTTGATCTTCTGAATGTTCCCCCAGTTGATCAAATTCTTGTGTGGCATTTCATCAGGGTTCATTCCACTTCCAATGATGTACATGTCAACATCTGAATCATCATAGCCTCTGTAAATTCTCACCAGAGAGGTGGTCAGTTCCATAAAATCAGTGCTTAATTTATGCCATCACAAGGCAAGTATTTGCTTTTGGCCAGATGAGTTTATCCTAAACTTCATTGCCTATGTAGGGGAACAGTTTATTCTGTACAGTAGGTATGTATACAGCTCATCTTGCAGATATCAAAAAATGTTCAAATATGTTCTCTCTTACTAATTCTAGAGCTAATTGCTTTTAGTTGTGTGCAGCACACAGGTGCTCACTTGGTACTCATATAAATAGCATTTTACACCCTCCACTCTAGAAAGCACCTCTCTTTGTTACCTATTTATTCCATGCAAAAGTGTTAGGTACATCTCAGTGTCTAAAATAGCACTACCTGTGTAAATTTAGGCAACTAACTTCTTGCCTCTACATCTTGTAAATTATGTATTTAGGTTTCCCAGGATAACAAAGGCCAAGTTCTTTTGCCATGGCAAATCTATACAGCCTATAATTCCTCATACTTTACATACATCTATGTAATATTAATTATTTCTGCTGATGTGTTGTATATTGCTTGTGTCAATGCTGATTATGTCAAACTAAATGCATGTGGGAGTTTAAATGAGTATATTTCCATTGTGTCCGACTTTGAATGTGTGTATGCTTTAACAACATATTTTTAATTAACTCCGTATGAATTTGTTCTTTAGAATCATAGACCTTATTCAATGTCTGTACTTCACAGCTGGGCAACATAAAAGAATTCCATGAGTCACGTGCAGAAAGTCATAGAATCATAGAGTCATAGAATCATAGAATCATAGAATCATAGAATCATAGTGGTTGGAAGGGACCTCAAGAGGTCATTAAGTCCAACTCCCCTGCCAAACCAGGTTCGCTACACCAGGTGAGTCCATGGAGACCAGGACATGTAGGCCTCATTCACCTGTTCAGAGCTTCAACAAATCTCTTAATGTTTGTCTGTGTTTCCTTTCCTATTTACATCCTGATTTACAGATCTCTGAGACTGAGTTTATCCCATCTTCTGCATTTCAGTCTCTGCTGGGACTTCTAAGTGCTCCTTGAAACCAATTAATAATAATACATAATAATAAACCTGACATTCATAGAAGTTACTCCCTTTTTATTGTGGAAACACACTGGATAAAAGGCCAACTATATCCTTTGCTAGGACTGCTTTAGAAAAAAAAAGAATTTCTAGCCTGTTTGGTTTTTCTTTGTTGTTTTTTTTTTTTTGTTTTGTTTTTTTTTTTGGCTACCAATATTTTCATTCTACGATTAAAGTAAAAAAGAGAAAGGTACAATGGCAAGGTGCAACATACCGTGCTTTTTATAAGATAACTGCAGAATGAGTGACAGAGTGGACTCCTGTTAGGTTTCAGAGGATGATTTTAATGGATTGTTCCTCTGGCTGATTGGGCAGTATGGTATCCATTTCTCATCACTCTGTAGTTCATCTTGTGTCATTACTTGTGTCTGCCTATGTTAGACCTCTTACGAAGGATTTTTTTATGCTGTTTACAGGTGCTGGGCTTTTTTTTCCTTTATTCATGGAAATGCTCCATTAAGCTTCACTTTAAAGGATTCTCTATTGCAGACAAACTAATGCATTTTTCTTTCTCTAGCATTTGGTATTAAATGCAGATAGCAATCTTTGCTTTTTTTTTTGTGGAAAAGGTTATTATTTATCTTTTTATCACACAGATAACTGTAAGTAACATGTAAAATTATCTCTACTTTTCTCTTGTAAGATTGTAGACACATAGTGCTTTACTGCAAAGCTCTGTAATTTTCATGTAGTTTTTTTTTTTTTTTAATACCCTGCATTTAAAGTTTCGCATCTGCAGATCTAAAGAGGAGGATGTAAAATAAAAAGCACACAATGTTCTCAGGAAAACAAAAGAGGAGTGGGAGGCTTTAGATAAAATGATTGCCTTGTACCTCTGACACTGATTATTTTGTTTGGTGATGCTTAAGGCTCTAAAGGGAAGAGTCCATTTGAGAGAGGCATGCACATATTGAAATTGCCCAGTACAATGTGATACAGGTTAGTCTTTGGCTGAAGAAACAATTCAAATAAATTCAGATAGAAATGAATGTTCAATGTTAAGCAAAGAATATTGCATTCCTGAATGGATGTTAAACGATATGTCAGGCAGCTCTACAGTATGCCCTTTAAAATGAAAGGATAGCATTGCCTCTATGTCCTACTTGCTTATTTGCACTGAAGCATCAGTGACAAAATATGGATTGTTTCTATGATTTTTTCCAAAGCAAGGCTTTGATTATCCATGCTGCCAGGCAAACTATACTCCAGGTATTATAACAAGATGTAAATTTTTTCAACATACAACCTCATTTACACAGAATTCATGGTCAAAACATTTATAGCTGACCTGGGCATAGGCAGAATCAAAACAGACATACAAGATATTTTTCAAGAGTAAATTTCTGAATTTCTGCATATTTCAATCCAGTCTTTGAAAGGCATATTTTTCTACATAAACTGCAAGGACTTCTCAGAGAAAAGGGGGTCATTTAATGTGTAGAAATGAGGAATTATGAGATTTCACTGTAATAAATAAAAACGAATGATTTTTTTTCTTACACATCAATGAAAACAAGGCTGGTAGAATTTCTTGTTGAATAACCAAAAAGCAATATACTATACACATCCATGTAAGTCTTGTCTGATTCAATATTTACTTTAATTAGGCTTGCTGCAGTACTTACAGGGGCTAGTGATCCCTTTAGAGAGCCAGCATTTCAGATTAGGATTCCACTGAAAGACTTGCCATACTTGTCAATTAAAAGGATCCCTACCCCCACCCTACCCACCTCCCCATGTTCTCCCATCTTTCTTCCTTGCACAAACAGTAGTAACAAATTGCAGTTTTTCACAAGGCTAATCTAAGAGACAGAGAGTTTACATGACTTAATCTATGTAACGTGACATGTTAAAGGAAGAGCCAGGACTTCAGTGTAAAAATTTAGCTTTTTTAAGATTGTGGGAAAACACATCATTATGATCTTGTATTTAAGCATAGATTGAGAACTGTCTGCTGCTGCTTTGATTTTTTTTTTTGTTTTGCTTATATCTCCAAATGCAATTTAGACAAAAAGCGATGCTTCCAGTTCATGGGGAAAAAAATTCTTTAGCTTTAGAAAAAGATTGAATTGGTCGGAAAATACTTTGTGCCAGAATTTTCTACAGAGTAGAAGTTCTCAAGAGGCATTGAAATTGGCAGTCTGGCTACATACATTTCTAAAATGATATCAAGTTTACAGCGCTGCAGAAGGGATTTCATAAGTTTCATTCCCAGCTTTAGGGAAAATCACTCACAGAGACTATCACAGAAGTGTGGACCTTATATCTCCAAGGTGTCTGGCCTTCAGTGCTGTTCTGGCTCACAGATAAGCCAGAACTGAGGTGTCCCATGGAGGGATGCATTTGAAGCTTGAAGTATCTTTTTCTATCTTTGTCTAAAAAATTCTGATCACTGCTAGCATGGTGGATAACAAAAACCTCCTCTTCCTGGGTTTGAAATGACAAGTGAATAAGCATGAAAAATATTCATCAAGTTATCTTATAAAGATTCCTTTCTAGAGTCTGATGAAATAACCTTCAGATGTTACAACTTTAAATGATGCAATAAACAACACAGTACTGATTTTTGTTAATCTTTTTTTTTACTGTTATGACTTTTAATATCATAGTTTCAATATTAGACAGCAAAGAATGAATTCAATGGATATGAGTTTTCTAAGGTATTCAGAGCATTACACAGGAAATGTATATACCACAAGGTAATTATCTGTGCTTCTTTTGGGTGAATAAAAATTCTGCTTTGGAAATAAAATCATTGTCCCTGTAGATATGTAGATATTTACAGGTCTGACATTGAATAGTATCCTTTGGGTATGTTGTTCTTTGCATTCCACTTTCTCTACACACTGTGTCAGAAATATCAAGGGACTGGAGCTTTTCCTACTGGTTTTAAGCAAAGAAAATACCATAGACATTGTTTGTCCATTCCTTGTCACTATTGATGCATAGCAAAAATCAGGTGAAGCAATGAAAATAGAAACAAAATGGGTAATATATAAAGGGAAAGGAAAAGACAGCCTGAATGAAAGCCAAAGGTTTGGAAAACCACTGACAGTAAAAATACAAAATAAAGAGGAAATACACCAATAGAAGCAGAGATAATAGCTCAAAAGCAGAAGAGAAAGAAAGATGCTGATTATTTTCAGTGCAGTAAATTAGAAGCAATCTTAAAGTGTAAAATTTCAGGAAGATACATGAAAGCAGAAAAAATGAGCCACCAAATGATGAAGAAAAATAAAACTAAGAAATGCTCTAATAACTCCAAGCATCTTATTTACAGGAAAATGCTTGTAAACATTCCTTCCATATACTTATAAATATTAATGTTACACATTGGACATATAGTAAAAAGGCTAGTAAAGACAAGAATCTAGCTTTAATGTGATTGTGATTGTCTAAGCTGTGCGTGACACTTGACGTAATATACCAGGAACCTAAATGAGTATGAAACTTAAGCATCTGCTCAGTAAGGAATTTAAGCTTTTCAAGAATCCCCTTCACTGCAGTAGGTGATTAAAACATGTATATGCTTATGCATATTGCTGGATTAGGGCTTCTGGGGGCTGGTTACCATGCGATGTCGATGAAAGATAATGTTGTAAACAGCATTAATTTCTCTCATTCAAAGTCTTCCTATGGTAGCATAGGTCTTCATGCAGACATTTTGGATTTCTTTTCAACAGCTTTGCTTCCCGTATTAATATATTTTAACTGAAAATGAAACTCAGCTTTTTGAGATGGACTATTTTTTAACTAGAATATATCTTGCGATCCCACAACCATCCTATTTGCAAAATTCTTAAGTAAGAATATAGATATACAAGAGAAAACTGCAGAAGACGGGAAGAATTTGTGGTGTGCACACTGGAAAAGAATGAGGATGTGAGGGTGTATTGTAGGGATGAGATTTGGAAAACACAGAATAAAATTTCACATACATAAGACTATTGCTCTGACATATCCACTATAAATACCCATAAAAACAAGGAGATGGCAAATATCAGATTTCCTAGTCTCTATTCCTGTTTGCAAGCAGTTATCTCCTTAAATCCTGCTTATATTATGACTTCTTTGACACAGTACTCAGATAACGATATACCAGCTACATCAGTGCCAAATTGCACAGTTAATCTAAGGTGACCTGAGTAATTCAGCTAAATGAAGCATGATCTGAATATGACAAGGTAGAAGATATACAGGAAAAAAGAGAGCAGAGCATGAAAGTAGAGAGTCTTAGCTCAAAACAAGACACGAAGATTCTGATTCATTGTTTCCCTGCACTTTTTATATTTATTTGCATCTCTATGCAAAGTGGATGCTACACATTGCTAAAGAACAAGTAAATGAAAATGCATCTCAGTAGTACTGTTCAGTGGTAAAGTAGGACAGGGTGGTAATTTCACACACAGGGATGAGAACAGACAGAAACTCCTGCATTTTAGTAGCTCGCTCTCTGCTCTCTCAGACCTCTTCACTATAACTTCAAGCCTGACTCTCACAGATTTGTATAAAGATGACAGTCAATTGAATTTCCCTTTCAACAGCCCTAATAGCTCATCATCTTTTTTTTCTGTCTGATTCATTTATGTCGTTCCATGATACATTTTCTCCTGCTGAAAACCCTGTATAAGACTTTCTTACCCCATCATGCCCCGGGCACCTGCAGTCCATGTCTCACCAGAATAATTCAATATCTCTGTTCTACCAATGCAGCTTTTACAGAGCTGCACTATAACTCAGATTTCTGAAATGAGTTGAGTTTAAAAAAAATTTTAAAAAAATAGTCTTACATTTGTGTGGAGAGAAATGTGACACATAAGAAGGGATAAGGAGAAAAAAAAATGGGGGAAACTTGGGGAAAAGGTGAAAATGTTCACACTTTTGAGAAACCACAAATTAAGAGGATAAAGTACATGGCAGATAGCAAAAGAAAATGCAGTGCTGAATGATGACTAACTTTACACAAGGCAAAGAGTTTAGTGAACTAATATCTGTAAAGAAGAAATGTGTAAGTCTAATTTTGTGAAGCATAGTGTCCTCATGAAAAATCATCTTTCTTCCTTGTACTGATGATCAAAGGAATGGATAATTCCTTGAGTTTTTATATTTCAGGAGCAAACATGTCCAAAAACAACATTATAAACCTTTGATGAAGCTTGGACATCTTTCAGTTGATTGTGTCTTTTTACATCGCTGTTATTAGGATCACAGTTCAGTTAGTTAGGAATAATTTTTTAACTATCTCCTTTTATTTCTGCAAGAAACACACTGTTTCTCAGATTAGTTATCTCTGAACTGTTCACAGATTTCCAAAATATATATTCTGGATAGGCAGGATCTATAGGCTGAGGCCAATGGGATGAGCTGTAACAAGACCAACTGCCAAGTCCTGTACTTTGGTCTCAAAAACTTTGTGCAACACTACAGGCATGTATCAGAGTGGCTGCATGGAGGAAAAGGATTGATGTTAGTTGACAGTCTGCTATACATGAGCAAGCAGTGTGCCCAGCTAGCCAAGAATATCAATGGCATCCTGGTTTGTATCAGAAATAATGTGTCCAAGAGGAGCGGGGAAATGATCATCCCTCTGTACTCAACACTGGTGAGGCTACCCCTTAAGTACTGTGTTCAGATTTTTGCCCTTCACTTTAAGACACACAGAAGAACAACCAAGCTGTGAGGAGTCTGGAGCACAAGCGTTATGGAGAGTGGCAGAGAGAACTGGGATTGTTTAGTCTGGAGAAGAGGAGGCCCAGGGAAGACCTTATTGCTCTCTACCACTGCCTGAAAGGAGGTTGTCGCAAGATAAGGTTCAGCTTCTTCCACGTAACCAGTAATATAATGAGAGGGAATGTCCTCAAGTTTTGCAAAGGGAGATTCTGTTTGGACATTATGAAAATGTATTATCCAAAAGAGTGGTTAGGCACTGGAACGAGCTGCCCATGGAGGTGGTGGAGACATCATCCCTGAAGGTGTTTGAGGAAAGGGTAGATGTGGCACTGAGGGACATGGTTAAAGGAAATGGTGGGGGTGTCTTGATGGACTTGATCTTAATGGTCTTTTCCAATCTTCATGATTCCATGACTTTTTAAATAAACAATTTTTTTCCATCATAAAGCTTTGTCTTGATGGACTATAATCTTTTCTGGCTCCTGAGGACTACAAAACAAGATCAGGATGCTGCTTTTGAAGAAAACACATTCACAAAGACAGTTCTCAAAGGAAGTTACTCTACAATGGGTAAAGTACTCATAATCAAATGCCATTACAGTATATCAGGCTTTTTGTAGACTATGAAATCTTTTGAATGTAAAGGGAATTACAACATTTCCAAGCAGTAGAATGCCCCAAGTTTTACATTCTCTGAGAATACACTAACGACAAGGAAATAAATATTTTAGAAAGTATTAGTCACTTAAATGATACCATATTTTTGAATGCAGAAGGAACCAGGGAACTGAAAAGTTTATATTTGGCCCTGGACAGCTATTAATCAGTAAGAAGTTGTTACTGTCTAGTGATTGTTTAAGAAATTAACTCCCCATCACTGAAGGCAGAAAATTGTTAGTAACCTCGGTCTAGACTCTTCTCTTCTTCCTATTACAATTCTCAAAACTCAAACATGGAAATAACCTTAATTTTTTCCTATTCAGTCCATGTGTTCAGATCAACTATGAGTTGCTTTAACACGACAGTGTGGGGATCTGTGCACTTGCCATGATATATGTGGCTTGTAGAATAGAGCAGGTATTTTAGAGTCCAAAATTTATCAGCATGACATCGTCTGCTATCACTGACTTAATGTATGACAGAATCCCATCTTTATGGATGTAAAATGTGTTTCTCTACATCTATAAGTTGAAGAAAGAGATTTTACATGGAAGATTTTTAAATAATCTCTGCAACTGCTTTTTCACTTGCTTCTTTTTCTTCCTCTCTTCTAATGTGTTGGCTCCTTGTTTCTGAAAGCAAAGCGTGTGAGTGTAACATAGATGTCAGAGCAGGAAAACACAGATGGATCCATTAGAGCTTGAATGCATAGATCCACTCAGAGATTCTGAGTTATACAACTACTCTGCACACACATTTTTGGACCATGGCAGTAGTAAAAGCACCATAACTCATTAACATTTTAAGTGAAAAGAGCAGTACTGTCTTGCTGAAAGACAAAATTGCAAGCATAATGAATTGTACTAAGCTGATATATTACTGCTCCATTATGCTTCTGTAGAAATTTTTATGTTAGCTTTTCATAAGTCATAACAATTTTTACAAATAGTTAGATCTACTTGTATCTTTTTAAGTAACTACCATCTATATGGCCATATACATACAGGAATATCCAGATATTGTACATCTAGATGGTACATAGAGCAACACATAAGAAATAAGTGGTTTTCTTTCCTAGATGACGATACATTCTTCTACATTCTAATTTGCTTTTATGGTTTACTTATATGTATTTGTTAGACAATATCATTGCAATTGCAGAATATGTTTTAGCATAAGTAATGTTGTCATTTCACAGACACGTTATGATACTCAGACTAAGAATAACACGTAGGATTGAGGACAATTTCAGCACTCATCTTTCTATGCACACTGATGTAGCCACAGCTCCCATTAGGAAAATAGAATAGAAAGGCAGAGTAAAGTAGAATAGAGCAAATCAGAGCAGAGAAGAGCAGAATAGAGTAGAGTAGAGTAGAGTAAAATTCACTTGAAAGTGGCCTACAAAGATTACTGAGTCCAACTGCCTGACTACTTCAGGACTAAACAAATATTAAAGGATGTCATTAAGAGCATAATCAAAATGCTTCTTGAACACTGTCAGTTATGGGACATCAATCACCTCACTAGGAAACTTTTCCAGTGCTTGATCACTCTCACAACAAAATAACTTTTCCTCATGTCCAGTCTGAACCTCCCATGGTGCAGCTCTGAGACATTCCCATGTGTTCTATGGTGTATTGGGAATAGACAGGCATCTCCCTCTGTGGTTCTCCTCTTCAGAATGTTCCCTCTTGGCCTCCTTTTCTGCAAACCAAACAACCTAAGTATCTGCAGTTCAGCCTCAGTCTACATGACTTCCGTCTCTTTTATATCAAGCTCCCACCAGAGTTGCCATAGCCAAAGGGATGTGCTTAAACTCTTCTGTTGGTTCTGGAGGGGTCCAAGAAGTCTGGATAATATTCAAGATCACCTCCTCCAGGATTAAGGAAGACCCATCTCAATAAAGAAGAAGTCAGGCAAATATGTGAGGAGGCATTTTTTTGTCCTTTTTTTACATGTTTGATATAAAACACAAGAAGCACACATACAGGGGATGTAAGAGAGGGCAGGAAAAATGTGGGCCCACTGATAAATGAAATGCGGTCCTTGAACAGGGCAGGGAAAAGGCTTACACAATGAATGCCTTCTCTGTCTCTATCTTTACCAGCAGGACTGGCCAGGTGTTAATTCCTAGCAATGTCAGTTAAACACGCTTTCCATGAACTTATCACCCTGGGCAACTGGAAGAACTGAAGTACTCACGTTAATTTACATAGAAGTTAGTAAATTGATGTTCAGACCCCAGCAAATAATTGCAGATGGTATTTTTGGTTTAGTTCAAAAGGAGAATTACAGACAAGAAATTGTGTTGGCAAAAATATTTTTTCTGCAAATAGAGGGTTTAGACACCTTTAGAAGTAGACAGTCACTGAAGTATGACATCCCATAGCTTAAATTTCACCTATACCTCAATTCAGTTGCCTAATGTCTCATATCTTTCATGTTCATACACAATTCACATTTGAGATGTGATAATTGACTACTGAAAGATGTACAGAATCTCTACAGATTTTCTATTATTTGATTGCATAAGTTAAACGAAATGCACACCACATGTAAAAGTACAGTACTTATTTTTTGTGTCATTTTCAGACACCTACACCCAAAAAAAAAAATTTTGAAAAAATTGTAAATAGTTATTTCCCTTAACTTCGATTTTAGAATTTGGGGGGGGGGGGGGGGGTGGTTCCTGAAAAGCAATACACTTTTTAAATCAGTTCCACAGTAATAGCTATACATCTCTGACTTCAAAATGAAGCTTTGTGTCTTCAGTTAGTCCTTTGCTTAAGTAGTGCATGCTTGGGTCTACTTTCATTTCACTGGAGGGAGCTAATCATTCTGCAGCAGGAAAGGCAGCTTACCATTTTTAGTGTTCTCACTATAAATCTCAGAAATCTTATTTTGAAGCATCTTAATTGTGGTCACTCATTCCATAGCAGAATGGCCCCACAGAGTGTATGTTTTATTAGATCATTCCTTCAAGCTCTGACTGCAGCTCCCAAAAAGTGCTTGTAGTCTGAAAAGTGACAGTAAAAATGACACTGTAGGTTCCTATATGCCTTTTCCCAATGGATTCCAGATCCAATTTTCTCTCTTTATGAGTGAAAAGATGCTTATTTTATTTTTTCCCACTTGCAAACACAACCCTGTGATCTGAAAACCAAGTGAGGTCCTTTTGCTTCTTGCCTCATTATCACTAATAAAGATTCTGCAAGCAGAGTTTTACCTTTCTAATGATGAGAATAAATTCTAATTTGGTCTTCACTTTTGGCTTTGTTCTTATAATCATACCGAGTCTTTTTCTGTCAAAAGGATAAACATAGTAAGAGACATGAATAAGAAGAGGTCACATTTACAAAGCCATGTGTCACAGTACAACAGCATTTCACAGAGATTTGTTAATGTGTCAAGAGAAAAATTGTATGTGGAGGACATCAAAGTTTGTTTGTGAATTTCTAGGCTTGAAAGATCGATTTGAAATAGCATCAGAGTTAGACTCTAATGCCAGCAGGGAGTCCCACTAGTTTGTGAGATTATAAGGAAACAAAGATCTAGAAGAAAAAGTAATCATTTTTTCTACTTTTTCTTTTTTTTTCTTTTTTTCTTTTTTTCTTTTTTTGATGAACACAGGATACTACAATGTTTGGCTTTAAACATTTGATGGCATCATTTTTATTGAGCCACTCATCATTTTTCCCCCTATTTTTTGGTGAACTACTGTGGAGACCAAATGCCTCCCTTAGGGCAGCGCAGGGTAGCCAACCAGGATCGCTCTAATGGGATTACAAGTGACATTTCACTGGCCTTCATTCCAGGTAGATGTTTCTGCATCAGCAGGCTCTTTTCAATACCTTTCTCATCTTTCAGAAAGCCAAGAAGCTGTTTCCAGCAATTACTTTGACCATATCTGAGTAGGCCAAACTGTAGTCAGTTCATATTACCCTGTCATCTTGCAAGAAGATGTGGGTGAAATCTGGATTTGAGAGCAAAAGAGAACACAAATATTAATAAATCATATTATTACTAACAATTAAATATCAGCCAAATATAGTGATCATAAAGTAGTTGAGAACTACTAATGAGGTTGTGTAAAACAAATCCCATAATCTTCTTGCTTTGCATCACACTTGTATTTTATGGTAGATTGCACTAAATACTCTTCTTGCTCTTACAAATGCAGGATTTCTTTATTTTTAACGCACATATTGTTGTTAACCTCATCAACTCTACAAAATCTCATAATTCACTGCAAAATGTACTGTAATGTACTTCACTACTCAGATTAGATATGGGTGATTATAACACAATAATTGTGTGCATCTGCTATACATCTATACAATCGATTCATTTTTTTTTAAATATAAAAAGGCCTCTTGGGGAAAAAAGTAGGTTAATCAAAATAATGCTGTCAAGTAGAGAGTACAGACCTTTCTTTATAAAAGAAAATTAAGTAGAATTGGTAATTAGAACTAGTGTACAACCTTTCAATGTAGTCAATAAGAAAGTCAATTTGCTTAAAATAATGAGGTATTCTGGCATGAACAATCTGTTCATACTTTGTTCCCAAGAGTCTCCAGAGGGAATCAGAGACCTAGCTGACATTTGATACTTTCTGTCAATTTATCAGCTCTGTGTCAGTCTGAGTTTGTAAGATGGTAGTAGGAGGATGCTTGGGGACTGGTACAAAACTAGGAAAGCACAGTTGGTTTCTAGTGCCTGAACATGTCCTTATTAAAAATAAATAAACCTCTCACATTTCCATCCACCCTCACTCCAAAATTGACTTGAGGTGTTTAGATATGGTATCAAACTAACAAGAATAACTAGGGTAATAATAATATTAATAAATTCTAGCTATATTTGGGAGAGATGAGGATATCTTAAACTTCAGGCTTTACTAATGGAGATTTATTTGAAAGCTAGTAAGCATGGGAGAAAGCAGACTACCTACTGTTTGACACTAAGCTCTGAGTTCATTCCTATGCTGTCAGGGAAGGTGTTAAGTGCCAGACTTGGTAAGACAAGATACTTGTTAAGGTCAATTTGGTGTCAAGCTGAGAACTGAATTTTCTATATTCAGCAGTTTCTATGAACTTAAGACCAAATCATGGAGGCTGGAGTTCCTTTCTGCTTCCTTCCCCTCCAAACATGTCCTTGTTAGGAAGTTTTTTTTTTAGCAGTATGGAAGTGGACAGTCAAATACTTCAGTGAAGGCTCAAGGTCGCACAAAAAATATGGGTTTGAAAATTTTTTTCTTCCATTTTCATACATTTCTGACACTCAGTGTGAAGAAATTCCCCCTAAAAATTAATGAGGCTGCATTAGGAAACAGTATTATTAGAAATGTCACAATATGATCACAACTAACAAATCACAACTAACAAATGGCTTGTGATTAATGAGAATTCATAATGATTTATAAAAATACATGTTGGTTCATTAAGATCCTGGGTTGCCTGTTTGCAAGGTTGCAGAATCATCATCTGCAAGTCTTCAAATCATCAAAATCAGTCTTTCAGAAGATTAGATGCAACTCCAGATTTTCTTAAGACTGATAAAACAGCCCACCAGTCATTACTGCTGAGCAAGACAGAAGGCCAAAGGAAGGGCAGTAGCTGGTCCAAAATCTCCAGTACAGATCAAGTAGGGCTGGATGAGAATGTTATATTATTTGGTGCTAAGTGAACTCATATTGAACTAGACAAGTTATCACCATCATCACATTTTAAAAACTACCCTTGTGAGACCAAAACAAGTAAGGCTGCATTTCTTCAGAAATGACAGTATTACAAGAACACAACCAAACAAAAAGTCTTCTATACTGGTAATGCTACTGACTTTGACCATGAGTGTCTAACAGCACACAGATTTCACTTAGTGCAAAAAAACTGCTGAAGGAAGGGATGAGCAGAAAATCATCAAAACTGTGGACAGCAAGGTCATATATCCATTTCAAAGACAGGAGCAATTGAAGTGTCATTTCCAGAAAGGCTTGTACACATTCGTAAACAGTTCTGGGAGAAGCTCCTGAGAGCAGGTATCCAGGTGGAAGCTAATTCACTATTGGACTACACAGCCTTGCCCAGATATCCCAGGTGTTTCCAGTTTGCATGGTGTACAGTGTAGGACAGGAGACCTGGGGAAACAGCAATATCTTTGCTTTGATGAGTCATCTGTCATAACTGCAACAAAACTCTGCCCAATTTCATTTGGCCTCTGACAAGCTGAATGTAGATTTGCTCACCTGGCAGGGTTGAAGGTAAGAGAAATTATTTCTTTCCCCAGGCCTTCCAAGAAAAGAGAGAAGACTCAGTATAAGTCAAGCATTCATAGGAATTTGCACAGCCATGCAAAATATTGCTGTACTTAACCCTCTCTGTGTGGATGCATATTCTCCATGAGACATCCCTTCATGAAATCACAGGCACCCTTCTGGGTCTTGTGGACACAAATATGGATGCAGTTTATTTGACAGGACAAAAGGGAATGGCCTCAAGTTGTGCCAGGTGGGATATTAGGAAAAACTTCTCTGAAAGAGTGGTGAGGCCTTGGAACAGGCTGCCCAGGGAGGCAGTGGAGTTACCACCTCTGGGAGTGTTCAAGAAGTGTGGACATGTGGTACTGAGGGAGACATTGGGTACATGAGGGAGTTCATTGGGCAATATTGGTGGTAGGTGGACTGTGGCCTACACAAAATTAGAGGTCTTTTCCAACCTTAATGATTCTATGATTCTGTGTTCATTGAAATGGAAGTCCCTCGAGGAAGCTTTTAGAACACCTGAGCTCCAGCATTGTCTAGATTATTTTGAAGAAATGTGCTTGTTTTTCAGAAGTGTTTTTAATGTCTTCTACTCTTCAAGTAAGTGAGAAAGAAACACCTTAAAATAAAGCATCGAATAAGTTACAGAATGTTCAGAAGACAGAGACTTGTATTACTACCTAAAGTAGATGAAAAGCAAGAAATTCCCAACACAAGGTTTTGCAAAATAGACTTGACTACTTTTCCAAGTAAAGGAATGAACACCTGCAGGCTGTGTACTTGTCCAAAGTGAAGTAGAATAAAAATACATTTGAAAGTGTAACATTTCTTCCTGTCAGCATTCTCAAGTTTTTTTCAGAAGTGACCAAACACAGAAGGGAACAGTAAGTAACTTCTTCTGTTATTGCAAATATGAAAATGTGAAATGATTTGATTTGTCAGATAATCCTTTAAAAACTTTCCACATGAGAGAACAAGGTAATATTAAAATGTAAAGTGAGTTACAATGGCAAACAGAAATTCCTGATGCTGTCCACAGCATACATTGCTTCCAATGGAGTACAGAGAGGCAGATATTTGTCTGCATCGCATTGTCCCATCGACAACTGCAGTCTGATCATCTCCTATGAAAACATGCTGTCAGGATGTAGCAAGTCACACTCTCTCTCCTAATTAATTCCAACGAGAGGCTGAAGTTTGACAGGAGTTGAGGTGATAGTGGGAAATATTTCCTATGTTCACTACCATGGGGAGATTAAAAGAGAAAAGGTTAAACCTTCTCACTATTCTCACATGTCAAACATAGACCCTGAGTTGAGCAAATGATGGAATTATTTTCTACAAACACTTGTTCAGATATTTTTAAGATTAATCCTTTTTATTTTTTTCTTTTTGGTTATGAAAGTTCGAAGAGAAAGTTCTTTGGTTATGTGAAATTGAAATTACAGGAGAAATCATTATGCAGTACACAGCTGCAAAAAGCTGGTTGTGGATTCAGATTCCAGCACCTCATTTGATGGTGAAGCTATGCTCGTAAGTGCAAACCTAGAAGAGACCAAAAGAATTATGGAGAGCTTTCACCTATATCTGTATGTATGATCCAAAATGACTTATTTTGGAGCTCTTTGATTTGGAAAACTTTCCAAAAATTCCTTAGATGTTTTTTCTTCCTATCAGTGAGTCTCCACCATTGGTGGCTAGACCTCCCTGAAATGTCTCAAGTTGAGTACAATAAATACTGAAAAGTACAAGCTGCTCTTAAAATGTTTATGGTGAAAGTAAAAGTAAAAGTAGTACCAAAGGGTTTTTTTGGCTTTCACTATGGATGTATAGCAGAGAGTGGATTTCCTCTGATAACACAACAGTTTCTGAGTGTACGCAGACACAGATAAAATTTCAGTTTTAGCACTTCACCCATTAAATATAAACTCCTTTTTTTTTAGAAATATAGTCAATGCATCCAAGAGTCTTAATCCATTTTAGAAATCTAAATTTAATGATATACCTCTCCATCTAGTCTCCACACCTTTTCTCATGGATCACGTTCTCATAGCTCCAACACCTCAGAAGACATAGGCACTCAACTTTAGTTTCATGATTTCCAATTCATGTTTCTGACTTTTCAACTTAGTATTTATATTAAATTTAAACATTTTTAAAAGTACCTTTTTCCTCTAACTGAAGTTAGAATTTATGCTGTTCCCTCAGGTCAGGATTCTCCAGTCCTAAGGAAACAGAGCTCAATCTGTTACCTGGGAATATTTCATGCTGTCAGGTGTAGTTGGTTATGGACAACAGTTCTAGTGTGTTTTCAGCAAAATTGACCCTATTTCTTAATATCAAGCAGTCTGATTTCAGCCTCTCTCCTCAATTTTTCTATCCCCAATACATAACTTTGTATGCAATTCCTTGTAATTCCTTATAGGGAATTTTTACACTGGCTTACAAAACTTCAATATCTGTTCATACAAGTTTGTTGATAATAACAGGTCAAGTGGTTTCACACGTTCACTGACTGAGACTGTACCGTAAACTCTACATATCTCCATTCTCCATCCTATGCCTCTGACAGCTAGTGAACTCTGCCTCTTCACGGTATGATGAACACAGGCATTCAGCACTAAGAATCATTAACTACGTCCGCAATCCTTTCAAAGAATGTCTTTCACTTTGCTAGATCTCATTGCTCAATTATATCCCAGTCACTTATATTTTGCAGTTCATCTTCAGAGGTTTCTTATCATATGTGGCATTTGCTCATTAAGGCTGAAACGTTATTCCCAGGATTCAGGCAAGGGTTAACATCAGTAAGATTTGCATCCTCATTCTGTAGAAATGTCTTTCTGAAGCATGATTAAAACAATCATCTCCTGTTCGAAACTTGTTTCTTGAAGAATAAATACCAAATAAATAAGAAAATTTCCTAAGTTTCCAGTTAAACTTACATACCAGGTATGCACTAAATCAATTAGCTGTAACACTAAATAAATCAAACTAAACCATATTACTTTTTTTTTTTTTAATATGAAGACCATAGAGACTCCCCTGTGCATTTGCTATGTAGCCTGAATATTTAGTGTACTAACAATGCTGAAATACCCAGTGATAGATTTCTGAAACTGAAAATAGCATGCAAAAAATATATATGCATGTTTATTGCATGTTGTCCTGAAATGTCTTTTACAGTTTTGTCAGTCACCGTTGCCTCAAAGACACATTCGCAGTTAGTATATTTCTTGAGGGAGTTAACACTGTACTGCTTGGAGGAACTTTGACTTGTGTTGGACTGCTGTAAAAATCAATATCAAAGCACCAAATGTACCGCAGTGGGAAATGCTTATTAATATGCAATTGAGGGGAGAATTGAAAATGACCTATCTTAATGCTGTTGACAGCACATTTGTCTTGGTGTCTTATTGGTTTTAATTTGTCATCTGATAAATGTCCATTTATGTAATGGAGAGTTAAGTGCTCATTAGTTTACGTTTAACTTTGTGTCTAGAGTCAGGTCAGGCTGTTGAAACTGATGTTACAGAAATGTTATTAATAGCCACAAAAGGTTATTTCAATAAAAACAACTGAAAGGAAATATTGTCTTTGTAAGTGTTTAAATAAATTCATCATTTGGCTCCTTGATCATCTCTAATGTCAACACAATAGTTTTGCTTGGTGTTTCTAGCAGATGTGGAACTTCACCCCTTAATTTCCAAGAAGTTTTGCATAAAATGTTGATCAAATCAATTTTTGAATAGATGAAGGTATACCTATAACCTCTAATACAATCAAGCTATAGGTTGTTATATAACATATGTGGAAAATTATTAATTTATTGTGGTGTTGTATGATCTCTAGTGCTAAGCCACCTATCTTCAGTATTTTCTCAGTATTTCAGTGGAGTTACCAATGCTACTTCAAGTGAAGATGTTACAATAGAAGTTGTTATTCCTACGGTTTTGTCTCAGATTCCCTTTCAGTCGGAAGATTTAAGTTCATTCCTTGAGGTTCAAAATTGGGCAGAATTTTCTCTCTGAAATTTGTGTAATTGTGAATATTTTAATCTTTCTCTAAATATCTTAACGAGATACACTCAGCAGTACTTGTAATGTTTCGGTATGGCTTGAGAACGTACACAACATTAAGTAATATACTGAACTGTAGCCTGGATGGCAACTGAAGATTTTCAAGATGTTTTTAAACCAGCCCTGCAAAGTGTATTTATTCTATACTCAGCTATTAAAGTCACTGAATCTGTTAAGATCCAGTAAAGCCTCTTTGAAAGCATCTACCTGTAAATTTTTGCTTCTTCCACCTTGCAACAAGTTATGACTTTGCTGTACATGTGAACTCTGACTTTTGAGGCTGAAGTTAAAGTAGATTTAGTCTCAAAGCCTTTAAAACACAGGAAGATATGGTAGAGCTTAGTGTCTGATACACATTACTAACGGCTTAATACAATACATGTTATGCTTTAAAACCAATCTTAGGCCAAGCTACACACTGACTTCAGAACCATTCTGCAGCTGTATTAATCATATAGAAAAAGTCAAGATTCTTTTTTATAACCTTGAAAGGTGAAAAATGAACACGAACAGTGAACAGCAGTAAGAATTATTTTACATTTATCTTTGAAAATCTAAAGAATCTCATCCCATTGTCTACTGCAGTAAGTACCATACTGCTTAAGTCCTAACCTCAACTTTCACATATATTGAAAATGGTTTACATCCTCCATGACCTTGTTTTTTGTTGGTGAAAAACACAGTGTAATAGTTGCTTCGTGGTATTTTATGTCCTACAGATCAGTGAGTGCAACTTCTGCCTTGTGCAACCAACCCACACTTAATGAATATCTGTCTTAGCTTTCAAATCTTATGCTTTGACTTAATTTCTCTACTCAGAAGGCTTCTCAATTCAATTCCAAGTGAGGTCAAAACTGCAGTCATTAGGTTTCCAGTGCCTGAAGCTGCCAAGTTTTCTGTAGTGCCACAAGTACCTTTTCTTTTCTGAGTCCTGTATTTTCCAGACAGATATACTGAGCAGCAAGAACAGAGCAACTGAGAGAAGTCTGAACTAACAGAGAACAACAGTATGAGAGAATTGTTACATGAAAGAGTCCATTATATTTCACAGATCAAGTCTATTCAGACAGAGGACAATTTTGAAACAGTTCTATGTTGTCAGCCACACTTCTTTAGAAGAGTTCCTGAACATAGTTGAAATAAGGTGCAGTCATGATAGTTTTGGTTTAGTTTCCAGTAGAGAGGAATAGGAGAAAATTCCAGAAATCATCAATCATTTCTCATATTCCAATGCTAGGCAAAATTACTTGACCTGGATTGCAACAAAAAAGGGGCCATGGGTGGTTTTTTTTTTTTGGTTTTTTTTTTTTTCAGAAGATACGTACTATGTTTTTCTTTCAGCTTTTCATGCCTATTGACCTCAATGGTCTTACTACATTCCACAACCTTCCATTTGTTTTCAAAATCATTCATATCAGAAGGCATCAGAATGGCATCTGAGCTGCCATTCAGTTACAAATGAACAATCTGGAGAGCTGAGCAGACAAGAACCTTACAAGGTTCAACAAGAGTGAGTGTATAAAACTCCTGGGGAGGAATACCTGGACACATCAGTACAGGTTAGGGACTGATCTGCTGGAAAGGACCTCTGTGTGTCCTGGTGGCCAGCAAGTTGGCCATGAGCCATCAGAGTGCCCCTGTGGCCAAGAAATCCAGCTGTATCGTGGGATAAATTAAAAGAGTGTGGCCAGCAGGTCTCAGCTCTCCCTCTACTCTGATCTGGTGAAGCCACATCTGGAGTACTGTGTCCAGTTTCTGGCTCCCCAGTTCAAGAAAGATGGGGAATTACTACAGTGTCTTTCTCGGGAGATGTTCAAAAACCATCTGGATGCTCTCCTACGTAACTACTTTAGGGAGCCTACTTTAGCAGGGGGTAGGACTAGATCTCAAGAGGTCTCATTACATCTACAATTCTGTGACCCTGTGTTTCAAGTATCTAGCAATAATCAAATCTCAACTACTCCATTAATTATAGTTCAGCAAAATAAATTTAATTATGTATCTCAAATTCTTCTGAAAAATATAAAATTAACTGAACACTCGTGATACAACATCCAACATCAAATAATGACTATCTAAAGCATACTTTGCTTTATATGATCTGTGCAATTTGCTGGAATTAAGCAGTCATTTTCCATGAACTTGAGAACAAGAAGATATTTCCTAAAACAAGCATTATTGTTTACCAGTTGCAAAACATAAAATGATTTTAAGAAGCTTCTCTAACTTCTCGTGTAAGTTAAAGTGAATACAGTCTTCTTAGAAAATCAGTGCTTTGAAGCTGAAAATTCTTGACATCATGAATAACAAAATCCAGATTATATATAAATTTCATTAATTAATATAAGAAAATAAATAAATATTTCATAGAAAGAGATATTAAGAGGGAGTATCCCCATTGTCACAGTAATGGAACATCAACTGCTAAAACACTGAAAATAGTCTCATGTTAAAAAAAGAAGCACAAAGGCAAGGCTAGACAAAGAAAGCAATTATGTTCTTATCTACTAACAAATGTAAAAGGAGAAGTCAAGTATAATACCATGAATTAGGAGGCAAAATCCCAAACAGGAGGCCACAGCCATAATTTTTGTTTCAGATGTGTAATTACATGATGTCGTAAGGCAAAACAAAAGAAAGACTTTTTTCCAGCTTTGTGATTAATTCCTGTTAAATCACTGGGTTTCTTTGGGTTCAATTCTGAATGAAAATAATGTTTCATCAACAGCTATGTTTCTTAGTTTTGCTCTGCAAAGGTCTGATTAGTTTTCCACTTATCCATGCAACAAATCAAAGAAATGTTGAGTTCAACTCAAGTAAGAAAGAGGAGTTAGGTAGATTATATCGACTGCCTTTTCCTCATCCACCAAGCAGGTCACTCAATCATGGAAAGAAATGAGGACGACCAGGCAAGATTTGCCTTTTCTGAACCCACACTGTCTTGGACCTCATCCCCTAGTAGCACTGTGCAAGCTATATGATGATCTGCCCCATAATCTTTCCTGGCAATGAAGTCAGGCTGACAGGCCTGTAGTTCCCCAGATCCTCACTATGTAGATCGGAGTCACATTAGCAAGCCTCCAATCCTCTGTGACCTCTCCTGTTGACTGGAAACACTATCAGTGTTTCCAGTGAACACATCAGTGATGGGTCAAAGCAGCTTGGCAGTCACCTCCACCAGCTTCCACAGCATCCTTTGGTGGATCCCATCTGGCCCCATGGGCTTGTGGCAGTACAGGTGGAGTAGGTCTCTAACTGTTTACATGAATCGGGGAGGTTTTATTCTGCTTCCCATCCAAGACTTCCAGGTCAGGGGGGTAGAGTACCCCAAGGATAACTGGTATGACTTTTAAAGACAGATGTAAATAAGGCACTGAGGATCTCAGCTTTCTCCTTATTCTCAGCAGTCACATTCTCCACTGCATCCAGTAGAGAATGAAGAATCTCCTCAGCCTTTGTCATATTGTTAATATATTTCAAAAACATTTTTTGCTCTCTTTTAAACCAGCAGTCAAGTTAAGCTCAAGCTGAGCTTTTGCCTTTTTAATTTTCTCCCTGAACATCCGAACAACTTCACTGTACTCTCCTCAAGTTGCTTTCTCTTCTTCTACAGGAGATAGATTCTCCTTTTCTCCTGAAGCTTCATGAAAAGCTCTCTCTTCATCCACACTGGTCTTCTTCCCCACCAGTTCATCTTGTGGAACAAGGGGACAGCCTGTTCCTGTGTCTTCAAGACCTCCTTCTTGAGGCATGACCAGTTTTCCTAGAGCCCTTTGCCCTTCAGGACTGGATTCCAAAGGACTCTCCTTACAAGTGTCCTGAATAGTTCTATGTCCACCCTCCACAAGTCCAAGGTAGCAGTTTTGTTGGCCCCATTCCTGACTTCACTAAGAAAAAAGAACCATACTGACGTCCCTCTGTCTTGAATTGGACTGATATAATGTCAAATTGGTCCTTTATGGACTAGCTGACAATAATTAATATTTTGTTGAGTATGATTGCTACATGTGAAACTGTGATTCCCAAAGGTCAAATTAGAACACGAGATGAAAACTAAACTTATCTCCACAAAGCAATCCTATTAAAAAATTGTTGTAAAATGTGATTTTTCTTCAAATTTTCTTCTTGGATATGAAGAATTTATTTCCTCTTCCAAGCTTCATGTTGTGCAAGACCCTAATCTGAGAGTTCCTATATAGTGATTTACAGTCTAATATAATGATTTACATAGCTACCAAAAGTCTCCTTGACAAATTCACAAGATATCTCTGACAGCATCTCAGAGACCGATGATCAAGTTGACAAATGTGGTCTTTTAAAATGCTGCAGTGGAACAAAATATTTATTGTCAGATTATCTAAGCGTGTTATGAGAAAATACTAATTTTTACTTGGCATTAGTAATAATGGATCAGGAGAAATATTTGAACAATATTAGAATGGAATAAACTCAAAGGCAAGGCTTTTCAGGAAACTGACAGAGGGGGGTACCTGCAAACATGTAAAATAACCAAGAAATAGAAAGGAATTGCATCAATTAAGGTAGTTTTGATATCATATAATGTCACTACTCAAAAAAAAAAGGAGAATATATAATAACACCATGTCCTTCAATTCTATGTGTTATCACACCAGGGGTCTGTGACAAGGACAAGACTCCAAAACACTAATCTTGGTACAAACATGGAAGATAGAGACTGCCTGGATCAGCAATTCACAATCTAAATATACCTCTTGACTGGTAAAGGTCAGGGTAACATTGTCCTAAGTTCAACCTGGCCATCACCAGTTTAGTATGTGCGTCACATTCTTTCCTTTCTATTCTGCTTTCCAAGACCAATCAGGAGTGATCAACTAAGAAGCATAGTTTAGGCAGAATACACTTACTATTTTCATTTTCTTCTACATAAATAATGCAATTTTATTATGGAGAGGAGTAGAAAAAGATTATCCTCTTTTTAGTTCCAGACCCTGGATGAAGGCTGAAAAATATTATTGTAGTTTGCAATGTTACACTTGCAGAGAGAATTTGAATATCAATAAGCAGTGAGATTTTTAAATGGATATTTACATATAATATCACTGTATGTTTACATTTAATATCATATTGGATTTAATTTTATTATGTCCAAGAAAGCAATTGGGTGAAGAATAAACACTCTAGGATGTTATCTCATTGATATGCAGAATCAATACGATAATCAAGTTGCTGATATAAACTCATAAGAAAAAGCTTCTGACATTTCATCTAGGAACCCTAATTTTGTATTTACAATGTGGTGTGAAACTATGTACTGCAGACTTATTGTTTAATTATGAAGATTACTCTTGTATCTTTTTTTTTTTTTTTTAATTACTTTTACCCTCCTTTCAAATGATGGAAGACTAATACTGGCATCTACTGAAAAATCATTAATATTTTTTTCAAAAAAAGGTTTAAATTAACTAGTATCATGTGAACACATAAAATAAAAGATCATCCTAAACCTAAGCCATAATTCTTGTAAGAACTATGTCTCTATGAGATAGAGCAGTTAGCATGCATTTCCAACCATAGAATCATAGAATTGTTTGAGTTGATCACTTAGTCCAGCTCCCCTGCAATGAACAGGGACACCCACATCTAGGTCAAGTTGCTCAGCACCCCATCCAGCCTTACCTTGAGAGTCTCCAAAGATGAGCATCCACCACCTCTCTGGGAAACCCATTTCTAGTTCCTCACCACCATAATTTTAAAAAATTTATTTCTTATGTGCAGTCTAAATCTCCCCTATTTTAGTTTGAAACCATTTCCTCTTGTCCAATCACAACAGATCCTGCTAAAGTATCTGTTCCCTTCTTTCAAAATGACCTCTTCTAGATAATGAAAGGCCACTATCAGGTCCCCCCAGACCTTTCTCTTCTCCAGGGTGAACAGCCCCAGCTCTCGCAGCCTGTCTTCATAGGGGAGGTGATCAACTCCTAGAACTGTTTTTGTGGCCCTCTGGACGAGCTCCAACAGATCAATGTTCCTTCTGTACCGAGGACTTCACATTTGAACAAGGTACTCCAGCTGAGCTCCCAGAAGAGCAGAAGGGCACGAACACCTTCCTCACCCTTCTGACCATACTTCTTTTGAAGTATATGGTGGGCTTTCTGGGCTGCAAGGGCACATTGCTGGCTCATGTCCAGCTTGCCATCCACCAGTACCCTCAAGTCCTTTTCAGCAGGGCTGTGCTCTATCTTGTCCTCCTCTAGCTTGTATTGATAATGGAAGTATTGACAGCAGGGTATTTGTTGGCTGCACCAGGCTTGTATGTTTCCTAGTGACATCTTCCACCTGAGCTCCAGGAAGGCAGCACTCTTCTCAAGGAAAACAGTCTGCCTGGCATATTGGGCCCCTGGTGTCCTGCAGGGAATGATCATCTACTATTAATACTCTTTTCTTCTTCTCTGGGATGTAGCCTTGATACTGGGGAAAGGCTTTATTCATTTTGTTTTGTTGGTTCCTCTATTGAAAATGGGCCATTATCACACACATTTGGGCATTCCTGAGATGGGTGAAGTGAACAAGGCAAGTTTTTATTTGTAGTCCCAGGCACAGATTTGCCTCCATTCATTTTCCTTTGACCTGCTGCCTTCAGCCTGATAAAAAAGGATACAGACTGCCCTGGATCTTGTGATTTTTCTTGTGGTTGACCTCCTTTCAGGGAGGACAGAGCATGGTTCCTCTGCTCCTTCTCTTTTTTTGACACTTTTTAATTTATCTATTTCATCATGTAATCTTGTCATCAGGCTGAGCAGATTTTCCATCTGCTTCAACACACACTCCTTTCTCACTGCTGCCATACAATGCCAGTGAAAAACTCTGCACTGTCTGGAGCCAGGGGCCTGTATGCTTGCAAGTTTGCCTGGGAGTTTGGTCTGGGCTTCTAAATAAGTCTATATTAATCAATCCTAAAAAAGTGTGAATTAATGAAGAGAATCAGATTCAGTACATTATATTCAGTATGCTTAATTTTCTTTCTCCTCTCTCTCAAAGATGACATTATTGCTCTCTAAAATTGTCTGGAGAGATGGGGGTCAGCCTTTTCCAAGTAACTGCAATAGGACAAGAAGGAACGGTCTATAGTTAGTTGTACCGGGGCAGTTCTGTTTAGATGTTAGGAAAGATTTATTTTCAGAAAGAGTAGTGAGGTATTGGAATATTGGATACAATTGTGTCCATTGCCTCTTGTCCTGGTACTGGTTATGCGAGAAATGAGCCTGACTCTGTCCTCTTTGCACCTTTCCCCCAGGTATCAATAGGTACTGATGAGATACTGATGGATGTTGATACGGCTGAACAGTCCCAGCCCTCTAAGAACCCTTCATAGCAAAGATACTGGATGCTGCAGTCCCTTCATCATCTTGGAGGCCCACTGTTGGACTCTTTCCAGTATTTTCTCTAGTACTGGGAGACCAGGACAGGGCACAGTACTGCATGTGTGGCCTCATGAATCCCAAGATCAAACTTATACCTGCCAAGTAGCTCCCTCTCTACCTCCAGATAATCCTATAGGGCAGAAGTTTAACCCTGTTACAGACTAAGCAAAGATGACAGTGACAAACCGTCATATACACATGTCCTCAGAGATGTGAGGACATCACGAAATGTTTTTCTCTGTTTGAATTAAACAATTGTCTCCTTTTGAAAACTGTTCTATAAGAAGTTATGAGTCAAATGTCTCTAAAACTGATATATCATTAAAGCTTCTACAACATTCCAGGCATTGCCACTAGTAATTTTGTGGGTTAGGATTGATTGGGTCTCTATTTAAGAATAAAAAATGAGTACTGTGCCAAGAATGTTGACAAGCAGGGATATGAATCCAGACTCACCTCAGTGTTATTGCTCTTGCCAGTCACTACCTTACTATTAAGATAAAGCAAGATACCCTGATGCGTTAGCTACTGAATGAAAGCTGGATAATGATTTCTGAATTGGAGAGAGTCTGGAAGAAGATGGATTGGCAAACTGCAAATTTATGTTTCAGGACATGCACATAAAAAGCAATTTAATGAATTTATATACCTGTTCATATACGTACTTCTTCCTGTCTTTTATTGGTGTAAATAAATAGCATCTACTCTTCATGAAAAGATGTACATAAACATGCCATTTCTGTTTGTTTGTATGGCATTTTAGGTGTGCAGGGATGTTAAAACATAAAAAAAAGACATTACTTCTATTCTGAATTGTTCTGTTGAAGTGATTTATACATCAATATAGGGAAATACTGGTGTTGCTTACATATCTGTGAGCATATATATCTGCCTACATATATATGAAATATATAGATATGGACAATACAGTCCCTTAAAATGTTTCATGTTTTAAGTGACATTTGGATCAGTTCCCATATATATTTCTTCTCTAGCTATAGGAGAATTTAATACATTTTTCTTGTCTGCTGTCCTATAATTTATGGTTACTGCAAGCAGTAGTTACTATAAGCTGTACAGAGGGAAAAGAGCTTATGAAATTCCAGAAATTTATGTGTTCCAAGCAAGAATGAAACTAAGGCTGTAAAGTTTTTCCAAAATAGAGAAAGACTTTATAGGAGAATAACATAGAATTCCAGTAGTGTGTTAAAATCTAATTCCTCTTATACATACAAACCCAGGAATCAAAAGCTCTGTTTCCACAGCTCAGGTTCACTCCCGAACCACCGAGTTAAGAACAGTTTTGGAGTGACACCTGCTTTTACTTCTGTTAAAGTTTCTTTCCCAACAAAACTGCTATGTTTTGCTCAACATTTTTTAGGAAAAATCCACAAGACATTTTTCAGTTTCTGCTGAATGTCTCCTACATTACTCCAGCTACAGATTCCAAGCTGGAATGGACAAGGAACTCATTGGGCTAATTCATTTAAACTCCTATGCTGAGATAGGTAGAATTAATCTTCTCCACAGAATCACAAAGTCACTGAATTGTTCTTCTAGAAATACTTCTTTGGGAAAAATATTACCAGAAGAACAGAATTCCCTAAAACCCTCCCACGGTTCTTGCACGATTCATAAACCTTCACAGCTTCACATGTTGGGATATTTTCATATCATAAATGGCACGAATTTTTAACACACTTGGAGGGAAAATTAAAACCAGGAATGTCTTCAGTACTCAGTGTATACTGAGTTAGAGAGCAAACAAAAAATGTGCACATGATTCATGAGTAATGTGCATCATCCTATCATCCTGGTATTGTATTATTTCAGGTAGAAACTGTAGCTCTTGTTTTATGGTAAACAGATTAGTTGCTATGATTACTTTGTTTTATTTTGATATATGAGCTCACACTATGAATTCCAGAAAAAAAGTGAGTGTTTTTTTTTTTTTTTCCAGTGTTTGCACATAGCAATGAAATAAACACTGATTTATACATTAGTCTTGTGCTATGTAGGTGACAGGATTGCCCTTTCACCTTAGTCTAACCTGCCTGAAACAGGCTGTAGTATCAGGCTGCACTTCTTAAAGTAGAGATAAAAAAACGTGAGTATACCATATGGTATGAAAACAGAATTAAGTAATGATTGCTGCCAACTTTTATAATTATGACAGCTTTTGGATTTATTTTATTAATTGATTACATTAAATACTGTCCAATCTAAGTCTTTTCCTGTTTACGATTAGTGTTTAATGGATTCCAGTCAAAACAATATTTTAAACTGCAGTGCCAGAAATTATATAGTTTGGGGTGAAATTGAGAAAGGTAAATTAAGACATAAACTACCTGCCATATGTAGAACTACGTGTTTCATAAAGTCTTAAGTAGACTCTGTTTACATTACGTATATCATACTTATATAAGCTGGCATCCTCTACAGACCCCAAAATCCCTTGTAGACTGTAAGCAAGTAGTATTATCTCTATTTTTTACACTTGGAAATTTAGGCATAGAGGCTAATCTGAAGTTCTGTTTAGCATAAAAGCTTTTCATCCAGGGTTTTATATTAGCTGCATCTCTCTAGTGTGTTGGTATTTCTAAAGAATAATACATATATTATACTCAGAACACAAGGATGAAATTTTTCCTTTAGTGTATACATAAGTGAGGAATAAGGAAGAAAAGTGACTTTGTTAAAGTTGGGCAGATGATGTGTGGCAGAATGCACACCCAGAATCTTAAAGTCTCCTTCTCATCTCGCATGGAATCCTGGATTTATTCTTACCCTCCTGCTTTAACCAAGGGCTTTCTATTTACTTGTTAAATGCTGAGCTATGTCTTCACATCTGAATATCACTTCTGCTGTGAGAAGCTTATTCTCTAAGTAGACAGTGTGAAATGGAATGCCTAAATCCCCGTTACACCTAAATTGGGACTAAGGCTTCAAAAACCTAAATCCCACTCAATGATCCAGACTACCTCATTTCCAGGCAAGGCTACTGGTAAAGATACACACATTCATTAGGCATCTTTTTACTCAGTACATGACCTTAGTTACCCAAATACACTCAGAAATACTTGCTATTCAGAACTAGAAAACATCCCTCACTGTAGTTTCAATGTTATCCTGGTTTAGTTAATGATGCAGACTGTGCTGACATGTCCAGAGAAGCCTGAAGGCTTGCATAATATTAGTATATGAAACATTTTGTATGAGAATTCCTTCCATTCCTCCTGTTACATTACTATATGAACAACAAAAATAAAATAAGATAAAATAAAATTTATAATAATCCCAAGGTAAGGCCTGAAGTCTGTTCGCTATCCACTTTTAGCTGGCTCCCTTCAAAAGCATATATTCTCATTTGTGGTTCATTGTTTATATTTATAGGCACATAGTGATTTACCTTCAGTATGTTCTCACTCAGAATACTCCAAAACCTTCAAACTGACCATTCAAAGCTGAACTGAACTCTTCACTTTACCAGGTGACTATCTCTCCCCACTGACCTTATGCAATGGGTACCAATCAAGACAGATTCATTTTCTCCTCTCTTCCCCTTTCCTTTTCTCCCTGGGTGTAGGTTCTCAAATTTTAGTAAAACAATGTTAATATTTGACAGTGTAAACTTCCCAGCAAATATCCATCGTGAAATATCCACCCCAAAAGTCTCATGTTCTATCATCTGCTATCTTCTGTGTTTCTCTCCACTGACACTTCCCAATTTAATGATTTGGAATAGCTGCTTTGAAAGATGAGCTTTGGGTAGAAGTAAGAATGTAAGGCATCCTCAGCCTGAGGGAGTTCAAACCTATACCACACAGAATGCCCTAATTAGTCAGTTTTGGAGTAGTCCAAGGAAAGAAATATCAAAATGGTAAGCAATCAAAAAGCAAGCCTTTTAGGCTACAAAATGCTAATAAGGAAGGACAAGAGAGTCACAAACAGCTCAGAATTCAAAGAGGTTAAGCCCAAATTTGAAGCCAAGAGGGACACTGAGGGGAGGAGGCTCCCTGTTATGCAGCCTACATCCCATTGATATTTTCTGTTTATTTTAATCCTTCAGAATTCAGAAGTATAATATAATAATACTTCACAATGCTGCTAGTTTTCTGATCAAACTGCAGTCTTTTCATAAAAATGCACAACTTAACTTGTAAACCATTGATCATGAAAATGTGATAAATAAAGTGTTAATGCAGAGTTTTATCTGTCTGTACTAATTTTTATTAATCTAGTATTCTCCTGTGCCTATGCCAAATTATAAAATATATCAGTTGTTTTACTGATTTACAGTCTAAAATACAGAATGTCACAACTTAAATTACTTCAGAATGTTCAACAGTGCTTAGACTCGGTTTCATCATTCAGGATTAGTCATTAAGATACTGAGATAATGCTAAAATTCCAATCCCCCATATGTGCTGAATGACTTGTGTAGTGCAATGTGTGATATAAATGAGGTAAAACCAAACTAAGGGTTGTAAATCTTCAGGAGTTTAGTATGCAGTTAACAGCATGTAGGTCCGTGAATGTGATTAACTGTCTCATGCAAGTAAGGCCTCTCCTCTAGCTGTCAAGATTTTCACAAAGCAAAACCCAATTACACATAAACAGATCTTGAATTCTCCCTCTGGGCTTGTGCTTCTCTTAGCTATAGATTTTCATTTTTACTTTTTTTTTTTTCAAATGTAATATTTAATACATCTAAAGGTTGCCATTTTATTGAGGAATTCAGACAGTGTAATCCCCTGGGTTGCTTTCTTTGATCGCATGTGGTACATTTTAAATTGAATATATTGACAGCCTATTATAACATGCTTTGTCTTGTAAATTAATATTCAGTTAGTTTTAATGTATGTCAAATACAGACTGCAATCACTTTTTGTGTTTGTGCTTTAATATCATGACAGCTTTTCTCATGAAAGGACAAAAAAAAAAAGCTTAGGGCTACTTTCAAGTAAAGCGAGTAACTTCATCTCAAAGGGCATAAGTGTCAGATTGCTTGGGACAGGGTTCTTGTGACTTAACTTAGGCATCTAATGATCTCTAAATCTGAACTAGATATGCTCCCTGCATAGTCTACAGAAAGAAATGGTTACCTTATAAGGGTAGTTAATTTTATTAGGAAAAATGAATTACAGAATCATAGGATCATAGAATGGCCTGGAATGAAATGGACCTCAAAGATCAAGGTCATCTAGTTTCAACCCCATTGTTGTGGACAGGGTCACCAACCACCAGACCAGGCTGCCCAACGCCACATCCATTCTTGCTTTAAATTCCTCCAGGGATGGGACATCCACAACCAAATGTTTCCCATTTCCTAAATATATTGTTCCTTTTTCATTATTAATATTATAAAACAGAGAAGAAAGATCAAGGATTCCTCTTTTGGTCACTATGACATCTCTGCTGAAATCTATGGATCTAATCTGACTGTCTTCAAAAAGCTTTCTAAATGGCGCCTCATTCTGTCCTCTAAAACAGTAGTATTTTGACTTCAGAATGACTCAGAAAAATAACTTATTTCCATGGACTGAAGAAACCAGTTCAATCCTGGCAGCAGTTTTAAAGAAATTCTGTTTAGCTCTCAGTTGAACAGATTTTAAAGCAACTTAAATCACAGCCTCTATTTGCACAAGTACTTATGCTGAGTCTGGAGGGGCCTTTAATCTAGCATAAAGTGGCAGAATAAGGTCTAATAATTGCATACTAAAGTCAAAAAAATTCCAACTAGAAATAGAAGGAAACTCATTTATTTCTTAATTGTATAATGAGCTGACGTACTGGGGCAAATTATTAAGTGTCACTGTAGTCCTTAAATCAAGATCAGATGTACTTGTAAAACATACATCTTAGTTTAACAACATGTAGCTGGGCTTGAGGCAGGAATCCCTGGATGAAGTATGGCCTGTGCTGTGCAGAAATTCAGACTAAACAGAGGTAGAACTAGTTAATCATACTGGTCTTCTCTGGATTTAAAATCCATGAGCCTATTAATTTCAAGAAAGAGGAGAAATGTTCACATAAAACTTAATTTCCTTAGGGTCTGTAACCCCAACTTCTCTTTGTATACTTGCTTCTACCCCTGTTTGCTCTGTAAGAGGCTTTAACACTTTAACAAATAAAAGCCAGAGTTTAACTTATCCCCCACTAGAAGTACTAGGATTTATATTCATTTGAAATTGTAACTAGGAAAAAGAGCAGACAATTTCACATTTACTTTCCTTAGTATTTCATGGCACAAATCCATGTTGCTGCAAGACATCTTCTCTTTTTATGTAGATAATGCCAAGGCAAACTGTAGAAAGAAATGCTGTCATCACCAAGAGTCCTGGTTCTCGAGGTTCAGGTGACAAAACAATATTTAGATAGTACTGGTGTCTTATCCACAAGTTACAGATGTTTTTTGTTTTGTTTTGTTTTTTTTGTGGAACAAAAAGTCTACCAAAGGCTCAACCAATTGCAGGCTGTCAACGGTTTACCGGGCTGGATCAGCCCAGTTCCGTGACGATTGGTGTGGGGGACCCACAGACCCACACCCCAGGAAAGGGGAAGGGGGAAAGGGAAAAGGGAAAAGGGAGATGGGCCCAGAAACAAAACAGCGGCAACGATCTGAGGAGGAAAGCTAATTTACTAAATAAGATATCAGAAAGCAAAATAACACAATATAATACAATATAATTGGAATTGAAGCTAATAAATCAAATAAAATGAGCAAGAGAGAGAGTGTCCGATAAACCGAAGGCCTTACGCTAACGCTGAAGGCGATACGGCAGCGAGCACCCACTGCTGAGTCGATCCCGAAGGAAAGAGTGTCCCGTGACTGCAGAGGGTTTTTATCTTTTCCCTCTGAGCGGAAAATACGTAAAAATGCAAAGCATTGCAAAGTCTTCTGGGGAATATAGTTCTTCTCTTCTGAGACAGGTATACCCGGAAAATATCAATGATCTATGGAGTTGGAGTATTAACTCTTTAACTCTTAATGCACTACATGTTGTTATGATGTGGAATACCAATACCAAAAATCATAAAACCATGACACAGGCGTATTACACACAAAATGGAAGTACTCACTAAAATGAAAGTGGCTACATGTCTTCTCAACTGTTCTGGCTGTTCTGTTGTATGAAAGAGTTGCCTTTATTAACCAGCATCTTAGTGCCAGTACAGTACTCTAATGGACACACCGAAAAACATGTAAAAATACATATATAATGGACATTGCTATTCTGTGTATCCTAATGACCTACATCATAATTAAACTTCAGTATTAACTTATGTTAGGAAAACAGTGTAGTGTGACAAAAACCATGTGAAAAGAACAAGAAACCTGAATAATAGTCTATACATTTTTTCATATGTGCTCTACCTTGGAAAAGAGAAACTATGCAGAAAATACAGAGACACTGCCAAGTATCAATGTAAAAATATCTTACCAGTGTATCAGCTAGGATAAGTTGTGCTTAGAAGGAAGAAAATCATCATTTTTTTTTCTTCTTTGAGGCACCCTACAGTCTGGTCCATTTCTATCTGTGTAGTATTTTCTATCAGCACCTGTAGACTGCATTTTTTAATGTGGATGCACTGTGAAATCACTATGCATTATATTCATGGTTTTGGATACAGTACTTTTGAATTTTGTGAATTTTCCTGCAGAATGCTCAAGAATGATACTTTTTTATAATGGAAATTGGAGACTAAAAAGAGGTCTTTTTCACTGCATGTCTTTGATCTTAAAAACATGTATGTGCAGGATTAGGAGAGTGCATTTGTCACTATAATCTCTTCATATTTTCTGGTGAAAAAGTGGATGTGAAGACAGCACTTCATTTCTAATTAATGTCAGTGGTCACTCTAACCATGCAGAAGCAGTGACAGCTGTTTTCATTGTGGACACCACTAGAGTGCGAGACAGCAATTAGAATATCTTCATTTTCAATATTTCATTTCTCACAAAAATAAAACACAAAGTCTTTATTATTTTTTCTGTGTCTTATGTCAGAAATTCTTATCTTTTTGTCTCCGTGGATTTGATGCACTGATTTCTTACTTCATTCAGAGTGTCTAGTTAAAAGCTTATATCAGTAGGAATACACAGTACCTAGGACTTCTGGGAGGGCAGTAAAAAGCTGAACCATCTTCCACACGTCACAGCTTCCTCCTTGTAGGTAAGTCTTAGGTTCTTTAGGTTTGACCATTTTTGTTCTTTTGGTTCATTATGAACACTGTGTAGTCACCAATTTGCCACTTTGCTGATTTGCCATATGCAGTTCTGGTCACTCAGTTGTAGGCGTGGCAGATGCTCATGCAGAGACAAATTTGTCCATGTGCAAAACATCTAAAATGAGATGAGTCAGACTTACCTGTTTCAAACCTTCCTTTGCTGGCAAATCTCTTTGTATGGATTATTTCATATTAGAAGGGTCCATCATTTACAAACTATGATTAGATCATGGGGATGTGATATTTATCAAACAGTAATTTCAAATTAGTTCCCTTAGGTTCATTGAAATACACATATGAGAATATTATTGAGCTGATAGTGATAGGTGCATTTAACCATTTATCTTGCAATTAAGTCCATGCAAAACTTAGTATTTCATGGGATGATTTCAGAGGACAACTATTAATTTAATTTTCAACCTAGTCTGGAGTGTCAATGGAAATTAGGCTATTTCATCCCTATTTCATCCCTAGGAACAGATGAACATTTTAGTTTTAACCAGTACATTTGTAATTTCAAATCAGGCAAAGCTTTCAAGCCTAAATCCATAGAAGAATCTGGAGTCATAAATCCCATGGAAATCAATGGGAGCTAGATGTCTAAATGCCTCGCAATTTTTAGGCTGCATGAACATATCACTTTCATCTTGTTCAGTTCTCATTAACCCCCATAGACTGTTTGTGTGCATATAGTTGGGCACCAAATGTTACAAATCAACCTTAGACCATTCTTATTTTTTTTCCTAAACACTGCTTTTAATTGCTTTTGAATTGTTCCCGGCCAGTTATCACTATCCCTAATTCAAATACGGGTTGAAAAATATCTAGAAAAACCCCATCCATCATCAGAAAGACAATTTCTAAAGGTAAGTACACATGGTTTGCTGTGATACAGACCTAATAACTGGCTTTTCAACCTGTAATAAATATTCTTTTGCTTGTCCTCTTCTGATTGCTCCATAATTAACACTAGGCAGACACAGATTTTACTATCTGACAGATATTTATTTAAAATACCTTCTGCTGCATATATTAACATTTCCGTATCTACTTTTTTAAAGCAGCTTTGAGTTTTGCAATAAAATCAGATCCAGAGTTTGGTTATGTTAATAGCTTTGCATGTCAGTGGCACAGATCAATTTGGAAAAAGAGATGAATCAGTCATCTGCAATATAACTGTATATGTTTATACATTATATAAATGTTTTTAGCATAAAAACACAATAGAAACATATGACTTACATCACTATCACATAAGCTGGATGAACTGTGTAAGGAAGTTTGGTTAAAATGAGGATTTAATGCTATCCAAATACACTTACTGATAGCATAAAAATGAATTATGTCTTTCTTCAAAACCTCTGCAAAATAAGGTAGAACTGAAAATAATTGCTACCTATTCAACTCTGTGGTCAATGTCTGCAACACAGCCCCTCAGAAAGAGAGCCTAAGTGCCCACTAATGAGGTCAGTTTTATCTGTAGGTCTGGCTATCTTAATTATTTCTCTCTTAATATTCAGAAAACAGCTGATAGAAGAGGATTGTAAGTCTCTTTTCCCTTTCATTCCCTCTCCCTTCCCTCTTTACCTTTCAAATACCGAATTGCTGGTCATGACCACAAATACATGTACAAACATGGCAAACTAACTTCCTTTTGCAATCCACAGATCCAGATAGTCAAATCTTGATTCTCAGCTGACCTTTGAGCTGTGCAATTGATACTGGACCTTATAGATGTAGTTTTGGAGATATCTGGCAAATGCATATGATGAAAATAGAACTTCACTGTTGAGAATTTTGAAGTCAGTTAGGGGACACCACCACAACACTATTATCAGTGTACCATGACATCATGGAACCATTTGAGTTGGAAGAGACCTTTACAGGTGATCTAGTCTAACTTTCCTGTGATGAACAGGGACACCCTTAGCTAGATCAGGCACTCAGAGCCCCATTCAGGCTGACTTTGAATGTTTCCAGGAATGGGGCAACCTGTTCCAGTTCATTATGTGAACAGTTTGGGGGTTATTTTTGTTGTTGTTATTTTTTTTTTTGTTCATTTATTTTTCAGGAACATTGCCCAAGCAACTCTGAATCATTTAAGCCATGGCTACTGAGCAATCTAGGGTACATGAATCCCACTGGGATGGCCACTGAGGTCAGCACATGGGTACCTACCCCCTGTTGTAGCTCAGGGCTCAAGAAATTGATGAGAAAATATTTTAATATATGTGAACACTGAGGGGTGTGATGCTGAGGCTGTAAACCCAGCCTAGGTGTGCCTACAAGAATCTCTGCTGGTTAATGCTACCCAAAACGTCTAGCTGCTGGGCAGTGAATGGTATGGGGACAATGTTACTATTCTTCATTTCACACTGGCCACACAATGAATCTGTCAGTGTGGATGTAGGAGAAAAAATCATGGTATCATGTCAGAACTTAGATTAAACAAAGTACAAGTTACTGATGTCAGGATACGTAGGACCTAATCTTGATGATTTGAGTCAATTTGCCACTACCTCTAGTGTAGTTAATTAGAAACATAGTAATGAGTTCTATCTTCCTTAGCAAGTGAGCTAGAAAGTTTTTTGCGCTCATATATACGTGGATGTATCTGGAATGTAAGCATCTCTTATACCGATGCTCTAAATGCTACACCACAATAATATCCAGGTACTTTCAAAACAAGCCTTAAAATCCACGATGGAGATCTGCAATTTGTAGTTCAGCTTCTCTCAGGGAGGAATTGAGTGTGAAGTAGAGTGCATTGTTTTGAGAGGATTGTATTCTGTTTGGGGTTTATTTTCAGCATATATGCTGAGGTCTGACAAGTTGAACGCTGTTTGCAAAAATAGTAAAGTTGCAGATGGAGGAAATGATTTGTTTATGGTATTCTCTATAAAGAAAAAAGTGTCACGGATAGATGGCTTTTAGTCAAATATTAAAGTTTACAACCAGTTCTATGATTTTGCTGGGTAGTAAGCACACATTCAGGCAGGAAGACAGCTTGCTGCTGGCTACATATATCATGCTCAAAAGCACAGAGGAATCACAACAAATCCATTTGTAATTTGCACTCACTAGATTGGATACAGATCCACCTTTTTTCAGCAGTAGCCTAGAAATAATAAAGGCTTTGATCTGAACATTTCTTCGTTGGCTATCTGCCACCACAAACACAGAGGGGATATAATAATAGTCATTTGGAGTTCTGTAAACCTTGTCATCTGAGGACCTCAGAATGCTTTCCAAGAGTTAATTAAAGCCTCAAAACATCCATGTACCCATGCATAGCATAGTTTCAGGTTGTTAGGCACTCTCAGTGACCACAGAGACCCACTAACTCTATTGCCCTTGGGAGACTTCAGACCCTTTCATACCAGAGCCACAAGCTGCATTGCAACTGCTACACTGTCTACCCAAATGCTAACGGTGCTGTTTCCACCCTAGCTCTTTCAAAGACAAAATAGGTAAAATTTTGAGAGAAATAGAGCTTCAGGACTATGAATACAGCCAACCTTTAAAAAATATTAACCTGTGTTTTTGGAATAATGCTTTATTAGCAGCTTCAGAGACAGCAGCTTGTAAAAGCAAAAAAATCAGTATGATCAAAATTGTTCACAGAATCATAAAAGTTGGAGAAGACCACTAAGATCATGTATTCCAACCTATTCTCACCATGTCCACTATTCCATTTCCCTCAGTGTCATATATGCTTTTTCCTTGATCACCTTCAGGGACAGTGACTCTATCACCTCCCTGGGCAGCCTGTTTCAATTCCTCATCATCCTTTCTGAGAATAAATTTTTCCTAACAACCAACTTGAACTTCCCCTGGTACAACTTAAGACCATTACCTCTTATCTTATTTCCTAAGTTATGAAAAATCATGCAATAACTTCTTATGCTGCCGATTCCAAAGAGTAAATAATACCACTTCAATTCACTCCAAGAAGTCCTTCCAATGCTTTTTCTGTGTATGAGCTTTTTGCTCCCTGCCCAGTTTCTGAAATATTAAAGATTTTTCCTACAAGAATAAAGAAATTAAAACAGATATTCTTTTCAAGTTACGTGAGCCATTAAGCTAGCAAAGAATAAACATTGCAAGACTTGATATAAAACCTTGAGAATTAGTAGTGTTGTTTACCTATTTAATATTACATTTTCTCTAAACACTTCTGAAAAGACACTCAGTCTCAAACTTCATGTAGAAAGAGCTCTTTCTGCCTTATTTTATTCTAATTGACTTCTTTCACCAAATTTCTCAATACATCTGGCTTGATGACTTCAAACAAAATCCCATCAGAATGCTATTTTCATTTTTCCCCTCTTGTACATATTTATTTAATCAATTGAATGTAAATATGTCCTGCACTAAGATCTAGAAAGTTGTTAGAGTGAGGATATGATACAACACACAGAGCTTGTCTTTGTTACTGCCTGTTAGTGTAGTTCTCAGTTGCGATCATAGGCATAAATCCCAGAGATTCACTCATGGAAACAAGCCAAAAAAACAGAAATGCCAATGACCCATGGGGACACGCCAAAAAAACAGTAAATACTTTCCAGATAGCCTGGTTATAGAATCATAGAATTGTCTGAATTGGAAGGAGCCCTTTCGGACCATCTAGTCCAACTCTCCTGCAATTGCCAGGGACTTCCACAACTATAGCCTTCTAGAAGTGCTTCTTCGCCTTGAAATGTGTCAGCACTCTGGAAGGCTGTTCTCTCTGCCTTATGACTGCAGAAGAGATCACTGTGCTCTCAGTGACAACTGTACAGCACAGAAACATTAGATGTAGCTTTACAGTGGATCATTTGGATGCCATAACAGCCCCACCATGGTAACCTGGAGCATGTTTGCCCTGCATGAATTCTTTAAGCCATATTGCACGTGCAAATCATAACATCTCTTCGGTGGTCAGAACTCTTTGCAGCCTAAGAATGTTCTAAAGAGGTTAGATCGTATACTTCATAGCTCAAGACATACCAAATAACAAACTAGATTTACAGAAATTGCTTCCTCTGACATTGTTATGTTGAATAAACTTCAGTTGTGCTGCATACAGCACCTTTTCCAGTTTATAATTAGTCGACCACTAAAAGTTGCATTCTCTAGGAACAAATATTGCTTTCTTTATATTATCTCTTGGTGATTGGCATGAAAGTTATGAAAGTCTCACGGAGAAGCAAAATGCAATACCTAAATATATTAATTTGTTTTTAATGACTAATAACATTTTCAATTCCTGACATGCTATATTTTTAATTATGACAGAGAGGAGGCCTTCCAAAATGCATTAGGGAAGGCTGTTTAAGACAGCTGTGAAATTTATTTGCGAATCCTTTTTCCTCTGAATACTTACTTGAAAACTGATCTACTCTACAAGTCTTATCCTATATCCAGCATAATATATGAAAGACTTCCAGCACATATCCACATATCCTCATATCCAGTAATATTAATTTTTGTACTATAATTTTTCTTCAATACTCCTCCAGAACTAAAGGGATATGCAGTAGAAAGTTTGCTTTTCACAGTAAGAGTAGAAAAGATAAGTTTTATGTGATATATTTGTTACAGAATCCAAGTTCAATTAAGCTTATGCCATACAGAGAATTGTTCTTGTTCCTTAGAATGGTGATTCACAGGTAATAAACAGTACCTCAACCTCCATCTATTTCATGTATCCACCAGCCCTTTCTTTTCAGAATTACTAAATCACTGGTAATCACTGTCTTTCTTTTAGTATATTCTTTGTTTGCTATCTTTCAAATAATGCTTTAGAGAAAAAATCAAGCAGTTTCTAATTTTTACCCCTCTGGAGTGTGAAGGATTATGGACATGAGGGAAGCCTCTGAAGGCGAATCATTTGATTTAGTTTATTTGGCTTTTTAATACAGCTGCTGGCATTATCTTACGTGTTGTTCTCACAGGGAAAATGAGTAGAGGGAATGTTCTAAACTGTTTGAGCAATTCATACAATAGAAACTTGTTATCAAATTAGAAGGAAATAACAGGCAGAGATTCCTGGGAGCTCAGATCTTTCACATTGTGTTGACAGTCTCCGCTAAAACCTCAGCAAGTAAGTAAAGGCTATGGTCACTATAACTACAGATGTCTCAAATCCCGGAGGGACAAAAGCACACTGAAGGATAGTAGAATACCCATAAAAATCTGAATCGCAGTTCTTTGGCCAGTTTTAGATCTTCTGGATAGATCCCAAAGGATAGTAACAATAATGTTCTAAAAGTATGATCTGTGAGGCTAGTTTATGAGGATAGGGTTGATTTAGCCTAAAGCAAAGTATTCTAAAGAGAATGTGATAATCGTTCAAGAAGGGCTATTTTAAAAAGTAATAATGCTTCTGCTAATACAAAGGACACGACAACGTATCACAGGCTTAAACTGAAACATCAAGGAAGACAGAGATTAGACATTACAAGTAGTTTCTAAAAATGAAGACAATGAATCACTGGAAAGGATTTAAAAGAAAAGGGGTAGAGTCTCCACCAGGTTAGACAAATATCTTCTAGAAATGGTGTAAGGGGAAGCTGGTCATAACTCAGATAAAAGACATTTCCCACTCAATTTTCTTTCCCATTGTCTCCAGTACTGTAGTGTTTGAGTGCTTATGAAATCAGTACTTCATTTATCCTCACAGAAAGCCCATGAGGTAGGGAAATAAATATTATTCATTCATTTTAAATTAAACGTGTCATTGGCAGAGGCACAAAGAAGTTACTGAGGCCCAAATTCAAAAGGTACTTAGGAATCTTAGTCTTGTTGACCTTCTCATGATCCCCTAGTCTTGATCAGTAGAAGGAATTTACTTTAGTGTCTCCTGTTCATTTTAGCATTTGAACTGCATCACTGTCCTTTGTTCCATTTGAAGTCATAAGAGAAAAAAAACAACGCTTCCTCTCCTCCTGACCTACAACATAATCTGACAGGTTAGAAACAACACATATGAAATAACAGATCTAGTAAGTACAGTCTATAAACTAATATAGAGGTCTCTTGGAAACTTTACAGTGCATTTCAGCTTTGATCATAATTTAAAAAGTGGCACTTATCTGCATCGTGACTGCTCTCTTTTCAAAGTCTTGTTTCTCAAGAAAAATGGATTAAGATGCCTTTGAAGCTAACTAAGTCACAAGGATATTACATTAATGTTATATTGACTCAGCTCTTCAATCTTCTAAAGTGCATAAATTGGGTTCCATGCAGGCAGGTATGTGGTGAAACTTTTCAAGGGAGATATCTGCGTGCTAATTATCATCACTATTACTCCATGTGTCCCAGAAAGGTATCATTGCAGGACACAGAAAGGCACAGAAGTGTGAGACTCTTAAGACCAGACTGATGTTCCAATCATGACCTTAGGCATGTAATTTTCCCTACCTGTACCTCAGTTACCACTTTTAGAAAATTTGAATAATGATAATTTGCCAAATATATTAAGATCTACAGATGAAAAAAGCACTGCCTGAGGGATAGCTATTACTATTACCAGTGTTTTACTTAGGTATAATATTTCCCACCCGTAAGTGCCAAGTGCATACATCTTAAAACAGGTAAGCCAGTAGAAGTTAGAAACAGAAAGCTTTAGTCCCCATTCTAGGGAAATGCAGACAGCAACAATGATAGCTATATCAGGGATCCAATTTGCAAGTCAGTGATTCAGTCACAGGCTTTTCCAGGTGTTCTCCCTGGACATTAAAGCTTCAGTGGATGCTTTCATGAGAGAGAGGGTCTGTGCCAAAATACACGGATAAAATTTTTGCCTTCTCCAGCAGAAAACAATTTGCTGATAGTTGGCTGGTCTGCCTGACACCCAAATGGTCACCAAACAGCAATGAAGTTGCACAGATTGTGCAGACCCTTTCATCCTACTGCAACACTTTTTCTTTCATTTTTTCCAGGCATTAGTTGAATAAAAAGTGTAGTAGGAGAATACTCAGTAGTTGCTCCAAGGTGCCATGGATTCAGAGAAGAGACTGAGAAAACTGGAACTGTGCAGCCTGGAAAATGATTAAGAACTGATGGAAAGCAGTAAAGAAGAGGGAGCAAGTTTCTTCTCAGTTCTGCCCAAGGACTAGAGTCAAAGGATACAACCTGAATTACAGGAAATTTATTTTAAACACAAGAAAAAAATATTTTCACTGTGTCTGTTAGTGAACACCAAAACAGGCTGCTCAGATAAGGTTGGCAGTGCCTAATGTTACAGATTTTATTACAGATATTCAGATTGTGAATAGACAATGTCCTAAGTAATGTCATGTAGGTGACCATATTTTTTACAGGAAGGTTGGATGAAGATTTCCAGAGATGCCTCCAACATCAACCACCTTATGATTCAGTGACTCAGTGAAATAGATATTTCTCCGTGAGGATAAATAAGACTTACTTTAACTGTTTGCACTGGGAACCACTGTATATAATGTTCTGGGAGTAGATGAGAAACAAAGATTTACAAGTTCAGAACACTGTAGTAAATCAATCCAATGGGACCTGCACCCAAAAGATTCATCCTGAGCAACTGAGTTCAGTCCCTCAGTATTGCAAGTCACTGTGACAAATAACACTTCTCCTAAATGACCTTATTACAAACTAGATCCAAGTCTACCATGAAGATCTGGTATTTCCAAGCTGAAAGTGGGAACCCAGTAAGGATGCTTATGTAGCATTCTGCCAGACTCCATCTGCAGAGGAAATGTCCCTGCAGCAGAATGGCTTCCTATGTACAGTGCCACCAGAAGTGCCCAGTGTGAGGAAGATTCCTTCACAGAACCCCAGGTCAAACTGAAGACATATTGCAATTTGACAGTTTGTACTGGTAATAGCTTGTAAAATAAAATAAGCTAGAAAGTTGAGAAAAGGAGCTCTAAGTGTAATATCTTCTCTCTTGGTTAATATGGAACAAATATTTGGCCTAATGGATTAAAATTGTGTTTTATTGTAAAACGCTGTGTGGACGTTCTCTGCAAGAATAAGCAAAACCTTCTTGGTCCATTTAAAAACAAAAAATTGCAATATTAGAAAAAGAATAGGAAGGAGTAAAGAATGTTTACAGGCTGTTGGTAACACAACGTTGCAATTTAGACTTCCTTTACAAAATTGTGCCAAGTATCTACAGCCTCATGATAAATAGAAGCTCTATTGTGTGACACTTGTGAACAATGGGTGAAATGGATATTAGAAAAATCTCATTTATCTTCTGCTTTATTTCTTGATAGAGGTCCTTGTCACCATGGCTATTATGTGACTAGCCCTAGAAAGGCCACCTCATTAGTTTTCTTTACCAAGATAACAAGGTCTCCTTTAAAGGAGCAGCACTTACGTTTTAGATTCAAATGGAGAACAGACTGCACTCTGTGAATGTGTTGCTACCTCTGTTTTCACTACTTAAATATGTAGGTTGTTTATATTGCTACAATAAAAATGTAATTAACACCCCTGTGATGAAGGCAGGAACACTGGAAAAGAAATATAAAATGGAATTTGATATGCATATTGCTTCATTTGCCACTTGCATTTCCTTACTGCATGTGGCACTTCTTTACTAAATAAACATAAAACAAGAAGAAAAGGACCGTTCTGAAATTCTGTAGATCTGTTTTCCCCTTTGTGTCTTCCACTTGCAAATACATCTTCCCTTCGTCTGACAACCACTTTGAAAATTTTTCTCTGTTGACACCAAATCAACTATGTGCATGTCAACAAATCAGTAATGATTTACAATACGTCAAAGGAAATTCAACTTTTAGTCTCATTTCAAAAATCTTAATGACAGGCAGATAAAGTCAGACAACAACACCTTGATCAGCTTTCTCTTATTAATGTGTGTTTTTCACAGAATGAAAGAGCTTGCTTCCCTCTGCAGCAGGGGGAAAGAAGGAAAATAGTAGCATTCTTGTTGATGATATTGCCAAATAGTATAAGTTCAGTCTATCTTTATGTGTAATTAAGAATATTTTAGATTTGGGAAATATAGAAGATCAATTACTACTAAATGCTTTAGGTTGTTTTTTGTTTGTTTCTTTTTACCAGCTCTGAATTTTGATATAATAGTAATTAACTCTCTGAATGTACTGTTAGCATTTCATAACTTACAAGAGAAGAGACTCAGTGGTAAGAAGGCATTGAATCGATCTGACAGTACTGTTAACTTATTTTGTAAATCACAGATAAAGTAGATCGTGGTGTTGGATGGATAGTTACTGACAGTCTGAGTCTGTCCCACATGAAGAAAACAACCTTTAAGGAAGATAGCTTTAGTTATGTTGACTAAACCACCTATTTGGTGCTCTTCAATGAGTTGCTTTCTTCCAAATGGATTTGTACTCCTTTAATGATGGTTTTGCCGCTATTCTGCTATCTGATCTTCTTTTTGGAATTTTCTCAGTGCTTAAGAAATAAAGGTAACTGAAATAAGAATGGAAAATAAGCATTCCCTTGCATATCCTTTCTGTTTGTTTTTAGCTTTCTAATTATTCAGATTTTTTTCTCTAGAAGCTCCTTTTACTCTATGATCACTGAAAGTCACATTCCTATTCCATTCATTTATTTTTAACACTCCCAGATAAAGTTTGAGCCATAAAAACTTAATTGTATCACTATTACATATCTTACTTGTGACTGTATTATGCAGCTCAGCATGTCTGAAGAAACACATGAATTTATTACTACTTTTTATTCCTAATGGGAATAGCCTATCAGGGCTCTGAACTCTAGTTTTCTAGTTTTCAGGTCAAAGTCGCAACAGCAGAAAAGGATGAGAAACAGGGTAAGCTTATTGGAGTTTTGTAGGGGGAAGACATTTTAAAAGTCAACCTGCTGTTGTAAATACTGATCATCCCGATTGTCTGGGTGACCACTACATAAAGAGATAAACCAGGGAGCGTAAATACCATAGGCACTTGTAAAATAACAAATCTTTATCTATTTACCTCTCAGAACATTAGATCGATCTGCTTTGAACTTTGGTCTTTTCACAATCATAAGTATTATTGTTTCCCATTCATTGCAACTGCAGAAACAGGAGGGGTACTTCTGATGGAAAGACCGTGACCTTAGTTATTACACCACCTGTGTACTCTTGAGAGCCCTATAATTGAAACATTACATGTTGACTCACCTTTTTCTTATGATGTATTGTAACTTCTCAAGGCTAGGGTTTTTAGTTGTGGATTTTCAGTTATGTGTGAAACAGATTTCAAACCTATTTTACTCTGAGAGAAGCTGTTACTTTTCAAGAAACTCTCCATCCTTCCATGGTTTTTTTGTTTTTTTTTTTTCACTAAAACCAACTTTCCAAAACAACAAAACAAAACAACAACAACAACAACAAAAGCTTTTTTTTTTTTCCTATTACAGCCCCGCTTAATCTTGAATGATATTTTACTGTAAGGTTTTCCATCAGGCACCAGGGAAATATTCAAAAGTATAAGTGAGACATTTAGAACTCTAGCATAGCAACACTGCACTCCCTTTTCCTCCCTCAAAAGCTCCTATACCTTTAGCACAGTACAAATAAATAAAAACATATTCTCCAATTTTATTACAACTTGCAAATGTTATCTTCTTTCTTAAACTTTTTTCATGCAAAACAGCTCATGTAGCAGCTACTTTAATCTCCATTCTGCTACTATCCCCCAAAACAAAGAACAAAGACAGTGACTGAGATGTGCTATCACATACTTCTGTTTTTTTTAATTTTGTTATCAGTATTCCATACCATAACCTCATGTAGAGCACTGGGAATTAAAGAGTTAATGCTCCAGTTCTGTAGATCATCAATAATTTGGGGTATACCTGTCTCAGAAGACAAGAACTACATACCCCAGAGGACTTTGTGTTTCTGTTTTCTGTTCAGAAGGAAAGATAGAACAGTTCACATGTCATGAGATACCCCTTTTTCCCTTTCTGCTCATCTCTGCAGCGTGTGCTGCCTAACCATCTTACCTTTGGCATTAGAATAAGGCCTTTGGTTTTTGGACATTCTCATTTTATTTGAGGAAACTAGTTTAAAGTGCTATAGAAGAAATTAACCTGACTCTTGGCTCTAACAATTGCCTGACATTTAGGTCAGCACAAGTTCTACTTCCTCACCTATACTTAGGTGGTTAGTGTGTAGTTGTTTCACAACGAACTTGATATCTAGATGACTGAATAGCTTCAAGGACTCTAGATTTACTTCTGCAAAATGAGATACTGTTACAGATCTCAAACACTTAGAAACTTACTAAGGTATTGTTAACGATTTATTTTTTATAGTAATTTTGAGTGAAAATATTCAGTTTCCCTAGTTTGTTAGGAAGAAAAAAAATCATTTTAAAGAGGAAATATGTCCTCCCTTACCTAAAACTCCTGGCATAATTTCCCAATTCTTTCTTCTTCATAGAAAGTTATTCCAGAACACTGCTTCCATATTGTAAGTATTTTAAATATTATCTTTTGAAAGAATAGATTACAATTATGCTTGAGCTTTGGTTACTAGAGAAGCTAACATGAGCTACTTAGATTACTACTATAAGAATGTTTAAAATATTTTCATTTATGTAAGTCTATACAGAGAACTTGATCATGAATGTCTTTTGTTCTCCAAGCTCTTCTTGACCTCATAATCTTTTTGGTTTAAATTTTTAAGGGAAAATAAAAGCTTATTGAATAAATCATATTCTGTATACAAATAATTTTCCTTGTTTGCATAATGAAGGAAAAACCTTCCTGTTATGCATTGCTGTCTTCTTTTGCTGAAACATTTATTCATATCAAAAAAAATATATATGGCATTGGATCAGGAAGGTCTTTAGTTTGACAGTGTGTTAAAATGCATTCATTGCAGTAATCTAAAATAGGCTGCACAAATTGCTACTTACTCTGACAACTAGAAGATTATAAAAGATTTGCAAAGTGAAAAGGGTCTACCCTGAATTTCTTTGAAGGCCTATGTACAATCTATTATCTGATTTCCACTAAAAAAAAAGAAAAGGAAGAAAAAGAAAACACAAAGTCCCAGAAAGTACCAGAGAAATCTACTCTGTACTGAAAAGGCAGTAACAAAAAATTTCATATTTTGAAGTATACTCTGTTACCATAGTAGCAAAATCTGGCTCCAGGAAGGGAGGGAAGGGTGAAGACATCTAGTATAACAGCACCTAAGTGCAACCATAATTCACCATGTGTCAGTATGGCTCATTTCCTCCTGTAGAGTTTAATCCACTTAACACTGTTGGTGAATCTGCTGCAGAAACTAATGAAGTTAATAGTGTTAGTGTTACTAGTTCATCAGTACAGAACACTGCATTCAAAGTAACCTAGTATTCATTCTCACAGATTACACTCACGAGTATTACTCTCAGTTGTAGTAAACAGCTAATGGTAATTACGGAAGAAAATATTTCAGACAAAAGAGAGATGGAGTATGTGTGGATCGAATGAAGCCATTACAGTAATTTGAGGATTATATTATCCAATTTTCATCTCATCCCCCAAAGATATTCATCTGCATAGAGCATTCGTCCTTTGAAGACACAAGCCACAAATATTACAGTGATACTTTTCCTTCACTGTGGGAATATGGTGGTGTACTGCTACCCTCTGCTGGAATAGTCATGGTCCAAGTAATTTCTCCTCTGCCCCATCTGTTTTGAATTTGACACTATGAATTGTGTCAAATTGCCTTATCAGGTATAGGAGAAGATAAAGAATATGAAGGCTGATTTGACGTAAAACAAATAATCTAAATAAATTCCAACTAATCTAAACCCCACCAAAGAGCGATTAGCTACAGTTTTTTCTTTACATGAACTAAGTTCCACATGGCATCACACATGCCATAACCATGATTTTTTTACTTTGTTACAGTTGAATCAAAGACTTTATGAGCTATAAAACCAAACAAATAGTGTAATTAAATGGACAGGGATACATTATATACACTGGATAAACAATTTTGCCTATGTTTGTTCTAGAGAAGAGCAGCAAGGCCTATGCCTTCAAATGCAAATGACTAAACTGGGTACCTTCATTGCTACTACTCCCGTTTGATGATTTGAATGGGACTGATTTATCAAAGAAATGATGCTCAAACCTCTCTGGCTAGCAGACTCCTCCAAAATATTTAAATCCAAGACAAAGGGGCTGAAAATCACCAATCCCCACTGAAAACTTGGGTTTACTTTTCTATCATCACAAACTCACAGGATGAGTTCAGTTTCTACTGAAGAATAAAAAAAAAAAAAAGAAAGAAAGAAATCTATTTAGATGAAATTCTGACCATATGGGAGTTACAAGAAGGTCTCTGTGCAGGAATATTCCATCATGTTAATTGATTACTGCAATATGTTGCACATGAGGAGAAGGAAGGAAAAAGAATATTATGAAGATGTTCCAGCAGGTTCCGTCTTTGAGTAATGCAGATCAGTGAGGATTTAATGCCCACAAATTTACTGCTTTTATTTGCATTTGGCTCTGATTTAAGGATCTGATCCAGTCTCTCTAAGCAACTGGCAAACAAAACCTTGACTGTACTTGAGATAGGTTCTTTACGAAATGAAGTTAACCATTACAAACTATGCTAGCTTATATAGGAAAAGCTGTTCCCTTCAGATAGCAGTACATAGTTTTTGTACTGCACTGACTTCTATGATAGTCTAACAGGCACTGTGGTAGTTTCATGATCAAAGTCCCTAAGACTAACAAAGTTTTTTGCTGATATCTGATAAATTGGACTTATATTAGGTAAGCAAAAATCAAGTAGATTAATGCAAAGTACTCAATAATGCATCGTTTACATTTATTACTAATCCAGTTTGAATTACAAGTTCTATTAAGAAAAAAGTCTTCACTCTCTATTTTTGATCTTTAGCTGCATGCGACCTAAAAAAGTCAAACTGGAAACTACAATGTAAGAGAAAGAACACAGGGGTTTCAGAGAGAAAGCATGGCACAAGTTGAAAGATGGGTTAAAGCTTGGTATTTCATCATCACTAATAATTTGGAATATGAAGTCCATTCAAATTACAGTCACGAGAGATTTCTACAAAATCATGGTGACTGGTCTAATGAGCCATCTGTGCCACGTAATGAAGCTTAACTGAATTGCTGTGGTCAAAGTGCTCCATTAAAAGGAGTCAGGAGGGGGACAAAAGAGACGGGAAGAGGTATAGCCTTTAAAACTTCTATAAATCTAACCTACCTTCTTCCTTCTGCCATCATTACATTCTTGCTCTGCCACTGAATAATGTCAGATAGGACTTTGGCATTTGACAAATGAAGGCAATTTGAAGATTTTATACTTGTGGATACATTGTAGGACTTACCGCAAGACTTAAAAGCATTATTCTTGTAAATCAAATATTACCTTGGAAAATAACAATACTGGCAAATAAAACCAGTGAGGTGCCACTCAAGACTACCGTTCTGCTTTAATCATGTTTCTCTTTGAGAATTTAAAGCTTTTAATCATGCCAGGCTGCCATGTTTTGGGTTAAAATTCATGGGAGTTTAAAGATATTATTTTGGCCACTGGAGAGATCACTTACTAATACAATAGGGACTCTTTTGAAGTCAAGGAAAAAAATTGTACTATTATTTTTCAAATGAACTACAATGACTGAAAAGTTCAGACCTACCTAAATCTATGCATGACAAAGTTAATGAAAAATAGGTTTAATTTACAAAGATTCTAGTGCTTTTGTTGTTCTGAATTTTGTCTTTGTGCTACACACTCACAAATAATTCTGCATAAAAATAGTATATGTTGAATGCTATCTTCATGATAGCTGACTTTGAATTAATTCTCTAACTTTGACATAATAGCTGTATAAATTAATTCTTACCTCTATTATTCTTTCAGTACCTGAACAAGGCCAATGTTCTCTTAAGGTAGGACACAGATTACTGATAAACTGATTAGAGTCTCATTTAATCAGGCTATTCTTCATCTTTCAGATAAATTATTAAATAAACAAAACAGCAGTAGAAAATATAAAACTGAAACCTTTAAAACCTACCTTTTTATTGTTTTTCTCCAAGGTTTAAGAACAAACCTAAAGGTTGGCAACACACATCCAGGATAATGTCTGTCTCCATCCCTTTCTCTGTGTATATGTGGATATATAGCACTGAGAAGGTTCAGAAATTTTAGGAGCAGATAATTGAATAGCACATCATAAACACGTACTCAAGCAAACTTAGAAAATGTTACCTAACCGTTACCAGTGCAAATAAACACTGGGAAAGTGTGCTTTAGTTTTATGAGCATGTAAGTCTAATTATACAGAATATATTGCATGGAAGTCTAAACTTCAGCAGTCACATTCTTCCCGCTTAAAAATCTTTAAATGTCTTACATAAGCATCATGTTGTGCAAATCAGATTTTCAGGAGTACCATGTGAGAATATGTACACTAGGTCCAAATCCACCAGAATGCCAAGGATAAACACATTGACAAATCATGAGAAGATCAGAGCAGCTTTAAAGATCAGCCTTTCTAGAATTTGGGTTCATTTCCTTACATCATTCCGCAGACATTTATTTCTGTGTATCCAGTTTATTATTCATCCTTGTTTGTTTCTGAACTCAACACAGTTATCCAGATAAATGTAAATCCACCTATTTCTTAGACACTTAAACTAACCTATTCAAGGATAGGTATGTCTTGTAAACCCACTTCCGTATACCAATAATAAAGAAATTTAGTTCTTCAAATTTCTAATTATGAGCAGAACAGCCTAATTTTGTGACTCTGGTATAAAGGCTTTGAATGTGGAAGAGACTTGTGCACTTCTGTCTTTCAGTGTTGCATCTGTGAAATAGTTTGTATTTTGCACAGGGAAACAAGGAATTAAATTAGTAATAAAAATACTTCAACTTTTTTCTTGGACCTCATGTATTATGAGCAAGTTGCTCAAGTTCCAGTCTAGAAAGCGGACCTTTAAGAAGGAAAAGAACAACAACAACAACAACAAAAACAATAAGCTACATAATTATTGATGGCAATAGTGCCCAAAATGTACCCGTTAATATGGAGCAGAGGATGTACAACCCATTTCCACTGCCAACACAATGCCAAGCAGCACACTACATTTATTTTCTATCAAGATGCTGAAATTGTTGAATTAACCAACGTCAATTAGTTAAGTAAAGTATAAAGGGATGTATCACAGTAATTCTAACTGCTTAACTTTTAACAGCTATCAATTATTAGTGCTATGAAGTTGTTTATATCTAACCTTAGAGCTTATCCACACACATCCTATGTGTATGTTATAGACATGCTTGTACAACTACAAGTGCCTCAGTAACTGCAGTCAGCTGCTATACTTCTCAGCTGATGCTTATTATCTGACCACCTACATGCTCCAGTCTTATCTCATTTGTAAAACAGAGCAAACACTCTTAAATCAACATTGGGATGGCTTAAGATTCCTTACTTTACATTTACAGGATGTGAGGAATATTTAGAGTCATGTTTGGTGGAAGTCTATTGAAGAACCACCATTTACAGGAGCAATAGTGTGTGAATACTGGGCTAGATGACTTCAGAGGTCATCTTCCACATTAGTCTTTTTTTCTGTGGGATTGTATGAATTATGTAATTTAATGATTTATTTACATCAAAGATTTTCAAACTAAAATCCAAGAAAGGTAACATGATAAGCTTAGGTGCAATACTGACTGTGTGGATCTTATGATGTGTCTCACGTGTAAGAACCCTCATGTAAATGGAAAGGGAGTTCAGCTACTAATGACTAAGGTGCCCACACCATGGCGTTATATGGGAATGTTTGCAGCCTAAGCTAGCTAACCAGTTATGCCTCTGAACTGCACGGAGCTTTTAGGGCTGTGAAAGAAAGACTTAAATATTACCTGGCATAAAAATAAATTGTTGAAGAAATAGATACGGGAAGGGAGGTACTACAGAATTCACTGGTATAGTAAAGCCTGTAGGGAGGTAGGTTATAGACTGAAGATTTTTAGGTTTAAAGCTCCTGGTTTGTTGTTGGACAATTTATATTTTGTAAGAACATCTTGTTTTTTATTCCTGGAGTGATGGCCTCATCCAGTTTTAAGCAAAATCTTGACTCTTTCCAGACTGTGAAGAGCTAACAAAACTAGAAATTTTCAGTCATAGAAAGAATAGCAAGCCCCCGAAAGACACATGGAAAAGGGCAGAAATAAATATACATGAATTGAACTGCCTGTAGGAGAGGAAAAACATGTTTTTTGATTCATGGCTTGCTCAATTAATAAAGGAGGAAACAACTCATCGACATCACACCAGAAGTAGTTTACCATTGCTATTATCTGTAGTTTAAGTGAGATGAGTAGGAATTGTCTTCATTCCTAAAAGATATTTCTCTTTTACCCAAATACCCTTAAAAAAAAAAAAAGTGAAAAAGATATTTCTTAGACTGGTTTAAAAATATTATATGCCAATAATTTTGAACTTAATATTGCCTTTTCAGTATTTTTAGCTCAAGAGGTGGGTTTCAAATGCGTATAGAACCCACTTTCAGTTCTTATGTGGCCTTTTTCTTCTACAATCATGCTGCAAGTGGAAGAAGTAGAAATATTTTAGAGCAATCTTATTCTATCTACATTCCTAGAAAAAGCAGAGTACTAGAAACGTTGCAAAAGAATTCCTTGGTATTCACACTTATGTTTTTACATTCTCAGTCTGGATCAATTCATCTCAAATAGCAAAAATCTAGACATTTGTGAGACTGGTCACAGCTTATTTTGACCATTTTTGGGGTGTCTTAGTCCTAACACTTAGCTGGTGTTCACTGAAAACGTGTTCAAGTAGGTTTATATTCCTGTGCTAAATCATAAATCCATTGCTTATAAGTAGGGCAGCCTGAGAAGCAACACAACACTATTAAACTTCTTCATTCTCTGACATGAAACTGGAGAGCAGGTGCAATGCTAATTTTCTTTTGTTAAATTAAATGCAAATAAAGTATTTAAAATGTTTTGGGTTGACCAGATGAAAGTGATTTTCAGTCACTCCTATCCAAATGCAATTAGTTACCTATATTATGAAGGTAATAATCCCCCAAAACAACTGTTGGCAGAGGTTTAATCAGAACTCCAGTACTCAATTGCAATAAAATAAGAGTTGGTCTGCAAGTAATACCTCCTATTTTCTTACACTGGCCCAGAACACCAGAGGTGTATGTTCATGGTATGGCAGTATTGTTAGCTTTCTAAATTTGCAGCAGAAATATTGAGTGAGTAGTAAGTGACATTTAGAATCTGCCTTACGTTTTCATATTCTCATTTATAAGTCTTGTTTTGAGCATGTAAATAAACCTTTTGAAGTTGCTGAGATAATTTGTGTTACACTGTACATATGCTTTAGCACTGTGTTTTTATGGAAGTGATAATAATCTTTATCTTGGCCATTATTTAATAAATATTCCACCGTCTGTCATGCATGAACTTCCTGTTACTGACACACTTACATGGATAATTTGGCATTTAACTCCTGTCTTTTCCAAGTCAGGTGCACTTTGCTTTCATCTCTATTCTAAGTTTTTGTTGATTACATTACCCTGTACTAAATTTAAGTAAATTCAATATACTCGCTAAATAAATTACTATAAGCAAACTATTTGGTACCTAGATACCAACTGCATTCTTTAATCTCAAATTGTTATCACTTCAGGCCTCACCTATGCAACTTAAGGATCAGAGGATGAATTTTTATCATAAAAATCATTTTTGACAGCAAAAATCAAGGAAAACCTGAATGATTTTCAGGTAAATAAAGACAGGTTACAACAGTGTAAATCTTTAACCATTACTCACATTTGAGTATTTAATTTCCTTTTGTACTTTTCTTTGCTAGGTCTACAAATAGTAAGATCTCAAGGTGTTAATCAGTTAAACAGGTAAGAGCCAAATTTTTTCAAGGACTTCAGAATTTCAAATTTTTCCATTTTTTTGCTCTTTATAGTACAAGATTATAATAAATTTATAAGATTATTATGCCATTATCAGATCTTGTTCACAGTTTTTGTAGTCTTATTTATACTTATTTTTCACATTTCTTATTTTTGCTGTGTTTTACCTTCTTTCAGATAATTCTTGAATTACTGATTTGTTTTATTGTTTGTTTTTCTCATTTTAGTGTGAAACAAGTTTAACAATAAATTATTAATTATAGAAAAAAAAAAGAAAAACAATTAAAAAGAGAATAAATCCTGGGCTTTTTTAATATGAATGTACTTGTTGGAAATTAATATAATAATATAACAAATGGGGTAGAATCAAAGAATCATAGAATCATAGAATGGCCTGGGTTGAAAAGGATGTCAAAGATCATCTAGCTTCAACCTCCCTGCTGTGGGCAAGGTTGCCAACCACTAGACCAGGCTGCCCAGAGTCAGAAGATTGTATAAATTAAAGTAGAAGACTGTATAAAAATTCAAAGTATATTCTACAGTCTTTTGAACACAGTCTCTGAGTTTGCTCCTTCACCTTAAAAATGCACAAATGCATACAGTGAGATAATGCACACAGCTTCACTGAAGTCTTACTGTGATCATGCAATCAACACAATTAACCAATAACTGAAATGTAACAGTGAGCGCCCAAACTGAACAGAACTTAAATTTTTCTTTCTATTAAAGAAAAAAATAAAAGTTACAAGGGCTGAAAAGCTAGAAGATGAATGATAGGTAGTGTAAGTATTTATATGACCATCAGTGGATACATAAATCTTTTCTTCTTTTGTCAGATATACAGCTTTTCTCATCTGAGTAAGAAGAAGTAGGTAAGTTAGAATGATGAATGATTCTTTCCAGTTGCATACTCTATTTATAACCTTTTCATTCATTAGAGTTTTTAATTTGTTTTGGGCATGTTGATTTTCATGCTTGCATGTAATTCTTAAGAAATAATTTATTACAATTCATATTTCTCTCTTTTTAAAATTATAATCCAATTACTTTCTCAGTAAACAAGAATACTTCCTTTTTATGTGAAATGAACTACCAGCAAAAGTGGATTCTGATTAGACAAGCTAATTTTGAAAGGACAGATGGAATCAAGCAGTGAACTGGATAAAAATTATAATTGAGCATACCTTGTTAAGTAACAAATGGAACAAATTTTAGAGACAACTAATGCAGTAGATACTTAATGCTAAGATATATTAAGCAAGTTTTGTCTTATTTATTAGTTGCTATAAATCATAGTTAATTTCCTTAAACAACATACTAGTGCCTTGCTAAAAATATGATGTTCCTGTAAACACATGCCATTGTAAGACTTTTTGTTTTCTTTTACTTTGCCTGGAAACAGTAATGTTCACCATAGGAGTTTTTTGGACCAGTAAATCTTTGTGGCCCAAATTCAGTCACAGTGACACGAGTACCCCATACTCATATGAATGTTGTTACCAAAAATGGGCTCGCGAATGTAACTGTAGTTCTGACGGAAGTTCCACTTCCACCAAACACACAGTATTAGAAAGGCTTTCTTTTACATGCTGAAAGTCTATAAAATGAAATGTAGACTCTTGTGTTGCACAAGAATCTGAAAAAAATGTCATGATATTCATTACAGAACCCCTTTGGCGGGGCCACCTAGTGCTAGTAGACTGCTTAAGACCATGTCCAGACATCCTCTGAATGAACCTGTTCTTTCCACTTGTATTTTTATTCCCTGTATATAAAATACCGTGGCTGGAGATCAGCGTCAGTATTTTCTCTTAAACTCTGCGTATTCGTGTATATGCCTGAGCATATGCTTCCTTTCAAAATGACGCAGGTGAAAATAGGAGAACATGTCATTCTCAACTGCAGAGTCAGACAAGGGTATGGAAATTTGTCTGTAGTCCTGTGGTTTCAACCTGCATGGGAACAGGAATCTGTGCTGAACCACCTGATTTCAGAATTATTGTTTCAATCACTGCCAGTTGCTAATAGCAGCAGAGGATAAATACATTCCAGGAAAGCTTTGACACTTCCATTGCATAGGAATTGTGACCTGAATGAATATCATATGCATCTTTGATAAACAAACTAATGAATTCTGAATATTTTCCTATCTTTTTGTTTATGTTTGTTTTGCCAATTATACTTTCATAACCTGTTTACCATGTATGTAACCGTATAACTTTTCTTCCACTATTCTGGGAAATTCACAACTATATTTCTAGAAAATAGCGAAGACAGAATAATATCTCTGTAGAAATATTTCAAAATCCAGGTAACTCTTCTTCATTGTTCTTTTTTTCTCTTCATAATGTTCTAAGGTCAGATTTCTACATATGTAACTGAGGTGAGGAGAGGATAAACCACACACTCGAAGGATATAGGTCAAGGAGTGCTTTATATACATAAACCAATGTGGAAAATTGTTGTAATAATGTTCAATATTGGAGAAAAGGGTTTGGTAACTTCATCCTAGGTATAAACACTTTACCTTTTACATTGGTTCTCTGAATGACTTAATTATACATCTGCTGCAAGTCCCAAGTTGCTGGGCTTTTTGTATTTAAAGTCTTATGCTAAGGCAGCACTTTTTATCAGGTTTTCAGAAAATTTGTCAGGTGGTTTTGGAGATATTTTTACCTGTGTATCTATTTTCTGTTCGCTTAATACAATGAGGTGTTGTTTTTAAGAAGTATAAACAAGGAGGCCTTTTTAATAAATAATTTCTGGAGTGGCAGATTTCTGAGTGGAAAAAAACAAAACCCTTATTACTGTTATCCCTTCATGTTTTGGAAATTAGTATTTGTGTATGTATTTCCAAAGAAATAAGCAAGTTTGTATTAAAAAATCTCCCTGGCCCTCATTAATGACTTGACCCCAAAGGAAACAATCTTGCAAGGCAAAACTTTGGTTAATCCAACAGAAGTCAAGGGTCAACAACAACAGTTTTCAAGAGCTTTAGTACAAATATATGCACTGTGTTTGTTCAGATTGTTTTATTGGTTTTTTGGTGGTTTTTTTTTTTTTTTCAGATGTTGAGCAATTGGCAATTTAGTTACCAAAGAAAACATGAAGTTACATATTTCTGTATAGCGTGTCTGATGTGTTTTTGTTTTATCTGAAGCTAAAGAAATTTTATGTAAGACCTATTTGTCTTACTTTTGAGAAATAGGAATATATTTTCTTTATCTTCCACCAGCAGTAATATTTTCTAGGCAATTTTCAAGGCTGCTTTCAAAAAATAGACAAATAAAATGTGCAACTATTAAGAAGACAGTTTGATATAATTCTATAACAGTATATTGTATGATTTCATTTGGTATCAAAAAGTAAAGTTTACTGCTGTGAAGCAATCAGTTGTAGTGCTTTCTCCTTGTCAGCTGCCAATGTACTGGAAGTTCGCTGAAAGTAGTAGATGATACACAACAGATTAATAAGGAACAGAATAGTAAAGATGCATTTGATTCCTGTTGCCTGGGAGCCAAGTGTAAACCTGCAGCTATGAAGGATGTAGGAAATGCTTCATTTTCTCTGGAAACTTGAGAGCTTAAGTTGTAAACTTTAACACATAATTTTGAAAAAAAATGGTACCAAGATGTCAACACAGAACTATGTGAGCTTATTGAAGCACCATGGAAGTTCAAGGATACTATCTTCAGGGCTATTTATGATTTCAGTCCAATAATTACTGCCAAATTACTCCATCTTCCCCTTTCTGTGGGTTTGCCTCATCAGTGGGGATTGTGCCTCTTCTGCCTTGTCCTGTGATCTGTAAATCTCTCAGCGTTACGTGGAAAAACAACACTAGAAAACTTCCAATTTCACAGGGAGGATTCAGTTCTCCTGGCACCATTTCAGGTTTTTCTCTTATTCTGAACAAGAAAAACAAATGAAAATAGTGTCCTCCTCCATGTAACCACCTTGTTTTTTGATAAGAATGTTCTCTACAACAAGGGACCTCTATAAAGAGGGTTTTTGGATAGAGATGTGTCAACCCATTGTCCTTCATTTAAATCAACCCTATCAACTTGAGTCTGAGGAGAGGCTTATCACAACCCAGTCAGAATAAAACGATAGTGCAATTATGTTCTCCTACTAGCATTGTATCCAACTCAAATTTAAGAATCACCAAAAATACTTAATTTTAAAAGCCAACTGATTTTTAAAGATGATAATAGAAAGGTAGTAAATGCTACCAGTACCATAAAGAGCCAAACATTAGACTTGAAGAAGGGAAATATGGGCTTTTATATCTTTCTTTCAGATGCTGTAAATGAAGTTTCTTGAACAGATAAACAGGGACTACACAGGACTGCAATCCCTGTAGACGGCACACATGCAGTACAGAATAAACATTTCTGTGCTTCAGAAACTTGTATGGACCCAACTCTTTACTTCTATTTGTGCAGTAATGTTCAGTTTTACTAAATGCTTGAATACAGAAAATTTCTGTTATTTTTGAAGGAATAAACTCCTAAAATATGTGGGTTTTTCTCAGTATAAAAATACAAGTTTAATTTTATAGCACATTAGTCATGTAGATGCTGCTTTTTCTTGGTGATTGGTAACTTACTTCTAAGCACTACATATACAGAGACTTTTTTATTTACTTCCTAACACTTCGTCCTATCCAATTCCTTTCTAAGATTATTCTGCCGAATCTCTCTTATCTCTCATGTCTGCATCTGGAAATCATCTCTAACTTCTTCTTCATACTTACTAAGCCTTAATACTATGCTGACAAAATTCAGAGTTTCAATATCTGAAATCTCCTCTGTCTTTTTGAATTGTCCAGTTATCAAATCCACTGCTTCCATGTTGCTGCTATAAATGCTACACTAATGCTAGTTATGGATTCTCCCTTTCCTACTCATATTCTACCCTACTACATCAGCTTAAATTTTGCCGTGGTTTTCTGGATTAACATTTCCAGAACAGTACAACATAGAATCACAGATTCATAGAATCATAAAATGATTTTGGTTGGAAAGGACCTTCAAGGTCAACTAGTTCCAATTCCCCTGCTATAGGCAGGGACATCTTCTACTAGAACAGGTTGTTGAAAGCCCCATCCAGCCTGGCCTTGGATGCCTCCAGAGAGGGGGTATCCACAACTGCACCGGGTAACCTGTTCCAGTGTATAAAGTAATGCTAGAAGGTAAAGCCAAGCCAACTATATGAGCCTTATATTTTTTTAACACAGTCTGTTGTGTGGGATGACAAAGATTTTGATGTAGAGTTAAACAGAATCATAATTTTCTGCTTATGAATCCTTGCCTAACTTTGTTATTTCTCATCTCTATTCTCAATTTTCTGACAAGGTCCTCCTAACTGGAGAGGTCTTTTCTTACAAGAAAGTTGTTTCCAAGTTTATTACCTTTCTAGCCTCATGATTTCTCTTTGAGTATCCACTCCAGTCCAGTAACTATCTTTGTTTAGTAAAAGAGATTTTTCTTACATAGATTGGAGTCTCACATTTCAGAATTCCTTAAAATATCAGAGAACCACTGTCAGAGAACCACTGCACAAATGGAACTACAAAAGAGTGCTGCAAATGTTAGTAAATGCGATATCTTGCCTGTACCTATTCACAATCATTATGTATACACATATTCAGTAAAAAACAAAAGTGAAAGCTCAAATAGTGGCCAAGGTGTGGTGGAAGACAGGCTTCAGTAAAGATTCTTGTTGTTTAAGTCTGCATATTTTATCTGTAAGCTGTATTTCTATTTCTCATAGGAAATGTTACCTTGAAAAAGATTTTTGACTTCTTGTTTCTTAGAAATAGAATCTTAAGGCAGCTAACAGTGGAATCAGATGTGACGCAGATTAGTAGTTGCTGTAATATTGCCTTAGATTTGAATGCTGCTTTTGGGCTAAGGATAGTTTAGGAGAAAAATATTATACATGTAGGTCCTTTAAGTTTCAGCTGGTTTAGGATATAAGAAATAAAGGATTTGGGAAGAAATAGAGGCAAGTTTTGGTGCAGATTGCTCTCACAATTTGAATATGTCACATAGAAAGAGTGATGTTTTGTGTTTTTAGCAAAGAAGAGAGAAAAGGATGGAAGGACACCCAAGTGCAGAAAACTCAAGGAGAGAGAGTAAATGCCATCCTGTCAGAGGAAGGTTGTAGAAGGAACCAGCTGTAATTTCAATCACTCATTGAATCAAACCTCCAGCAGCATAGCCTGTGATGGTGCTCAGGGACCACGAAATGGCATTGAATGACCTAGGCAGGAGACAATGAAGAACTCAAGGCTCATCTGTATTTCATTAGCAAGCTGAGCAAAATCAACACATTTCCTGGGAAATAGTTCTGTATTGATGATGCAGCACTTTCCACAAGACGATAAATATTCTGTTGACAGTTTTGACCAGTTTTGTTTTCAGCATGAAGGGATCCTGTGCTGTTCCTCTCTGTCATATCCACTCTGGTGCTTGATACAGGAATTGTCACCTTTAGTTATATCTGCTCATTGCATGCAACAATAGCTGGAGGCAGAAGATTACAGCACAAATTGGCACAGAAATCAAAAGAGATCTAAGGTGTTTTCATCTGAATGTCTATATAATTGATGGCCTTTCTAAATAATGCTGCCATAGGTTGATACTGTCACATCACAGATCAAGCCCAAATGCAACCATATGCAAAATTACAGATTATTTTTGGCAGTGCAGGCACAGAAACACAATACAATGAAACCTCAGGTTATCAAAGGTGGATAATTTGCATCCAAGCAAAGTGTAATCACAAGCATTGACACTGCTTTCCTCCCTTTTATGGTGAAGCTGATTTAAATTTATTTCACTCTTGAATTTATTTCTTCATTTAATTTCCACTTTTCATATAGGGGAAATTATGATCTTACAAAGCTGACATTAAATGATCAAGTAATATTGAACAACGTAATGAAAATCTTAAGGAAAAGTCATTGTGAATTAGGTATTTGCTAAACTGACAATACAAGCCTTTGTAAACCAGATATTGTTCTTATGTAAACTCATGAATGGAGACTTTCTCAAATAAATTACTTAATAACTCAGGGAGTCATTGGCTGTGTAAATATATCCCAGGGGCACATACTAAGATTCCTGAATTTAAATGTTCAATAGAACTTCATATTTGTTACTTTTACTAACAAGTTTTTCCTTATGAAATCATTATTACCATGAAAAAGTTAAATTTTGTATCTAATTTCTTGAATTAATGCTGTTTCTTGGTCCTAAGGGCTTGAAAGTTGTTTCAGTGGAATGCATCATTTCATAATTTTCATAGCCCCAACACTCTGCTCTCAACTATGATTGCACATTGTGATGCTTTTTAAATATTAAGGTAACAACTTCTATTTTTCTCTACACAAAACAATTAACAGAAGAATAACAGGTAATAAACATTTTTAATTTTTAATGTTACATTAGTGGTGAAGAGCCGTATTTCATGCCTTCTCAACAACACTCCCTATTGAACAGTGCCTTTCTGGTTCCTCTTTATGAAGACGAGGAAAAAAACTGAATTATTTGAGGTCAGTGGACCTTTCTATCATTTCCTGCTTGATATACTCATGAGTGTGCAGCACTACAGCAGATTTTTAAGCAGACTAGACAGTGTTTTCTCAACCCTATGTTATTATAGTTCAACTATGATCTATGAATGGGTCGTTTTATTGATGTATTTCTTTTTGTTGTTAATATTACTTATTAAATAGGAATGTTATTCTTTTCATAAGCCCAGACTTTGAACACCAGTACAACACTGCTTTTGACCAAAATATATCTTGATGTTGACCTCTGCTCTATCTACTGTTCGTAATGTTCATTTTTTTACTGCTGGTCTTCGTGAACTCAGTGTCACTGACATATGTTAGGCGTAATACAAAATATAGGACCAATGGAAATATGGATACAATTATCAGATGAGTAGTGAAGACAGGCTTAGCATTTGGGTGCTTTGGGCTCCGCAAAAAAATCACAATGGAAACATGATTGTTCAGTGTTCCAAACATAAAAGCTACTTAGCTTTGTGCCAAGGCAAATTTGTGCTTGAAAACAACTTCTTCCATCCAGTGTTTTGCTGTAGACCACAAATCAATTTACATTGTAGGCACATCTACTGTTCCCCAGTTTAACAATGTGCATGACAATTTTTATCAGTATTATTACCATTCCTGTCTGTGAATAGTGAAAACACTAAGA